>JAECXG010000821.1:17655000-18855000 GCA_018152135.1 Drosophila paulistorum | reverse complement strand
CGTTGCGGGGTTTTAGTTTGTATTTCAAGTCTCGCCAATTGGAGCGTGATTTCCGTTCGAAGGCCCATCGCTTTGGCACCGAGAACGAAACGGAAGGACCCCCCACATTGGCCACGCCCCGCTATAACACCTACATCGATATATTTGTGGGCATTGCTGTCTACTTATGCATCTCAATATCCTTGTTCCTGATGACCCAGAATACAGTGACGCCCAGTTTTCGTCTGTGGGTCACACTCTTCTCCTGTTTCACGGGCATTCAGGTGTTTGCTCTGTTTCTATTCACACGTCAGATGTGCCGACGTCATGGGAGCACGATACGATTGAGATCCAAGTCGGCAGCCAGTGAATTGATGCCAGAGACAACATCAACGAATCGACCAGATGGAGCCACAGGCTCTGGCGGCGAAGGAGGAGGCGGCAGTGGAGTGGGCACTTCTTGTGCTGATCGCATCTTTGAGGCCATATCCAGTTGGTATCCTTGGCACATTTGTCTGGCCGTTCTAATGGCCATGCCAGTCCTACTGATCATAGCTAATTTCCTATTACTCGATCTGGAGCAATTGGAGGCGTTCGAATATCATTATGGTTTCCTCATCTTTGTGTGCATTGTACACTTTTGCAATTTCACCCAATTGAACTGCTGGATGCGCAATGTGTTGGCCTTTCTGGCTGCCCTGTGCTTCATTGGCATTGCCGTCTCCCAGTTGACTGTCTATTCGAGTCGCAGTGGCGGTCTGGAGGACGGCGAAGATGACGACTCGTCGCAGGAGAGCAGCAGCAGTAGCAGTTCGTTTATTAATGAGGAAATGAAATGGTTCCATGACTATCATGTGGAAATCTATTTGGACTTACTTTTGATCCTGGTTCTTGTTTGGTTCCTCAATCGCGAATTCGAAATCGGCTATCGATTGACCTTCTATGGCAATGCGGTGGCCAATCAGGATAAGGTGCGTGTCCAGAATATGAAGAATCAGGCGGATATGTTGCTCCATAATATCATACCCAAGCATGTGGCTGAGCACTTGAAGAATACGGCAAAGTACTCGGAGAATCATCACAATATCGCCATCATATTCGCTTCGATAGTGAATTTCAATGAGATGTACGATGAGAGCTATCTGGGGGGCAAGGAATTTCTGCGTGTCCTTAACGAACTGATCGGTGATTTTGACGAGTTACTCTCCCGTCCTGAATTCCGTGCGGTGGAGAAGATCAAGACCATTGGTTCCACATTTATGGCAGCCAGTGGCTTGGATCCTTCGCATCGGGGCACAGGCAACGAGCATATACACACGCTAATGGAATTCTCGATTGCCATGCAAGAAGTGGTGGATGCCTTCAATAAGGATTTGCTGGAATTCAATTTGATATTGCGCATTGGCATGAATATCGGCGACGTGACAGCTGGAGTGATTGGAACGAGTAAGCTCTACTATGACATCTGGGGCGATGCCGTCAATGTGGCCTCACGCATGGATTCGACGGGAGTTCCGAATAGAATACAAGTGGGCAGTGATTGCTTGCAGTTTCTCAATGCCCACTACGAATTCGAGCCCAGGGGCAAGGTATACGTCAAGGGCAAGGATCACATGGAGGTTTTTCTCTATACCGGACGAAGACAAATCCAATTGGCTGATGGCATTGATGCTGTCGTAGATAATCCCATAGCTGAACAAGATGTCAATGGTGAAACGAACGAAACGACTAACATGAAGGAGAACAACGAAGGGAATGAGGATGATGACGAGGATGAGGATGAGGATGAAGGGGACTTACACTCCAGCGAGACTACCACGCTCTTCAAGTCCCAGAACTCGTTGCAGGCAAACGGAAATGTTCAAGACGAAGAAGAAGCCAGAGACGGAACCATAAACGTTAATCCAACACAAATGGAAACATAAGCAACACTTGACTTGAAATGGTTTCACATACAAGAAAACAACAACAACAACAAAATGTAACTGCATTTAACGCGCTTGGATAAAACGGGATAAAATCTGCAAGGATAAACTGTATTTTTGTGATATGTAACTAAGGAATAGGATTTGAATAGTAGCAAGTTTGTATTTACAATAGTTGTCGGATATATGTATAAGGGCATATATAAAATATTTTTTTTTTTTCGATTTGTTTGTTATTATTGAAGATAAAGTTGGATATGAATAGAAATAGTAGAAAGATTGAGATCGATAAGATGATTATAATGAGATGAGATGATAATGATATACCATACTCGCTTCTAGCATTGTTATCCAAGTTGTTTTTAATGTAAACTATTGAATATGTATTAATATATTAATTATATTTATGTGTATATGAAATTATAATTAACTGTATGTATGTAAATGTATTGTAAATGTGCTTGTTAGTTAATTATTATTTTTAATGTATTATTATAATAATTCAATTCCCAAATTCTTTTTTTTCCCCTTTTTTTTAATGCCTAGCCTAAATTTGTTGTTAAGTTCATAAAAAACAGAAAAAACCGATAAAATACTAAACTAAAAATGGAAAATTGTAGCTTTAAATGTGTATTTAATTGTGTGTGAGTTAGTCTATGGCAAAAAAAAAAAACAAAAAACAAAAAAAAATTTGTTTCCCTTTTCCCAGTAACACAAAACTAGAGAAAATAAACGTTAATATATACTTATATATATACATCTATGTATAGTTCAGATATATTATTGAATCTAAATAGCATTAATGTGTATTTGTTGATGTTCAAGTTTCAAATGGGTAAAACAAACAAAAATTCAAAATGAATGCAGGCAGCTTAAAAGTATGCTAACAAAAATTGTTTAGTACCGAAAAACTGCTTGAAAAACTGCTTGAAAAACTGCTTCGCTTCTTGTATGCTGTAATAGCTAAAAACTAATTTGAGCCTAAATTCTATTATTATTTAAAAACAAAAAAACATCCATAAGTTTATTTATTGCTTTTTAACTTATTTCAATTCGCATATCATTTGTCTTTATAGAACAAGCATTAAACAATTACATGCGCTTAGTTAGTTAGTCAAAGGTGGAACTAAAATATGCAAAAGACTGCCAAAGAACTGTTATGGAACTTTTAGTATGCCTTGAGGCCAAAAAAAAATTGTTAATAACACAATCAAAAGTTCATTATAGTTTAGGCGATCACTTGCATACTTTAGGGGGTGAGTTTCCTCTATTCCCATCTGACATTGACTATGCCTATTGCTGCTTTTAAAGAGATTTTTAGATCACACTCAAAATATAGAATATTTAATTAGAAAACATAATTATATGAAGTCTCCCAGCGCACACACACACACACACACACACACACAGCAACCTTTTATATTGACTTGTTTTTATCCCTGTTTTTCTATGTGCAATTTCAAACGAAAAGGAATGGAACAAACAACTAAATTATTTAAAAATAACCAACAACAAATTAAAACTAAATGCTGTAACCTATGGACCCTCTTGTATTTTTATATATATATGTATAAATCTGAATATTTTCTACTAATTTATTAAACATGCATATACACACATACATATATATATATATATATATATATATAAAACAAAGATATATATATATATATGTATGTGTATGTATATATATATATAAAACAAAGATATATATATATATATATGTATGTGTATATATACGTTTTATCTATCAAATATCTAAATGTATATATGTATTAAAATTATGAATATTATAATTGTATATTTTTATAGAAAAATCAAAACAAAGAAGAAAAAAAAATAGCATGAAAACAAAGATATTTGTCTGAATGATATTCCCCACATGCTGATCAGATGTTATATAAATGTTTAAATGTTGATATATAAAATGATATACAAACAATAAACAATGTGAGTTAAGTTTTTTTTTTTTTAATCAAATTAAAGATCTGAGCAAGAAAAAGCAAAACTGCTTGTTAATTTTTTTTTTTTTTTTGGGTAAGAAAATTTAGTTAAATTGAGCTGAAAAAAATACAATCTAAGTAAGAAAACTCCACCCAAACAAGCAGCAGATCCTGTCTAGAACCAGAATTTTTTTTAATTTGTATATGTGTAGCGAAACGAAAGTAAAGAAATATATATATATATATATGTATAAAAAAAAAACCTCAAATATTTGTTTTTATTGCTACAAGGACATCAAAGTCCTTTTTTATTGCAAAGGTAAGCTAATTGAAATTGAAATGAAGAAACATCCAAAAAGGAAACGAATTTAAACTCTTTCAGGATATATATAGATGGCATTTAGTAAACAGGATGATTATTGATTCCTCTACTTGAATGGTAAAGAAATTCATATTTGTTGGTTTTAGTTTTTGGGGTAAAGATGTTTTTATTTAAATCATTTTATTTGCGGCTAACTTATGTAGCAAGGCTGCTTCTTACAGGCGGCGCATTATCATCGCACGATTAGTTTGGATGACAAGATGTACAATATTGCAGATTACATACATATTTACAACAGATTGCAGGACATATAGATACAGAACAGATACATATAATTATATACCTATATAATATATAAAACGGTGTCGTACATATAAGTATATACATGCACATATATATATATATATCAGACATTGCACGTATACAGATTTGATATTGAATAGAGAAGAGAAACAAAAAAAAATATTACAAAACGGAAAATTTTATATTCTACAAGAATCAGGAATCGCTGAGAATATCCTTTAATATCGAGCTAGAATTGCGTGTGGGAGCAAATTCATTGGAGCTGAGCAGCATGGATTGTGGGGCATTTGGGGGCGTTTGGTCACTAGGATGGGATTGACCTTTTGCTGCTGGTGGTGCTGGAGCTGCAGCAGAGCCAACCACAGCGGGCATTGCTGCAGAGGAGGAGGCAGAGGAGCCCGTTGCACCGTCCGTCACTTGGCCAGCTATGCTCAACAGTGTGGGCCTCGATTGCACCGAAACTTGAGGCTGTGATTCTTGCTCCAGAAACTGGACAAAGGCTTGCACCAGATTATCATTTTGTCCCTGGTTGGATGAGCCCGTTGTGGCGCCTGGTAAAAGGATTTTCGTGTTAATGAAACATGAAAATGAAGATTGCTGCTGCTGCTGCTGCTTACCCGAGGTAGAGCCTACGCCGCCAAGTATTGAGCCCAGCCAACTGCTCTGCGGTTTGTTCAGTCCCACCTTGTCCGACTCTTGGGCATTGAAGTCGAGCACCGATGATATCATGCGTAGAACCTGCTGTTTATCACCGGCATGACCACTGACCACATAGCCAATTAGCAGACTCTTGATTAGACTCTTGTCGATCTTGTCCGACTGGCTCGATTCGCTGCTACTCAAGCTCTGCTCCAGCTTGCCATTGGCCTCTTTCAGACTCTCCACTGAGATAGGGGAAAAATGGACGAAAGCTCAATTAGAGTAGGAAATGAAATGTGATTAGGATTAAATCAAATATTAGCTGCAATTAACGCGCGCGCGTCGTTACATTTCACGTTCACGTTCATGATGATCGAGATGGTGTGGACATGCAGTTAGTGCGATCCGTGCACGGCGTAGTATGACATAAGTACTGGTTGTTGGATTAAAGGCACACCAGTACCTGATGTAATACTCAACCGTGCAGGCGCTGCCAGCGGCTGTGTTCAATGGAGCCGCTCGAGAGGATCTCCAAGGAGATTTGTAGATTGGTTAACTGGTTGATTGGTTAAACTGAGTGGCTGACTGACTGACTGATTGGCATAGGCAGACAAAATTAAAACTCAAATGCGAAATAAAAACGAAAAATTTAACAACAGGGAAAAAAAGGTAGACAAAAACTATATAGAAAACGTACATGCATATATATATGTATATATATATATATATAGATAATATACATACGTGTTTATATATATATATATATGTATATATATATGTACATATTGGTAGCATACATAAAAAATAATGTGGCATATGCTGCAATCTCGAGCAATCTCCAATTGCAAAGTGAGTGCATCGAATGGATTTAAATCGCTCACATTTACAAATTGAGATTAATCAATGTTACAGATACAAAAAAATAATAATAAAAATAATAATAATAATATATATATTTAGATATATATAGCAGAACAGCAAAAGAAATAAAAAAAAACAATATATATATAAATATATACAAATATTATTTCATTTCGATAGGGCAAGACATCAAATTGATTTCTCATCTTTGGTATATTTTTTTTTGTTCATTTTGTTTACGTTTATGCGGTTACGGTTAATGCGGTTAATACGAATTTCGGTTAACGAGTGCTAAGCTAAGAATTAAAATAGAAACCAACTAATACACACACAAAGACACACACATTAAGCTATGTAAAAGTTGTAATTCACACACACATACATAAGAGTAGATTGATATATGTATACATATATAATATATATTAAGCATTAAACAAATATGTGTATTTAATTCAAAGCAGTGACGGATTGAGCCAACACTGGGCCGATTCAAAATATATATACTTTTCGGGATTTTAAGGCAAACTAGAAGATACAAACATATATCTTGCTATATGAATGAAAATCGTTCAAAAACTGTTTTTCAGACTACATTTTGGGTTAATTTCGAAGCGATTCGAAAAAGTGCAACATCTCTTTTGAAAATTACTGAATAGTTTTAGATACGTTGAGAATTTGCAACAACTTTCCAAATGATGAATGAACTTTGTACAATTCTCGTTGAAAAGGAGTAGCCCCTAACAACAAGGCGGAGCACGAGGCACTGAGATTCCAAGTTCTTTTCATGGCAATTGGAATTTCGAAATGGATTTGAATTTTCTATTCGTATACGGATAAATGTTAATCGATATGGACTACATTATAGACTACTAAATACTTGGTTAATATTTTACAAAAGACATTTAGATTAAGGCTAAGGGAAAGTGTTTTAAAGTGTTCCCACTTTGTGTGTACAGTTTTGTTTGTGTGTGTGTGCGGGTGTGTAAACAAAAATTAGCATTAAGGATTAGTAGGTACAGTTAAAAAAAAAAAAAAAAAAAACGAAACAACACACATTAAACTAAGCGCAAAGAAAAAATCAAATCTTAAGGAACAGACGGACACGGAAATAAATGTGGAAAACGAAAAATGTAAAGCAACAGAGTAAAAATCAAAAGAGAATTTGAAAAAAATTATAATAAAAATACGGTTATAAACGATGAAAAAATAATGTACCTGAAGCCAATACATGATAAATGTTTAACTTAATTCAATTAATTTGTTTGTTTTTGTTTCTTTCGTAAAGTGAAGTGCGATTTTTATTGTTTTTGATTGATTTTTTTTGTTTTTTGTTTTTGTTTTTTTTTTTTTTTGGTGATAAAATGCAATTCAGAAAAGTCGATACCAACTGAAATTCCGAGTGTTTCAAATATCTAGGCATAGCTCCCAGAATTACCAGCTGATATTTACCTTTAAGAATTCGTTAGGCTCCCTCCCACTCGCACTCAATCCCACTCATACATTCGCCACATTCACTCGCTCTATCTCTCTCTTGCCTTAGACATTCAACAGAGAATTACACATGTAAAAAAGGTGAAATCATCTCTCTCTCTCTCTCTCTCTCTGAGATGATGTGGGTTAAATACATGCCCCGATTTATTGCAGAAAAAGTTGGTGCTTATTTTTTTGTTTTTTTTTTTTTTGGGTTAGTCATAGTTGGCTCTGTGTTTGGGGTGGTGGGTGGGGGGTGGGGTGTTGGTTATGTGAGGAGAATGTGTGCCATACATTTCGAAGCCAAATTGAGTGATCACCATGTACTCACCTTCGTCTCGCAGAACGGCAATGGTCTGTTGACCCAATTCCAATTGATCGGAGAGACGTGCTGCCGCCCTCAAGCCCTGATTGGCCTCGGCCAATTGTTGCTGCAGACCAGCCACTTCCATTTGAATGACACCCTGTTTATCCAGTTGCAACTGCATCTCCCTTCGTATGCGTTGTGTGGCCAATTCAATGTCATGCTCTTTGTCTGCCACCAGATAACCAAAAATATGAAACTTAATTTGATTATGTGGCAACTTTAGTTTTGAGCTTACCATTTTGGAATTGCTCTAGGGCACATTGCAGATTGGTGAGTGCCGCCAATTGTTTCAGTTCACGATCCTCGCAAGCACTCAATTTGGCTAGGAGCTCATCCCTTTGCTGCTGTAGCAATGCATGCTGAGCCTGTAGAGTCTCTGCTTGCTGATTGGCACGTATACTAAAAGGAATATATAAAGCATGAGTATATATCTTCTGTGTGTGCGTGTGTGTGTGTGTGTGTGAGTGTGTGGGTGGGTCAAACAAGTATTTCTCTAACAATTAGAGATGATAAACTAAAGTTTCTAGTTCATCAACAAGGATTTATATAACAGGCAATGTTCCAGTCAGTCATATGTGACACATTCTCTTGTTGTTGCTGTTGTCGCTTGTGTTGTTGTTGTTGTTGTTGTTGCTGTTGGTTGTTGTTGGTTTGGTTAATTAGAAAATGTCATTGCAATTGTTATGGTCTAATGCTTTGGCAGTGGAAAAAACATTCGCTTCGTAATTTGAGTGTGGGAGACGCATAACGAATGCAATTAGGCATCGGCACTGGTACCGACACCGACACCGACACCGACACCGTCTGGCTCCATCCAGTATTGACCTCGTCTAGCATGTAAATACAAAATGGCGACACACACACACACACACATTGTTAAGATTCATACCTTGCCGATGTATAGGCTGTACTCGATTTGGATACCTCCTGCTGTAGGGCAGCCTGTTTACTCTTGGATTCCTCTAGATCACGTTGCAACTCAACTGTTTCCTGGGTATGCAGCTCCTCCACTTTGAGCAAATGCTCACGCAAACGTTCCAAATCCTTTTGCACTGTGGCCTGCTGCTCTTGGGCCTCCAATTGCTGCTGTTGCAGCAGACGTTGATTTGTCTGTTCGGTTAGCAGGTTCGTGGTCAATATATCGGATTTCTCCTTGAGGAATGCAATCTGATCATTCAGTTTCTCACGCTCTTTGACCAGTTCCATCAATTGCTTCTCAAAGGGCTGCAATCGTTGGATTTCGGCATAGTATTGCGTATTCTCTGAATGCTTCTGCTGAAGTACTTTGATCAATTCGGCTTTCTCTTGGCTCAGCATTTCAATGGTTGATTGAAGTTGCGGCGTTTGATCCTCAGAAGACTTTAGATCGAGTTGCTCTTGGAGATGATGCAATTGTTGCTCCTTGGCCTCGAGTTGCTTGGTCAGCTGAGAGATCTGATCGGGCAGCTCGTTGTGCAGGGCGTCTAGCTGGGATTTGTATTTGTTGGCTAGTTCTTCGGTCTGGGAATGCTTCGAGGTCCACGTGGACTCCAGTTCGGCCATGGCAAGGTTCACTTTCTCCAATTGCGACTCTTTCTCGTCCAGGCGATCTAAATGTGCCTTCAATTGTTGCGATTTTTCTTCCAGCAACTTGATGACATTCTGTTCTGCCAATAGCTTTTCATTTAGCTGAGTCCTTAGATGACTTAATTCCTCCGCTTGCTGCTGTGATTGCACTTTATAATCTTTTAGTTGAGTGGTCAGCTCACTGATTTCCTCACTTTGCCTTTCCAGCTGCTCCTTGAGATTGACCAATTCTTTGCTTAATGGGTGTTCCTCATCTATCCGATATTCGTCCAGCAATTGAGATTGCAGTGCGTTTAATTGTGATTTGTGCTGCTCCTGCAAATCGTGCTGGGCTTGCCTATGGAGTTCTTTCTCCCCCTCCAGGCGATGTCGTGCCTCATCCAGTTGGGCTTCCAACTGGACTATAGTTTCCTCGTGATGCTCCTCGATGGTCTCGAGCTTGTTGCGCTTGTATTTATCCAGCTCATTGAGCAGCAACTCATTATTCTTCATCAGCTCATCGCATTGGAGTATATACTGAGATATATCCGCTTCGATGGTCTTCTTCTCATGCTCGGTGATCAGTTGCTGATCCTGAAGCTCAACCAGACGTTGCTCGGTCGCATCCAAACGGGCCCAGCGTTCGGTTAGGGCGCGATAGGCACGCTCTAGTGTCTGCTGCGGTTCGGAGTTAACTTCCAGATGACCCTCCAGTTCGGCTTGAAGGAGATGACGCAACTTTTCCAGATCAAAGGGGGCATGGTCACTATCATTGTCCGCCTCATCCAGATCGGTTACCTCTTGCTTCTCCTCGGCAATGGCCTGCCGGAACTTGGCCTGTGCAATATTGGACTCTAGTTCTTGCCGTAAATCACGATTCTCGGAGCGCAAAGCTCCCAGTTGCTGTTCCAGATCATGGGCATGGGTTTCCTGTTCAGCCTCGGCGTTCAGTTTCAGCTCTTGGTTTTGTAGTGTCAGCTGCTGCAATTTGCATTGCAATTCCAGTTGCAACTGCTCCTTCTCGCCTTCGCTAATGCGGAGTCTGGTCTCCAGCTCGGACAGCTGTTCGTTCAAGAGGCTGGTGGACAATTGCTTCTCCAGTTGAGCATCTTGCAGCTTGCCGTTTTCCAGACTAAGCTCGGCCATGCGAGATTCCAGTGAAACAAGCTTATCGCGCAGCTTCTCCTTGCTGGGGGGCAAAGTGGCTTCCGTATCGGCTTCTGTGTCGCCTGTATCTGGATCTGGTGAACCACCCTGACGTACCACTATGAACTCATCCTCACTGTGTTTGCCACCCATGGATGAGCTATTCGATGATGATTCAGAATTCTTTTTCTCCTTCATCTGCTTCAAGTCGTCCACTTCCTTGATTAGTTTCTCTCGCTCTGCATCCGCAAGACGTACACGTTCGATTAACTCGCTGTTATCCTGGCCCCGCTTCTCCAGCAACTCCTGCATTTCGGCAAGCTCCATCACACTGCGCTTAAGCTCCGCTTCCTGTATTTCCACACGCTTCACCAGATGGTCCTTCTCTTCGGCCATGTTGACGGCATCATTTTGCTGCTCATCCACCTGCTTTTGCAGCCTGGCAATGGCCAATTCATGGGCAACCATGCGATCTGCTTGCAATTGCTTCATTTCCTGCAGTTGTCCTTGCAATTGGCTTTTATGTTGCAGCACATCCTGCATGGCCTGATCATGCTGGGCGTCTAGTTCCTCTAGCGAGGCATTTAGTTGTCTGTTCAATTGCTCTAATTCCGCTATGCGTAAATTCAAATGGGCCACATCCGAGCCAATGGTCGCATTGCCCAATGCAATGTCAACCATTTCCAATTCCCCCGTTCCAGACGAGGCTTTGCCCGAACCAGAATTGCCATTATCATCGGATCCTTCATCTGGCTCCCAGCACCAACTGTCCTCCACATTGTGTTCTTCAAGAGGACCCTATCGGAAAAAAAAAGAAAAGAAAAGCAGAAAAATACTTATTAAAGGATACAAGGAACAGTGGAACTTAGAACAAAATGGCGACGGAAAAGAGTAATGTAATCTACTCGTAAGAAACAATGGGAGATGAAACAAAATGGCGTGAGACTCTCATCTTTCAACTAGACCCTAACAATATGAAATAAAATAAACTACCCGCTAGAAACAGTGGAAAAAGTAAAACAAAATGGCGTTCGAATGGAGAACGAGTGATATAAGTGAAAAAAAACACAATTAAATGCATTTTTCCAACATCTTCTCACGTAATAAGTGTTTTGTTTTCTTCATTTCTTTTCTCCTCCCGCCCTAAATGGAATTTTCCATAAAGCAGACTGTGGGACTGCTAACCAAACAAAACACAACTGTACCAATAAACGTCGTACGTACATAACATCAACAACAACCAACGAACCGACCAACCCGCACAGGTGAAAACTAAGCCACATCGACACAACATATGGAAGACATCCTCGGTTGGTAGGTGCGCGCAGTTATGCCAAACCCACAACTCACAACCCACAGCCCAGAATGTTGGCTAGAGTTGACTGGAATGGCACCTTTTGCGCCTGTCAAATCGCATAGTTAGTCGATGATCAACAGCGTTTACTACACACAAAAAAAACCAGGTCAATTGGCGGACGCTAATGGCTGCAAGGGGGCTGGAGGGGTCAGTCAAATAGATAGAAGTATGGGGCAGGCGGTGCCGTTGGCGGTGGCGGTGGCGGTGGCGGTTCGGCGGGTGTCATTTTGTGGCAAAGCGTGAGACATGCGCGCGTTAATGAGTTTATGGATGAGTTGAGCAAAGATGGCGGCGGCGGCGGCGGCGACGGCGGCAACCATTCGACCAGCAAAAGCAACGTCAACGGTAACAGCGATAAGGCAGCTAACGAAATCCCCATAAAACCCATGACAATACTGAAAAAACTTGCCAGGCGCCTACCGAGTCAACCAAAAAACCCTAAAACCCAACCCCAAAATGGGGCCTAAAACCATAAAAACAAAACAGATTTAAATTTTTCAATATTATAAATAGAATGATGTAAATGTAATGGCTAAAGTTAGGTGTAAATGACAAATCATTATAGATTAGCAACTAATAGATAAGAGAGTTACAAACATATATCTTGCTTAAGGGAAATATTCCTTGTTTTTTATTCAAATTCAATTATTTTTCGCCAAGTGTAACAAAGTTTTTGACGTTTATTTCTCACACAAAAAGCAAATATAATATATAACCCAATATTTAGTTCAGCTCATGACAATGTAATTATAGCCTCTAAGGGGAAACATATGGATGGTGTGTATCCAACCTCTCTATACGAACGAGTATATATCCAAAATGAGGCAAACACTTGGGCAAACTGCAAACTGGGTTATCAGACATTAACAGGCCACACAATATGGTGACTGGTTGTAAGCCAAGTGCATGAATACGGGGATAGGGTTGCGATGGCGCAGGAGGAGGAGGGGCGGATGGGTGTGAAAACACTTGTGTGTGTGTGTGTGCTCATAAACAAATATTAGTCAAATTATTCATATATATGTATATATTGTATATAGGGTCTGGAGTCTCTTTGTCAGCAGCATTTGCTTGTCGGTACGGTACAATCGATCATTTGTGCGTCAGTTCTCATATATGTATGTACATATATTTACTGTCTTTGTACATGTATCCAAGAAGGGTATATAGTATGCCTACAACGATCGTGTGCAGCATAGACAAAGAGAAACAATGTGCAAACAATGAAAGCAGAGAACTAGCTAAAGCTCCAACCAAAATTTCCAAAAAGAAATAACTGCGATAAGATAAAACCAACCCAAAATGCGGGGAATGGGGATGGGAATGGGTATGGGGAGGGGGATCGGTGGGTGTAGTATAACGCGTGGGCGGCGATTTCAGTTCAGTTTGCCTAGCAACCGGAAGTTGATCCCACAACTACGTATGCATAAACACATGTCAACAGTATGAAGCATTACTCTTCTAATTAACGATTGATGTCGTTTGCAAGAATCGAAAAGCATTAGCTTTTCATTTTGTTTCTTAACTCTTTGATTATTATTTATTTCCCCCCTTTTTGTTTCTCTTGTCGCTTAATTGCTTTTATTTATTTATTTTTCTCTTATGCATGCCCAATATGTTAGTCATGCGCCCCGTTGACGTCTTCTCGTGTGTTCGCATGGGCCGCCGTTTTGCGGTTCTTTGCTTATCTTATCGGTCAGCCAAAAAAGAAGAAGAAGAAGACGCAGAAAAATAAAGCCAAGTAACACAGCAAGAGAGCATAAAATGCCTGAACCCTTTCCATTTTGTTTATAAATAAATATACAATAATTTCTCAAGAATTCGAAACTTTTGCTTCGAGTTGAGCTGAGCTGCAATATTCTTCCCCTAGACTGGCTGAATCATCTAGAAGAGGGGTGGGGAGGATCGAGGGTTGGGAAAGAACTGTTTGATATGCGATATAAACTAACGAAATGGAGTCATCAGTCCCGTCATTGTTCTGAAATATGTTGGTTCTAGTTTCCGATTTCAGCAAAAATTGAATTACTGAGAATTTTCAGTGTAAATAAGGGGAATAAAAATGATGAAGACGACCATTATACACCCTATATACATATGTATATATCATCTCTGAGTCAAAACCATTTTGAAGTTACTTTTATCAACATTTCTTATAAGCTATTTTTGAAACAGATTCTTACAATTTGATCTGAACTTTACCCTTTACTCAATGTAAACCCATATAAGTTTTGGTGAAATTTTGAAGTACATAGTTCGGAATTCGTTAATTGGAAAGGCTTCCCTACCCCAGGGGTTTCTTCTATGGCATAGAAACCATACGAATCCGTATTTAAATTCCATTCTATTATTAGAGATACAAATTCCTAGTGACAATTTCAATTTGGAGATAAATATTTTGATTACTTCATGACAAGAATGGTTCATCGAGGTCGAAAATATTTTCCACAATTCATTATTATCTAATCGAAACGAACTGAAAGTGAAAAAATTGTGTCTAATGATTTAATAATCGAAATCTAATTTTTAAATTGGAAATGGCCTAGACGATAAGGAAATGTCAGACATATTTTTGATATATGGCCATAACTAAAACGTTAAATATTTTCATTAGCTTAATCATGGAACTTATATAGATGGCCCAGGGTGTACCAGATACACATATGCACATATGTGCGTGTGTGCTCTCGTTGAGTTAAAGGTTTTCGCCTTTTAACAATAATAAAAAATAATAATTTAGTGTATGCAATGCAATAAAACAAAAAGGAAATCACATAGTTAAAAAAACAAGCAAACTTAAAACCAAAAAACGACACAAAGACGCAAACAGAGAGACACAGAGCAGAGAAGAGATGTCAAGTCGACAAAAGTCGAGAGTCAAGGTAGCCAAATTGCTCACATATATAATGAGCGTTATTAACAGCAACAGCAACACCAACAACAACGATAATAATAAAAATAACAACAACAACAATTAAAAGAACAACTTACATTTAACTGTCAGCAGGCGAAGCGTTTTTCAATTTCGATTTGGCAGTTTTAGCAAAATGTATGCCTATTTTGTTTTTGTCCTTCCCTCTCTCTCTCAAGCTTCTTATTTTTAATACTTTCAGTTTTTTAAGTTTGTTTTTTTCTCTTTGTATGACTTTTTTTTTATCGTTGTTGACTTCTAAGTTAGATGATTTTTTGCCGCGACACACAAAAAAGTCATTTAAACCATAAAATAAAACAAAAAATGATTGTACATATGTGTGGAAGATCAGTTCAATTTGTTCACTTGACAACCGACGAATGATGATTACGCGATTTATATTTAAAAGTACAAGTTAAAGAAAAAAAAAATACATTTAACAAAGTTTATTGTAGCGATGACGGCGATTTTGGGGGGGGTGGCAGTTAGGGCTGACGTGTTAGTCCAAAAATTGAAAAAAAAAAAATAATAATAATTAAAAGGAAAAAAAATAGCCATAAAATAAATAAATACGACACGGTGCACGGGAGGAATCGAGGAGTAGTGTTAGTAACCTTAACTTGAAAACGAACGAGAGACCAGTTCGAGCCGAGAGACGTCTTTACCGCAACGCAACCGATCGACGAGTGAACGCAACGTGCAATGCGCCATTGGGGAAAATAGAGAAGCGTTAGAGAAGCCCGCCAGCTAGCTGGCTATCCAACCAACCCAGGCAGGCAATCAAACAGTGAGCCAGCCAACCACCAACTTCGCCACCAGCAAAACCACCGACTACCCAACGATCCATCAGCCGGTACAACCCGAGCCGGTGACGCCGGCGTTGACGTCGAAGTCGACGTTGATGTTACTTGAAAAACTGATCGAAATCGTAGCCGGCAAATGCATTAGATATGGTAGGTATAAATGTATGACGACTTTGACTAAAAATCATATGCACAACTCTCTCTCTCTCTCTCTCTGTCTCTCTCTCACTATTCTATTAACAGTAAGAGCGGTAGTGGGAGTGTAAGATAAAGAGAGCGAGAGCAAAAAAAATCAATGATTGACACCGAGCAACTCCTGTCGTTGCATTGTCATCTTCGTCGTCGCGGTCGTCATCTCCGACGTCTTCGTCGTCGTCGTCGTCGTTGCCGTTGTGAAGCGCCGGTTGTTTGTCAGCATGAAAACTTGATCGTTCCGTTGTCTGAGGCAATGGAATTTGATGGGAATGAAGTGCTTGTATTTATGGGAGGAGCCGTTTAATTGCTGATTATGCAAAAAGTAACAAAACAAAAACTGTTTGCCTATATTATCTATACTATATTCAACATATGTACATATGCAAAAAAAGAACAAAAAAGGGGAAAGAAATGAACTACAATATTTGTGAACAGAATGAATGTCAAAGTTGTTCCAAATCAAAAAACCCTTTTAATTTTTGTTCTTTAAGAAAGTAATTAAGTTCTTAATTGTACAAGTTGAATAAAAGTTCGATACATAAATGTCTACATTGTTAAAAATGTTAAAATAAAATAATTCTCTTGTACAATAAAGTTAGAAAATTTAATTTTTAATTACTCTCGATGATGTATTTTGGAAGATGCATAATTTTTTTTTATGTAATTTTTAATTATGCAGTTTAACAACTATGCAGATTCAGCCTGGTCACCAAATTGATAGATTTAAGAGACTTCTTCTTAATAATACCACACACACATATATATTTTTGATCGATAGTAACAAAAGTTCTTAATTATCTCTCTCAGAGGGAGGGGGAATCACGTCGACACCTGTTGAACTAATGATTATGGAATAACACGAAATGAAATGCACGTGAAAGATCATTTATCTGAATTAGTGATTAGTGGGCTTATCTGAGACTATAACTAACGAATGAAGTAATTATCATCGGATGACTGTAAATAGATAGGCGATTTCTCTCGAGAGCAGAATGGGGAAAATTTACAAAAATTTCCATAACTAAGACTGATTTTGTTAGTAAGTACCATAACCTAAGAATTTCCATTGTCCATTATATGCATCTTTAGTCTCCATACACACACACACACACACACACAACCAATAGAGTGTGTAACCAAAAGCGACTTCGACTTGCTCTCCATTTCAAAACTCAAATAATGCGCGTCGGCTATTTAACCCTCCGTCGGACACCTGGGTCTGGCCAGACCTTTTTTGACTTTGAACGTTAAGCTAACATGGTTCCATTTTATCTATCGACTTGAAATTCCAGGTAGCTTCCTAAAATTTTATTTTCTATCGATCTAGCCACAGGACAATTACCAAAAGGTCCTTGAACAAGGCGAAAAAAAAGGATTAAAAAGTTACACCTTCGGACGGACACATGGGTCTGGCCAGACCCCTATACATTTTGTATGGAAATGTATGGAATATCACACATTTTGACCGTTCTACTTGCTTTTTTGTTGTTTTCAAATTGAAGCATGCATGAACATGAACATATAGAATACATAAGCACACTTAGCGGCAAGCTTACACAAAAAGTGTGTATGTGCAGCATCTACTTAGTTCCTCTTGCATCAGTCTACAAAAGAACGTTGAGCAATTAGCATTTGTGCCACGAATTTTTTTTATTTGTTTACTTATTTCAATAAACTATAACGGGTGACCAAGTGGAATTTATCTACAATACGCGATTGCGTAGCAGACGTGTTAGTGCTGATTTTTATTCGCGATTGACAAATGCATTATTGAATGAAATGCAACAAACAAATCGAGATGAACATGAAGAAGGTGAAGAAATTGATCCATTTGATACTGGTGACCATGATGACGCGGACTACGTGCCGAATGATGATGCGTCTGATATTGAAAATGATGTGATAACAATCGAGCCAAATGAAATATTTGATAGTGATGAAGATATAGAAGAAGAAACAGATCAAGTTGCTGGTCAATGTGATGATGGCTTTTTTTACGGCAAAGACGGAACGAAATGGAGCAAAAACGAGCCATCCGCTGTTATTCGTACGCGTCAACACAACATTATGCGTTTTCGATTTGGGCCAAGACAACAAAATGCCATTCCAATTGAGGTATTCAAGCTGTTTTTTTCGCCAAATATTTCATTGATTATTGTTACTCAAACAAATCGTCATGGAAAAGAAGGCACTCGTAAATGGAATGCAGAGAATCCTGATTCTAAACCCAGAGTTTGGAGATATATGGAATTTTTTAAATGAAAACCTCGCCAATAACTATGATGCACATGATGTTGTGACTATTGACGAGCAACTGTTTCCATATCGTGGCAGAACCAAATTTACACAATATATACCGTCAAAGCCAGCAAAATATGGCATAAAAGTGCGGTGGGCATGCGATGCGAAAACAAAATATCCGTTGCAAGGAAAGCTGTATACTGGCAAAGAAGGAACCAATCGTGAAGTGAACCAAGGCGAAAATGTGTTGATGCAACTTTCAAACCGATATAGTATGAGTGGCCGAACGATCGTTGCTGATAATTTCTTTGTAACATTGGATGCTGCCAAAAGACTTGCTGTTATTGGTCTCGCATTGGTTGGCACCATTCGATCCAACAAGAGATGTCTTCCTTCGGAAATGAAAAAACATGACTCTCGTCCAGTGCTTTCATCATTGTTTGGTTTTCATGAAAACGTATCGATTTGTAGCTACGTGCCAAAAAAAAATTCGAGCCGTAAATTTGCTTTCCACCGTACATTATTCGAAGTTCTGTGAAGGAGAGGCAAAGAAACCAGAGGCAATTATGTTTTATAATGCTAACAAAGCAGGTGTCGATTTAATGGATCAAATGGTTTCGCATTTCACGACAAAACGACCAACAAGGCGATGGACATATGCTTTCTTTTGCAACATGTTAGATATCATGGCATTGGCTGCTTACTGTATATGTAAGGAAGTGGATGGTTACGAAAAAAACAGCGCCCGGCGAACTTTTTTGAATAATCTCTCCAACACATTAGTTCGTGCAAATATCGAAAATCGAATGAACAATATTCATGTCATTGGTCAATTTACAACTCGTTCGGCGGTTGAAGCATTCTTCGGAAAACCAATAAATTTAACAACAAATTTGATCCTTGCCAATAAAGCCGGAGCCGATACACTCACAAACAAGGAAGCGAAAAAGTGCGCCGTTTTTTTTGTAATGCTTGCAATCAGCCAGTATGCCAACAACACTCAAAAACAGCTTATACATGCTTTGTTTGTTTTTCTCAGAATCCGTAAGAAAATTGGAATTATATTTTCCATCATACAATTACATTTCATTCCATTTCTATTGTTAAAACAACAACAAATTAATTAAAAATAAAAAACAAAAGTGAACGAAAGAAAAATGTCTTTTTTCCGTAATCCGATTTTTTTTCGGGTATATATTTTCTTCCACATATAGCTCAATGCATGGCAAATCGATTAAGAATGGTAAGAAATTAAAATATCTACCTACTCGGTACATATATGAGCCAGAAAATATGGTTAATTTCTATTTAAATGCATGCAAATGCATGTAAATACATAGGGGTCTGGCCAGACCCAAGTGTCCGTCCGAAGGTTTTATAATATGTGTCCGACGGAGGGTTAACTTGAAATTAAGCGACGTTTGTTGTTGTTGTTTTTGTTTAGGAGAATTGTTAATGTACATACATACACACACATATGTACATGTGTATGTTGGTTTATTTGCTTATTTTGCTCATTTTGTTTGTTCTCTCTCGCTCTGTGGGCCTTAACTTGCCTTTCCCTCACATATCGCCGTTGACGCTAATGTTTAACGTTACCGTCTCTGCCACCGACGACGCCGACGCCGACGCCGACGCCGACGACACTGCTGCTGCAACACCAAGAAACAAAAATTCAGTTTCAGTTTTTCAATTCCTTCTTTTCTGTACTTTACTTTACTTTTCTTTTCTTTCTTTTAACCGAAAGATAGCAAGTTGTTAAAAGAGCACAAACATAGCAAGAACTAACTGAGGATGAGGCGAAGGAGCAGGAGGTGGAGGTTGAACAGAGAGAAGAACAAGGAGAGCTATATGACCGTTGTATGCTGCGTGGGGTGGGCGGGGGAGAATGGCAGGAAAGGAGCTAAGTACATACCTAGAAGAGTGAGAGTTTAATGGCGGTTCTTAAAGGGGGTCGGGGCTGGATACTCTTCTCCGTGAGAAAGGGGGGCGTGTGTGGGGCTGCTCAACGGTTTTAGCACATTTTGGTGTTTTCAGTTCTTTTTGGAAAAACATTTGCAATGCGTTTATGAAATTGCAGCGTCAGCAAAAGTTTTTAAGTTTGAGTTAATACTCGGATATCTACATATATAGAGAGATATATGTCTGTGTATGAGTGTGTGTGTGTATCTAGATATGGCCACGTCGTTGACTTAAAGCGGGTCTGGTTGTAGCGATCGAGAGCGTCTGTATTTAATTAGCAGATAAAAATACAGTCACAACCCATGAAAGTACACACACCTATACAGAGCACTGTTCCTGCTCTCTATCTCTTTTACTCTTGCTTATAGATATATAAGGTACATATATATACATACATATGTATGTAGGTGCTACGATATCAGGCCCGCACACAAACACACACACATACATATATACAGACCAACACAGGCGTTAATTAGTTTTGGGGCTTTTCTTTTTATCAGCAAGAGAAACAGAACTTGAAATAATAACAACAACAAACACGTTGTGTACCTTTATTATTTTTGCTTTTTGTTCTAATGCATTTCGTTCTGTTACGAATGCAAATCGAATTGTGTGTTGTTGGTTTCCTTGTTCCACATCCATATCAATCAAGCATGGAACTTCACTTCACCTCCCCTACCAATTCCCCACTCCCCCACCTGGTCGTGTGTGTGTGTCGATCTGGTGCCTGGTGCCTTTGTCACACACTGCATCATCACATCCCAATTGTGTAATATCAACAAAAAAAAAGAAACAGAAGAAAAACAAAACACAAATGCTGGAAGACCCAAGACCCCTGCACATATGTACATTGAAAAATCGGAAAACTGTAGGATCCCTAATACAAAAACAAAAAGAAAACTTTACCAACTATGCATAAAGTGGATAAATAATGAACATAGAATTGGGGCCATGTCTTTTGTAATACCCTGCCTATGCATCAAGGTGGAAGGGTATAATGAAGGAAAGTCTGTCATCAGTTTCTATATAGATATAAAGTATATAAAAAAACATTGAAAACTGTTTTGGAATGAAAAAATGTAGTCTCCCTAGGCAATTTGTATACTATTAGCCTTACCATTTTTAACTAGAAACAGGCTGACTGTATATAAAGTCTGCCAAAGTTTACCAACACTGTTCTATTTGAACAATGTTATCGCAAACAACTTGAACTTGTCATCAATTTCCACTTTTTGTAATAAACTGGTTAACTAAAAATCTAGAATACGTTAAGCAACACTGTTTCATTTACGAATTTTTACCCCTTAAAAGCGATAGGACTCATAACTACGAACAGTCTAACTGTGTATCAAGTTAACCAGCTCTGTTCTATTTCGACAGTGTTCCAATTATAAACTATTTTCTCCTTATATAAACTTACGATTGCCTTCTAGTTTTCCTTAGACCAAGCTAACTATTAATCGTAAATATGTTAGGCAACACTGTTTGGCCAAAAGAAGGCTAACTGAAGGTTAACCAACACTGTTCAATTTGGAAAACGGAAATCTTGAAACGACCTTTTAACTTAAGAGGTATATAAAAAGTCGTCATATCAATGTAAAATACGGAATATTTTGTTTTTCCTTCCTTTATTTTGGTATCATGTATTTAAACAGATACAAGATGCTAACGAACTGCAAAGATAATAAATATTTAAATTGTATTTTATTTGCACACGTTCGATCAATATGTGGAAACAGCGCATAAGTTTAAAAAGAAAGAAACGATACCTCATACACACACACACACAACATGTAGCTAGGTAGATACCCACTGCCCAGTTGCGGATGCATAATATGAGATCTCCCTCCTTTTCTCTCAATGACAAATGTTTCCCAAAAAAGAAAAAGTTTATCTGGAGCAACAGCAGCAGCAGCCTATCTATACATACATATAGAAAATACATACTATAGCAGATATGTTACGTTGAGATACGGATACGACACGGGAACACACAGTATGTAGGTACATACATATCTGTTTGCACATAGCACATGGTACTTCTTCTACTACTTTATCTCGATTTTGAGTTTGTCTTTGCCTTTGGTACCTGGTTGTTTGTGGTACGTCACCATTGCCGCCGCTGCCGCCGACATCGTCATTCCACGGACAATATCTCTTAAGATCGGCCCCGCGTCTTATGAGCCGCTTTGTATTGGCATTCATTTAACACATTGCTGTTAAAATTCAGACAAGAAATCAAATTCAAATAACGCGCTACAATTCGGTCGACAGAGACAGAAAGCCACAAAGACGGAGAGAGAGAGAGATAGGCAAAGGTAAGGTTTCTACGTACTCATCTCAAATGCATAGACACAGCTGCAATATCAGCCATGAAGCCGACGGCAATGGCCACATGAACACCAGAGTATCATGGATTTTTGTATCCCAACAATAATATGGCTTTGTTTTATTTGTATACAGGAAATCCGACAGCCATTTTGTTTATTCTCTCTCTCACGCACACGCACACACACACACACACACACCAAACGCCATTCTCATATAGCAAAGTGGAAATCGATCAAACTCATATAAAATTCAATCCGCATGCGGGGAACTTATGAAATTGTCCTCTTGCTACAATTTTCTTATCTTTCATAGAGATTAAGTTAATCAGAGAAAGGTACCAACTAGTGGCTTATTGAATGCTCAATATTCTTCAACTGAAAGCATAATTGTTGCAATCAATCATTTTCTAAATAGATTCAAAAATGCATTCCAATTTGAAACATTTGGACAAATTTCGACTCGATGTTTGGCTTACTATTGATAATCCTCTTGCCAATAAGAAAGTAAGGACATGAATTTTGATAACCGGTCAAACAATTACAGAATTAAAGGTAAGTCGATTTTAGAATAAGTTTTTAGAATAAGCCAGTCTATATGGACAAATATGGATTCAAATATTTGAAAGGAAAAAACTGCCCTGAGTCCAAATCTAGAGCTTAACAAGAGCTAGAAGAGTTGGCCATTCTGCAGCGATTTCAAATATACATATAGAGATATATATGTATGTATACATATATAGTTTTTGTTTGCATTTTGCAGGTTTTTCACACATTTTCATTTCACTTGCGGACAAAGGCAGAGAGGCAGACAGAAAGAGAGAGAGAGTGAGGGGCTTAGCGACCATTGCATTGAGTAGTAAATCAAGAAGTTCCTAGTTCTGTAGTTAACAGGTTTGATTTTTGCTTGGGCTTTACACTTCCTTCTTCTGCTTTTGCACCTTTTGCCACCTGCATATGAGTATGAGTATGAGTATTTGAGTATTTTCACTTGGCTAATTGGGAAAAACCACTAAAAAGATTTTTTCTGCGTTTTCTGACGACGTCGTTTTGCCATTGCACAATTTGTTTGACGATTTTATGGATGCGTGTGTGTGTGTGCGTGTGTGTGTGTGTGTGTATGAAGGTGTGTGTGTTGGGGCTATTTGGGCGTTCTAGTTTTTAGGTTTAGGTTGTAGTTGTTGTTGTTGTTGGTAGCTTGTGGCTTAACTTCACAAAATAAAAACATATTTTCATTTTCGTTTTGTTGCATTTGGCTGTGTTTATGCAACAAAGCGACTTGCCAATAAAAAAAACAAAAAACAAAAAAACTCAAAACGTTGCCTCCCGTTTCCTTACTTTTTCTCTCTCCCTCACTCAGTCTAACTTTCTCTCTCTGTCTGTCCCTTGTATGTCCATCTCTGTTGCACTTGCGACCACAATTCCCAAGTAGTTTTCCAGTGCAAAAAGTCTGGGCTATAAATATGGGCGCTTAAATTTCAACATTTATGACTGCTCCACCTGCTCTCCTCTCTAGACTTCTTACCTCCCCCCCATCCCCCACACACACGCGAACACACAAAAAAGAAAAAACACTTTTCATAATTTAATGCTTATTAGCATTTGCTTAGTTAAGAGTTGAAGCTGGCTTTGTCGGTGGTTGAGCGGGGGGGAGAGTTGAAGGGAACGGTGGGTGGGTGGCAAAAAAGGTAGGTTAGTAACCAAATACTTTTGGGGCGTACTCACTTGATGCCAAAGGGGCCAAGAGGCCCCCAGGTGAAGGAATTGGAATTGGAATTGGAGATGAAGTTGGTCTTGCTGGAAGGTTGTGCAAGAATGGCCCCCAAAGTATTATTTATTACCCAAACGCCATGGGGATTGGAGACGAGTCGGGGGCAGAGACGGGTGGCGAATATTGCAGTGCAAATAATTTGTCAACCTTCACAAATAAATCAACCCAAAGAATGCAAATACCAAACAAAAACGAAATGAAAAATAACAAAACAAAAAATGTTTAACATATTGCCTGACAGTTTCATTTGGCAACCCACTCACACACACACACACACACACACACACGCACACACAAAGTTTTGCCTTGGGGCCAATGAGATGATTCGAAATTGCTAACTTAAACTTACATATTTAACTTAGAATGTTAAACTAAACTATCTAACATCATTTTGACGATTCTATTTCCATGTTAATTTGTCCATTCTATCTCTAACAACAACAACAGCAACAACAACTAACCAACTAATTGTTCTTTTCTTTTAAACAACTCTCATAGTTAGAGAAGAGACCACGTCTATAATAACAAATCTTGAAGGTTGAGATACGATGAAAAACAATAATAAAATGATGTAAATTTAATAGAAACATACGAGAATAGACCGAAACAGAGCGAACATAAGGCAAATGCACACATTTTACTGCAGATGTGCAGTGTCTCTTAACTAACAACATATGCACCAGACCCGACTTAACTTTTGTTTTCAGCAAAATCTAAAAATCTCAAAGCCAAAATGGTCATTTAGGCATTAACAAAGCTAAGCTGACTCTTTATACACACGCGACGACACTGAAAGAAAACAAACTGCTAATATTTCCAAGTCTATCACTACTTATATATACATACATACATATCTTTATAACTTCGAAGATGTCTCAATGAGATATAGGGAAAATTAGTTTTGAAGTTCAGTCAGACTGATTGTCAGGACATTGCATTTGGTAACCATTTATAAAACTCTACAAAAAAAACAAAAACTCTTTCAATTTAAATAATAAACAATTCAGGCTTTTCGCTGTAATTCCCAACTAGTTTTAGAGATAACTGATAGTAAGACAAAAGGAATTAGTTTGGCTATTTATGAGAAATCCACTTGATAAGTCACTTTTGATGCCTCTTGTTGATACAAAATGTACTTGATTGAAATACAACTTGAAAGGGAATATGATTCTAAAATGACTTGACCACGATTTGAAATCGAACGGCACAGTATTAATCTACAAAAGTCATAAAGAATCGAAACTGATTGAAAGAAGGGTTTTAGAGGGGAGTCGTGATTAGATTACCATTTCCTTCCTACACAGGAGTCATTTGTGGACAGAGAATATGCTTACTTATGAGTGTTTTGATCGTACAGAGCATTTGTATAAGATTCGAGTATAATCTACATATTGTTAAAGCTACATAATATATCTATGGGGATAACATTAAAGCTAAAGTTCTTAGAAGTTTGGTTTTAGGCCATTTTCGTTGTAATTGCACGCACTGCAATGAAATTCAAGTTTCTATTCATGTTTTTATACCCTTGCAAAAAGGGTATATTAATTTTGGTCAGAAGTGTGCAACGCATAGAAGGAAGCATCTCCGACCATATAAAGTATATATATTCTTGATCAGCACGACGAGACGAGTTCAAATAACCATGTCCGTCCGTCCGTCCGTCCGTCTGGATCGATGCGAACTCCTCCTAGACCGTAAGAGCTACAGAGCTGAAATTTTGCACGTAGGCTTGTATATACTGCAGGGTTTGTATATCTCGGATTCAGTCGGATCGGACCACTATATCATATAGCTCCCATACAAACGGCAAAGTCACGAACAGTGACTTTTCTCAATAACTTCGTTACTTTTTAAGCTATTGTCGTGAAATTTAATATAAATAAGTTTATTGTAACTATAAACCACTGTGCCAAATTTGATCAAGATCGGGTGACTATATCATATAGCTCCCATAGGAACGATCGGTCAAAAACAGTGACTTTTGTCAATAACTTCGTTACTTTTCAAATTTCAAATTTAACATTTGTCAGTTTAATATATCTGTTAATGACTGTGCCGAATTTGGTAAAGATCGGGTAACTATATCATATAGCTCCCATAGAAAGGATCGGCGGAAAACAGTGACTTTCCCTTTTCCTATGCTAAGATTGAAGGCCGTTCTTTCGCAAACATTACCCTTTTAAGATAAAACAATTAGTTTAGATAAAAGAGTTACTACCAAACTTGCAAGGGTATGCAAACTTTGACGCGGTCGAAGTTAGCCCCGGCCCTCTGGTTTTTTGTTTGGTTTTTGTTGTTGTTGTTTTTTTTGGAATACAATGCTGAATGGTGAGTTCTATACACGAAATGTACTTCACAGGGGACCCCCTAAAATTGATTTGTACTAAGATTTGGTCACAGACTTACCTACATTAGGCATTGTCTCTTTGTGACGGTTTTGTGTGTGTGTGGGTTTTTGTCCGCTGGCAGTTAGTGAAAATTAACCGCTCGCTTCGTTGATTGTTTATAGAAAACTTGCAGCAACAACAACAACAACAGTCGAACAATGTCAGTCATCAGCAAAAACAGCAAAATGTTATAAAATAATTGCAGGTCTGCTCTGACAGCAGCAACAACAGCCACAAACTGCACTTAGCGACATGCAACGTTTTACTTTTCATTGGACCTAGGTCAGTTGATGGGAATCCAGGGTACAGGGTACAACACACACAAAAAAAGAGAGAGATAGAGTGAGAGAGAGAGAGAAAGAGAGAGAGAGAGAGAGAGGGACGAGGGGGGATTAGAGGCGGAGGCGGAGTTTAGATCCCACAAACAAAATAACCAAAGAAACCAACAAAAAAAATAATAATAATAACAACTAAAATTGTCATTTCCATTCGTGTTTAGTTCAACTAAAGGGAAATATTTGATGCACCATCGCGATCATCATCGCCATCGTCATCATCACCATAGTGATCATGGCCTCATCTCATTATATCTCAATGATTTTGATAACCATTCAACTTTACATGTATATACGACTATATAGTATATATCAGATAGACACACGTGGAATGTCATCTAATTTGTAGAAAATTTAATTCACATTGGGAGAAAACAACGAACAATGAACACTGTACACAGCCGTGTTCAAAAAAAAAAGAAATGTAGGCTTCAAAACTTAAGGAAGAACACAGAAAATAGGGATCTTTATATATTTCTTACAAATTCAAAAGTTTTCTTTTGGTAAAAATCCTGTATTCAGTACTGTTTTCCTATTCGTGATGCTATTTTTCTAAACACAGCTGTACATCGGTTTATATTTTCTGCTTCTCAACAATAGGTTAGAGTTTTTGGAAATGCCATACAATTTTTAAGCTTTTTTCAGTTCTAGTTTTCCAGTTGTTGTTGTCTTTGCATCTGCTTACAAAGGAATGGAAATGATCCTTTGCGATTGTAGCCAGTTAAAATAAATCATCATGATCATTTTAACCTCAGCCTGCATTAACTCGCTAGTCAGATAGATTTAATTATAGTATTCTTCAAGTTCCTGCCAATTAAGGGATCTTTTCACAGTTTCTTCCCTTTCGGAGAAAGTTTCTTTTTACTAGAATTTTGGTAATCTCCTTTGATTTCTATTTCAATTTGAAAGATCTTTGTGTCCTTAAAGAGTTCTTTTGACTTAATTACACAGCATTCTTTGCTTTGTTTTTGTATTTTTTGTGTAAATGTATAAGTACCGAAACGAATTGTTTCGGTTTACTTGATTGTTGTTCTATTTAGAAAATCGGAGCAATCACAAAACAACATCGTCAGCCAGTCCATGGCTAACGGGCATAACCAATAGTTACCCCGATTCATTACCCGGCCCCCTCGTTTAGCACCCTTAAGCTATTGCCTATTAAATATTGTTCCACTAATTAATAAACGACAGCAGCAGCAGCAACAGCAGCAACATGTTGCAGCTGAAAGCCATTTGACACAGTTTGACCGAGCGTAACAAAAAACGAAAAAGCAAAATAAATAATATTTGACTTATCAAAATTTTGCTCGTTTTGGCATTTGGGTTGACGTGGCCAATACAAAAAAGTAAAACGAAAGGAAATAAGTTGAAGTAGAAATAAATAATATTGAATAACAAAAGTTAATGCAGATGATAATGCAAAATCAATTGTGTCATTGATGATCATCATTATCATCATTGTCATCGTCAGCGTCATCGTGATGATGATTATGATGTGGGCCAGAAAATTGCTCAAACCAACCAAGCAACCAACTAAACAACATGGCGTGTTTCCGGTTTCCGAATGGCATGCGCCATCTAAATTGATATCTACAAATTATACACTGAACAAAAAAAAGCATAGAAATTCTTTTGAAAGTGGAGAGAGAGAAAGCCTTTAAACGATATTCATTTCAAACTCCCCCCATCTTTTTTGTTAGATTCTAATTTTTAATAATTTTTCAATGACGATTCGCTCTCTGTTCTATATTCCATTCTCTGTTCTCCTCTAGTCAGTCATTTGTGGGTGGGTATGGGAAGGTGAGGGGGAGCTCATTATCAACGCCAGGTGCGTGCTCGTTGCCTCGTGTCGAACAGATTTTTGACTGCCCACCATCCACTTCCACTTCCACTTCCACTTCCAATTCCAATTCCATTTCCACTCCTCGCCACTCCACTCTTCCTTCTTATGCCTTGTGCCAGAATGGAGACCCATTCATATATCACTAATCATTGCGTTTTTTAAATTGAACAATTAAACTAATTTGCCTTTTGCATATGGCTGATGATCGTTTTCGATGGCAACTTACCCCAAAATAAAATGTGAATAAACACACCGAAGCGTATGAGAAACACACAAAACAACACACAAATAAAAATTCTATGCAACAATCAAAGTCAAAGTTACTTCAGTTGCAATTTCCGGTCCAAAAGCTGTTGTTGTTAACCTTCTTTTCTTTTTGGTTCTTTTTTTTCACACGATTTTCAAATGCAAATTGCGTTTTGTCGTTGGTTTTTTGAAATTTCTTTTTAGGCCAAGCGAACAAAACACACAGAGAGACATACAAAAAACAGAAAAAAATGAAATGCAAAGAGCAGAAAATTCACACTTTATGCGGGCTTTTTTTTCGTTAGTTCTTTTGGTTTCTTTCTTATTTCGAGTTGATGGCACAAAACGTAAATGAATGATGATGGCATTGGGCAGGTGGCTGTGGCTTTTATAGCCAAATTGGGTAGCACCTAAAACCACCCCCACTAGGCGAACCCTTCAATGATCCTGGCCAGCATATATCGGATAAGATAACGGGCACACGTCCCCCTCCACGAAAATAGAGACAGTAGGAGTGAGACCAGGCAGATGTATGTATGTACATATGTATGGGAACTGGGGGAAACGGGAATGGGTATGGAGCTCTTCTAGCTTATCATTTGCCTGCTGCCTGGCGCAATTATGCAAAACAATATGGTGGCCCAGTCAGGCTATCGATCCAATATATGAGATAACACACTCTCAGATAACATCCGATACGACAAAAGCACTCAACAAGCTATAGAAAAGGAGCAGGAGGAGTGGAAAAAGCAAAGCAAACGGTGGAAAGGGGGGACTGAAATGATTTGGATAAACCTTTTTTACTTGGAAATAATAAAACCAAAATATTTCCTAAATGGTAACTACTTATCAGGATATACAACAGATCCAATTTTAAAGGGAAAAATCAAACTATTCCAAATAAACTTAGTCTCAATCGACATACACTATATAGAATGACAAATTAAAAGTCCATTTCAAACACTTACCTAATCTCTCTGTTAATCTAATTGAAATTCCCATCAATTACTGCAAAACGATCAATTAGCTTTTTAATTCTTTGTTATAAGCAACAAAAATTGTACTATGCCGATTAGATTGAGATTGTAGAGACAAAATTTATTAAACAAAAAGAGCTACAAACGATTTCAGGGGATTATAAAACAAGAATTTAAATCGAAAGCAACAATACACATATCTAGATACGAATTGTTGGAGGAGACATCATCGTTACTTTAGATTTGTATATATTAAGATTTCTTATAGTAGGTATTTGTTTAAGATTATAGGAATTTCTACCACTGCATTTACATTAACATGTTCTCAAAGCTTCTTTTACATGAAGAGACCGAAATATGAAAATGACTTCTTTCTCCACATCCTATTGAGCATTGGAGTCTTGTACCATCTGCAACTGGGCAGATCAAACAGGAATCATATCTATCACGTAGGCCTTTTCGGATTCAAACACTGCCTTCTTTGCTTGCTAACTTTTGGTTAGACAATGCATCAAACAAAAATTTTATTTCAAGTTTTCATTTCTAATACAAAAACCACTTGAAAAAGAGCAATGCACTTGGGTTTTCCAAAACGATTAGGGAAACGAGAAGACTCCTGATTATTGGATGGTTCTTTGATTAGACTGACTTAAAGCTTAAACAAATTAAGGCCCATGGAAAAAATCCTTTATCGTTCGTTTTTAATCCAAAATATGTTGAATAAATTCATTAAAAGGAATTTGATTAATATTTAAGAAATGAAGGATCTGATCTATTTACAGATATGGACGAATTTCAATTACAGGCAATATCCTTTTCATTTAAGCATATTTCAAAGCATTTGAAAATATCGGAATATTTGAAATATTATAGTTAATTGTTTAACAAATTTGTCTAATCAAAAGAGCCTTAGTATGGTCGACTTGGTGGGATGGAAAAAATCATCTTCAGGTACAGTTGTGCCACAAAAATTGAAATAGAATCCAACCCCAGAAACAAAAACAAAAAACAAAAACTGATATCAGATATGGGATGGAGTTTTATATTGTGGCAAAGAGTTGATTTTACTTAATCAGAAATAATTCGGTAAATTAAACAGTCAGAAAACTGGGCCGATCAGGGGACGCAACGTATGTGCATGTGGGCAATTGGGAGGGGGAGTTAAGGGGGCAAAGAGAAATACAGCATATGGCTGCAAAAACGACAAAAATAAAAATAAAAATAAAAAAAGAGAAAGAGAAACCATGGTCGATTTATGACAGGCGAGCAAATAAAACTTAATGTGAAATCAAATACAAATTTCATAATTTTTTCCACAGAAATAAATAAATAAAAATATACAAGAGCTGCGGCTGCGGCCGCGGCTGGGGCAGGATGGTTGATTCTTACTCTTTCTCACACTTTCTCTCCCTGTCCCTGTCTCTGTCTCTGTCTCTATACATTTGTGGCCTCTCCCTCTGTTGCTATCTCTTATCTCGTTTAGCAGGTAAGTGAAACATAACGATAAGACCGCCTGATGTTGGTGCTGCTGCTGCTCCTGCGCTGCAAACTTTATCACAATTTAAATATTAATTTAGGGATATTACTCACAGCGAGAGAGAGAGAGAGAGAGAGAGAGAGAGAGGGAGAGAAGCTTATCGCCTGGAAAAGATAAAGAACTAAATAAACATGAAGCGTATGCAATGTTCTACACAGAAGAGGACAACCAAAGCGAAGGAGAATGAGGCAAAGCACCAATTAGGGAGGCAAAAAGGTTAACCCAGAGCAGGAGTTGGAGTTGCAGTAAAAGATGCGGCCGGAAATGCACACAGCACAGCAGCAGCTACAGGTAACACATTTTCCGGAGTCCTTTACCTAGATATTCATTAAATTTGAAAATCCTATGGCTTAAATAAAGTTTATCAAACAATTTTAGACAGAATATTAATTTTGATATTAATCCAAAGATATATTTTTAGAACTTTAACCAGTTTGAGATTTCAAAGAATTTTAGAAGAATAAACCAAAATAGATATCTAAGCTAAGCAAAAAAGTGTATATCTTAATAATAGTTCCGCAAGTCCTGGTAGCTGTGAATCTATTTTAAGTAATGGTAACAAAAATTTTTTTTTTTTATATTTTGTTAACTCTTTCCTTACCCATAGCCAACAAAGTGTAAAAACGTTTTATCCAAAAAGTCGAATGTCTGCGTAAGAACGGCCCGCAATCTTAGCATACGAAATAACGAAGTTATTGACAAAAGTTACTGTTTTCTACCGATCGTTTCTATGGGAGCTATATGATCTAGTCAAATTTGGCACAGTTGTTTATAGGTGTAATAGACTCACCAATATTAATATTTCACGATAATACCTTAGAAAATAACGAAGTTATTGAGAAAAGTCACTGTTCGTGACTTTGCCGTTTGTATGGGAGCTATACGATATAGTAGTCCGATCCGTCTGAATCCGAGATATACAAACTGTGCAGTATATACAAGCCTACATGCAAAGTTTCAGCTCTGTACAAGGGTTTAAGGGTCTAGGAGGACGGACGGACATGGCTATATGATCTCCTCTCGTCGTGCTGATCAACAATATATATACTTTATACGGTCGGAGATGCTTCCTTCTATGCGTTGCACACTTCTGACCAAAATGAATATACCTTTTTTGCCAGGGTATAAAAAGTAGCCAAAAACTTAGGCATCTTGAACAACTAAGGATCTGGATACGTATCCTGGCCTAATGTATGAATGTCATTGTCATAGAAAGAAACATAAGTTTACTTAATAAAGCCAATCGTTAACTGTCGTAAATATTAATTAATAAAAAACTTCATCAAAATAAATATTTACACTAAACTAGTCTCATTCGCAACATATACATACATACATATATCAATCAGCATGAAAGGAAGTTTTCTATATGTTCTACAGATCCTTTACATAAATATGTTTGCATCTCTATATATAAAAATGTCATTTCATTTCTTTAATTCTACAAAATGAACAGAGAATTAAATAACTTAAGATAACCAAAAGTCATCAATGTAAATATTTTGTTGACCCATAAATTTTGAACAAGTCAAAAATTGTGAAAAACTATGCTGAAAACTATGAAGTTTTTGGTGAACCTCTAGAGGCCTGCACCTTGGACTCAAATTTATATAGTAAATTTTCACCAATTTGGACAACTTTCTGATGTTTCTGGTTTAAAAATAACTTACCAATTTGGTCTTCAATTTCTCTGTTGCTTCTACTGTGGTTGTTGCTGATGTTGATGGTGAGGGTGATGCTTTTTTTGTGGATCCAACACTGTCAGCTTCTCCTAGTCCCCCGCCACTGTCGGTTATTTGTTGATTGATTTGCTTCAATTGGGTGATTTGCTTTCGAAGTGCGGTAATCTGTTTCATATGTAAATGAACGTTATTTGCGGGGGAAGTCCTATAAATGTCAATGGACGACTCACCTCACGATCCTTATCCTCACATGTGCGATCCAATTGCTCTTTCTGTTTTTGCGTCTCGGCCAGGAGCTCGAGAGCTGTCTTCTGTTCGGGTCCTTGATAGTCCTCATCGCCCGGACCGGCTGTATCGGCCAATACCTCCTGGGCCAAATTCGTCAGCTGTCCCTTGATATTGCTGAGGCTTTGATTTAGCCACGACATTTTCTTGTACGACTTTAAATATACCCTTTTCGCTTGCCTTTCTTGTGTGAGTGGGTTCAATTTTCCTTTAAACTGGGATAACTTGAAAATTGTACAATTTTTGGGTTTATACTTTAATTGTTATTGTTATGTTTTTTTTTGCGTGGCACAAAAACTGTTTGCAGCTGATTTTTAGGGTTGCTGCATATTAATCGATAACTATCGATAGATCAATATCGAACATAATAGAAATTTGGGCGCAGAAATTTGAATTTGATGCGAAGATGTTCTAAAGGATGAAAGTGATTCAAAAGTCAAACTTAAAGCTATTCTATCAAATATATTTCTTAGCTAATGATTACAGAAAACTATGTCTTTTTGTCATTTTTACTTTTTATTTTATTTAAATTTAAAACATTTGTTTAAATTCAAAGAAACAATTATTATTATTATTTTGTTTTTGGATTTTTGTATCTCCGAGGCGACTAGATATGAGGCAGGATGATAATGTATCTCCAGCCTCTCTCTTTTTCTGTCTCTTATCTCTTCATGCCCACACAAATGGGTCTCAAAAGGTGCGCGGCTGGGACCCAAAGCCCAGACCAACGCCTCGCATTGTATGGGTGGCAGCTCGTGCCACCTCATACTGCTGTTCCATGGTAGAAAACATACGTTGACGCAGTTGTACATCGGCTGGTATGCCAGTGGCACCAGGTACGGTTCCAGCAGCCCTATTATCGCCGTTAATGGACTCCTCGCCAGCCGTTGTTGGGGCTGCTGCTGCTGTCGCCTCACTGGCTGCTTCTACACCCACAGCTGGTCCACCTTCCGTGCTATTATTGTTCTTGATGCCCATCAGACGCATAAACTTCGAGGCCACCTTGCCATCGGAATCCTGTGAGAAATGGGCATTGCCCCATTTATTGGCCGAATCATCACTCTTCTTCGAGCCCCAGATTAGCTTGCGTTTCTGTTGCTGTTCGGCGTAGCGATTGGCATTAATAATGCCAGGATTGTAATAGCTGGGTAATTGGATGGGGGCTGCCGATCCTGCAACTGTGGCTCCAGTAACTAATGTTACATCTCCAGCCACAGAGGCGGCAACAGCAGTGGCCGTATGTTTGGGAGTGTTTAGTTCTAGGGACATTAGTGATGGTATCTTCGGGGCATAATTGGGAGTGGGCAGTAGGCCACCACCAGAAGATGCAGCAGCTGTAGCAGAGGCATTTGCCATGGTCATAGCTGGGTTTGTAGCAGCCAAAGCAGCGGACGAAGCTACCGAGGATTGATGTATCGACCCGTCGCTTGACTTCCTCACAGTGGGGGGTGTTCTTGAGCCACTGCTTGTATCACGTCCGCGATAAGTTCGCTGTCCCTGCTGCTGGCGACGTCGATTCGAGCTTGGAGGTGGTGTGCCGCCGGGTGTTCGAGAACGGGAACGCGATCGACGACGTTGGCGTTCATCATAAGAGCGACGTTGAGATTTGTATGCTAATGCTGATGAAGATGAGGTGGTGTTGGTATTGTTAATGCTCGTGGACGAGGATGAATTGTGGTTGTGGGAGGAACGCATACCGTCGCTATGACGCCCACCGTCCTTGTGATGACGGCTGCTTGTGGCTACCTTATCACGTTGACGTTGATGACGATCTTCACCCATACGATGATCCCGATCCCGGTCTCGCTCTCGATCCCTAACACGATCTCGTTCTCTTTCTCTATCCCTATCTCTATCCCGTTCCCTTTCTCGCTCGTGATCCCGTTCCCGTTCCCATTCCCGATCCCGATCTCTCTCGCTGCGATCTCTATGGCTGCTGCCGCTGCTGCTCTCTTTGGTACGATGATTGCGATGATCGATCTGTGGAGTAAACGATATAATCATATTGAATTTGTCTAAATTGTAAAATGTTCTTCGTTTTCTACTTACTTTAGTACTTAGTTCCCTGCTTTCGCGATGTTCTCCACCACCTCGACTATCCCTGCTGTTTCGTTCGAGATCACGTTTCTCTCTATCCGATGGACGACGCGTCAATCCAGCCTCCTGCAAAGATAAACAGATGATGGCGACCAAAAAATGGAGATTACATTAAAGCAATGTGTATAATATAATAATAAATAGAGAGACAGCATCGAAATGATTGGTATTTTTCTTTTTTTTTTTGTTCTATTTGATGATTAATAGATTAAAGAGTGTGGAAATAAAGTGTTAGCTAAATTCTTGAGAGATATATCCTCCCCCGAATTGGATCTGGTGGTGATTTCCGTCTGTAAAGAGAGTTTAATAATCTTTTTAAAGACTTAAATACTCACACATTTTGGTCGCTTTTTTCGATCGTCTTTTTTCTCGCTTTTGGATCTTGTGAAAGGGAAGAGGAGCAATGCAAGGCTCTCAGGCTCAGGTTGTCAGTGTGTGTATGTATGTATGTATGTATTTATGTATGTGTCTAAGTGTGTGTGTGTGTGTGTGTGTGCCATACACACACACACAACAAGTCATAAATAGTCAAAAGTCCGTGTTTTGATCATATTTTCGTATTCAATGATTAATTGTTGGCCTGTCATTTCGTTTTGTGTTTTTGTCGTTGTTGGTTGTTTAGTTGTGGTTGGCTGATTGTTTTTTAACAAACAACAACAACAAGTAATAGTAATAATAATAATAAAATGGTAGATTTTAGTCATTTAAATATTGAAAATCTTTTTTCTAAAAACTTAACTAAGACAGTGGATAGATAGAAAGATATAGATAATAGATAGGAAGAACAGAATGTGAGGGGAGCAAGGAGTGGTGGCGGGCGGGCGGGCGGGGGCAGTGGTGGCGAGACACAAATGTTTCAATATGCATAAATTTAGATATTACACATGTGGCGAGGGGGTAAAAGGGTAAGGGTGATGTGATGTGGCATGATTGAAAGGAGGGCGGGGGAAATATGGCTAAAACTAGACACTAGCCCAAATATCTTAACGTTTTTTAAGGTTGGAACGGTTGGATATCAAAATCATCGTTTTATGTAAGTCATTTTCAGTATCTGCATCTCAATTAGTCAATCTTGAGAGTAACTTTTTCATGGTTACCTAATAAGCGCAGCTGTTTTATTGCTTTTCATCTTACGTAATATTGCCATTTTAGTCAAATGGAAATGGTTTCCAATCGGAATTCATGCAGAATGGGATCAACCGATTGTATCAAATATCAAATCAATATTCTTGCCTGCAGTATGTATTATTGATATCTTATCTCAGATTGAAAATCGATGATGGCAAATGCTTTGCATTCATTTATACTCCTTTCGAGTTGTTATTGGTCAATGACAATTTCTAATCACAGACCCGTTCCAACCTAGATATGTATGTACATACATATATGTATATCTGCAGCATGTTGTGGCACATGCATTTCTCTCTCTCTCTCTCTTTTAATTGTATAACAAATGGTTATTACCTCGTTATGATTGTTGCTAGAGTTGTTGTTATTGTTGCCGTAATAGTGGGAACGGTTGCTGTTGCTCCTTTGATGAGGTTGTTGTTGATGATGATGATGATGATGATGATGGTGACTCTGGGATTGAGTCTGCTGGCGATGCTGCTGCTGCTGCTTGCCTCGCACTGAGGTTGTGCCTGAGGAAGGAAGCGAAGCTGATAAGGATACAAAAGGTGAAGTATTACGATGATGCTGCTGCTGCTGGTGTTGCCTCTTCTTGGATTTGGGATTTTGGTTGTCCTCAATGCTGCTGCTGTTGTTGCTATTGCTGCTGTCGTTTGAGCTGCTGCGGCTGCGGCTACGACTGCTGCTGCTGCTTGAACGCTGCTGTCGTTGGCGTCGCTGCTTGGATTTATGTTGCTTTATGGAGGATGATGTTGTTCTTGTTGTTGATTGTGGTGCCTATGGGAATTTTTTAACTATTCAGAAACAGCAAATTCGCATTATTTAACTAAAGCACTAAGGATACAACTAAACGGAGAGAGTGAGTGAGAGATAGAGAGGGAGGGAGGGAGGGGCAATAGAAGTTCAGAATATAAAGAGGGGCAAAGAAGCAAAGTTTGTGAAAAACGGAAAAGGGATGACATCTGAAGGATAAGCTATTTCTGCTGTAATAGGCAACAATTTTGTGTGTTCTTTTATGTTTTTCTCTCTCTAATACTACTACACACGGACACACATACACACACACATTTTTGCTCACACAATCACTGCGGCAGCATGTGTGTACACAAAAAAAAATGCGCTTCGGGCAAATGTTGAGTTTTTTTCTTTTGCTTTTTGCATGGCTTCTTATAACTAGTTATATGTATATTTACCCGTATCTGATTGCCAGTTTCATCTTGATCGTCTTCGCTGCTGTAATTGACCAGGGCCTCCATTTTATATTAATTCATTTATATCCTGTTTTCCTTTTTTTTTTCTAGATGTGCCCGATATTTCTTTTTTTTTTGTGAATGTTTACTATGGCTACTCTAAAATTAGTGTTGGGAAAATTTAAAATGTTGAAAAATTCGTGCTAAATTGCAGTGTTAGTCAACGGATAACGATAAATCAATAATTACTGTGGACTGTCAATTACATACTATCGATAGACGAGAACGCATTGTCGACAATCGATAAAACAAGATTTTTTTAATTTGAAAATATAACGCATTTATTACATTGTTTTTAAATCGGGCTAGCAAACAAAAAAAAGATGGACATGTAAATTGTGTAACCTATAATATTATATTATACAAAACTCTGGTCGACTGAGATCTGAATTTCTAAACCAAGGCAAAAGACAAAAATGGTAGCGAAAGAACATTTAAATGTGGTTCATTTCTTTTGGTTGCGCTTTCGATTTGGTACTGGCAAAGGCGGAAAATTGACAGCATTAAGCTTTAAGGCATGACGGACACCAACAGCCGGACCGGATGAAGTCGGTGGCGAGTTAGGAACTGGCGATGACATCATCTGATCAAATTGAGCTGTTGAAATGCCATTCGCGCCAGCTGGACCGACACTGGATCCGGAGTTAAACTACAAAGAAATAAATGAGGAATGAAATTCTGTTTTTGATTTCATTGATCCAGCTCACCGGCGGGGGCATACGCCACTGACCCACATATCCTTGAGTGGGAGGTACATTCGAGCAATATAAAGGAGCTGCTGATGCCACAGCAGCTGAGGGCCCAGTTGCAGATGGTAAGTTTCGGCCACGCATGCCAGTCAAATGGCCAAAGTTCATGACATTTCCACTGGCACCATTCGGAACAATGCATCCTATGCCAGATTGTGGATAAATTTGTTGTTGTTGCTGCTGCTGCTGTTGTTGACGTAATGGCAACATTGACACTGCATTGACACTGCCTTTATATCTTTTGCCCATGGGCATTTCAAAGAAATGTTCACCATAAATGGCATACATTTGGGCAGCAGTCAAATCCTCTGGAGACATGTCCAAAGGAAAGAGTTCCATATTTTCTAGCCAACTGTTGGTGTTTGGATTAGCATTTGATTTATAATTGAAGCGTCCTGGAAGCACTTGCTGGCGTTGAGGTTGTTGGACATGCAGCATGTTTTGCTGTTGTGGGTGGAAAATCTGTGGCTGTGGCTGCTGCTGCTGCTGCTGCGTCTGTGGATGCAATTGGGGCCAATATTTTGTTGCATGATTCTGCTGCTGGTTTTGCTGTTGCTGCTGCTGCTGCAGCTGCAGCTGTTGCAACTGCTGTTGCAGCTGCTGTTGCTGTGTGTTGAAATTATAACGCATTGAATTTTGTTGCTGGTGCTGCTGCTGTTGCTGTTGCTGCAGTTGCTGTTGTTGCTGCAGTTGCTGTTGTTGCTGCTGTTGTTGTTGCTGTTGCATATAAGACACATGCGAATTGTTACCGTTGTAATTACGATTCTGGCATCGAGTATTACCATTAAACATATTATAATTAGAGTTGCTATTGTAATTTAATGTAGATTCTGCAGGCAGTGTCAAATTGTTGTTATTATATTCCGAAGCGAAATTGTTATTATATTCCGAAGCGAAATTGTTATTATAACTCTTATTGAGCTGATACAAGGGTAATTGATTATAGCCCTGTGGCTGCGACATCTGCAAACGACCAGGATAACGGGGAGTTAAGTCCAGGCCAAGATCGTCCATGGTCCAAATGCTCTTGCCACCATACGATGGTGCTGGCTCAATGACGTCCTTTTCGTCGCTTTTACCCCTTAACCAAAAATTTTTAATACTCTCCACAATGCTATTGGAATTCGGATCAGGATACGCACTTTGGCGTGGCGAGTGTGGCCAAATATCTGAGTCTATGACTCTTAAAACACGCTCAGTTATACTGCTCAAATGATCCTTCTCTGGATTATCATTTTGGGAATTCCCTACCCCGGCTGTTGCGTCCAAAGCTTTCATTTTGTTCTCATAGCCAATTGGTTTGGGTTGGCATTTGGCCTTTTTCTTCTTGATAAGACGATTCACCTCACCATTATCCAGAAAACTAAGATGTAGCGGATTCTTCCAGAATTCTGGCGGTGGAAAGTTTAGATCAGCTGATGGTTCTTTGGAAGCATTGGTACCAGATTTAGTGTTTGAATTCGATTTTGATTTCTTATCGCCGGCTTGTTCACTACTCTTCACCACTTTTTTCTTTGTTAGCAGTGGACCAAAAGCTGTATTCTTAAGTAAAGCCGCAGTTTTGGGCAATACTTCAGTTTCAGTGGCATCAAGTGGCTTCTTCTTTTTGTCTGTCCCATCTACTTCGATCTGCTCAGTTTTCATTATGGGCGAATCATTGTTTGAAAAATAACTCAAAGATTCAAAGGGCTTTGGGCGCTGCTGCTGCTGTTGTTGTAGCTGTTGTTGTTGCTGCTGCTGCTGATCCAGAAAACGACAAGCTGCAGCATAGGAAATGTCATCTGGTGGACGAACTAAGGCACATTTAACCAAACTTCCGGCTTCTGCTAATTTCTGATCTTCAGTGTTTTGATCCGTTTCTTTAACATCAACGTTTTTGACAGTTTCCTCCTCTGTGGCACTGAGCTGACCATTGAATAGTTCCATATCCATAAAATTAGCCAATGTTAAAGGCTTATTACGATGATAATAGCGCGCCAGATCGCCATCCGGGATTGTTTCTGTAGTCTTCATTGGTATCGTGTCCGTTTCTTGTCCGGCGACTGCTATAGCTTTGGCCTGACAAAAATCCGTATTCAGCAAGCAAGAGCGGCGTTGGGACACAATAAGATTGTCTTCTGTGGATCAAATAAAAATAATTACTTGAGTTGGGGAGTAATTCGAACAGAGGAAAGAGTAAGAGTGAAGTAGAATTCTTTACTTTTTGTTCTCGGGTTTTTCTACAATTTATACACGTTATGATTATTGGGAATAATGAAAGACAACTAACCCAAAAAGTTGTCATTCCCTTCAACTGGGCGAAAGCACTCACCTGAACTTGTTTTCAATGACACTAAGTTGTTTCCTTTTCACAATTTAGCCAACTGTATTCAGATATTTCACAAGTATTCACTTCTTCTTATGTCAATCAACTTTGACCCTCAACGTGACAGGCAAATAATTTTCAAAGTGACAACTCGTTTTCCCTCCGACTTTCGTTTTTCCTTTCGCGCGTGTGTTTTCAACACTTGTTTCAGTGTTGTGCACTAACAAGTGAAATGACAGAGAAATAGGGACAAAGGAGAGAGAGAGAGAGTGAGGCAAAGCAAAAGAAGAAAGCAAAATTATTTTCAAAAGCACAGAAACAATTTTTTTTTGTTCGTTATTGAATTGAATTTCATTCCGACTTAGAAACTTACCCCTTCTCCCTTCCCTTCTTGGGCCCTCTTCTCAATAATAATAAACACGCTTTTTGCTGTCAACAAGAAGTTATTCTCTTATACCCTTTTCAAAATTGTTGGCCTTTTTTTTCGTACAAGTAATCAAATGAAATTTGCGGTAATACAATTCTTATTAGTTCCTAGTATTTCCACGATTGGGGAATGTATCGATTGTGGATTGTTTTTATTGTTTATTTGAACGGAGCGGCACAGAAGAGGATATGATAGTTGAAAAAATGCAAAGGGTATATTTACTTCTTTATTTCGACACCATTCAAACTGCCCCCATTCTTTGAGATAGGCTGCAACTTTTGTTTATAGTTTCTACCTTGGGTGTTTTTGTTGCTTTTCGTATTTGTTTATGCCATATGACAGACGACGCCAAGCCGCATTGTCTTGAAAGGAGAGGAGGCTGGCTTGATGAAGGGCGGCTAGAGGGGCTGGTGGAAGTTGACTTACTCACCGTATGTGATGGCTGAAGCCACCGAGTTGGAGATAATAGAATCGCGTTGATATTGTTGCTTGGATTTATAACTGCTTCGTGTATAGCCTTTTCCTGGCATAGAATTGACAGTGGACCTCTGGAATGAATTCCATAATGGCCGCAGGATTTGTGAATTGATCTCTTAACTTACATTTAGTTTGCCACAAAATTGATCCTCTTCCACTGGGTCGGCGCCATCGCCGACTTTGCCTCCAGCCACCTTCTGGTCCAGCTGGTCATTGTCGTCTACCTGCATATCATCCTCCTCGTCTTCTTGACCTGTTCCCGCACTGTCCGGCTCTAGATCCAATTCGAAATCTAATTTTTCACCGTGATATGCATAGAATTGTTGCTGATGTTGTGGTTGGTCCAAGCGATTGAAAATTTCCACTTTCTTTTTACGTTTGTGTTGCCTTTTTGTTAAATATTTCATTTTCCAATCAAAAATCAAATATGTATTTTTTGGCCGGCAAAAAATGAAAACAAGAGCACAAAATCAAAACGGCATAGAAAAAACGTTGCAAAAGCTGCCGGGCCAGACAGAAGAAGAGAGCTGAAGCAATTGATCAAGAGATGCCAGATAGTTCAGAAATATCAGTTGTATATGTACATATATGTAATACTCGTGATATCAGATGAAATTAGAATTAGGACTCTTTATAACGCGTTGAATATAACTTAATCTTAAGCTGGTTGTAGCTCTATCAAAAATGACTTGGTAAAAATAGATCACAAGACATTTTTGCCAAAAATATAGTTAGCTGTATCAAAATTATTTGAATTATTTCATTCAACTTTTTCAAATAAAATAATACTCTTTGTTACCATGAGTTTTAGTTTTTCTTAGGACAGTTGGCTTTAGGCTGAGACAAGCGCATACAATACAAACTTTATAAAAGCAGCCGTTATTTTTCACCAGTGTTGGACAACAAATATTTTAAAATGAATTATCACATGTTGTGCAATTAAAGAACTGACATGGCCAAAGTAGTGAATTTAGTTGAACTTATACAGAAATAAAATAGCAATATTATTAAAACATTTATTTACACTTTCATTTGGTTAATTATCGTTTCTACATGGATTTTAAAAACGATACAAGTTGCCCAGCCCTGGCGCCAAACTATCTCTAGCTGGTCACACTAAGTTTACTTATTCGGTGCCGGCATTTTTGGTTGTTTGGTTCTTCTCTTGTTGTTGTTGTTTTTAATTCCATTCATATTTGCTTGATTGCAAATCTGGATGCATTTGCTAGAGAAATGATTGCCGTCGCAGAACCGCCACTGGAATTCGTTCCGCGCGGTCGCCAGGCGGCTAAGGAGCATCCGGGTGCCCAGGATCAGGCGCCGCCTGGTACAAGGACCAAATATCTACCCACCGAGCATGTGCTTATGCAGCGCCTGCAGAATGTAAACATCTCGACAGGAGCTCGCGGCGATGACGACGACGATGAGGAAACCCAAGGCGGAGCGGCTGGTGGTCAGTCAGACTTTTGGCTAATAAGGGAGATCTACGATGACTACGAAGAGAGCTACAAACGGGAGAGGCGGCGCCAGCAGCTAATGGAATTGACCAAGAAATGTGGCCCAAAAGCAGCGGCAGCCGAGCAAATGACATCGCTGCCGCCTGAATTGCTGCGCCCGCGACCAGGATACGAAAGCCATGAAGAGCCCATGTGCGATTATATGGTAAACAATGAGGAGGAGTTATATGTGCACCGCAACACAGTGGTCTGGACGCAGGGTCTGGTGGATGACGATGACGAGGATGTGGGCGTCTTCAAGCGAATGTGCTTCACCTGCGATACTCCGGTGAAGTTTGCCTGCTTTCTTAACTCCACTTTTGTACGCGGCCGTCTGGCCCAGTTGAAGGCCTCCATCCAACCTGAGGAGGATTCACTTACCGCCATTTGTGTCATGGATCAGAATTCCTTGCGGGTGTACTGCGATGATGGTGAGGATTTTGTGGCCAATTTGGATTTCCCTGTATCGCAGCTATGGCAAACTGAACACGGCCTCTTGCTGGAAAAGGATTCAAGCACAGCTCTTGTCTCGCATTTAACTATACCAATGCCAAGGCTCTTCTCCATGTCGCATCCCCTGCATGAAGCATGTCCCGTCGTGTTGAAGACATCGGCACCCCATAGTTCCACCGGATATATGACTGAACCTGAGTTCAGTGTTGTCTTCACCACTGAGAATTCGGATTTGGTTCTGCTGTATGATGCAAAGTTTGGCAAGCATTTTGTGGCCCGTCTTCGCAAGGTTACGCCCGAGGAGGTCAACCTTGTGGGACAACAGCCGCAACAGACCCAACAGCACCAGGAGCTACATCAAACGCAGTTAGGTGGTAGCTCTACTAAGGCAGGTGAGGAATTTCTTTCTTCTCCTCTATCTAATCTTTAATCAATTGTCATCTTAGGCAAACTATCGACCACATCGTTTATGGGTGGCAAAAGTCAAGTGGCCAGTGGATTCGGTAACTATTCAAAGTTTGGTTTAAGTCAATCACAATCCTTTAGTGGAGTCCTCGGCCAATCTAAGTAAGTTAATAGTGAGGATCAAGTCGGGATTGAACTGATTGAATCTTTTGTTTCAGTCGTGCTTCCTTGGGTACACCATTGAGCCAACTGCATAGCAGCATTAGCCATCATTCGATGTCGGTGGTCAAGGATATGCGTAAGATTACGCATGTGCAACCAGCCAAACCCATTGAGCCGGAAATGTGTTTGGAGCACATTTGGACGGAGAATTCCTACAGCCCGTAGGTTGAGTTACCTCCAAGTGATTTGTTCATCTCATTATGTCTCTCTCTCTCTTTGTCTCTCTTTCTCGGCTGGCAGGCAACGTGCAGATTTCGGTGAAATGGCTAGTCGGGCGTTTATACACACTGATCTGGTTGGTCAGACATATCTATGCTATTTGTTAGCCCGTTCCTGTCGCCTTCAATTGGTGTTACTTACTGGCTATGGAACGAGTGAGGTACAATTGTCCACTTTATCCTCGACAGTGGCCGCCAAAGATGCTGTTGGCCTGAATCGTTTGCACATGATCGCCGTACTCGATCCTGGGGGTTGTTTAATACTCTACACGGGCACCGTACTCATTTCTAAAGTGCACATAACACCCCTAATGGCGCCCACTGTAACTCCCAGTCCAATTCCACCGACAGTAACAACAACTCTGGCGGAATCGCCGGCAGTCAGCAGCACAGGGGCCAACACTTCCTTCGTTGAAGTGAGACGCAGCAGTTTATTGCCCACCAAGGCAGCTGCTCCTACCTCTGATTTGCAGGCCTTCGATGAGGAACTGCATCTGCTGTCACCGATTCAAGCTCCGCCGCAGATCTCGTCGTATGCACAACGCCAGGCACATAATATATGCAAATCGCTGCGAGATCCCGCTGGCAATCGTTTGACCTTAACCTATGCCACAGGACGAATGCTAAGGATTGCTCTGCCCCTGCTCAACGACACACGGCTGATCAGTCGTTGTGTGGCCAGTCTGCGGCAAGTGTTGAATCCCACGCAGTTCCTGCATTTCATCATACGCTGGTATAGTGCGCGAAATCCGCCTGGATCGCGAGATTATAGTATTGAGCAGGAATGGCAATTGTTCCGGACCACATTATTGGCCCTAATGGGCTGCACATCGGGAGCCAGTGCAGGCGGCTTGGGTCGCGGTGGCGACAACTATGAACGCTGTAATACACCACCGCTCCACCAATCGTCAACGGCCAACACTTCATCCTCCGCACAGGATGAACCAAAGAAGCGTCGCAAATATAATGATAGTGAAGACTATACGGATGATGATTGGGAATTCCTGCTGATGCAGACAACATTGGCGCCCAGTTGTGGCATTCCGCCGTGGGACATGCAAAGCTACAGTGTGGACACTAGTGCTCCTCTATTCAACATGATTCCGGCCATATTCTATGGTCTGCATCTGCTCTATGAAGATCTCAAGCTAGATACTGTATTCCAGGGTTCATCTTGCTCATATTTGGCAACGTTTCTGCACCAAATGGCCATTGATATGCAACTGGATAGCTATATATTCCATTATTCCCTTGATTATCCGGAATTGATGCACAAAACTACGAAATTGTGTCGCCTGGGGGTGGAACATGGTGCCCTAATGCTTAACCAGGAGCTATTGCGTGTGCCCGCTCCCAGTATCTATGGCCAATTGGAATTGGTTCTCCTGGGCAAGGAGGATGTCAATTTACCCTACACCTACATGGAATGCATCAACGAGCGGAGTCGCAATCTCATCCAGCTCTTGGCCCTCACCCGCCATGGTCAGACAAAACTGAAATCGTGGTGGCAACGTCTGGAGCTGAGCGATGCGGTGCAAGCGAACTATCCCAAGCGGGCAAAACGAAGCATCTCATTGAACGTGCCGCGTTGCCATCAAGTGCTGGAGCTGTTGATGGCTCTGGAGATGACACGAGAGGATATCGAACGGTTGCCAGCTGCCATTCACTTGATAATAGCTGAAACTCTCGAAGAGGCACGCCTAGATCCACCCATGGGGGCTTCAAAGGCTAGCTACGAATTGATTCTAAGACCCGAATTGGCTGCCCATGCCCAGTTACCTTTCCTAGAGGCCCAATTGCATGCAGGCGGAGCAGATGGTGGTGGTACGGTGGGCCAAGTCTACAAAGAGGATAGCCTCTCGCCACGCACACATGTGGAGAATGAGGCTGGTGTGACGGAGCCGGAGCACCTGCGGCACGATGACATGGACAATATGGATACGAAGCTATTGCGTTTACGCTTTCCCGACGACATGCGTGTGGAGGAAGTGCGTCGGCTGCTGAACAGCTCCGAACCAGTGCCCATTGAGGTGCAACAATCACCAGGAACAAGTGACCATGAGTTCATCGAAGAGCAGGAGAAGCAATTGTTCGCTCTCTGCTCACGCACCATGACCCTGCCCTTGGGACGAGGCATGTTCACCCTGCGCACCATAATGCCCAAGCCCAGCGATAACATGACAATGCCCAAACTGTGCCTAGTGGGAAAGGAACCCGTCAAGGGCACCACCATCGAGATGCAGCAAATTGAATTTCCAGCCAATATGCATATGTGGCCATCATTTCACAATGGAGTCGCCTCTGGGCTAAAGGTTTCGCCCCATGCCCAGGATATCGATTCGACATGGATTGTCTACAACAAGCCCAAATCTCAGGCTAACAATGCCTTGGAGCATGCCGGCTTTCTGATGGCATTGGGTCTAAATGGCCATCTCAGGAGCCTCTCCTTTATGAGTGTCTTTAAGTATCTGGTCAAATGCGACGAGATGACCAGTGTGGGATTACTATTGGGCATTTCGGCTGCCCATCGCTCCACCATGGATACAAAGATCACCAAATTGTTGAGCGTTCACTTGGAGGCCCTGCTGCCGGCCACCGCCATGGAGCTGGACATACCGCAGAGCACTCAGGTGGCTGCTCTAATGGGCATCGGTTTGTTGTATCAGGGTTCGGCCAAGAGGCACATTGCCGAAGTTCTGCTCCAGGAAATCGGTCGTCCGCCTGGCCCTGAAATGGAGAACAGTGTGGAAAGGGAGTCTTATGCCATGACAGCGGGGCTATCACTCGGATTGGTCACCCTGGGGCAGGGTGAATCGCCGGCGGGTCTAAGGGATCTTCAATTGCCCGACACCTTGCACTATTATATGGTGGGCGGGGCAAAGAGACCCATCTCGGGTTCCCAGAAGGAGAAATATCGTCTCGCCTCATTCCAAGTGCGCGAGGGTGACAATGTAAATATAGATGTTACCGCTCCAGGAGCTACTCTGGCCTTGGGTTTAATGTTTTTTGATTCGGGCAATGAGGCAATTGCCGAATGGATGAGGCCACCAGATTCACGTTACCTTCTCGACATGGTGCGTCCAGATTTTCTTCTCCTACGGACAATTGCACGTGGTTTGATTCTATGGCAACAAGTGCAACCGGATAGCAAATGGTTTCAGGCTCAATTCCCCGAACCGTTGCGCATCCATTTGCGTAATGCCTCCAATCGAGCCGAAGAAGAGGATCCCCGACCCGCCGAGGATGGTGAAGTTGACTTTGAGGCTATAACGTAAGTTGACAATATTGCAGATATTGCTTGCTTCTTGAAAGGATTAATCCAATCTTTTGACCAATTTTTTTTTTTTTTTTTTTTGTTATAGTCAAGCGTATTGCAACATTCTAGCCGGAGCTGCCTTTTGCATTGGCCTTAAGTACGCCGGAACTGAGAATCCCATAGCTTTTCGTACCTTGCGTCTTGTGATTAAGGAATTCCTTGGATTTCCGAGTACACCCATGGGGGAATGTGCTGGTCGCACGACTGTGGAGAGCTGCCTAATGGTTTTACTCATATCCATTTCCTTGGTTTTTGCCGGCTCTGGTAATTGTGAGATTTTGCGTATTATACGCTATTTAAGATCACGCGTGGGTCCTCAATATCCGCACATTACCTATGGCTCCCACATGGCCATCCACATGTCGTTGGGCCTACTCTTTTTGGGTGCCGGACGTTTCACCATTGCCAAAACGCCGGAATCAATAGCAGCATTGGTGTGTGCCTTCTTTCCCAAATTTCCCATTCATAGCAATGATAATCGGTAAGCCATTTGGCCATTTGACCATCAATTAGTAGACTCACTTTACTTTGGCTCCCACTCCAAATTTAGTTACCATCTTCAGGCATTGCGTCATCTTTATGTTCTGGCTGTGGAGCCTCGCCTGTTTTTGCCACGAGACATTGATTCACATCAGTTATGTCTGTGCCACATTTCTGTTATGGAAATAGGATCCACGGAGCTACGTCGTTTGCCCATTGCACCATGCATTCTGCCGGAGCTAAGCTCCCTGAAGAAGGTCATTGTGAACGATGAGAACTATTGGCCCGTCTGCTTTGAGCGCAATCGGAATTGGCATCAATTGGAAATGGCCTTGGCCATGAGTGCTCCCATTGACATTAAGAAACGCACTGGCTGTCTCTCGCACCTGGAGGATCCCGATCGCTTGAAGAGCATGCTGGCCCAAACTCTGACCATGGAGCAGAGCATTTGTTGGCAAATCGATGCCAGAGATTTGCAACAATTTGCCAGTGAGCGTCTGGTTAAGCCATTCTTGAGCCGTTTCCTGGACACCAAAGGCACCCAACTGAGCTATGGAGAGTTGACTAAGCGGCATCAATTGATGCTGCTCTTCTACAATGCTGTCGTCAAGGATCGCATGCATCTCTTGCCTGTCTATCTGACCCTTTACGATGTAAGTCAACTCTGTTATTGAAATGTTTGATTGGGGTTTTCAAATCTTGTCCTGCTTTCAGCATGTTACCAAATCGATGCCCACCAACAATGATGTGTGGCAAATTAAGCTAATCGAAGCCTATTTGGGTCAGGGCCAAGAAGAGAAACATCCATTGATCTCGGTGGAGCTAATACAAATGATGACAGAGATATTCAAACTTCAATTGGAAGCCTCCGGCCGTGAGCTGTGTGTGCCACTGAGAGAATTCCTCAGCCAGAAGCGTCTCGAGCCCAGCTATGTGGCCAGTGTCAATGCCCAGGATCTGCAGCGAGTGTTTTGCGTCATCAACTATTACAATCTCATGCCCAATTTGTTAAACGGGGTCGATCTTAGCTCGGGCACCATTAATTACATGCGTGTTCTTTACGAATTCCGGCAGCTTCAATTGGCCCCGCACACAATTTTCGGTCTCTTGAAAATATTACAGGCTCTCAGCACTGAGGCGACCTTCCAGCAACAGCAAGCGGATCAGGTTGTCCAGGGGGTATTACTCCATGAAATGTAAAGAATTGAAACAGTTTGAAAAAAGAAATTAAGAATCGTTTCTGATATTTCTTCTTGTAAATTTAGATTTACTTAATTGAATGCTAAAAATATAATATTGATTATACAATATACATAGGAGAAGTATATAATATATGGTAGATAATGAACTCTAATCGGGGGAAACATTTGTAATATGCGTCATTTTGCTCTAGGGTTCCTAAGGGATAAGGACTACATGAAATTCAGCGGTTCATTGTTCATTGGTCAAGAGGTGGAGGAATGTTAATTCGTTTTGAGCATTCCCAATACAAAACGGTAACAATTTGGAATACCCATTAATCCTATTGCAAGTGTAAGTGCAAGTGGTTAATACAAAGAGTCCCTGCTCCTACACCAACTTGTATTGCTATACGATCCTCTCGCGTTCGCGCTCCGACAAGGCAGGCGCTTCGTTCTCCTTGAGGCCACCAGAGAAACGCCTGTACAAATAGATTCCCAATAGTGGCAGAGGCGTCATAATGGCCACCGACACGGGCACCACCGTGGTGAGATCGGCCTGCGGTTGCTGCAAGGTTGTGCGCAAAAAGAATATTGCGATTCCCGTATTCTGTATACCCGTCTCGATGGCTATGGTGAGAGCATCGGATGAATTTTGATTTAAGAGTTTGGCAGTTAGCCAGGCGATGGCATATCCCAGACTTGGTAAGGCGAAACCAGCAGCGGCTATCTGAGGAGAAGGGGGAACGAGCAGCCTTCAATTTGAGTCTAGACTAAGTGTGAATGATTCACTCACCTGCCACGAGAATAGTTGAAAAAGATAGAAATTGGTGATAATGGCAAATATGATGATAAAGAGTATGAGGCTGGCGGAGATGGGCTTCAGCAGGCGAACCAACAGTCGGGTGAGACGTGGCGAACATCTTTGTATGGCCAGGCCAATCAGCAGAGGCACTACTAGACTGCCGCAGTATGTCGCTATCTTGCTATAGGGCACCACCATGCCGGCACGTTCGAATATCAACTGTCCCAAGGTGAATATCCACAGCGGCATCGTGGCGAAGGCCGCGACATTGCTAATGGTGGTCATAAGCACCGATAGATTGATATTGCCCCCCAGTACAGCTGACCAGGTGTTCGAGGCCCCACCGCTGGGCGAGATGCCGGTGAAGAAGAGGCCCAACTGCATGGCCGGTTCCTCGGGGAAAACGAAGACTCCCAAGGCATAACTGAGCAGTGGCATGCCCACCACTTGCATTACAAAGCCAATGCTGGGAGCCACCGGACGTGTGATTAGGCCACGCAACACCTCCAGATTGAGGGCGGCTCCGAAATTGATGTACACCAATGACATTAACAAAATTATCGAGCCGACAAAAACATGATCCACCACCCGTTCCGGCCGCACTACTCTTATCTCCAACGAGCTGTCACTGCTGCCATTTGTGGGTAACTCGCTAGTAGTCAACTCGACATCCACAAGGTGGACTGTGATCTTGCTTGTGCCCAGAAAATGGCCCAACACTTGTATTGGCCCAGACCACTTGCCGGTGTCCACATCGATCAGGTGAATGGGTATACTGGCGTTTTCTTCGGCCACATTGGCCAAATTTTGGTGGGAGCTCTCCAAACGAAAGCTGTAACGCTGAGGCTGCTGCAAAATGGAGGGCTCAACATTCTCCACTGAGAGTGTCACTTGAGCGGACTTCTCCATATGAACTTCCAGGTCATTGGGCATAAAATGTGCCATCCAACTGGTTGTGGGTGAGGGGCAGCAACACCAGATCACTAGCATCCACCATCCCCATGAGCTATTCCCCTTCATCTCTGTTATCTGCTTCTCCTTCTTTCTGCCACCTGTTGCTGATGAAATTCTCTGACAATTATACCCAATTCTGTTTGTTTTTTATATAATGATGGGAACTGGAGACTGGAGAGCAAATAAGTTGTCCCACTGGCTAGATCGGGCACAAATCTGGGAATGAGAGTTACATACATTTCTAGCTGCACGATGAGTGCAAAATAAATGCAACTCTCTCTATCTAGCCCCATGCTGACATCTCTAGTTGCGGGACAAGGACAGATAGCATGAGTTGGAAGCAAAGCAAGATGCCTCTTTAACACACCAGAGCGAGATAGAGAGAAACCAGTCTACTGTGGGCAATGTTAACATCGTAAATTGTAAAGCAATTAATGTTGTGAATACAAACGATTAGATCAAAAATTTGATATACAAATTGATTTCTTAGGATAAATTATATATAATCTCGATGACGTACAGATATGTATATATATTAATATAGAATATTTTGAATTTATGAAAAATGTATCAAATTCACCCATAGTACACAGTCTCATAGCGAGAGAACCGGCTAAAATGATGAAAGCATGTTAACTATTTTGTTGTTTGCACTCTCTCCCCACTCTCTTGCCCCTCTTTATCAGGGAGAGAGTTGGTACATGAGTTGCCTATATAGAATAAGAATTTTATTGGAGCTTAGTTGGAGGAAAAAACACAGATAGTATGTATGTATGTATATGTAACAATGTTTTAAAAAATTATATTAGTATCTGTAGTGATCGGGCTTGAAGGGACCAGTCTGCGGTACACCCAGATAGGCGGCCTGTTTCTCTGTCAATTTGGTTAGCTTGACACCCAGTTTCTCCAGATGCAGACTAGCCACCTCCTCGTCAAGCAATTTGGGCAGAACATGCACTCCGACCGTGTACTGATCAGATTTGGTAAATAGTTCAATTTGGGCCAGAACCTGATTGGTAAAGGAATTGGACATAACAAAACTGGGATGGCCATGGGCACAGCCCAAATTGACCAGACGTCCTTCGGCCAAAACGATAATGTGACGACCATTTGGCATGGTGTAACGATCCACTTGGGGTTTTACATTCACCTTCACCTTGGCATTCGCGTTGAGCCAATCGACATCGATTTCGCAGTCAAAATGCCCAATATTGCACACAATCGAATCGTCGGGCATCTGGAGTAAATGCTCCGATGTGATGATGTCCCGACAACCGGTGGTGGTCACATAGATTGAGGCCTCCTTGCTGGCCTCCTCCATAGTGGTTACTTCATAGCCCTCCATGGCTGCCTGCAGAGCATTGATGGGATCGATTTCGGTGACTATCACGCGTCCTCCGAAGCCCTTCAGTGCCTGGGCGCAACCCTTGCCAACATCGCCGTAGCCGGCAACACAGCACACTTTTCCAGCAATCATCACATCGGTGGCCCGTTTAATGCCATCGATCAGAGACTCGCGACATCCATAGAGATTATCGAACTTGCTCTTTGTCACCGAATCGTTCACATTGATCGCCGGCACACCCAAGCGTCCCTCCTTGAACATTTTGTACAAGTTGTGCACACCTGTTGTCGTCTCCTCACTCAGACCCTTGATACCCTTCAGATACTGGGGGAATTTCTCGTGCACCAAATTGGTTAGATCACCGCCATCATCCAGAATCATATTCAGGGGCTGGCCATCGGGAAAGACAAGGGTCTGTTCAATGCACCACAGGTATTCCTCCTCAGTTTCACCCTTCCATGCATAAACTGGGACTCCGGTGGCAGCAATAGCAGCAGCTGCATTGTCCTGGGTACTGAAAATATTACAGCTCGACCATTGTACCTAAATGAAAATAAAATAAAATCGAGTATTACATCCAATCCTTAAGAACTTATTTCACTTAAATGCAATAGTATTATTAAACAATTAACAAGGTTCTTTCGAATAATTGGATCTATCTAAGATAATTTCCTGTTGCCGGAATACCAAAGTTATTATTTTTGTTATTAATGTATCTAATTTCTAGAGAACGTGTTTAAAAATTTTCAACTAAAGTTAATAATAGAAAGTTTTGATAATTAAAATGTATTCATCTTATCATTTGGTTGGAACTTTTCTTAATTAAACGTTTTCAAAGTGAATTTTTGAAAATGTGCCTAAAATTGACTTGAAGATTGCCAGAGAGATTTCGATAGAAGTTATTTTGTTATTTTTTGTAAAGTCATTTGTTTTGACAAAAACTCAGAAAGAAAAACGTGCGACAGATGCTGAAAAAAATAAATTATTGTCAAGTCATAGGAAGTGAAACATCTTGTTAGCATATCAATTGATGAACGAACTAAAGAGGGGTCTTATTCATGGTGACCCTGTTGATTGTCAGTCTTATCTACTAAGCCTTGAACTTGCTCTTACCTAACCTCTACCCTCCCTCCGCCATTACCCTCAAGTTAAGGCGAGAAATAGATTCTTTTCATTTTCATTTCGATGCGTAAACAAAAAAAAAAAAAAACAGATAGGTTCCTTGCTCCTTACCTGAGCGCCCAGCTCCACCAAAGTTTCGATGAGAACAGCCGTCTGGACGGTCATGTGGAGGCAACCAGTGATGCGGGCACCTTTCAGAATTTTGGAAGGACCGTACTTCTTTCGGCAGGCCATCAGACCGGGCATCTCATTTTCGGCAATGATGATGGCCTTGCGTCCCCATTCGGCCAGACTGATATCGGCTGTTTTGGAAAGCGATTAGAGAAAAAAAAATGACAATAATAGAGATAAGCAACAATGTGATGGTGGACATATGTTTATGGTTCCAATGGCATCAAGCAGCCTGGCAACAAAACAACGTGCTCGCAGGGCTCCCTTTAACCTCTCTTTCGCACACATGCGTAAGAGCGCAACAGCCGGCACTTAGTTCACATGCGGAGGAGTGTGTAGTCTTTGCTACAGGTAGCATTCTTTTATTTTCTTCTGAAGTGCTATTTTCAGACTCACCAACTTTGTATGCAGGCTTCGACATTCTTGTTAGGATAGTGCACAGAAACTTGCCAAACGATCAATAGGAACGAACAAACTGAAGTGAAGATGTTTCAAAACGAAATTATCAACAACTGTTTGGTGGAACAAAACCGCACTATTAGAGATGGCCAATAAGTCGATTGTGCCCACCGATAGAAACGCTATATTTGAATTGTTCACCACTAGCGCATATCGGTTTCGGCAAAACAATAGGTGTGCCATATGAATATGTATGTAAAAAGTAATCTTCACTTTTAAATTTCATATTGTGGGATTTTGTGTAAATTACAACAATTTCTTTTGCAACCCAGTTGAAAACTATCGATAAGCGATAACAGGCAGTGTGGCATTAACTTTAGCGATATCGACATATGCGAGTAAAAGTAAGTTGGCAGCACTGTTAGATGACACAGCTTTGAAAGGGCGCAAGTAGAAAGAAACGAAGAGAAAAATATACTTATATATAGGCCGAAAAAAAGAGGAAATCGGAGTGCGTTTAGTAAAACAGTTTACAAGTTTAGCCAGTTATAAACAAGGGCAATTATGTCGGGCTCCGGTTTTGATGAAAATCCATTTGGTGAGCCCAATCTGGACAATCCTTTTGCGGTAAGGCTGCTCTCTTTACAAAAAAGAAAAAACCCACACACACACTCACACATAAACGCCGCCCGCCCCCATACACCAACACAGACACACATACACGTATATATATGCATACCTATGCATACAGTCAGCTTTTGCATATGTTGATGTTTTCTTTCCAACACTCTTTGATTGTTTTTTTCTTTTGCATTTGTTTTTTTAGGACCCTGCTATACAGCAAGCTCGAAGGAACAATCAATCTGGCGCCGCCCAGGTCTCGTTGGAGGATTACAATCCATTCGAGGAACAGGCCAAACCACCGCCACAGCTGCAAATTAACTCATCCAATACGGCGGCGGTGGTTCAGCCGCTGTCACAGAACATTCCGCCACCGCAGACAAGTTCGTTGGGCGCCTCAGCGCCAAGTACCAGCATACAAATCACAAATCAGGAGCTCCAGGTAGCCATCCATTCGTCCAACTACCCTACCATCTATTCCATTTAAGCCAAACATCCATTGAATCATCAATATTATGAAACCAGAGCGGGGCCAAAGCAAAGGCATCCAATTTCGAGCCACAAACACTTAAAGTAGCTCTCGCATTACACATACAGTAGACACCGAATATAAGAGAATTCCGATTCCCGCTTAGAAGATCTCTAGGACTATCCAATTATATACAGAATATGGCTTAGAGATTAGAAATCTCAACAAGTTATAGCTAAGTTGCTTAGAAAAAGGAAGCTGAATTGAAAAAATTAATGTGGTCGATCCTAAGGGGCGACCACTGTATTCACACAGATACATTTGTGGTTTGGCTTGTGCATTGATGTGGCTGCTGCCGATGTTGTTGCCACATAAGGGCCAGCTCTGTGTAGTCCACCCACTCGCGCACTCACACACTCACATACACACAGACACACACTTGGCTTATCAAAACGAAAACCTCTGTTTGTTTATTTTCTTGTTTATTTGATGAACATTTTCTTTTCATTCTCTTAAAGCGCCGCCAAGAGGAACTTGATCGAAAGGCCGCCGAATTGGATCGCCGCGAACAGCAGCTGCAAGGCGGAAATGTTCCCCAGCTTAATAATTGGCCCCCATTGCCCGATAACTTCTGTGTTAAGCCATGCTTTTATCAGGATTTCGAGGTCGAGATACCGCCAGAGTTCCAGAAACTGGTCAAGCATTTGTACTACATTTGGATGTGTGAGTATTACGAAAATGCTAAAATGTGGGCAAAATTTATTTTATAGCCTTACTGATAAGTTGTGTCGACTAGTTGCTTTGTTATGATCATAGTGATGATAACAATAAGGATGATGGAGAGACGGGGGGGAATATGAGTCATGACATTGAGTAAACATTTGATTAATCACCTATGAAAATGAGTATAAGCAGATAATCGAAAAGGAAAGCAGTTTAGAGAAAGGTCAGATATTAAGGTGTGTAAAAAGCATTCGAAAAAGGAAAAAGGAACTCCGAAAGAGATGGAAAAGTAGAATAATCCATATAATCTATTGTATAACCTAGTTAAACAGCTGTTAATGCTAATTCATTTAATCCTTTTCCAGTCTACACTCTCACACTGTTGGCCAACGTAATTGGTGGCCTCATTTTGATCTTCCATCAGCATGAGTTTGTTACGTTCTTTTTGGCCATATTTTACACTGTTCTCTTTACACCCGCCTCTTATGTTTGCTGGTAAGTTGCAAAATATTGTTAAATACTCCTTGCATCATATTCTATCATCATATTTATCTTCTGTCAGGTTTCGTCCGGCCTATAAGGCCTTCCGCAACGATTCGAGTTTCAACTTCATGGTCTTCTTTTTCGTGTATTTCTTTCAAACCGTTTATACAGTGATCCAGGCTATCGGATTTAACGATTGGGGCTACTGCGGCTTTATAAAGGCCATTAGTCAATTTGACTCCAACGCCGCCGGCATCATTGTCGGCCTGTTGTTATTGATTATAGCCTTCTGCTTTGCCACTGTGGCGGCGGCCAATGTATTAATGATTACCAAAATCCATACGATCTATCGTAGTACTGGAGCAAGTATGGCCAAGGCACAAGCCGAATTCACCACGGAATTCCTACGCAATCAGCATGTCCAGGAGGCTGCCTCATCGGCTGTGAGTTCGGCAATGAATTCACAGTTCAACAATAGCAGATACTAGAGACGAGGCGGAGACATGTAAAACTAAGAATGCGAGGCACAGAAGATTCGGAATGGAAAACAGAACAGAAAGAAACGAACGAAGCAGACCAGAGAAAACTGGAGCTAAAGAAAGGAGCGCGGCAAACTTAAGAGATAAAATTACAATCAATCGCGGAATGCGTCGTCGTCCCCCTTAACCCCGAAGTCGAAAGGATGAAAAAACATAAACAAAAAGGAGCAAAACGATGAAGAAGAAATACACACACATAACTAAATAAAACTAAATCTGCTTTGTGCATAAATTGAAACAATTCCTAGAATGCCGTCGTCTAATAATTAATGTAATAATATGATAAATTCAATATGCATATGCAAAGCAAGGATTTTGCCTTCGTACACATTCGGGCCTAAACGGAAATTGGCAACAAGTTGCAACTAAGGCAATAACTGCATAATAAACTAAATTATATATATAAATATTGACATATATATATATAAACCGATAAGCTTCAAACACAAATCCACACACACACAGTTTGTTTGTTTGTATTTTTTTTTTTTTTTTTAAAGTTTCGCAAAAAGTGTCCTAAGAAATTATTTAATTTATGAATTTATGCAAACAAAAAACACAAGAAAATTAGCAAGTAAAAATTCAATCTAATTATTGCTATTGCTAACACTTAAAAAACAAAAAAACAAAACAAAACAACAACAAAAACTGCGATCGATGATCGCTTAGATGATGATAATGATTATGATGATGTTTTCTAGTTCTTTAAGTAATTATGAATCATATGCATACCATACACATACACATACACATTATTATTATTATTATTATTATATATATATATATATATATATATATATATAATATTAACTATATGATGAAATTATGGCAAAACATTTGCTATATTCAATGATTTTGTCGTACCTCCCCCTCTTCTTAACCCCAGCTGCAGATATGCACACATATTATGTATTTTATTGTGTAATATGTCGTTTCGTGTAATTTTGTAATTTGTAATTGTTATACCAAAACAAATCTCTATTAATACATGCATTATTAATATTTATATATACTTATATATATATAAATGATACAAAATGATTGTAATATTGAGTTTTTTCTTTGTCCAGCTCTGGTTTGTTAATTTATCAAAACGAATACATATATACATACACACATACATATACTTATTTATACATACATATATCGCTTCTGTGTATGTGTGTGGGTATGTGTGTGTGTGTGCGCAAAACCAAAATCAAATGCATAAATAAATTATGAAAAATACTTATAGATGTAAAATGAGATTTGTCCATTTTTTTTTTTTTGTAAACGATTTTGTTTTAATTACATTTTCGATTGCCAGAACTAATCTAGCATAGGGAAATTTGATCAGTTAAGAGGTTAACTTATTATTTTTGATCCCCATTTGATCAACTCATAATAAATTTTGAAATAATATTATAAACCACCAGTTTTCAGGACTTTTCGTATTCATAGTTTTTATACCATACACCCATAGGGTGAAATGGTATATTAGTCGCCAAAATGTATGTAACAGGCAGAAGGAAGCTTTTCCGACCCCATAAAATATATATATTCTTGATCAGTATCAACAGCCGAGTCGATATAGCCATGTCCGTCTGTCCGTATGAACACCTAGATCTCGGAGACTATAAGAGATAGAGCCACCAAATTTGGTATGTAGGCTCATGTAGTATGTAGAGTGATCAAGTTTATTTCAAATTTTTGCCACGCCCCTTTCCGCCCCCGCAATTAAGACTGCAATCTATTTGCTTATTTTTGATGTCGTTGCCAGGTGATCATATGACCCAACTCTTTATATAGTTAGTTGTAATTACTATTCGGCCTTTCTGGCTGTTATCTAAGATAAAGCAGGCGTGTGTTTAACTACTCGCAAGATCTATCTTAACAAAAGATAAGAGAATTGTGTTAGCATATTTTAGAAATAGTCAGTTGAAACTTGTTGACAACTAATTATGATTAGCTTGTATCTTGCTTGGTTGGACCTCATTTAAACACTAGCTCTTAAGCGACAGATGCTTTCCTTAGCTTATACCTGGCAGTGTCCTTGCGTGGCTCGGACAATCAATCGATGAGACTCCAAGACATGTGGCAAGATCCCTGCTCGAGTCTACGGGTATTTGCTTAAAGCGTTTAATTCAAAATCACATAGAACATATGGAACTAATTTGCTGCTTGCTAAGTACGTGAAGTGAAATTTGCCTTGCCCTTGCCCTTTTGTAGTAGATGTTTCGAAATGTAATCCCTATCTCTTTTAAGCAGGATTCGCTCCGTATTAAGCTAGGTTTAGGTGCCGTGTTTATAATAACTTTGAGATGTTTTGACTCTTATTTATTTGTTATATCTGCTTTTGTGTCATGACATTGAAGGCGAAATGCATGTGAGGAGTGTGGGGAGAGCTTAGAGCATAGCAAAATGTTACAAAAATTATGCACTATGGGCAACACTTTGGGGACTAAAGTGAAACGTGTTTATGCATATTTGTTTGATAAACTGGCCAGTAAATAATGCTCCTTCACGAAATTCTGTTGGCCTTGGTCCCATTGCAATGTCTTGTCTCTAAAGCTAGCCACCCTCCTTACCCCGCCACCCCACCCATTTATTGTGTTTCGATTGAAATGCTTAGTTTTCTCATTTTCATTGCCAAGTGGCATCTAAATTCACAAAATTAAATCAACACCAAATGATTGTGCAACTTGCTTCCATTATCTTTTAGTTGCGCCTGCCCCTAGTCGCAAATCGACATTGGACAAGATAAAATGAAAATGAAAATTCTCGTCAAATATTCTAGCAAAATTGCACACACAACACACACACTATACACATCGATGAGTGTGAATATTGCAACAAATTGCACACATGCGGTGTGAATTGAGTGAATATTTGCGACGATTTTTTTGCTTTTGTGTTTGCTTGCCATTTTATCTGCCGCAATACGAGTAGATGCAGTGCACCATGACCCCTGGAAGGAAGAGGAGAAGAGCGGCGGGGGCGGGGGCATGAACGAGCAAATATGCTCAAGTGCTGCCTGCTGCAGGACCATCGTTAGCCGCTTGAACTACAAAAAAAAAGGAAAAAATAAACCCCAAAGAGTGGCGAAAAGGCAAAAAGCACTCTCCAACATGTTGCAGTAGTTCTTGACCTCCTCCCTTCCCGCCCTTCCTCAACACATGTTGATGTTGGTGCGGTAAGAGGGAGAGGGGGGACTGAAAATGTATGCCATGGGTGGCATATGTACCTTTACCTTTTACATGATTGTTCGCTAATTGCTGTCAACGATTTTGCTGCTGCTGCTTCTATTGATTGCCATTTCACGCTCTCAATTTGCTTGCGTGCTAAGGACGAAGAAACGGACCGCTGGACGGATGGACGGAAGGACTGTTCGGACATATAACAAACAAAAGGGACAAAGTCAAAGAATAGCTTATTGATTTTATGTCCATGTCCATCAAAAACCAAAACCGTTGAAGAAAATGACGGGGGCGCAGGTTAAATTGAAAAACACAAGGTAACAAAAAAGTCAAAAGAAACTCTTTTTATTTCCCTTTTTTTTGTTTTGTTTTTTGTTTGACGCATCAAAGTAAGTTGCAGTCACTTGCAGAAACAAGGAAATTGCAACCTAGCCAGGGAAATTAACTCTACCTCCTTGAAAAGGGGCCAAGTAACTTGTTGTTGCCAATGACTATTCATACCCTTGTTCAGCTACAAGGATACGCTCACTTTGAACCGGAAGTCGAGAAATTTCATGGTTTCAACTACACACACGATATGGAAACTATATATGTATAGTAGTTGTATTTAGTAGTATATTAGTTGCACAAAATGCCAACTAGTACAAATCAAGTGAATTTAAAACATTATTCTCTATATAAATGGGCAAGTTTCCCATTTTATGTATTGAAGGTTCTTCAATAGGAGAATAACAGCAAGACTCGGGTATTAAAAATCAAGGCAAGGAGCAGCAAAGAAACGTTTCTCATTGAAATCCTGGTGGTAGAAATTTTGGCCACATTCAGCCATAAAATGCATGGCGAATGCTCTATTAAAAGGAAACATAATAGAAGTTGAATTATTCTGATCATATGATAGATGATAGATATATAGATATATGTACATATAGGATAACAAAGGATCTACTTGAATAAAATTGATGGATCACTTAAAGCAAATTGTCGACGAAATACTTGAGTATTGAAATTTAATATTACTTTTTGACTTGCAATTTGCTTCTAAGTTATTCCAATATATTTCCAAATGATTTTCTATCAGTAAGCTGGACTATTCCTGAATCAGTTCCTGGGGTAGAGTTAAACTGAATATTAGCATTGAAGTATAATAATCAATATGTGTCCTTTAAGGCATCGTTTATGGGAGAATTTTTCTAAATATTTATAGTTCAAGTGATAACAAGTGATTAAGAGAGATAACAGAGGTTCCAGGACAGACAAAATCCGAATCCATTATCTGCGAGATCACACCACATTAAAGATTAATCAATAAGCAAACGAATGCTGAGATTAGACTCGACTTGTCAGTGGATTTATTCAATTATAAATATGCAACAATTAAGACCCAATGAGCACAAATTGGGCTGCAAATGTGAGAGACGGAGAGATGGACAAACGGATAAATCGTGCCAATTTTTCACACTATACGGATGTATTATGTGGGCCACATTTCCTGCTGCTTTTAATTAAAATCTTGCCATTGACGTTGCCTTCGTTGCCGATGCCATTGCCGATGTTGTCGTTGTAGCTGTCGTTTGGCGGAAATACAAATTTCTTCTCTTTTTTTTTTTTCTTTGCCGTTACAAAGCGCAGAAAACGGCTCTTCAAGTGGTAGCCAGAGCAGAGGCATGGGTATCGGCATGGGCATGGGCATGGGCATGGCAAAGGTAAAGTAAGGTTGAAAGGAAAGGAAAAAAAAGGAGGAAACTTAGCTAGACGGCAATTTGGCTTAGTGACTTGGCCAGAGTTAAGTTGAAGCCGAAAGCCCGACCCGAGAGCACGACCTAAGCCGAGCACGAGAACGACACTCACAACCTATTGCCCTTCATCCTATAAGTACATATATGCGGTATGTAGGATCCCCAAGAACAACAATAATGTTGGTGGGGCTACCAGCAGGAACACATTGTTGTCCTGCACATCGTCCACATCTTCATCGTCGTCGTTGGCAAAGACATCGGCATCGGCATCAGCATCCTCATCCTCATCTTCGCCTTCGCCTTCGTCTTTGCCGTCGTCTTGGTCGTCGTCGTCCAGATGATTTCAACTCTGATTGAAGATAAAACACATGCGCTCACCACGTTTGCTGTTTTGTTGTGTTCCCATAGTTCCATGTCTCATGTCCCACGTTCCATGTTGTTTCTGCTGCCAATATTGTTGTCGTTGTTGTTGTTTCACACACACTTGCACAGAAAGGCCGCACACACACGCGCATATGATTCGCGTTTCGCTTGCTTCTTGGTCCATTCCCACTGGGAAATGAGCAGCAGCCGCCGCCGGGCGCATGCAAATATTTTGTCTCACATTTCTCTAGAGATACGTGTTTGGTTTTCCTTCCTTTCTTTCTGTCTGTTTTCCATCCTCTTCGTGGTCGTCGCTGTTTTTCACAAATATATCATTCGATTTATTTTCTTCAAATGAGAAAATTAAGCAAATATAATTACAGTTATATTAAGAAGAATGCCTAATTTTTGATAATTTGGTTACCCAATGAATGTTTATGACTCATATTTGTATACCATTTGAATCAGAATTCATGTGACTAAACTTTTTTGAGAACTTTAGGCAAACATGGCCAACTGAATCAGTCTGTAGATTGGATCAATTACTATTAAACTCATATGTTCTATTCATCCCATTAGTTTTTCTGTTCATTTCGAATCGAGTCAAGCATTGAATAAACTACTAAGTCAGCATTTACAGATCGATTTGATTTGGTAATGGAACTTTATGAATTTGGGCCTAATAATAGTTTTCTTTGACTTCAAAATGGGAACCGTCAGTGCACTTCTTTTTTACATTTTATTGTAATTATAAATCTATCGATTTTCAATACGCAAGAACAATTTTTCCATTTGAAATTACATGCTACATATTCAAGGACCTTAATTGAGAACTAATTGTGGGTTGGCTCTAAACAAAAATGTGGGTTTTCCTCTACCTTTAAGAAATGTTCCATACCTTAATGAAATATTCGTTCACAGTGTAGACATTATAATAATTTTTTAGAAGACATTTGGCAAGATAAATACACTTTCAATTTGGTAAGTTTTGTGGACACAGGCCAAGAGTCATGGCTAACACATGCGTTTGCTCCATTTCCCCAATGGGTTGCCTCTGGGCAGAAGCAGCAGCAGCTGTGGCCATGTCTTTCTCTCCCTCTCTCTCTTTCTCTCCCTTTCATTTACTTGGTTTTTATTGCTGGCCTGCTCTTGCTATAGGTCGCGCAAATCTTTTGATATGCAGCTCCCGGTTATTTTTATTTATTTTTGTTGGTTTTTTTTTGTTGCTGATTTCCCTGTATAATATGGCAAATGAGTCGAATCCTGGCTGAAGAGGTTTGCTTTCTTCAATGAACTTGAAGGAAGATGAAATAAATTTCTATTTCATTTTCACCGTTTTTGTAGTCGTGTTTGTTGTTGTTGACTTCGCGCATATCCTGTGAAAAACCGAAACTGAAAACCGAAAACCAAATGCCATGCCGAGATGGTAAATTTGGATTCGTTTAAAGTATTCGGCTACCTTCTCGTCTGATGCCTGATGACAAGCTTGGCCAACTGGCCTCTTCACGACTGTTGTGTGCGTGTATGTGTGTGTGTGTGTGTGTGTGTGTGTGTGTGTATGTGTGTGTGTGTGGCTAACAAAACTGACTCTGTGTGTGTGTGTGTTCCGTTCTATTCTGTTTTAGTGCTGTGTTCCGTGGTGTTCTGTTGTTCTCTGTTCTCGGTTCTCAATTCCCGATTCTGTCTGTTCTGTCGCTCCAAATAGGAGGAGGTCCGCCGACACACAGAAGGAAGGATTCAGTGCCAAACTGTCAATCGTCTAGTGCGGTCATGTCGCAAGAAGCCCAAAAATAGGAGCCCGCCCCCGAATGTTGCTCGACTTTGCTGCGCTCTTCTCTGTCAAACAGAGTTTTGCTTTTGCTTATTTATTCTAATAATAATAATAATAATAATAATAATAAGAGAAATAATAATAATAATAGTAATAATAATAAAAGTAATAATAATAAGAATAATAATAATAATATAAATAATAATAGTCAAACCCAATTAAAAGTAAAATAACAACAAAATAAACCCTCTATAATTGAAACCAAAAATCCTATAAAATAAAAACGAAAAAAGTTAAAAAAAAAGAAGCAAATTGAAGCAAAAGAACAAATATATATTTTTTTTGTTTGTTGTTTGTTGAATAAAAGTAAAATAATTATAACAAATTAAAAAAAGAAATTTAAAGTGCAAAGTGCCAAACACTCCAAATTCAAAGAAATTAAAAGAAAGAGAAGCAAATCTATAGAAAATTATAGTTTGATAACGCGTGAGATGTGAGTCAACGATCGGATGAAGAAGAAGAAGGACCAAAAACTACTGGCGAAAACTGGACAAAGTAAGAAGATGCTACTGACTGTTTCTCTTGTTGGGCCTGCCAATGTGCGTAAAGTTCTGAATTGGGCAAAACCCAAAAACAAAAAAAAAACATTCTAGAATTTCATTTTTGGGCCGGTTGGTGGTGTTTATGTATGGGGCATCTTAGGTGGCGTGGGCGCGGGGGGGAAGGTCTACATCCTGTGCTATGAAGCGAATTATGCAAAAGGCTCAAGTCGAGACACACTCGCATTCGCACACAGTGGCACATATCCTTTGTGTTCTTGTGTATTTCGAGTCCTTTCGAGTGTGTGTGTGTGTGTGTTTGCATACATATGTGTTAACGTTAATCCAATTTGTGTGTCAAGGCTGATTCTGTTTCTGCCTTTTACTTTCCCTGCTTTCTCTTCTTGCTTTCCAATTAGTTGACAAATTACGCAAAACTAATGCGAATAACAGCAACAACAACAACAATAACTACAACTATATCTACAACAACAACAACAACTAATTGCCGTCACCAAACGCCGCCGCCTTCAAAAAGAAAAATCATTTTGTTTTTCTTTCCACTATATATATACAAACGTCTATGTATAGGTTTCTTTTTTTTTATATAACCCAGAAACTGTCACACAGACACACTTACTGTCACACACACACACACACACACACACATAGAAATTGGGTGAACTGGGATGCTGCTTAAAGTCGTCTCCCTAGGTCCTTCTCCAGCCTTCTCATTCAATCTAATGAAGTTGTGCGGCTAAGAGGGGAAAAGAAAAAATTACTCAATCGTTTTCTCTATGTGTGTGTGTTTGGTGTGTGCGTGTCTGTACTTGGGTGTGTGTTCACCCTCGGGTTAGGCCTTAGCCGCCTTCTTTATGTGTTTCGTTTGTGAGTTTGGGATGCTGCTTTTCCTTTGCCGCCTGCTCCTAATGTTGTTGTTGTTGGGCCATTGCCGACTCTTGTCTTCGCCTTGTTATTTTTACAGGCTACTTGACCAAAATATATAATTTGGGGCTTTTCATTTTGCTACGGCTGCTGCTGTTGTTGTTGTTGTTGTTGCCTGTCCCGTTTGTTGAATCCTGGCATTTCCATTAGCTGCATTTGTTAGAGAATTCTTAAGATTTTGTTACGTTTTCGTCTTGGGTTTTTTTTGTTTGTTTTGTTTTTTTTTTTTTTTTGTATAATGAAAATTATGCGAATTATTATAATTTATTGCTTTTAGTTGCGGGCAATAAGAGATTACAAAATAAAGTATACTTAATTTAATCAACGTAATTAACATCAAAATCCACTTGATTTTACATATTTTACGCTTAAATTGTGAATGAAATTGTAATCAGTGTGAATAGCCCAAAAAAGTATGCTACACTCTTTATTATCTCAGTATACATAGGTATAAGCCATGCCGTCTACCTCTCTTTCTCTTACTCTCTCTTTCTCTCTCTCTCTCTCTCACACACACACAATCTATTAATGTATTCGGTTGATATGACAAACTCACTTTCAAATTTATGCCACACCTCCTTTTGGCTATTCCAAAAATGTTGTATTTAACGCATATTACGTATACGCACCGCATCTCTCAAATTTGTTTCAATTGTCCACATAGATGCAATAAACTGATTGCAATGATGATTTAAATTGCCAAGCATTATGACAGACAAGTGAAATGAAAGCATTTCAATTGAAAATTTGTCGCAAATGATTAAAATTGGTCAACAACAATTTCTCTTTTAACGCAAATGAATGCAAATGCTTTGTATTAAGTCTAAACGAGGCGCCATCTGGCGACAATTCAAAAGCAATTTAAATGGCATTTAACCAACTCCACAGAAGCTTAGGCCAAATTCGATGCAGTTTTGAACTGTTTTAGTTTTATTTCAAGAAATTTCAAAATGTATGAATCATTTCATTTCATTTTGCTTGGTGGTTGTAGTTGGCCCAAAGCTAGTTATTCAAATTTAAATGACTTTTCAGGTAATATATATATATATATATAATATTATGATAATATGAACTAAATGTTTGCGGAATTAATTGAACATGTTTGAATTCATGGCATTCAAGTTCATAAGTTGAATGCAATTTATAGAATTCATTTCTCCTTCTTCACTTCATTTCGTTTTAGAAATCAAGGCAAAATAATGTCGAATTCAAAGGTGATCAAAATGATGAACAAAACTTAAAGTGACTTAGAGATTCCTTTCCAGAATGATTACTAGCCACAAAAACAATAGCAAATCCAATCATTTTCCATCAATCAAAGGCTCTTGTTTTAACAAGTGAGAGGATAGACATAGTTTCATTTAATAGAAATAGCTACGATTTCAGCTTTTGCCTAGTTCTTTTTATTGTTTAAAACCAAAACCAAATCCAAATAATAATTCGGGTTTTTTTTTCGTTTTGGTTATTTGAATTTATTTTATAAATAAACTCAAAATATGTTTCGTTATCAATTTTCATTGGAATTCAAAGCATTGACAGTGGATTATAGAAATAGCCATAAAACGAGATAGAGCGAGAGAGAGAGAGAGAGAGATAGAGAGGAAAGAAGGGAGAAGAAATAAAATGGGCGAAAGAGATAGAAAGAGCTTTAGTCACATTTTCAATATTAATTGTCACACATTGACACACACATATAGAGACAGAGAAAGAGAGACAGAGACAGAGAAAAAGAGACATCTAAACCCCTTTTGTTGCCCTCATTTTTTTGTCCACACAAACGCAAAATGTGTTTGCCTGCTTGTTTGTTTGTTTGTTGGCCTGGCCTGCTCTGGTCTGGCCCAGCATGGGCTTTGGCTTGGTCCTCGTCGCCGTCATCGTCATTGGTGACTTTGATGGACAAAAATTGGATGGATATGGGATGCTGATGCTGATGATGTTGGCCATGTGAAGGCGTTGGTTTTTATCCATTCACTGGAGCGGGGGGATCGGCCCGCTATGTGTGAGTTAGTGTGTGTGGAGGAGGTCACATTTTTGCTTGTGCTGCTATTTTTGTGCTCTGATGATGGGCGGGGGGGTGGGGGAGGGCTGAGAGAGCGGCGGACAGTGGACCGGGTATAGCGGCTGCTGTGTGAATGAATGTCATAATCGATAAATTTAATGTGCAAAGTGGCTGGCTGGCTGGTTTTTTTTTCATTCATTTCCCATCCCCCAACCTCCCCCTTTTATTTTTCCCTTGGCTTTTCCTTTGGGTTTTTTCTTCATATTGTTGCTGTTGTTTTTTGGGTCCCCATAAACGTGTTTAATTAATGGCAAAATGAAAATGGCTGCAGAAAACAGAATAGCGAAAACAAAAAATATAAAAATATATTGAAAATAGGAGAAGAAATGTTAGGCAAAGAGACGAATGAGAGGCAAAAGCAGAAATGACACTCGTCGTGGCACATTCGAAATGTCGACAAAATAAACACGGAAAACAGAGGCGGCGGCACACCAACAAAACAAGAGCGAAAGCGAGAGAGCACACACACAGGGAAAAGCAAAAGATGAAGAAAAAGACGACGTCGACGACCACAACGACGTCGACGACGACGACAACGAAAAAGAAGACGATGCCGACTATGAGAAAGGAAGGACACACAAAAAAAAAAACAGAAAAAAGAACCAAAGCCAGGCGTTGAAAAACGTATGAGTGTGTCTCAATGTTTGTGTGTGAGCGCTCTCCGGCTCTGTCTGTGTGTGTGTGTGTGTGTATAACGGCAATAATAATAAAAACCTAGCAGCAGCATGTGTGACTCTGTGTGTGTGTGTGTGTGAGTGCTCAAGCAAATGCCAAGAAATGAAGTATCTCCTCTCTCTTGGTCCCTGCTTCCTCTTTATATCTACATATATTCATATGTATATCCCTCTCTTTCTCTTGCTCTTTAACTGTTTTTCTCTCTTTTCTTATACGTGTGTATGTGTGAGTGTCTGAGCCCTACAATTACATAATATGCTTCGCGCATAAGACGAAAAGTATTGCTAAAGCCTTTTTTGTTGTTATTCTTGCTGTTGAGATTTTCTTGCCAAAAACCTAAATCGAGCGGGGAATTGGTTAGTAAGAGAGAGAGCAAGAGCAGCAGGAAATGTGAGAGAGATAGAGAGAGAGGACGGATGGGGGAGGGGGGGGATTTCAAATTTCTGCTGTCTCTTCATCCAGCATCGTCTTCATCCTGTATTTCTCACTTTCATGTCTCCGTCTCCGTCTCTGTGTCAGCCTTCATCGTCTTCTTTTTGTCATTGATTCAAGTGGTGAGTCTTAAATGAAAGTGAAATCTGTCGCCTTCGGTCATTTTCTTTTCTCTTTTGATTCTTATATATATATATGTATATATAGTTATCTCTCGCTCTGCACGTGCTCAATGCAAGTTCTTTTCTAATGTTGTTCCCTTTTTCGCTGCCATTTATACACACACACACACACACACACATGCGGTGTGTGTTGTGGTGCCAGTGTATGAGTTTGTCCTACTGCCCTAATGAAATTACATGGCATGCATCAACACACTCTCTTACCCACACACACTTATACAAAGAGTGAGCTCGTTTGTTCTTTCTCTTTCTTATCCCTCCCCCCACCGCATTTTTTGGTGCATTTTCTTTGGTCGGTTTTCCTTGAGTTGTAATAAGAATTTGTTCACAGTTTTACTAATTCAATTTTAACAACCAGAAAGCTGAAATAGTTTTCCCTTAGCTTTTTCACATTAACTTGTCATAATACAGTCAACTTCTTTCTCTCTCTCTCTCTTTCTCTCTCTATCCAGCCATCTATGTATATCATACCAAAATATATATCAATTATTAAATTAAATTGTAAGATAAATTTAGTGAAAATTCTGTTTTCCATTTCCTTGTTATGACATTTTTGGTTGTTATTGCTGTAACTTTACGTATACGTAATATGAAACCAATTATATTGAAAAGTTTTAGTTAACTGCAAAATGACAATCTTTAGTCTTTGTTTATATTGTTATGCAAGTTAAAAATAATGATTATCTTATTAATTTGGAACACGAATGTGAATTAAATTGATTTTTAAACTGAAATTTATTGACTGGAAAAACATTTAAAGTGAAATTTAAAGTATTTTCAAGCAATGTTAATGCTTCTATTACGATTTTTTTCTACTTTTCTGTATATTCTTTTCATCTGCTTTCTCAAAAGTTGATTAACTAAGAAAAGAAATGAATTAGTCTCCTATATCCCTGATGGTACCACCTATCAGTATTGTTTCATCGGGAAGAAAACTCCACCTCACGTTGGAAACTCCAAAAAATACAGTATTATAGTTTGACTAGGTCTCCACCGACAAGGATAATATTTTGATAAATTATCATCAAAGAGCAACAGATTGACTCAATAATTTGTAATATTTTCCTTAATTCATATGTAAATTGCTTCGCTTCTTATATACAACCAACTATTCGATTTATTTCAAATAATATTGTTAAGAATATTGTTATATAAATTCATATCTTTTATCTTCCTTCAAAGCACTCAAACTCATACATATGATCTCACGATCTGTATATATTTATATGTACATACGTCTTGTTGGCATTCATTCATTTTAAAGCATAATCTCAGCATACAGCTAAAACTAAAACTATTCCTCTATATTTCCATGATAAAGCATATATATTACATATAAAAATCACAAATTTTTATTTCAATTAACAGTTTTATTTCAAGTAGCTGGATTTAATTTTGAGGCTTTCAGTTTGCCAGTAGCCAACCAATCTGAAGGTTAATCATGAAAAGCATATCTAACTCACTTTCTAAATGAGCACGTTTCAATCATTTTCGATTCAAACTCAATACTCGATACTCGTATAGGACACAACACATTTCGTTTGTTAGTTTCGTTCATGTGCCAAGCCAAGCCAAGCGAACTTTATTGTGATGTCTACTCCTCATTACTAAACTGTAGATGGCTACAATTTCAGTTGCCAGATGCAACTCAACTACCTTCATCTTCATTTGCCGTTTTGCTGTGTACGTGTCTATTAGCTGGAACGTGTTTCATTTGAATTCTTCAGTGAAAGTATGCTTGTGTGTGTGTGTATGTGTATCTCTTTTTCCTACCCTGTGCGTGTGTTAAGAGATACAGCAGGGCCTCTTCATTAATTTCCATTTGCTAGCAAATTAGCAATTTTTCATTGAAAACGTATAAAAGGATGCCAAAAGGATGCCAATTTTACCCTTTTTTTTCATATTTTTTTTTTTTTTGTCACAATCAATCAATCTGAATATTTTGGACTAAAAATTGATTATGTTTACTGAAATGGGCTAAAAGGCAAAGAAATGTAAAGAGAAAAGAGAACCGAGCAGAGCAAATCGTTTGCCCAAAAAAGTAGGCAATAAAAATACTGTACATTGAATTTATAGTCAATTTTTATAAATGAATCAATCAAATACATATGCATATACAAAAATATATATGTATAAGCTAAAGTTAAACATTTTTTATTATTTTTTGGGCATTGCCGCAGCAATTTGCCTGCCAAATGATTTAAGAGGAACGAAGCCCTAGTAAAATGCACACCAGGGACTGTCTGACTTTACACAGAGGCCCATGTGAATAGCTGTGTGTCTAAGTGTGTGTGTGTGTGTGTGTGTGTGTGCGTGAAATGGAGAAGAAGAACACTTTGGAGGCGCGTTTGGCCTAGCCTTTGCGTGTGTCGGACATGAGCCATGTCAAATAGTTGTCAATTATTTTTATTACAATTTCCCTTTCCCGTCTGTCTCTTGACTTTTTCTTTTCGTAATGTTGTTGTTGTCACGGTTCCGCCTTCTGGGGTCGTTTCAGTTTGCCTTCGCCTTCAGTTGTTGTCATTTCATTTCATTTTTTTGTTTTTTTTTTTAACGCATTTATTATTTCGAGACGCGTCTTTTGTTGATTGCCAGAGAAAGCTAAAGTACGAAGGACGACACGTTGGCTTCAAGTGTAGGCTTAATTGGCATTCATCTCCATATGCGTATGTGCGTATATACATATATAATATATATACACTTGTATATTTTATAATTTTTCCATTTCTCACAAGCAAACAAACACACACAAACACTCACGCATTTATATATATGTATATATGTACATACATTTATATATATGTATGTATATATATACATATATATTTCCTGTGCTGTGCCACTTTTTTATGCTTTCATGCGCATTTTGAGCACTTTTCCTGTCATTCGCGTAATTGTATGGGTGAAACTGTCTGTGTGTGTGTATGTGTATGTGTATGAGTGCCATTTGATGGAGCTGAGCAAGCTTAACCAGCTGAGCTGAGCCTCTACCTATTCACTTTCTTTCTTCGTTTCGTATTTGTGTGTGTCGTCAGAGTTAACAACAAAAATTCAAATCCAGCGGAAGTAATTTGACGCACATGCGGGGGGTCACCTGAACAAACGCACTAACAGTACTCTCCCCCAGCTCCCCACTATCTCTTTATCCCAGGGGGGGTGCCACTCTAACACCCCCTTCCAGCTCTTTGACACCCCCATTCCACCTATCACCATTCATCATTTCAAGAGTGTGAGCGAGCAAGTCAATTATGTGCATGCGTGTGTAAATATATACAGAGATACAGTGTGCGTGTGTGTGTGTGTATGCGTGCAAGTGTGTTTTGTATGTAAATACGCCTTGTTGAAACTTTCACGTTTCATTCCTCAATCAGATTTTCATTTTATTTGCCTCAATTAAATATTTAAGCTAATTAGCTATACCGAAGATTGATGTTGGCGTTGAAAAGTTAACTCAAGTTATGTTATGTTATGTCATCTTTATGTTTTTTGTCTGCCTGAACAATTAAGCCAAGTGATCCAATTTCGAGAGTTGAATTGACAAGTGTTAACTAAAAAGGAGATTGATTGGTTTACTTCCAACACTCCAAAATGAGCCAACTCCATTGAGATGAAGTAGATGGACTTGACTTAAGCATACTTATAAACAAAGTTAGTCACTTGTTACCTTGTTGAAAGTATTCCATAGATTTATTCTTCTTCCATTTAACTTTAAAATAAAAAATTTAATAACAAAACTGAGAGCTAACGCATCCGACAAGTATTACTTCTTCTTATTCTCATCATCCATTTCAGCTGACATGATGGCTATGCTTTCTGGTAATCCCTTTTAGCCTTTGCCGCTTTTGCTTAGTTCTCTCCACGTAGTTCAAAAAAAACTTATATGAAATCACGCACTACTTCCGAAAACTACTGCACTATTCAATTATGCGGTATTTTGGGAGATAAATTTTTAATAGAAATGCCAACTTTAAGCCAAGTTGAGTAATCGCTCACATTCATCATCATCATCATCTTAGCTCATGAACAAAATATCGTACATATAGAATATAGATATAGAAACTTTTTTAAGTTTCAAGTTTACTTAGGGTGTGTGTGTGTGTGAGTATTCAATGTGATTCATATATTTCCATCCTTTGTTTTATTTTTTTTATTACCAATCATATAAGCATGGTTTTTATTAAATTTGAATCATTTCATATTGTTTAACTAACTTATAAATTATGTAAGACGTTTGTTAATATTTAATTTTCTTATTCTGGCTTTGGTCATTGGCCTGGTTTAAAAATGTATTAATTCTGTTGGAACATTTTAATCAATTTCCCTTATTTTGGCATAATTCAATGGCCAATTGTGAGTCATTTCGGGCAAATTTTACAAAACAAGCAAATGCATTCACCAACAACTCAGGGCGTATGCGTAATATAAAGATCAATGGAATGTTAAAGAATGAATATGGTTTTAGTATGATATCGTTTGATAGGGCAATGGAAACAAAATTAAATGCCAGCCAACTGCCAACATCTGGCCATTAATTTTCATTGCCGTCGCCATTAAAACACGGTTCAATTTTTCAAACCAGGCAATGCGCCAAAGCGCCAAGCGGCAAGCAGCGAAAAATTTCTGACACTGAAAAATTGTTTTCTTCGCCCCCGAAAAGAAGGCGAAGGCGACACTGCAATCTTAAAGATAAAAAGAGAGAGAGAGAGTGTGTATAAAAATGAGAATGAGAAGCAGGTAAAACTCAGGAGTCGCAGTCGAGTTGATAACAAAGTTGAGTTGCAAATTTATCTGCCTCACTGATTGCACGATTCGGCTTTTGTCTGAAGTTGATGGCCGATGGTGATGGCCGATGTGCTTGTTGGTGTTGGCTGTTGTTGGCTGACAGGAGCAGCAGCAGCTTTAATGAGTTCACGTCGGCATTTTGGGGGTAATTGAGGGTATAACCACACTTCTAAATGCCGACTGCCGATTCTCCACTCTCCATTCTCGACTACGATTGCTATTCCGATTCCGATTCCCAGATTCGTGTTTTTAGGTGAGCTACATTTTGCGCTGATTAGATGGTAATCGATTGGACTTGGGTCGTTGATTTGATTGCCAGCGGCCTGCGGACAACAGATATGGCTTAAATTGGTTCGATTGGTTTCCATGATATGAAAATATCGTAATACAATTTAATTATAATTTGATGGATTTATCATTCAATTTTTATATTTTATTATTCAAGTTTTATGTTTAACTCAAATACCAAGTTGTTGGAACATGTAATTGATAACCAATTGCTGAAAAAAATACTTCATTCAAGACGAATAAATTATATTTTTTGCAAAATTTTACTATATTCAACATATTAATCATTGAGTAATTCGAATTCTTAAGCTTTTTGAAAAAGATTTTTTTATCCAAGTGCTCTTAGAGCTAAGGATTAAAGATAGCCAAGACTAAATATCGAATATTTCAGAGCTATAAAGATTTAAAGTCTAATTAATAAGCCAAAGATGATAAAAGTAATTTAAGTCTGGAGTTTTCACTTTCGTTTAGTTTAATTTCCAATCTTTTTCAAAAGTTATATGTAAATTTCGCTAGAATTGAGCATATTTTAATTAGCTATTGAAAGTTATTAAATAAAATTTGTAGCTTAGTCTTATTTCGTTTGATGGGACTATTCTAGGAGAAAATATATGAAAAGGTATTAGTAGATAATTTGATTTATCCATTCAATGCTATTAGAGTACCTACATAATAAAATTATTTGGGATTTCTGATGGGGGATTATGACACATGTATAAGTCTTGAACTAGAAGACCAAGTTGTGTCAATATACATATGTACATATATACCTTTATATTTATACAGTTTAAGTGCATAACTGAACGCCAAGTTAGGCTAAGTCAATGGCTTATATACACATATTTTGTTGTAGCCACCAACCCAACACTGTAGTCGTTCCTGCTGTCCGTTAGCCATGTGAAGAAAAGTAAAGTCGTTCACCTGGCGCCCAAAAAGCTGCTACCCATGGCTGGAACTCTGATTATTTAAGCAATCACTTGGCATAATCAGCTTTCGCACACAGATGTGGTGCCGCACGTTGGCAATAAAGTGCCCTGATGCAGCACTTGGGACCAGAGATCAGGACATATAGACAGCCAGACCGACGCACACACACACACACACACACACACACTCGAAGTGGGATAGAGAGACAAACCACAAGCGCAATAGCTTGAAATACCGCATATTGGTCGGTTGGTTCACAGCTCTGGCAATGGCCACCAAAGCATCAGAGAGAAGGAAAAAAATCGAAACCAAAAAGTGCATTAAAAATTCAACGCCTTTGCGAGTGATTTTTCACTTTGGTCTGCCTGCTAGGCGGACGATGAGAGCAACGATAATGCCTTCTGACTTCGTTTATTGCATCATGTATCATGTAGGAGACAGGAAGCCAGGACCAAAAGAGGAAGAAGTAGGTAGCTTAATGTGGCTATGTGACTGGCTGTGTTAGTGTGTGTGAGTGTGTGTATGCTAGTGTGTGTTTAAGTAGGTTTGTGTGTGTGAGCGCTTTCATTTCCCAAACGTTCACTTTATTTTTCGGGTTTTGGCTTAATAATTTTATTGCTTTCGGTTACGGTTTATGCTTGGCTGAAGCAAAGAGAATCAACCTTTTTCTCTCGCTCTCTCTCGCATTCTCTGTCGCCAACTTACTATCGTCCTCCGTGTGTATCTGTGTGTGTGTGTGTGTTTGTGTAAATCCTTCCTGTAATTGCATTAAAGCTTTCGCTGCAGGCAAAACAAGAAGAGGGAATGTTTGTGTGTGTGTGTGTGTATGTTGTTTTCTTATTTTTTTTTTGTTTAATTGAATTTCGTCCTCGCCTTTAACATCCTTTCTCTCGCTGCATACATATTTCATTCTGCTTCTTTATGCTTTTCTTATTTACATATTCGACCTGCCTTTCTTCCCCATTCCTCTTTAATACCATATAAATCACGATTCAAGAAAACACACAGAAATATGCCGCTCTCTCTCTCTCTCTCTGTGTGTGTCTCTATCACTCATTCTCTCTGTGAATCTCTGCTCTCTCAGTTTTTTCGAGTCTTGTCCCTAGTGATATATGACCTTTATTATGGGCCATAAATATTTTGTTGAGCTTCAGTTCGACGAAAGGCGCTTTTCCGTTTCTTTTTTTTTTATTAATATTATAACGAGTACACAGACAGACACACCGGGCGTATGAGTAACAATTTCCCACAGTGACTTCCTCAATTGATAAAAGAGAAATCGTCAGATGGCACAAGGCAAAAACCAAATCACGGCCGCAATTTTCACTCGAAATCGCTTCATTTTCATTGCGAAAAAGGGAAAAAACCAAACGAAACGAAATGAAAGCTGAGGAGAGGAAGCAAACAACAGAAAAACAAAAAAACAACGCTGACAAAATGTCATGTTTATTCATGAGTATTTCCATGCGTACAGTTTACCTGAGCCAAGCTAACACAGATGGCGTAAACGAAAAAGGGTTTGATTGATTTAACGCATGTGGAACATTGCAAAATGAATTGCTGGCAAATCAGAACCCATCAATAAGCTCGGCCCCAAAATCTGTCAGTCCACACACAAAATGTTCCATGAGAATAATTTAAAAATTGTTAACATTTACAATCATTGAAAGCGTACAATATATTGGATCTATTTCGATGGATTTACATAAAGCCTCCAACGTGATATCCCCCCCTCTACCATATCCAGTATTTAGTCTTCACAGATCATTCGATGGCTTACTTATGGCCATATTTGCTGACAACACGGCCATTTGTGCTCAAAGTAATTGGTCATATTGAGAGAATATATTTACTTTCATCCAAACCAAATACCAGCTGGTGACCTTTCTGCTATGCAACAAAGATTTTCCATTTATTTTTCTGAAATTCCTTAGGGACGTGGTGGTGTGTGTGTCTGGGAGCGGGGTCCGTTCGAAAAATTCTCTTTAGTTTCTTCATGTCAACAGAAAAACAAACGAAATGCACAAAAAGTATTTCAAACCAAAGGCAAAGCCAAAAACTCAAAAGTTTGGTTTAAAAATTACATAAAACAAACTAACGGCCACAAATTAGAACCAAAATTGGAATTTGAGAGAGAAAAACGTATCAGTCCGCAATCACAAAATATTAAAATGAATATTTTTTAAATTTACATATCAAAATCAACTAATTCATGTCAATTAACTTTAATGGCAAATCTCACTTGCGGAGTCTAGACTAAAAAGTTGTAGCCCCAGTGAGAAATCATTAAAGCAAACTTAATTATTAATGTCTTTTAAGAGTTTCCAATCAATAATATTGATAGGAATATATATGAATATATAGGAATACTGTTTTTTAAATACTGTTTGGAATATTCCCTCAATATTTATATAATACCAACACGATCCGCATTCTGGCTGTCAAGTGAAGGCTCTTTGCCTACCTTCAGTGTAATTAAAATACATGCAAAAAACCGACAGAGAGAGGGAGAGAGGTGGGGGAGAGGGAAATCAGAAAGTGAATCAAAATAATTTTATCTGGCCACGGCTGTTGATTTTGTATAAAATTTGTAAATTGAGGCAGTCGCCTATGGTTACCATGGGTTGACTTGCTGCTTTGAGTTGGATATTCTGTTGCGGTGATGTCTCATGCAAATGTCTGCCCCTAATTTATGCTGCGGCTCAGTTACAAGCCAAAACAAAAAAAAATTGAAAAAAAAAACCAACTACAACAAAAATGTACAAAATTTACATGAGGCAGCAGCTGCTTGACCTACTATATACCCCGCCTGTACTCTTTTTGCCTCTGTCTTGGTGACCATGGCCCATCCGGAATCACTTAAGTCCAAGCTATATGCATGAGCAATGGCAACATTTGGTTAAGCTAAGGATCAAACTTCATATTCATAACATACAAAACTCCCGACACACACACAAAGCACAACAATTTTTTCAATCTTGTTCCTCGGGCTTAAGACAAACGAAGGAAATGCAAACCCCTCCTAACAAGTAGAAGAACAAAAAAAAAACTAACAGAATTTGCCATGTGAAAGCGTTAACAAAAAAAAAAAGGAACACGGAAAACGGAAAATGAAATCGGAACAAGGGTAGGCAGTGCCTGACAGCCAAAAAGAACTAAGCAGAACAGAAATGGAAATGAGCGGGAGAAGGGAGGATAGGGAGTACATACATACATAGAGATTGGCCAGGATAGGACAGGCAGTTAGGCTACTTAGTGGCCAGCCCGATGGCAAGCATTTGACATAATCGTTGATAAGGGATTGCGGATTGAGAAAGGGGATTTCTGTCCCATGTTGCCCACAATCCTGGCACAGAAATGGACACACACACAGGCAGACTGCAACAATTTGGCAACAAATTTTGAATACCCTAAACTAAAACGCCTAAAATCGCCGTTTAGCAAATAATGAAAATCGGTTTCGTTCTTTGGAATTCCATTCAATTTCAATTCAGTTCCATTATGGTTTAGTTTCTGTATACTTCGAAAATCGAGTCAATAAATTCAATCTCATTTTGGTAATAAAAACTAAAGACATTTCAACTTTTGAATCTCAGTTTGAATGTCAGTAGATTTGCATGCCTTTCATGTTTTCAAATCTCAATTCCAGTTCGCTCCATTTCCCACATGATTCAGTGTTTCCATAATATTTCAATTTCTTTCAACTGCAGCCCTTTTTGAGTCGATTCAATAAATTCCGACACATTTTGTCATTCGATTTGTTAAGATACAATTTCTAAATTTCAGTAGATATTATTCCATTCCTTTGCTTTCCAATCTCTGAATTCCATTTACTAAAATTGTTTACCCATTCCACATTTCGCTTTCATTCTGATTGTCATTCCATTTTCAATTCGAATTGAAATTCAATTACCATTTCTGGAGGTGAAAAACTTTGTTATATACATTATTTTTCCTTTTTTTTTTTCCAAATGCTCATCTTGTGATTTTGTTATTTAAAAGAAAAGATTCAAAATAAATCGATTTCCTCAAGTTGGTCAACATTTTTTTCTAAGAGAGTTTTGCGGGGAAATGGCCACGTGGTCTCTTAATTATATTGGACAACAACAACCAAAAAAAAAGCCACAACCAAAAAAGAAGTGAGAAATAAAATTTAGAAAAAGTTTTCATTTTTTTTTTTTACTTTTTATGTACTTTGTATGTTATTTGTTGTAGTTGCTGTGGTTGGCCTTTCTCTCTCTCTCTCTCTCTCCCTTTCTTTCTCACTCTGGTTTCTGTTGATTGCAACATGACGATAAGTTTTTGATAAATTTTTGCGATGTGCGATGTGAGGTTGCTCTGAAGGAGCTTTTGACAAGTGGCTACCATTTTTTAATGTCACTTTTTTTTTTGTGGCCACCAATTCTGATGTTGGGAAAGAGATAGGGAGACAGAGTGAGAGAGAGAGAGAGAGAGAGAGAGGTATGGCGGAGCGGGATAGCGACTGTTTTTACTGCTCAATGGAGCGTATATTTTGAAATTGAAATCATAAGAGGCAGGCAGAGCAATGCCAGTGGCAAGTGGCTAGGCATGGGGTTGGGGCAAGTGGAGTAACTGCTGGCTGGCTGGCAGGATGTGCAGAGCAGAGAAAATGACAGAGCAGAGATGAAGAGCAGTTGCTGTTTATCTCCCACGTTGCTGACTGTCAGTGGATGCTTGCTTCATTGAGTTTTATGGAAAAAACGCGGCCAGATATTGTTGTATATAAAACTCTGTCGCCTTTTGCCTCTCCCACCAACACTCTCAATCTCGCACTCTCTCTCGCTGAATGTTGTCTCGCTGGCTGTCACTTGATGGCAATCAGGGGCCAGCAGAAAAACTCATAAAACACAGCAGCCCAGAAGCTGCTGAGACCAGAATTTAAGCCGTTTAAGCGCTCCGCACAAAGTGTTAAGTCTTTTACTTGTTTGCATCTCTCATCTCCCCCCTGGGCTCTCTACCCGTCTCTAGTCGTTCCTTTCCTTTCCTTTCCTTTCCCGTTTACTGTTTGAATGCTTTATAATTACATTTTATGTGCCAACAGGTGCAAACTCCCTTAACTTGCTCGTTCCATCCATCCAGGAGCCCCTTCGGCCTTCGTTTTGTGCTTATTTAGTTTCCACTTTTATTGAATGCTTTTCATTCCTTTCACTTCTCTGGCTTTAGAGACTCAATACCATGGAGTTTGAGTTTTATGGTCTCATCTCCCATCTCTTTGCATTCATTCTTGCTCGTAACACAAACATTGAGATTGAGACGAAATCATCTCGACTTGCAGATACTCTACATTAAATCATGAAGACTTCTTGTCTGTTTCATATTTTTCCTAATGCCTCAGTTAGGGTAAACCAAAAAAACAGAAACAAGGAACAAAAAATACAGAAACGTGAGAGACAAATCTTTTCTAAAGGCATTCGTATTTAATTTTCCGTTTTCATTTCATTTTCATTTGATGATTTAAATTATCTGATTAAAGCCGATTGATTGTCTGTTTGTCTTGTGTATGGAATCCTGATGAAATGTTGACTTAATTAGCTAATCCGATTCGATATCAATCAATCATCGAAGGCTACAAATGTATGTAACATTGAAATCATATCAGTTCTCGCACACACACACACACACACACTTACATAGAAACAAATCAAATCATATCAAATCAAAAGAAAGTTGACTGAACTTTTGCTTCTTACAAGCTCAACTTAACTGCATCCTTTTTATTTTTCTATCGGGTTTTTTTGGTATTTGGAGCAAGGGAGAGTGAGAGGGAAATTGGGTTTCCGCATCCTTTACTTGATTTTTCCCAAGACGATTTATTTATGATACACTTTGGGGGGAAGGCCAAAAAAGTTTTTTTTCTTTTTTTTTTGTGGATTAAATTGCAGATTCTCCTACCATTTACATGTATGTTTGTGTGTGTGTGTGTGTGTGTGTGGGCCAAATGTTTGCTTTTGCAATATTAATTTGAATGGTAATATGAACATGCTTGCAGCAGAACCAGCACTCATTCGGCCAAAAGGACGAATAAAGTGAGCAAAACCAAACAGAATTGTGTGCAGGGCGGTTGGGGGGCGGGCAGGAAGAAATTTCGCTTGGAACTGGTTTGTAATTATCACATTTAGGAAATTGCAAGGCAAGCTTAACCGCAAAATGTGTGAAATTCCAAACTCGAGTGGATAAACTAAATAGTTGCTTCAATATTCTCTCTTTTCACTCCCCCCAGACTCATCCCAATGCCATCTTCAAATTCCATTCCGCCTATAGCCAACATCTACTATTTATGCATGTACATGTGTGTGTGTGTGTGCCCCAACAATGTGTAATTAAATACTCTTGCTGAGGTGACCCACAATAAATTAAACGATGCCAGCAACAACAAGAATATTTCAACTAAATTTTATAATACCAAACCAAGTCGGCCAACAATAATGAACCTCAGAAATGGATAGTAGCTTGATATTTATGTACATATGCATATCTTGTGTCAATTTCTATTCGGAAAATTCCTACAGTATTTTGTTATTAATGAGACAATTGCCATTATGCATTGATAAATTTTGTTAAATTAAGCTCCTCCTTCTTTATATTATAAAAATGTATCTAAATATTTGTGATCACATATAGAAATTAATAGAATTCAAATTCAACTTTAATAAATTTTAACAATTTAATAAGTTTTCATGGAAATAAATCACAAATTTTATAGTTTCTATGTTATTAGTTTAAATTTTCACTCCATTCTATGAAATTTAAGCAGAGCCTACCCTGCTGCTGCAACCAGATATAGCAAAGCAAAAAAGAGATGAAAAATGCAAAAATTTTGACGAATAAATTTTGTTTAATGAAAACGAAAAAAAGTATTACCAACTCGGGAAAATTATAAACCCGAGTCAAGGGGAAACAGAGGAGACAAAAAGTGTAATTGGATACATAAATATTTGTAAAAGTACTTAGTACTTTAAACCTAGGAGACATTGGGGCGAGAATTGTTATTGCTCTTCGAGATTCCATCAAGTAGTTCGTTTTGATTCCTTTTTACTGGTTTTTATTGGTTGACTTATTTGTTTTTGCATAGTCAAACTAAAAGATAGTTAGAGATAGATAGAGCTAGTAGTCTACTAACTAGCAAATACATAGAAACGACATGCGTTAGCTTCAGCTTTAGTAATTCAAATTAAATTATTATCACGCTTGACTATAGATACATACGTATATATGTATATGTATGTATATATGTATATTCTCCAAAGAAAAGCTATTAAATTTAGCCAAGAAATTCTATGGCAAAGTCAAGAGCAATGATGGATAATAAAATTCCTGTGCATTGTGCGGTGCGCTAAAAAGTATGCTATAGTCTTAAGCTTAAAACATTCTGGTGCGTTTTCTTTCTCACTGTCTCTATCTCTGTGTCGCTCTTTCTCTTTGAAAGTAAATTTTATTTCTTACACTTGTTTAATTTAATTTAATTTTTTCTTTTGCCATTTACTTCACATTTATCATTTGAAAATTAAACTGAACATTCAAAATGTCTTTTTCACCCTGCAGGCGACATCCAACAACAACAACAACAATAACCAGAAACAACGATATACAACCGAACGGCAGAAGCAGCAGCAACAACAAAAACAACAACAACAACAACAACAACTACAGCAAACAGCAACAACAAGAACAAAACGCTACTTGTAACTAAAGTGACATGAGGCCTTAACAACAATAACTACAACAACAACAACAACAACAAGAGGAACAGGAACAACAAACAAAAACCGTAGAGCACTAAAACCCAAATTACAAACAATTAAAAAGCAAGCACCCAAAAGGATCCTAAAAACTTCTACTTTCACTCCCTTTCTGCTCCCTAATCCAGAAGCTTGACAAGAAAGGCAGGCAAGCAAGGCGAAATGTGAAGCACGACCAGTCAGCCAGTCAGTCAGTCAGGCGGACGCACTGAAAACACCCAAAACAGACATAACCCAAGGCAAAAACATTTATGACCAACTAAAACTGAATAACAACAACAACAGCATCAGCATCAGCATCAGCAGCAGCAGCAGCGGCCAACAAAACGCGTAGAAACGGTGACGGGTGGGCAAGCGGGTGGGTAGGAGGAATAGGGGCAAACAGCACAAAGGACACCAGACACCAGAACGACTTCCACTACTATTTCTTAACCCCATACAGCTGTGTCTCTTTGTGTCACATCCACAACAACACAAAGGCACAAACAAAAGGCGGCAATAAAAAACATTTCGCATTGTTTGCTTTGCTTTGGTCCACCCAGAGAGCTGAGGAGTAGGCGGAGGAGCAGCACCATAGGAGCACATATTTAGTTTTTTTTTTGTTTTGTTTTGTTTTGTTTGGTGCCTTTTGGCTGGCATCGCCTTTGCCCCACTCAATTACGCTCACTAAAAACGGAGAACAAACTGAAACCAGACAAACTCAAATACAGTCAACTACAGTCAACTGGCCACGGTAACGGCCACGCCTTTTGGGTGAATAGGCGTGGATCCGTAACCGTAACGGACAGCGGACAGAGGACAGAGCAGCGGATAGTTTAATGTCACAATGAAACTGAGCGTGAGCGCATATCGGGCGCATGCATCCGCACACAAGAAAATCCTCTCGAGCGGCTATCATTCCCAGCTCAATTACGGCAGCACTGGAGCCGGAGCATCTGCGGCCGCATCGTCGGCGGCCTCAACATCGGCCACTGTAACAGGCCTTTATACGGTAAGTGAACCAAAGTGACTCACACTGTCACTGCCAATGTCAGGTGAGAGCTCTGTCTGTATGTCTGTCTGTCTGTCTGTCTGTCTGTCTGTGTGTGGGTGAAGAGGTCAATCTAAAGTTATGGGTGTGAGTTAGTAGTAATTTGCCTAGTTTTACGACAAAATTCAAAATGCTAATCAAAATATATTAGTAGAATATCTTCCCTACTGCCCTTACACACACACACACACACTCACGCAAACACACACACAGATACACTTTTCTAGACATTTTTGCCCATAATTATCTATATAGAGTTTAAAAGTTTAATAAAGTTCAAAAGGTTGTCAGAGCAAACAGCAAAACTTTTATCATACCTTTGAAGTTCATAAATTAAAAACAACAACAACAAACCTTTAGTGAAAATGTGAAAAAAATATAGTTAGAGCTGGCTGTCCATCATTGCAGTCAAAGGATGTTAAAAGGACCTAATTGCTTTAAAAACTTGGCAAAACTAATACTAAATACATTAAAGTTTCACAAACTAAAATGATAATGTACTTGAAACTTCATTGGTTAATGGACAATATTAATATTATTACTAATATTAGATATATTTTGAGCGTTCTTGTGTGATTTGGTTAACTATCGATTAGTTAACTTTAAAACTTGAGAGTTGAGACTAAGAATAAAATGAAGCTTACATATTGAACTGAACCCGTTTAGGTTAAGCAAGGAACAAAAAGAAGCCCACATAACTATACAATACTCTGGTCATACGAATTCCATAGTAAAACACTTTCGGAGGCAACACGTTTAACGAGGTATTACTGTATTAACGTATAATGAGATGATTTTGCATTCAGTTCAGGCTAAAATATCGTTCCAAATTTATTAGTTGCTAACCATTTCATCATCATGTCTCTTTGGTTTGATTTGTGACATGAATTTTCCTTGGTTTCTTTTTTTTAGGGTTGCTTGTGAATTTTTATATTCCGAATTTTGGATGCCCCATATTCATATTCATATTCATATTCATATTCATAAAAAAAAACTGTAATGATTATAGGAGTATGCAATTCGTTTGCTTATGTGCTACTGCGATAAAGATTGTGGTGAGGCGCTGTCTGGTTTATGGTGTTAGGAAATTGGGGCGACGTGGTTTTTATGTTGCCAAGGCCTGGGGACAGAAACTAAGAGAGCAAGAGAGGAGGACGCCCTCTGTCAAAATTTATCATTGCTTAATCAAATGAATTTCATAGAGATGTTGTTGTATACACATTTTTATTTTTTGGCATCCCAAAAACTTTTTTTGGGTATAAATTATTATGGCATGTGGTATGGTATGGTATGGTCCTATTACAGGATTCCCCCCATAACCGCACAATAAATTCCAATCAAGTTTTGTGGCACATTTAATTACCATGGAGCACAGTGAAGAGCTTAGGCCAGCATAGCAACGATTTGTCCCAAACTAATTGGTTGCAATGATAGAGATAGAAATACATTGAATTGGATATAGAAATGGAAATACATTCTCAAAGAATATCTATATACATACACACATTGTATGTACACACACATACACATTCACATATAGAAATGTTATGTGGCTAGAAACTCTGTTAAGGGATTTGCCAGTTTTTAGCAATTAGGCAACCATTGAATTTGTCCCATTGGAAGCATTGTGAACCTGAGGCCAACAACTTTTGGCCACAACTTCTGTTGGCTCAAGTCAAAGTGTTGTAATTTCAGCCATTTCTAATGCCATAAAAGAGAATGTTATGACCATGGTAAATAGCCTCAACGATTGGGTGCGAATTGACTGGAGTTTATTCGCCTGTGTTCTCATCGACTCTCTCTCTCTCTATTCAATCTGTATGTCTAACTTTTAGTCTCGGTAGTTCTTCATTCTGTGTTTGTTCTGCGGTGTCTGGGTTTATTTACTCAATAATCTCTCATAACTCTATATCTCGAGTGACAAAAAGCGAATAGAGATGGAGATAGAGCTAGAGAAAGTTACTACTTTCTGAAGCTTTTTCTCTAGCATTTACATTTATATCTTTCTCTCTTCACTCTCTATCCACCTTCTATTTCTCTTCATTTCTCTCTCTCTCTCTCTCTGACTCAGTCTTTATGCCTCTCTGTAATTTTTCATGTCTCCACACTTTCTATCTCTTTTCTTTTCTCTTTCTTCTTGTTTGTAATCTTATATGTCATCTTTATCAATCACTCTTGTTTACGCTTTCTTTCTATAGTGACTCTTTCTTCCTTCATCATCACCAATTTGCTGAGTAGTTCTTTACTGTTTCTAAGCTTTTGCTCTTCAGCTGATCTTTTCTTTACTTCATTCTCTTGGCCCTTCTTGTTAAACTGTAATTCGCTTTTATGTTCCCTTTATTCTTCTGCTTTTCTTATTCGCAGTTTACTTAGTTATTGGTCTGTTCCTTCTGTTCGTCAAGAGCATCAACATTATCATCATCATCAGCAGAGCAATAAAATGTAATTTTAATTACCTATTATCGCCATATCCTCTACATTGTTGTTCCCTACTGGGAGCATTTTATGGTTGAGTGTGTGTATGTGTGTCTGTGTGTGTGTGTGTGTGTGTGTGTGTGTGTGTGTGTGTGTAATTGACTGCATGAGACTGATGCTTAAGGGGAAATTTGCATAATTCTCTTAATTGTGGATGATATTGATGTTGATGACGTTGATGCTAATGATGATGATGATGATGATGATGATAATGATGATGTTGATGGAGATGAGGACGGATAAAGCTCTCTCTCATATACACACACCAAGCCAATTGTATTTGATTGCCTAACTAATTTCAGATGGATACGCACGAGCATGAGCATGGTAAATTTTCCAAGGATATTGCACGCAAAATGCAGCAGCATGGCGAATGCAATAGCGATACGGATGTCATCAGTCCAACGGGGACCAGCAGTTCCGGTGGTGGCGGTGGTGGTGGCGGCGGCGGCGGTTCTGGTATCGTTCCCAGTGGTGATGGCTATCATAAACGGCATCATCATCACCATAAGGCGATGATGGCATTGGCCAATAATGATGATGACAACAATAGTGCGGTGCATTCCTCCGATAGCAAGAGTCCCAGTCAGCGGTAAGTATTTTGAAAGTCTCATACATACATACAAAGAAACATACTCATACTCGTACATACATACATACAAACATACACATATACAAGTACATTAAAAACAAAAATAAAAAACCGCGAAAAATTACCCATCCCCCACTCCAAAAAAAAAAAAGAAATGATTGAATAATATATAAACTCTCGCCTTCCAAAAAAAAAGGGATGAATTCCGATGTTGGCCCCTTTCGCCGTTCCACGTCTTAAACCAATTGTGCTTATTGTGCAGAATAAATATATTCATAACCGTGCATTAACTCACACTTAACCCACACATACATACATCACAAATCCATATACACGTATCCACATCCCGTTTCCGAGAACATGCCGTTAGCATAAATGTGTAGCATACTTTGTTGGGCTTCGCCTTGACAGCTTTTCGTAATTGATCAAACGCAATTGGAGTACATTTAGTAGGTTACACGTATCTGCCGTATTTATAAGCGATATGGCTCGTTCTATACCATATATTTAGCTAAGTATATATATATATATACACGTAAATGTTTATGTTTATTTAAAAAAAAACGTATCTTTGCAAGTATTTTAAATGGTTAATAAATATGTTCAATAAGCCGATTTGAGCGTATTAGCTGCTTTTGCTCTATTCTGATTGCTAACCAAATTCAGTTATCATCTAGAGCCTTGCGAAATCGAAAATCAAGGCTCTAAATAGACAAATATAGTTTGGTTTCTCCTAAGTTCAATTACAAATTGCTGGCTACAATGTCAGTTGGAAGCACATGAAAACTGCACGAATTGTGCATAGACAAAAGAGGTCTATGAATTCAAAACTTTTGCCTCTGTGTGTGTGTGTGTGTGTGTATGTGTGTAATTACAGCAGCAGCCACAGCTGCAACAGCATTCATGCCACAATCAGTCACAAGCCTGACAGAAGTCTGACATGTTACGTGAACCATTGGAAATGTGATCTACTCGTATGTCAATTAATTACCCGATATAGTCAATGATGATTATAGGTACCTAGAAGTTGGCATTATGTTCTCACAGTAATGCCAGATTGAGAGCTTTCATTACACAAACACAACCACAAAGATAATAATTAAATGGCATAATTAATAGTTGTTGCTATATAACAAAAAGTTCTTAAAATTCAACAAATTATATTGTGCATAGAGAGAACATGAGTAAATGTTAAAGTTTCATTTTCCATTTGCTAAATGAAGTTAAGTTTTTCTAATGTGACAGATCCACCTACAACAACAACCAAACAAGGCATAAACAAAACAAAACTTTGCCATGGGTTTTATTTCGGTATTGTTGTTGCTTATTGTCAGCTGTCTCTCCCTCTCAATCTATGTACATATGTATGTGTGCTTATGTCAGGGATGTGGAAATTAGCAATGACAATTAGCTGAGATTTCTATGTCACACACACAGACAGACACAGACACAGAAACAGACTTACTCTCATTAGCCACAAAGTTGACAACTCTTTGGACTTTTGGTTAAGTGAATTATCTCTGACCCCACCCACTCACACACCCACACAAACAAACCCGCCTCTCCAACAGACACACACAACACTGAGAACATTTTACCTGTTTTTCTTTTTGGTTTTGTTTTGTTTACACAATTGAAGAAAACCAAACTACTTAAGCAAACTTGGTATTTTTGTGTCTTTGGGAATAACGAAAATGAATATTTGAAAATTCGAAAAATCGAAAGATCGGCCAACTCATCGCAGATCTGTGCAGATCTAAGTAACAGCAGTAACAGTAACTGTACAACTAGTTTAAGATACACAGAGAGGGATAGACTTATATTGACAACTGGAGAGCAGGAACAACCCCGACAACGTCGTCACCGTGGTGGCAAGGTGGTGCGACTGCATTTGAATAGCCCATCCTCTGATTGCAGCTTGCAGCCGACTTTGCAAGGAAATGGACGTGTGCTAAGCTCCTCATCAAGTTCAATCCAATTACATCATAGAACAAAGACCCTTTCATCCTTTATAAGCGAGCATCCTGAAGAGTTGATGATAGCCCAAGCTGATGGCATTTTAGATGATAACGGCAAACACCAGACGTTCCATCAGGACCTGCAGCAGCAACAGGAGCAGCAGCAACAACAACAACAACAACAACAACTCACCAAATGGAAAAGTCTTAGGGCTGTAATGGCCTATTACTGTTCACTGCGTCGCATTAAGAGGAATGAAAGAATATTATTTATTCATATATCAAAAACATATATAGAAAAAATAAACAAAGAAATTGCAATATGTAAACGTATATTCATATATATATATATATACCTATATATATACCTCTCTCTCGTATATATCTTTTGCATTTTGTGCGTGCGTCGGCGTACGACTGTGTGTGCGTGTGTGTGTGTGTGTGAAAATCAAACCCTAAAAAAAGCTACAATCATAACTAACAAACTTTAGATCTATCTCTCTCTCCTCCTCCTCTCTCGCTCTTTTCCATCTGATCTAACTAATATCTAATTAACCATACTAACTAACTAACTAACCAACTAATTACTAATCCATCAATCGAACCAACCATCATTCCCACCAGTTTGTAGTGTATATGATCCTGTGTGTAAAAACTACTACTTACTTACTACTTACTAAATCATTTGATGTGTAAGCGAATGCAGTCCTTCCTCCCTCTCTCTCGCTCTCTCTCTCCACTATTTCCATCTTACTCTTTCTCTGTCTCTCTTTCTTTCTCTTTTTCTGTCTCACTCCTATTGAAAGTAAAATTTTCTAATAATATCAGGGGAAAAAAATGAAAGAAAGAAAAACTCTTCGCTCGTTCGTTTTGCCATCCTTTATATACATACATACATATAAACATACTGAATACATACATATATATACATACATATATATATATCTCACTTTTGCTATAACTTTTCCGCTTTTATGACCGTGTGTGTGTATAAGTCATGCGGTTACTTTGTTATGAAATAAGTTTTTCATGATGGTTCAAAGTGAATGATGTTTGACAGGGCAAACAGTAGAGATATCCAACTTCACATAAACTGACAGACAGCTTAGGTTACACTTTGCCGAAATGGGATACAATTTCTATATTCTTCTCGAAAATCAGTCATCTAAAACTCTAAAAACAAAAACCTGAGAGTTGGTGAAAAGCAGTAAAAAGAAATTTAAGTTGAATAAGAGATAAAAGATCTCTAATAATAGGTTTATTCCTTATCTCCTTCAAATCTTGTGATTCAAATACAAATAAAGTTTTGCAATTGCTTTTAATCGAAACGAATTTTAGAAGGATTATAAATCTGTTGGTGATCAAATTATTGTTAATCAGCTGAAATGCTCCACTGTATAGTAAATTTGATCTATATGCATATGTATATATAGTAAATATATTATGTATGTTGGGTCACCCGTCTCCCCCCTTGCCATATTCTATTCTTTGCTTCACCCCATCGTTTACACTTTTGTCCTAGTTTTTAGTTCATTTTTGGCCAGGGCAACTTGCAAAAGTTTTTCGGCCAGAGAGCTAAACAAGTTGCTGCCAAGTAAGGGCTAAAAGTGCCAGAGCAAACACACAGGCACACACACGAAGACAGACAGACATACTGGTACACTTATATAGTCATACACTAGCTTGTATGAGATGTGAAGTTACACGTGGGATGGGTAAAGACAATCTCAGCAAACAGCAAAAGTTAAAGTGGCTTTTCTCTATCTGTCTATGTGCGAGTGTGTGTATTTGTAAGTAGAGGGACAATCGATATGTTTAAGCTGACTGCTGCAATGTAGGCAAACTTCTGACACACACAAAGAGAGAAAGAGAGAGACACATACAACAAGCGCCTATGCATATGCTACAAGACTTTTGCTTCTGCTTTGGCATTGTGCATGGAAAATGAGGCAAAATTTTGTCCTAACCTTCGTACCGAAGCGTCGCTGGCATCGGTGGCATCGCCGCATCTCGTTGACTGACAACTTACAAAGAATTTGAATTTAGAAAATTGTAAATTTATGTAGAAACCCCGAGCAAACAAACACATACACACAGCCAGACTATATCTATAAATAGACATCGCACAGAAAGGAGAGATAGACGATTGAGATGGTAGGCGACGACAAAAATTTATGCAGCATTGGCTGGAAACAATTTTTGTTTAGCTGCCAAAAGAGCATGCCAGGCGCCTGCACATGCATATTCAGTGTACTCTCCCCACCCCTCTAAGCAGGAAGTAGTCCAACCGTATTCGGTTCTTCTAGTGCTCTAGTCTTGGTGTCTCTTTGGTGAGGTAACTAATTCACTTACAAGTTTCCCCCTATCGAATTCATTGTTCGATTTCTGTGTGTGTGTGGGTTTTTTTTCCGTCTATCTGTCGTCATCTGCTTGGCAATTGTATTTTGATTTTGAGCTACTTGAGATTCCAAATGCATAAACGGAGATAGAGAAATAGAAAGAGAGAGAGAGAGTGAGACTAGTTACATCGAAACCACAAGAACAAACCTTTTACAACAACAACAAAGTTTCATTTGCACTCCAAGAAGTTTTTTGATGGCTAAATGTATTCCCATTTTTTGTTTTCTTTTCTCACTGTTGGGTATAACGAAAGCTGCCAATTTCACACAATTTACAAACATATTTTTTGGTCATTTGGGTCAGATTTGTAGGTCACTCCTACGGGATTATTACCTGAGCTTATGGGATTTTACCCCAATTTAAAACCTGTTTCATATTATTAGAAGCACCTACATATGTGTATGTTTTCTATGATAACTTTTCGTTTATTTAAAGAATTTAGGCAAATTTGAAGATTTTTAAAAGTTATCACACTTCTTGCACAATTGTAACGGATAACAAAAGTCAAATATGTGTGTGGTGTGTATTCAATTGAATGTAACGTCCACCTTATTACATAGGTGTATCTAAACTGCGAAAACTGTGCCCCTTAAAGTATGCAGTCAATTGAAAAGTATTCATTGTTTCCTACAAATTTCTACTTTTTCAATATGACCTTCGGGGATTATTTATCTTAGCCACGGCTTTGTAAAGCGAATGCTTTTAAAGCTTGTTGCATACTTTAGAGGGCAAAGTTCGCCTCATATCATATAACTTATTTAGTTTTGTTCTCTATGGCTATAAACTTCCATCAGAAGATCTATTTCATTGCCAAGTCCTAGGCTTTTATATCGAAGTGAATGGAGCTCAATTTATATACTTTTATTAAAGACATTTAAATATTTATTGTTAACTGAAATATTCATTACAATTAAATGGTAGAACATCCCACTTCTCCCACCCTCACTCTCTCTCTAGCTGCACTCTCCAATGACCACTTCCGTTAGGGATAATGACTGGCCAGAGAGTTGGTTGGTTGGGCGATTCAAGTGGCTTGTCGTAATTTAAGCATATATATATGTATGTTTGTTTTTTTTTTTTTTTGGTTGTGCTTTTGGCCAGGTCATGCGAACTGACAGGCCGCAAAGTAGGCAACAAACAACAACTGGCCATAAGGAGAATGCGTTAATTGAAAATCAGCTTAGGAACCAAAAACAAAAAACCGAATACATCGACAACCATCGACATGGACAGTCATTAAACAATAACAATTTGCTCTGGGCCCCATGTCCGATGATTTGTGGTGCAATAAAAAATTCCATTTAACCAACAAAAACCCGTTTACATTATATTTACTGTGTGTGTGTGTGTTAGTTGGTTAACCTTTTGTTTGGGGCACGAACCCAAAGAAATCGAATTGGAAGGCAACAAGAAAATGGCTAACCAAACCAAAAACTAACAAGCTCATTTTCAATTTATAATAAATCGAAAGTCCAGCACACAACATAAAAGGTAATGTTTTTTTCAACATGTATGTGTGTGTGCGTGTGTGTGTTCTTATCGTGCAGCAAGCCTTTTTCCGCTTGATATCACTCAGCTGCCATGGCCCGCATGTGGCCATAATGGGTCTCCGTCACTCCTGCGTCCTTCGTCCCTGGAGGGGCAAGTCGGCAAAAGGAAAATAACCCCCCAAGGGAATTGTCTGCTTGAGTGTGAATGAATGAAAGTGTCTCCCTATTCTGCCACTCTTCTCTTGCCCCTTGGCCTATCTCTCTTGCTCTCTCTCTCTCTCTCTCTCTCTCTCTCTCTCTCTCTCTCTCTTGTTCTTTATCTCTTTGTGTCACTGCCTCTGTTGTCTATCTCGCTCTCTCTCTCTCTTTTTCTCTCTCTCTCTCTATCTGGCTCCACTGTCTCTTTACAACTTACTATACAAAATACTACATAGCATTATTAACAAAACAACAACAATATATATATACCAATCAAGAAAAAAAAAACCAAAACAAACCCCAAAAAAGAAAACGAAAACGAAAATGAAACTTTCACTCACAACTCGTTTAGGAAATCGCGTATCGGAGATGGAGCTTCAGATCCAGATTCCGATTGGTAAGTTTATTTTTGCTTTTTCTTGTGTTCAAATTGTATTATTTGTTTTTTGTGTTTTTTTGTTTTATTATAATTATTATTATCATTACTATTGTTGTATAATTTTCAAACACACATACAAACACACATTTACACACAAAAAATACACTCAAAATGCTAAGCAAAAAGATTAAAGTTTGTTTTGATTTCATTTTCAATTGTTTTTGTTTGTTCGCTTTTTGATTTTCTACGATTTCGTTTCTTATCTTTTTGATGATGATAATGATGATGATGATGATAATGATGTCTAAGATCGGCATGTAAGCGCTTCATACAAATTTTCAATTGCAACAAAAAGACAACAACAACTACAACAGAACAACAACAATATATACTACACATACAATCAAAAAAAATGAAGAAATATTTTTTTTTACCAATTTAGTAGAGTAAAAAGGTTTGGTTGAGCAAGCTGGGACTGTCTCCTTTTTATATAGAGCTAAAATCCAAACAAAAACCTTATCTCTTACCTTACTACTAGTACTAAACACACACACACACACACACAAATATACATACACCCTGTAAAAAGAACACACACGCACACACACATATATATATACACATATACGTATACAAATGCCTAGTGACTCTTTTTCATTTGCTTATCATTTACATTTTTCATTTCTTTTAGTTTTTGCTTATTTTGTGTTTTTATTTTGCATTTGCAATTTGCTTATTTTAGTAGCACAAAATAAATTACCAAAGAAAAAAAAAAACTATAAAAGTCAGCAAAACAATAAGAAGACAATCAACTGTAAATATGTAGCAGAAAAAAAAAAACATATTACAAATGTAAAAAACATTGACGTAACAAATTAAAAAAAATAGTTTATTTTTTGGCCCTAAATTAAGCAGAAAATGTCCTTCCATTGTATATAAATATCAACAAAGTTGATCCAAAAATAAACCACAAGAAACAAAAAACAATTTACACATAGAGCATTTTTTTTTTAATGGCAATTAGTGAAAAAACAAAACTTTTCGGAGCTTGGATATGAAAATAAATTTCCAATAAGAAGTAGATGAAAACGCTTTAAGAAAAACCAAACCCAAACTCGAAATCCCACTAATTTCCCTCAAAATTCCCAAATTTTCCTGTAGACATACTTTAATTTAGTATAGTTTTAGTCTGCCTATATTAGTTAATACACACATACATATAATCAGAGGAAACTCTTGCAATTAGTTTTCATTTTCTGTCTTTTACTTTTGATTTTCGTTATCCTAAAAAATTTAAAGAGGAAGATTAAGTCAATTTTCAATCTTTTAGATGAATTTCATCTTGTATTTGAATATTTTTTTTTCTTTCAAACGAATTACAAAAATGTTGTATAACTTTTCAAAAAGAAATTCTCATGGATGAGTAGTAGAGGTTTTTCAATTGGTTTGAAAAATAACAACAAAATTTGAATGGACTGTTTCAGAGTAGAAGTCCGTTTTCAAAAAGTTTTTGGACTTTCTTCTGGAGTCTTTAAAGTGGTTGGGTAATTTTTTAATTTATAGAAAATGCTTTCATTAAAGCTTTGCCAATTTTGGATTAAAGTTTTATTGTAGAGAACTCCAAATGGCTACAGAAGTTAAGTTTAATTTAACAATCTACTTCAAATAATAATTTCCACTACAAACCAATAGAATCCTTTTTGCAATTTCTTGAATTTCCTTATTACCAATATGAAAGTAGGTACATGTATGTATGTAGTTTTTTATTTTGTTGTTTTCTTTCCCCCTTTTCTTGGACTTCCAAGCTTTTATCACTTTCTTACGTTTCACTCTAGTGAAATGAAATCTGTAAGACAAACAGACCACACAAAGACATGCATACATATACAGGCACACGAAAAAAAGCCAAGCAAAAGGCACAAACAAAACTCATTTTCGTCCTTAACTGAAAATCGAAACCTCAAATATTGCTTCCAATTCCAAATTCTCTCTCCATCGACGACAACGCCTACTACTACTACTACTACTACTACTGCTTACTACTTACTACTACTACTACTATTACAACTTACTTTCGTTAAGCTAAATTTAATTTTCCGCCCACTTGCGCTTTTTTCGATTCAATATATATGTTTGTATATATAGTGGCTATATATATTTACCTCCTCTCCAATGTATATGTATATCTCTTCTCGTTGTGTTGTTTTTGATTTTCTTTTTGTTTGGCTTCTTTTCTGTTTTACTCCTTATTACTTATTATATTTATATTTATTATTATTATTATGATTATGATTACCCACTTATGTTAGTTGGTTCTGGCCGGATTTCGACCCATAGCAAATGCATTTTCAAGCATATTTATTTAATGTATAATCGATTACACACATACACAAAGACTAGTTTATATATTGAATTTAGTATCTATGCTAACCTAAATATATGTACTAACCCAAAAAACAAAAAATGTTGAAAACTTTATCAATTTCATTTGAATTTTTATTGTTTTAGCATGGCCGACCGACAAATGTTTTGAGAGATTAATATTCAGCGAGTCATCATCCTGTTTCATTTCGTTTCGTTTCATTTCGTTACTGTTTCGTTACTGAGTTCCTGTTTATGTGTGCTTGTCCGTGTGTGTGTGTGTTTACGTTACGGTTTTTTGAGTTTCCGTTCAAAACGAATATGAAGAAATTCATTTTATTTCTTTGTTTTTTTTTTTTAGTTTGTTGCCATCTCCTTTTTACATACATGTATTACATATTATAGTTACTCCTAGTGTTTGCCTGTGGCCCGTTGTTCGACCGTTCTTTGCCGTTATTTGTCCATGTAACTGTAACTGTAACTGTGTCTGTGTGTGCTGTGTGTTGTGTAAGTTATTGCGTGTTCCGTAGTTCCTTAGTGTTGTAGTACGTAGTAATCAGGCACCGTAACGTAAGCGCACGCTTAGTTGGCCTTAAAGCATGACCCCCCAAACCCCCATCTATCTCTCTCGATCTGGCTTTCTCTCTCTCTTTCTCTCTCTCTCTTTCCCTATCTTAACTATCTATCTACTTTAGTTGCTTGCTAAATGTAATTAGATTTCTATTCGAATGTAGTTGTTTTATGTTTTCATTAATTTCTATTTTAAATTTTTCGATATTTCGATTTTATGAAGAACCAAAAAAATCGTATTTTATGTTTATCCCATTGTTGTTGTAAGCCAATACAATTTCAATTCAATTCGTACAGGACACGTTCAAATCAACGCTGGATGAAATTACGCACCACGGTACAAATATCATCGGCCATACAGAAGAAACCACCGCTTAAGCGTGAAGATTCATTCCTGAAGCGTTTCTCCACAAGACAGATACCCGAAACACAGGTAAATCTATCTTCATCTGTCGCTGATTTGGATTTTGATGTGTTTGGTCCTTATTGTGCAGGAAACTGTTGAAGACACGGGTTCAGAAAGTGCCTCTGGTGACGTCGACAAAAGTGTTAAACGTAGTAGACGACGTTATTTACAGAAACGACGCTCCGTAGTTAATCCAGATGAGAATTTTTACTTCTATTGGTTAATGATGTTAACTGTATGTGTTCTATATAATCTATGGACCTTAATTGTGAGGCAGAGCTTTCCTGAACTGCAGGTGAGTTCCGTTCACTTGAAATAGTTCCAAAAAACACAATGTGCCAATGTATAACAACAAAAAGACGTCATGGGTCCAGTATCAGCTCAAGTTCCAGCTCCAGCTCCGGAGGCTATTCAACATCAACAATAACAGGAAAAATCCCTTTGTTCCCTTTTTCGCTTTTGCTTCTTTTTTTTTTTTTGGGGTGCGTGTGCTTTTAACACTCTATGCATACATAAATACTGTATTATATACCATCATATATATATATATATGTATATGTATAGACAGGGTATGAAAATGAACACTTCTTTTTGGACACCCCATCATTATGTAGGCGTTTTAACTATGTGCGAGAAGCTACCTTAACTTTCTTGACCCTTCAAAGTGAGAGAAGTTGTTGCCTTTTAGCCAAGAGCAACTCCTAAAACAAAAAAAAAAGGTTGCAAATATGAATTTCATAATTGTGAAACCAACCACAAAATATTCGAATCAGTTTTGCCAGTTTTCTTGAACTTTAATTTATAGGTAATTTTACCTTATAATACTATACATGTACATGCTTATACTTATATCGATGGGTTCATATGGTATATAGAAGTTGAATGGCGACCTTAATATGAACTCAATTGAATTTGTTTCTACTTGATATCAAATATTTCTCTTAAAAATATTGTGAGTAAGAAGTTGACACAGTCGTTTAATTCAACTCACTGCCAAAATAGGAAAAAAAGTGAAGTCTTTTCTTTTCACTTTCTATATCCTGCAACCATTTTACGGTCCAATGAGTGAAGTTCAATAGAATATATAGATTTTATGTTCAGTTCATTTGAGTTGATCAATTGATCTGTGATAGAGCATTTAACAGTCGTTGTGCTAAGTTTATGTGAGCCTGGGGTTTTTCTTTCGTTTCTTAGCCTTTTATCTTTTGGTGTGCCTTGTGCCTTTATGCCTTGTTGTAATGACTCAATTATAAGACACGCAGCCCGAAAAGCAGCCACCGAAACTTAACTCAACTCATAAGCAGAAAAATGGGGAAAATTGTGAAATGGGTTTACAGGGTGGGTGACGAGAAGGAATATGGAATAGGCATTGGCATAGGCATAGGCATGGCCAAAAGCCTCCCCCTAGACCTGGGCAAATGTTTGTTTTACGGCCCAGTTAGCTGGTGTTTGTCATCAGATTAGAGTTTGGCTAAGCGTGTTGGCTTTTGTCTCCGTGTTGACCTTTTTATTCGTTTTCACACACACACACACACACACGCGCAGAGGAATGATATACAGACAATTGCACACTTGGCTCCAGGATGTAGTAATAATTGCCCTTGACCTGATACTAAAAATATGAACTGATAAATTACTAATCAAGCAAATTGTGTGTGTGTGTATATATGTACATATGTTTCTGCTTTTGATTCACAGCAATCTGTGCCTACATTTTGGCTTATCTGCGATTCAATGACAGATGTTGTATTTATCTTAGATATAATAGTTCAATTACGCACAGGATATTTGGAGCAGGGCTTAATGGTGAGTACATAATAAAAAGGAAATGACCATCGAGAGAGTCGTTTGGTCTATTAATCTATATACTTCTAGGTATACGATGATAGGAAGCTGGCCTGTCACTATGTGCATTCCAGGGATTTTATCTTCGATATGATAGCGCTAATACCATTGGATCTCCTTCAATTGAAAATGGGCACACATCCGCTTTTGCGTTTTACGCGCTTTTTTAAAGTAATTGACCGACCAAATGGATCACTCATTTCGAAAATATTTATAATTCGTTTCGATTTGGTTTTTGTTTTAAAGGTTTATCGATCTGTGAGATTTTATTACATCGTAGAGAGTAGAACAGTTTGGCCAAATTTATGGCGCGTTGTTAATCTAATTCATATCCTGTTAATATTGGCCCATTGGTTTGGCTGTTTCTATTTTTTACTATCCGAGGCGGAGGGTTTTCAGGTAAGAATACGCCACACACATACATATATACATACACCCATTAATGGTCTATTGTTAACGGAATTGTATAATGTTTGATTTTTGTTGATAGGGCGATTGGGTCTATCCCTATCGACCCGGCGACTATGCCACTCTGACACGCAAATATCTGGGAAGTCTATATTGGTCCACGCTTACCCTGACCACAATCGGGGATCTGCCAACGCCCGAAACGAATGCAGAGTGAGTATTATAAACTGTTTGCTTTTTTGTTGTTGGTTTTTTGTTTTTTTTAAGGCCAAGACCAAAAAGTTTTGTCATCTACTGTGAATTCGAGTGGTGGTGGTCACATTGCCTTTTCTCCTCCATTGTTTTTAGACCGAACTTTTCGGTGGACGGCCCCAGATCAATACCAAGACGTGGCATTAAATCACGCCTTCTACAGTTTGGCTCTAGTTATGGGTACGGCACACACGATAAGCAACAAAGAACATAAAAAAGAAGAAAATATCATAAATTCTAAGAAAATCAATATCAAGCAATTTGTATTTTGGGGGCTGTCCACTGTTAACTCGTTCATCCGTGTTCTAGTTCACTTTTAATTCAAGTTTTGGCCTTGCATTTTAAAAAAATCGAAACAAAAAAAACAATTAAAACAAAAATAGTGTGTGAGAGAGGAAGGGGGGGAGTCGCTCCTTGTCTTTCTCTCTCTCTCTCGCTTTGTCTCTTGGCATCAAAGTTTTCGAAAGCGTGCGACAGCCTTCAGCAAATTGTTATTGAATATTTATTTTCTTCATTTTAATTACAAGCTGACTACAAGCTTTCGAAAACTTTGATTTGGATTGAATTTCAGTTTCACTTTTTGTTTTTAATTTATTTATCCTCGATCCTTAACCTGAAATATCTACTTTGGCATTCTGTGAACGCTTCTTAATTTTTTTTTTAAATTTTCGTAACCTTTTTTTGCTCCTTGCCATCTCCTGTCTTTCAATAACATTTATGAAATCTTCTCTTATCTACCTTGTATCCTTCTCCTAACCTTCTTCTATGTGCTTCTTAACCTTCTCCTAGACGTCTTCCATCTTTCTTCTTTCTTCTTACATTTTTAGTTTTCATTTTTTAACCTTTTTCTATCCTTCTTATAGATTTTTTTAAGCCTTTCCCTAAGTTCATCGTGTCCTGCACCTAGGAGAGGTTTAGGAGAACTTTCTCCTATCTTTTTTGAACCTTTTTAATAATTTCTCCCAACCGTCTCTTGCTCTTAACCTTTTTCTATTGTTTTTTGAAATCGCCTTTTATTCTTTAAACTTAATCTAAGCATCATATCAACTTGCCTTTTTCTTTAACATTTTTAGAATTTTGGTCATAAATTGTTTCTAATATCGTTTGCACATTTACTAGGTACATTTTTACGATCGTTAGTTATTTGATTGGAGTTTTTATCTTCGCCACAATTGTGGGTCAAGTGGGCAATGTGATAACAAATCGTAATGCAAATCGTTTGGAGTTTGAGCGATTATTAGATGGCGCGAAGACATATATGAGACACCATAAGGTAAGTAGAAGAGACAGAGAGAGAAAGAGAGAGAGAGAGAGAGAGAGAGATGGAAGAGACTTTCAAGGATTTAATCAAATTGATTTACTTTCCCAATTAGGTGCCAGGGGGAATGAAGCGTCGTGTTTTGCGATGGTATGACTATAGTTGGTCCCGAGGTCGCATTCAGGGTGGCGGGGATATAAATACCGCCCTGGGTCTGCTGCCCGATAAATTGAAAACCGAATTAGCCTTACACGTTAATCTAAGCGTATTGAAAAAGGTGACCATATTCCAAGAGTGCCAGCCAGAATTTCTTCACGATTTGGTGCTGAAAATGAAGGCATATATATTCACGCCCGGCGATTCGATTTGCCGTAAGGGTGAAGTGGCGCGTGAGATGTTCATAATAGCCGACGGCATCCTGGAAGTGCTTAGCGAGACAGGCAAGGTTCTTACCACAATGAAGGCTGGCGATTTTTTTGGTGAAATTGGCATCCTCAATCTGGATGGTCTGAACAAGTAAGTGTCGCATTTCATTTAAACTCTTTCTCTATATAGCTATCCATCTCTCTCTATCTCCCTCTGTCTCTCTTAGACGTACTGCCGATGTTCGTTCTGTGGGCTATTCGGAGCTCTTCTCGTTATCACGTGAGGATGTCTTAGCTGCCATGAAAGACTATCCAGATGCCCAGGAAATTCTACAGACCCTCGGACGCAAACGACTCATGGAGGTTCGTTGTGTGAATAAGAAATATGCTAAAGCTCAGCTGGATAAGGAGAATGCGGCATATGCAGCCGCTCATCCGCATGGCCCACATCCACATTCACATCAGCATCAGGGTCAAGTGCATCAAAGCGATAGCAGTGAGAACAGTGCCTCCAAGAAGATAGTCGACAAACTGAAACACGATGTCAAGGGTTTTCGTAATGTGCTTAAAAAGTCCAGGTGGGACATGGGTTCATTTCAATACGGTTGTCATTCACACTAACGTATTCCATCCTTTCAGAACTTCACGCAAAAGCGACGAGTCACTGGAGATGCAACCACTGCATAGTACCTCGCCGCGTGGCAGCAAAATCATGCTGAAACGTATGTCACGCGTACGTTCCGATGAGAAGGATAGTGCCGACAAGGAGAGCGCTGAGGCCAAAGATGAATTGCATGACAAGACACCGAGTCCCATTGGGGCAGGTTTGCCGCTATTGCAACGTCTGCGATTGCTTAAAGAGAAGCAGGTAGGCTAAAACCATTGCTCATTGCCTAAACTAACATTATTTCCATACCACACCACCGTTCCTCCGTTCTTTTGTTTCACCACCGCCACCACTAAATCACTACGTTACCAAGTCCAAGTCACTCCAAGATGATCACTCTGCCACATCACCACATCAGCATTTCGACATTCCTTTCCCAAATTCCCCCCCTCGCCAAAACTAAAAGCTTTAAATGGTTTTAACTAAGACAAAACAGACTAAGGCATTGAATGAATAAAAGCTTGACATAAACAAAGTTCATACAAAGAAACACACTCTCCCCCTCCTATATTAATAATTATAGACTCGCTTTCTCGATTTGCTTTTTTACTTATTGCTTATTGGTTATCTTTTTGTAATGCAGTAATTAAGTAAATTTCCTTCGTTTTTAGTGCACTTTGAAAATAATTTACTCACAATCTTACTAACAAAAAGTGATAGAGATTTTCCAAGATTCTGATTCAAAAGTCGATTAATTGGATATGCAACTGAAATAAATTTGCTTATCGGCAGAGGGCAAAGTGCATCAAGGTGATTTCCAGAAATAAAAGTCGAATATTTCCAATACAAATTTTCAACAATTCACTAACTTAATATGCTGAGCAGAGTTCAAAATAAAACAGAGAGATATGTATGAGGCTTTTTAAACTATCGAAAATATCACCAATTCTAATGTAGCTAAAGAAAACTAAAATTAAATAAACTCATGATTAATGGCACAACTGAATTATTAGATCGACTTATTTCTATGGGGAGTAGCTGCAAACAGCTCATTAGATATCATTGATAGCCGAAAGTTAATTAAAACCTCCATTTTAAGTTGCTTGGCCGCCATTTTGAGTCTTGTGCACATTGGGGTCACCATTTTGAGCGTTGCTAAGTAATAATATGATGTGAATAAAAAGTGAATTTGAAATGTGTTAAGGAAATATAAACTTTGTTATAAATTTCCTAAAGGACTTCAATAGAAAGTTGTAAAGGAAATTCGTGACTTGACAGGCTTCAATTCAGCTTATATCCTAAAGATTTCTATAGATGGTAGTTGGATTTAAACCACTGTTAATATACAATTATTAGACAATTTTCCTCGCTTTCACCAGCTTTGGCTTAAGGTGATTAATTTTCTTCTGGCTTGTAGTAAAACGAAATATGGCTGTCTACGTTCCTTTCAATTCGTTAGTTGGTTGCTTATATTTTCTTTTCTGTTTGAATGGTATACACAAACAGACTTGAATTAAACCTGGCCTTAATGCACACTAACACACACGCTAGACACTCTCTTATACCATACATACATACATACATAAAAAGTCACACACATACATACATATGTACATACACATAAGCGAAGACAAAATGAATCAAGTTTTAATTTCTTTTTTTAACTTATTTTGAATTTAGCAAAAATCCAACACAATGCAAAAGAAAAACAATGAATACAAACTTTATGTTGTTGTGTAATTTATCCCCGGCTCCTAAATAGTAGTTTTTGTATGTGTCTTTATGTGTCTTGCACTAGGATCGCGAAGAGCGAGCTGTTAAGTCCACCACACCACAGAAATCTCCACCTCACTCACATGTAACGTGTACGTTATCGCCGCAGGAATCGATACAGGAAGAGCCCGAACGCGAGTTCAACGAAGGCTTTCCCCTAATCCAGCGTCTGCAACAGTTGAAAATAAAGAATGAACCTCAAGCGAATTCTGAGACCGGAGTCGGTGTTATGGTAAAGCTAAATGACCCAAATTATCCAACCCAACCCCCAACCAACCTCGAACCACACCTCTCACACCCCTCTTCAAAACCAAATCCAATCCAAAATCAGTCCTTAACAACAACAACAAACCTTGACTTGTCTTTAGCTTTGAAAATACTAATTTATTTGAATGGTCTTCTTTGGTTTTTTTTTTATTTTTTTTTTTTTTGGTTTTCCATCCTTTAACGCACGCTAGGTGAACACTCCAGCGAATATCAGCAGTAAAATTGATACGCATTTCGGAGCCGGAACATCGGGGGCCATGGCCTCTGTTGCTCAGATAAAGCCCATTATGAAGGTATCCTTCAAACAGAAAATCCAGCAAATGCAATCTGGGACAAGTACAAGTTCAGCAGGCTCATCTACTGGTGCCATTGCCAAGAAGGAGCCACCCAAATCTTTGGCCGTAGTGGCCAAACATGCCACTACAGAGGAGACGACAACGACAACAATTGCAGTGGCCAGTGGAGTGGCAAGTTCGGGAACAGCAGCAGCAGCAGCGGGAACAGTTGCTGAGGGGGGAATAGTCTCAACAAAGAAAGCAATGAAACCATCCCTGAGGCTAGGCGGTACTACCCCTCCACTACAGTCCGATACGGATACAGATGGCACACCCATCAAACCATGGTCCAAGCTTAAACTCGCTACACTAATGTCGTCTAGCTACACAAGTCTCACCAACTGTCAATCGCCCGATGATGGCACGCCTTTGAAGAATTACTCATTGAGCAATATACCACAGCATGCCATGGAGGGGATGAGTTCGCGTCCCCGTCATCACAGTGCTCGCAGTTCGCGTTCGCCCAGGCATCACCATCAGCAGCATGGAGGGCATAGTGGGCATGGGCATGGACAGCATTATGGTCACCATCATCATGGTCATACATCGAGCTCAAGCTCAACACGAAGCCACCAATTGAGTGCCTGTACAGGTGCAGCTACAACCCGCCCACAGAAACCCGAACAAAGGCTACCGGAACCAAATAGCAATGAGGCCATCGGCGAGGGTCGAAAACTCTATCAGAGTGTCTTCGATCTATCGCCGGAATATTGCGGTTTGCCCTTTGTGAAGCGTCTGAAGATTCTGAATGAACGACAGAAGCTAGTCGAACTGGAGAATGCTCTGCAAACACGCAGCTTTAGTCTGGACTGCTCCAAGTCGAGTATCAACAGTCAAGTGCCCATCAATGAGTCATTGTATCGTTGTTATAGCGACACATCTGGCATCTATTCACAATTTGTTAGCACCTATGAATCGAATACAACCACCAATACAAGTTCTACTTCCACTTCGGCCTCGGCATCGGCATCTGCCTCGGATAGCAATTATCAACGTCAGGCATTGCAATATTTGCCCCTACCATTAAGTCCCGAATCGAATGAAACTGTTGAGCGACGCAAACTGAAGAGTATTTTGAAGAAATTACAGAAGAGTAATAACAACAACAATCCAACGAGCAGTGGCGATGCCCCAGAGGCAAATGAACCCTCATCTCTGTCTCTGTCCCTGTCCAGGGGCCTGCCCAGGGAGCCAACCTTGGAAGGGTACGTGGCCAGGCACAGTAAGCTCTTGAAGAGTGTAACATTCCATTCAACTCTTTCTAGCCCGCCCGCAAGTGCCAAATTGGCCGAAGAATATCCAGAGGAGGATGGTCAAGGTCAGTTCGCTGCCTTGGCCCCTTCCCACGCGAACGTGAATCTGAATTTAAATACGCGCGCGCCGGGTAATTCGATTATGTTAAATAAACAAGCGGTTCCGGATCCGCCAACAAATTCACCGCAGGAGAGTTTCGCGTCACCATCGGCATTTGCGTCTAGTAGTTGTGGTGTTGCTGGTGGTGGTGGTGCCGAAGGTGGCACCGCCGCGGCCACTACATCGTCATCGTCTTCCTCGTCCGCATCCGCTTCTGCCACCGCATCGTATATTGTTGAATCTCAGCAGCAAATACTCTCACAGTCTACCACAACATCCACAGATTTGAATTTGAATTTGCAGCTTAGACAGAATACGATGAATGCTTCATCCACATCAACGACAACGACAAGTGTCGCTCAAGTTCCCAAGCTAGAAGGTAAATATACGAATTTCCATTTTTCCTCCATTTTTGTTTTTCGCTTCACCAATGACAATCCTTCGAACACTTAAACAACAACAAAAACAACAGGTGCAACCGAGCAGCAACACTTGCCTTAACTATCTATCTAATCTCTACTCTAACCAATAATCTTTCCGCTTCAATCTTTCTCTGCTGCAACTATACTTTTCTTTTTGGTTTTCTTTTCTGTTTTTTTTTTTGTTTGTTGATCCTCTGATCCTTTTGCTGTAACTGTATCTACATTATGTTGATCCATACATTGTTCTATCTCTGTCCTGCGCATGCCTCAAGAACGAACACGCAAACACACAGTTTGTCTCTCTTTCTCTATGACCCCTTCGTTCTTATTTTCTATCTATCTCTCTTTCTCTCTCCCGCTTCGTTTTTAACTCTAGTTTAAGGCTGACTTCAAATGCTCATGCTCAAATTCAAAGCTTACCACATTTGCATGATTAGCGCTTTAAAACCCGCTTACTAAACATTCAACTACATAGTTTGAATTCAATTTTTTAATACATTTGGATTTTTATTTGGATTAAGTACCCTCACCCCTACCCACCCCCACCAACGAAGTGTAAATACGCGAGAAAAATAAATAATACTTAGTATAAGTTCATCCATTCACTTTTGCACATTTAGCTTTAAGGATATTTTTCCAGCTACATAGATCCTCGAGCGTCGCTAGCTCAAGTAGGTACAGTCACGCACAAGCACGCTTCTCACTCTCACGCCTAAAATGGAACGAAATGGTAATGGAATGGAACACTGTCCACTGGAGTGAAACGCCCAACAATTCTTGAGCCGAGCATGTGCAACTACAAAAAATATTAACATTAGCCAAAATGCTTTTTGTAAATACCTTTAACTAACATACACACACCAATACACACACACACAGCTTTGTGATGGAGCTGTGATTTTTTTTTGTTTTGATTTCAATATTAAACGATGATCGCAAGGAATGTGTGTAACGTATGTATTCTGTAACTTGTAAATAACTGTAATTGCATATATATACCTTACTTATATTCTATTTTGATTTCGGGACTATAAACAAGTACATAAATTGCTTACAACAGAATCACAAAAACAAATCAAAGTACCAACAGCGTATCCAAAGTGTTTTGGTAGTGGTAAAGAACTTTCGTTCGATTGTAGTGTCTACTTTCTTATCACTCTAAAATCACAATGCAAGATTAGCTACAACAAGAAAAACTACAAACACTTGTGCGACCAAGTGCCTTTAACTTTAATCGCTAATCACTCGCTTTGGCTCAGTAATCTTACTAATCTCTTGGTTCTTCTTATTGAATTTATTTTTAAAGGATTTCCAGAAGCTCAGGACTATTTCAATCAGATACTGAGCGGCATTAATCATGTGATCAAAACTCATATGAACGAAATGCATTCGAAATTTGAAACACAATTCTCTAGCATGGCCGGTGAGGTGAGACGTCGAGATGCCATAATAGCCCAATTACAATTAAAGTTACGGACCATCGAACAAAAGCCATCCACATCATCCTCATCCACATCCGCGTTGATAACTCGCCGACAGAAGCGTGAAAAGATGTCACAGATATCGGTCGATGACGATGAGCCATGTGAAGAGGACAACAGTAGTTCTGATTCCTCGGCAGAGCTTCTATTTATGGTGAGTCCAAATGAGTGAATAGAAACAAATGATTATAATGACGATGATGTTGATGATGATATTTCAGCGCGGCGATTCTTTAGATACTGTATTTACCTCATCACCGCCCATTCAGGGCAGACGGAGTATTTCGCCCAGTCCTGGCTCGAGGCCAAGTCGTTATCATCATGCTGCCTCGGCGAATGCTCTGAATTGTCCGAGTAGTTATTACACGGGTCCAGGCACTCTGGCCACACGTCATGCCCAAAGTCATCCCAGTTTTTATACAGCCCACGGCAACGGCAATGGCAATGGAAACGGCCGAGGCAGTCGTATTGGTTATAGAGATTGGAGTGGAAGCGAAGAGAGAAGCTCTGTGGGCCCAACTCGTATGGTGGCCGATGTTACGGGGAATCTGACACGCATCTCGGACAGCGTTATCTTGGACATAGGCGAGAGTTCTAGCTCAAGTTCGTCATCGAGTAAACTGAACATAGCCGAGGAAGACGATGAAGAGGATGAAGGTGAAGGCCATGGAGAAACAGATGCGGGCGCTGCTTTGGTATCTAGAAGTCATGGCCCAAATGACTGGGAAGTCCAAATGTTGGCCGCCGAAATGGAGAGACAAGAGAAACGCAAACGTGGACTCTCGCTAACCGATAATCTTGGCGAGCTAAAACATTGCAGCACATTTCTGCGTAGACGTCGCAAATTCAGCGATACGGAAACGGAAATCAGCGAGACGGATTTGTCAAATGAACAGCAGCTAAGCGGCAGTTGCCTAGGAGCTGGTAGCTCGGGTACCCTAGCTACCACAACGGAGGCAGCATCTGGAAGTGGAGAAGCTGCAGCTAGAGCTGCCATTCAAAGTGGCAGCCAACGTCCAAGGGCCTCTAGTCTCGATCAGTTTAATTTACGTTATGGCATTGGACGGGGAATTTTTAAAGCAATGAGCATCGATCGTGATAAAGACAAGCTTTGAGAACTATAATCATTATAATCAATATATGTATGTATGTTCGATCAATAACTCTCCAATTGGACAAATTCCTAAGCAATTCCGGGCAGTATTACTATCATGGTACAACAACAGCAACAACAACAACCAAAGCAACTGAAATAAGTATATACACCGATATACCTAAATGTTGAGACGAAAATGGCAGCATATTGAATTGTATTCTGCTTGGCTCTTCCAAAAAAAAAAAAAAGAATAATAATAAAACCAACAAAAAAAATGGATTTATATACATATACATACATATGTATATACGTATACTTATATGTATATATGTAAAAAATACATATATAACACATGATATGAATAGTTTTAAACACACAAAAAAGACGAAAAATTAAACCAGAGAGTTTTTCCATTCCACAAAATTTCCTTTTGATTTCATTTCAGTTTCAATCTATTACACTCTGGAAAACAAAGAAAACAAAATATTGAAAACTAGTTTCGAATGATAGAAATACTGAAATGTAGGAAAAGTTTCTTTTTCATTTTTTGGGTTTTATTATTACAATTTTGTTCATTTTGTTCAAATGGTTGTGTTATATTAGATTTATAATAGTAAGAATAACTTAGGCATCTCTTTTCAAATAATCTCGTGCCTAGAGCGATATTAAACGGAAATCGATATCGAAATCGTCGCATATTCCATTCATTTCATTGTTTATTGGTTTTAACAAACAAATATCACAATTAACTTGGACTTTTATTATTATCTAATTGACTTAACTAAAGATCGTTCAAGATTATATCACACGATTTTCAATGCTGGCACGAATTATTAACGATCAACGAAATTATTCGATATAGATTTATCGATAAACAAAAGAAAGAAAATAAACTTCAACAGTGAAATGACATTTTAAAGATTTGAAAACAAAAAAGAAAAACCGCAACTTTTGCTGATTTCAAATACAGTTTTTACTCTGGCTTTTTCATGGAATTTCTAAAATTAGTTTCGAAATTGAATTTTAAAATCTAGGCTAGGTTATTTTTATGTAAATGTATATAGGACATTTTTAAAGATTTGTGACGAATTTTTTTCCGAGTGTAAATCATTTCCAATTAAATGTATGAGTTTTTTTAGTGTGAATGTTTGTGTGTGTGAATGTTTGTGTGTGTGTGTGTGTGTGTGTGTGTGTGTGTGTGTGTCATTAAACCGTCCTACATAACGTCCATGCCATTTGGAGCATGTTTGTTTTTGTTTATAGTATGATTCGGAATTGAAATGGTAATCGCTATATATATTTAACTGTATGTATGATCTATCCTCAGTTAGAGTTATCTTGGTTGGAATCACTGCGAATGGGCTCTCTCTATATATATCCAAAAACATTAAATGTGTATATACCTCTTACTGTTAGAGACTAAGATGGAAGAATATATATATGTATACATATATATTTTAAGTATATATACACACACAAATATACCTAGAGACAAAAAATAAAACAAAAAAACAAAAAACAACAACAACCTAGTCTAATGAAAACCGAAAGCTTTAATACTTATATGACAAAAAAAACAAAAAAAAAAAAAAACCAAAAAAAAAAACATATTTAAGAAATGTTTTAAATACTAATCAACCAAAGACAAAATGAAACAAACAAACGATAGCTGAAAACGAGTTATGATATACATTTAAGTCGAATACATATACTCTACTCATTTGTATATGTATGTATGTCTAGTTATTGAAGCCTCCTCCCATAGTGTATGTATGCCAGACAACTGCAAAATTATATCCTTTTTTGTCCACGATTAAATCAAATGTCCAAAGAAAATTCTGGAAAACGAAAATCCATCATCAACTTTTACATATGTTTTTGCATTATATTTGTAAAATATTTACGCAGTTGTCTGGTTTAACTATACCTTATAACTCTTATTATTAACTAATTAGCAATCTCAATCTAAGTTTCAGCTAAGGAAAACCTACAAATCCTACAATCAAGAGCTAAAACAAACTGAAACTCGACCGTCACACACGCACACGCACACACAAACACATTCACATACACTCTGTCTCTAACTCTATCTATCTAACTAACTCTCTCCCTAATGTATTCCTAAGTAGTGTTTAGTGCTAACAATGTGTATTTCAACTAAAAAGCTTCAAGCTAATTTATGCAAAACAAAACAAATGGAAAACTGTAAAATTGTTCAATGAACTCATTTGAATTGTTTGAATACCGACAGAAAAAACAAAACCCATACAAGTTACTAGAAATTAACAAATAGCTAGCTAACATCTAGACATCAACACAATTTGGCTTCCTCGCCCCCCCCCCATCGCCCTTCTTTCTATCTATTGTAGTAAACAGGACAAAATAGTCTGTAGTTCGTAGTCCGCAAACCGCACTGCAAACCCAATCACTTGACTCCTTTGAAACCAATAAAAAGAAAATATATATATATATATATACATACATATATACCTATTTACCACCAAGAGTTTTTTGTAGCGAATGTTGAATGAAAAGCAAACTAAACTTAATCTCTCTTGCATAAGGGCGGCACGCGGCAAACTATTCCAAAAGAAAACGAAACTTATATACATATATACAATATGTATATAGTATACTCTATATATATACTATATATATACTGGGTTGCATTGTACAAATAAAAACCAACCAAAAAATATGAAACGAAAATTCAAGGAACAATTTCAATGGGTTCAACCAATATAAAAATGGGTCACAGCCAGCTAAGCAGTCCAATCTATGTAAATCTAATAAGTATGTACCACTCACACACTTACACACACACACACACACACATATACACAGCACAACACACTTGATATATATATGATATGATAATGGCCAGAGAGCTCTTCACTAAGCTTAACTATATAAGGATTCACCATTTTGTTTTTGTTTTTTGTCTGTTTCGTTATCTATTTGTTGCGAGATGTATCGTTTCCTATCGGTTAATCAATTGATCTTACTTACATACATACATACATACGCCAGGGACCACAACAAAACAATTGTTTGTTTTTTTTTTTGTTCTTCTTTGTGTTTTAAATAAAAAACAAAAACTAGCAGACTACATATATATTTATAAATAAGAAACACAAAACAAAAACAAATGCGAAATAAACAAAATTATTGATTAACAAAGAAATAAGAAAACAAAATACAAAAATGATAAACTTACCTTTAAAATCCTAAAAACAAATGAGTTTAAAAGAGAGGCAATTTCAATTAATTATGACAACAACAACAAAAAATGCATTTCGGTTAACCGAATTCAATATACTCTTACAGTGAGACAACTTTCATTAACCACAATGGAAAAGAAACTCTCTGCAATGAAACGGACTAAGAAGATCCGATTAAAATGGATCGATTGTTTGTCATTTCAATTCCATTGATTCCGATACACTAATTTCTAGTAAACGATAAACACATAATCGGCAAACGAGTTTTCATTTTCTTAATTTCAAACTGAATAAACTAAGAATATTGAATGATTAGCAACTGTATGGGTATACATATATCCAAAAATAAAAAAAACAAAAAAACAACAAAAAAAAATTATGTATATAGAGAAATCACTTCAGCCAGCTCTCATCTGACTAGTTTATCCTCTATTTCAGTTTCGATACGTGTATTAAACTTACTCTGTGAGTCAATTATGTGTATAATGTCATATTTGTGAGCTGATTTTAAATGTCTCCCCCTTCCCCTTACCACTCCACCACCTTCTAACCTTTCCTTACACCAAATGCGTATCTTATACTTTCTCGTTTGGTATTGTATTTGTATTTGTTGTATAATATAATATGTATGGCATATACATATATATATAAGTATATTAATATATTTTAAATTGCTTGTCTTTAAGTTTACCAATATTTTTGTACATTAGTTTAAGGTAGTTCTAACAACAAAAACATAAATGAACAAAACGACACGAGTTTATGGCTCATTGTTGTTGTCGTCGTCCCACGAGTCTAGTGTAAAATTTAAATGTTTTTTTTTATTCCTATGTCTAATTTTTACGATAACAAAACAAGAAAAGAAAACAAAAGCAAAAAGCAAGTAAAACAATTATTTATAGTGAAACGTTAAAACTATATGCAAAAAGAAAAAAACCAAAACTAAAACTAAATACGAATGAGAAATTAGCACATGTTAAAGAAATGCAAGAAGAAAAAAGAAATTAACAACAACAAGAACAACAACTACAACAGGAGATAAACAAAAAAGAGAGAGAAAGAGAGAGAGAGAGAGAGAGAGAGAGAGAGAATATAAATAATAAATGTGTATATGGGGGAAATTTGAAAATTTTTAGTGTGCCAAATCTCTTCTCTCTATCTATCTATGCATCATATCAACTTTTACTCACCAAATATATGGTATGATGTTGCTAATAAACAAACCAACAACAACAAAACAAAAAGAAAATAATGTCAACAACAACAACACCAACAACATCATTATGTTGAAGAAAGAAACCAGAAATCTCCCAAAACGATCATAAAAATAATGCAACCAAGGTGAAAAAAAACAAAAAAAAAAAATGAAATATGAACAAGAAAATGTATTTAACTAAAAACCAGCAAAACAAAACAAAAAACAACAACAACACACTCCACTATAAAAATACAAACATAAAATTTAATAAAATGTTGTATTATTTTAAAAGGTATTTTTAAGTACTTTCTAAGCGGTGGATAAGCGAAGACGAATCCTTAGGGGGGTAAACGAGGCAAATCCCTTGAAACTGATCGACTTTTCCCTCTAAAATCCCCATTTACCGATTTCCCCCATCAAAATTATGAACAATTAGGCGAATTAGGGAATGCGAATTGCGATTGATACCAAAGAATTGACTGAAGCGATGTTTGTAATACAGAGAGAATCAGACATATATTGGTATTTATTGTAATCACCGGGTTCCCTCTCAAGCTAACGTCATATATACATACGATTTCATTCGCTTAAGTTTTGAGGGGGAGTACACACATATCTTTGGTCGCCCAAAGTGCTGGCTCAGCGGTCCCATGCTGGCTTGGCGCTAGATGATGGTATGGTATACATGTGTGAATACGTATGTATGTAGGTATAAACAACTTCGTTTGAGCATTTATATTTATTGTGTATATTTATAATTAATATAATAGGATGTGCAGTAGAAATATGAATGGGGAGAAAATACGACCGATAGGGCTTGAAATGGGGACGAACACCAGGACCGCAGAGAGAAAATCAGGGCCCGGGGGTAACCATGTTCGGGCCCCATACTTCCCTTCAATTAAATCCGCTATAATCGACTGTGATGTATCGCGGGCCTTTCTGAAAACTGCGGGCCCGGGGGAAACCCACCCGTCTCCCCCCCCCGCTCTCGGTGGCACTGACGATCACCAATGGTATTTCTGATGTTCCCTAAGTGACTTGCAAATTTTTAGCGGTTTTTTTTTCATAAACAATATTTAACATATGGACTGATTGATGAATTTGTAATTTTGCAATCAAGCCCCAGTATTCGGCTTGGGCCCCATGGGAATTGTGGGTGTTTGTGGATAATGGTCTTTTGTGTATCTATACCAAAGTAGTTTTATCTTAAACTACTAAGGATAATTAATTGAATTCCCCGTAGAATAACAGAATTTTCATTAAAATCGTATGAAAATTAGATAGCTTGCAACGTCTCTCAACAAAAAGGATAATTTCTATGTAAATTATATTACCTTAGTTCAAATGAAAATAATATCGAATTTAAATACGACCATAGTTGGGCAGTGACCTCTAACTTTAGATACTTACTCAGTCAGCTAAAGCTTCGAAAGCATTGTGCCTAACGGTATACAAAAGCTTTCTAACCGCAAAAAGCTTAAGAACAATTTCAAATTTTCATAACGCAAGCGCAGTGCGTATACGTAATATGTGTGCGTGTGTGAGTGTGTGTATGTGTGTTTCTGTGGGGATGGCATGCGGCATGAGTAAACAGTCATCATCATCAGCTGAGCGCTCTACCACCAAACGCAACCAACAAGAGGGTGGTTCTTTGCATAACAGTATGGCAACTCTGGTCCGAACACTTTGCCGTACGGTTTTCATAGAGCTTTCACCCCCCGATGCGATGCTGAGCAGCAGCAGCAGAAGGTCTTAGGCAGTCGGTAGTGCAACGGCTGCTAAAATACAAAAAAGAAAAGAAACCAACAAAAAAAAAAATAACCAAAAAACTATATAAAAAAAATTGAACAAAAAATTATAAATAAATCAAACAATTCAAATAAAAATCTAGTTAAAATTTGTACATCAATCTATGATTGCTATATGTAGTTATATATAGTATATATTGCGAGACCCGCACACCTAGAGGGAGTAAAAGAGAGAGAGAGAGAGAGAGAGACAGAGAAAGAAAGAGAGCACAAGAAAACTATAAGGAAAGGAAAACGTATTCTGCTTTAAATTCTGCTATCTGTGTCATGTAGCGGTATTTTTTGTTTTAATTTTTTTTTTTGTTTTTGTTTTGTAATTTTCTTTTGTTGTTTTGTTGTTGTTTTTTTCTGGATTCTGGGGTCTCTTTCTCTCCCTTGGTATTTAGACTCCCTCTTAGGCATATTCACGTGCAAAAGAAGGACAAGGTGAAATCGGAATCGGTAAGTTGAAAATTTGGTCGAAACCAAATTATTTGTTTACATTTCACACTCACATGCGTGTTTGTGTGTGCCTGTGCCTGTGCCTGGGGGTGTGTGTGTCTGTGTGTGTGTGTGTTCTCAAGAGATTTTTCGTGTTGTTTATTTAATTTCATTTCAAATGTTCTGATTCGACCAACACAAAAGGCCGTTTTTGAACTTGCAGATCTCTCATCAATATGCCCATCAAAATTTTATATATTTGTGTATTTTAAGTGGTTTACCACCGCAGCACATTTTCTCTGCCCCACCACTTTGTTTCCGTGTGGAGGGCGCCTCAATTATACTTATCCAACGCCTAACAACCTCCTCTTAATTATTATGTAAAATACGCCCCAAATCAAACAAAACAACAGCAAACCAAACTCTCGGTGCGGTCGATCTTTGGGGGTTTCTCTCTATGGTCGTTCTGTGGGGAATATGTCGGAGGGGGGGTGCGGTCCCCATCATAATCATTTTCGGTGTGCTAATATGCGTGGTGGTCTCTCTATTGTCTGATTTAATGCCGTAAAACAATCAAATTATTGTCCATCATTCCGCTCTTCCATTTTTCTATGTATATACAGCTTTTATCTTGATTTTTATCCCTTTTTTAGCTTAGCTTCAATGAAATGTATTGTCAGTTGGCTTGAGTTGATTTTTTCAACATTTTTGTGTCATTTTGTTTTTGGCCTTGTTTTAATATGAACTAGTTTTTTGGGCTTAATGCTAGGAGAGATACCATAAGCGAGGGTTTAACTAATAGATCAAAATCATAAAAAAAATATAAATGATTTATATGAAACTGAAATTATTTATAAGAACGCTGCAAGACTGCATTCAAATCGACATTTGATACATGCAGTGCCAAAAAGAAACGATTGAATATGAAATGAATACAATAAGTGATGTGTGAATACTCGAAATACTGTAATTAAAGCCTCCAAATCGACATTCGAAAAATTCATTGCCAAAATGAAGAAAATTAAATAGGCCTAAGGCTGATATGAATACAATGGGAGACCTGTTGTGAATACTCAAAACACTCCAATACTTTGCAGATTTAAGACTCGAAATGGGCATTCGAGATATTCAGTGCCGAACTGACACAAATAAACGAGGCCTAAATACAATCGGTGTGGTATGAGTACTCAAGAAACTATGAATGCTATAATGAACTATAAATTTTCGAATTTGAATAGCATTTTGATACTCTAAAACACATAAGTACTCATTGAGGAATAATCAGAGTGTAGTTCTTATGATTTCGAATAGAAATGACAAATCTAGAAATCTTTTAAAGCAACCCTCGCCAATTTTATCCCCAGCTGTTGCATAAATTTTCGCATTTAGCTGCTTGTCTTTCGCATATATTGTACGAGTATGTATGTATGTGTGTATATGTGTATCTATGATTATATGAGATTGTACGTATGTAAGGTTGTATCTTTGAATGTATGGATGTCAGTATGTATTTGCGCTTTTGTGGATTTCGTGCGCGTTTTATGCAACTCAAGGAATTTCTCTCGGCCAAGAGGCCTGACAAGGATTTTTTTTTGTTTGCTTCTTTTATTTCATTCTATTTGCCTTGCCTTCTTTTTTTAAGTGTGGCCCTGTTCCTGTTCCTTAATTTTTTGTGTTTTTTTTTTTTTTTTTTGTTGTCCAGGGTTACTTACCTACCTATACGCCCTCTCTCTCTCTCTCTCAACTAAAGAAAAAGGTCCTTGTCGCATTTTGTTTTTGCTTTTGTTTTTGTTTCGTTGTCATAACAAAATCAACAACATTTGTATATTATGGCAACAGACAGAGGTTTCACGAAAGAGCCAACTTAATTAGTTTCATTAGGCCTAAGCCAAAAAAAAAAAAAAAAAAACAAAACAAATAAAAACAATGTTCTATTATATTCTACATGCATATATTAACATATCTATATTCCATAAATAAGAATGGAAATATTTATGCATATTTCAATCATTTCTTTTGGGTTTGGGTTTCGGGTTTTGTGGTTTTTTGCTGTGATCCGTGTAATATATGTAATAATTTCGTTATTTGTGGTTTCAGTAATGCAAAGGCGGCGTTATGGCACTACAAGGCTGGCGCTTTTTCGGTGTCTCGGCAACCATCATCATCTACATAGGCGGCGTTTTATTTCTATCCATGAACAATATACCTGGATCGCATCCAAAACGCACACGGATCGAGCGTTTTGCCGAGGTAAGTGTGTGCTTTCCCTCTAAAACTCGAATTGGTTTCAGTTTTGATAATTTTCGGTATAGTTTCCCAGCTTTCATAGTCCCCGATTTCCTATGCCTAGCCGCAAGATGACCATACGCTGGTGTCGAGATCTCAAATATATAAATCGTGATCTTCCAAATTATACAGATTACAAGGCTGGAGATTTTTTCAGTAAGTATACCGTAAACTTAAAATAAACCACAATACATTCATTCATTTACAATTCCAAGTAACATCAAATAGGCTAGATATAAAACCCAAGGGAACCGAATTTTAGATTTTAGTTTAGCGATAATCGCATAAGACGGGAACTACATGATATAGTCACCCGATTCTAAGGATCTTTGGAATTTTCATCAGTTTTTATGTTCAGCATACAGACATTAACTTTCATGACAAAAGCACAGAGCTTATTGATTCTAGCATACATATATTTATACATACACATACGTATACATATATTTATATGTTTGATATGGTGGACGATGCTTTCTTCTATGCATTGTACGCTTCTGACCACAATTAACATTGCCTTTTTGGAAGGGTATATATAAAAATAGACTGACTAATTAGTCAGGCAATTCCGAGATAAATAGATTTGATCGATCAGCAATAAAGTACAGTATGGTATCAAGACTCATGTAAAATCAGGTCTTTGAAAAGTTCTTTCTCTTTTTTCATACCAAAATATCTCATAGTTTAGTTGATTGAGAGGGGGAAGAGAAGCCTTTTTAGATGAAGTCCTTCGAAACAAATTTTAAAATACTGTAATTATAAACTAAAAAGGTTAAGAATGATCGGATTAAGGTAATTAATCTTTGTAATTAATATTTTTTTTTTTTGTTTTTCTCCTTTCCAGCAGCTGCCCTGCCCAGCAGCAATCTCGGCAGCAGCAGCAGCAGCGATGGCGATGCGTTAATGCCACCAATGGCCATGCCCATGCTAACGGCTTTGGCCAGTTTTCCGGGCAGTGGTAACACTTGGTTGCGTTATTTGCTGCAGCAAGCGACTGGCATACTCACGGGCAGCATCTATAAGGATTATGGACTGCTCAAGACTGGATTTCCGGCCGAAAATGTTTGCAATAGCTCAGTATTATTAGTAAAAACACACGAATGGGGCTCCAAGGCTTGGGCTCCATTCTCCAAGGCCATATTGTTGGTCCGTGATCCGGAGAAGGCCATTATAGCCGAGTTTAATCGGCAGAGTGGCGGCCACATTGGTTTCGCCTCACCAGATCGTTACAAGCGTACCAAAGGCAAATGTATGTCTAATTCAAATTACATTGAATACAAATCCATTGATTATTTTTGTCATTCGTTTATTTTGACAGATTGGCAACAGTTTGTTAGCAATAAGCTTAAGGGCTGGGAGCTTATGAATCTTAGCTGGGCCCGCAATTTTACTGGCAGTATTAAGGTTGTATTCTATGATGATTTGGTCCATCATACCGAACGTGAATTGCGAGCAATTTTGGAATTTCTTGAATATCCTGTGGATGAGCAGCTAATGCGTTGCGCTCTAATGCGCAAAGAGGGCATATTTAGACGTAAGAAACGTGTGTTATCCTTTGATCCCTATACAGATGCCATGCGACTGGAGGTGCAGACACGTAAACGTTTGGTCTACGGCCAATTGGGCAGACAGGAATAACAATGATAAGGACAACAACAACGAGACGAAAGCAACGATAATGGAGCAACGTGCAATAAACAGATAAATGGAGACAAGAACGAAAAACAAAAAACCAAATACGTACCACCAACAATAGCAATATTCTTACCAATATATATTTCATGCCACGCCCTTGCCCTTGCCCGTGCCCTTGCCCTTGCCCATGCCCTTGCCCTTATCCATCCCGGCCCCTCAAAGTTTTCTTCCTTCGTTCCACACAAAACGACTGCAATGCATCAAGTAGTAATAGTAATATTTATAATTACAATAATAATAATTAACAATTTATATTTCACATAGGACCATAGATCTCAATGATGGAATCAAATTGCAATAGGATAGATAGTTTAGACCTTACATTTTGGACCCACTTTTTCCCACACTGTGTGCGCCTTCTTCCAAATCAAACCAAAACCAAATTGTTTTCGCATTGTATCGGTTGCTTATAGCCAAATAATAGCATAAGTTTAATATTAGTTACTACTAATACTACTACTATGATTAGTTTTTTTGTCAATCTGTTGGTTTTTTTCCACTAGCTTTTAAGTTTTGTTAGCTCTTTATACCTTTATATATATATATATATATATATATATACATGCATAATATATATATATTTACATATAGTTCAAAAATATGGATAAAAAGGTATTATGATTCCTGAACGAATTTATGAAATTCATGTTGTCATATGCTTTATCGCTCATAATATATTCATTGATATTTTGCTCTGATTAATAACATTAACAACAACAACCACAACAACAACAACAATTAGACTATCCTTGTAAAAAGTTTTATACACAATTCTACAAAACAAAAAACACAACAACCAAAAAAAACGAGAAAATGAAATAACGTTAATTTATGATTATATTAGATAATTGTACAAATTTGAAACTGAAATAAAAACAAAACAATGTATACAAATAGAAACCAGGATTCAAAGGATTCGTCCACAACTAAGCTTAAAGCATTTTTACAATTTTGAAGAGCTTTCGGGGTCGAATGAGCTTGCCATAATCTTGTCACAGCTGAAAGCTTTTTACAGGATACTCAAACCAAGTCCTCTTAAAAGAATTGTGAAACAAAGATGGCGCCACTGAGTAAGGCAACGTATTGATGAACCTATTATCTCATCTACAATGTAAATTACTAGTTACTTGAAGTATTTCATCTGAAAACATATTGTAACTCGATGGAAAACTTGATTTCTTTATTTTCAAATAAAAATGATCTAAATTGTATTGCAACTTATGTGGGTAAGTTTTGAAGTGATTGAATCTGCTATTTCTTATTAGGATATAGGATTGACGTGATCATTATCTTGGTGAATTGTTTGCTTCTTCTATATTATTCAAGAGATGGGCATAAATACATATATATCATCTTTATGTTGTTGGTCTTGGTCTCCTTAATCGGCTTAAAGTGCTCGCAAAATGTTATTCTGGGTGACGAAATGAATACATTCGAATATTTTCGACTAAACAAAGTAACAAAGATAGCCGAAAATATATGTACATATATACTCGAGCATATGTATATGAAATATGTATATACTCGATCAAAATCCGGGTTCGAAACTCAGGATCATTATCATTATCCTTTACTGTACTCGAATTGGCATTAAATATATCTCACGTACATTATTTCTACTTAATGAAATCAAATGTTGTCAAGCTTTCTGTTTACTTTTGTTACTCTATTTATCCAAAAATATTCGAAAGTATTCGTTTCCTCACCACATAGAATACATTTATACATGCAATGGCGAAATGTTTTAGTTCGTGGACAATAAGCCGGATTTCTTGCTATTTTATTCCTAGCAAAAATCATCATCTGTATGCTGTGAATACTTTGCCGGACTAGTATTCACAAAAAAGTATTCAATCAATATGAATAACTTACACGTTCTTATTTCGTATTGGCCTTTCCTCGTGTGAGTGTTGTATAAGCAATTGCAAAGCAAATACAACATTGATTCGAAGACTATATCGAATACTTATTGTTTATTCTTTACGTTTAATTTGAATATACTCATAGTAAACTCTATTTGTTAAACACTCGTGTTTTTAATGCATAGACAGATTGATTCGAAAATTGTGTTGAGTTTCATACATTGAATATTTTTTTCAGTTTAAGTAAATATATAAGATAATTTATTTCTTCCATTATCATTTATAGTTTATGAATATCTGATGTTACCTTCAGATTATTCATTTAATTCATATTTTGAAAATTGTTAATTAATTCGTTTGATTTGAAATCACTGTCAGGAGCTGATCTACTAGACAATACAAATTGATGAGTAAAACTGTTTCGAAGGAATATTTAGTCTCCGCAAAGAAGAGATCTCTGATATCTCTCTGAGAGAGAGAGAGTGTGGGAGAAAGCAATGCTAAGGTCTCTGATTGTGAAACCCGTTACACCAGACAATTGTCAATGCGATTAGGTAGGCTTTAGAGGAGACACCCTGTAAAATTGTTTAGCAATGTTGCATGCTTTTAACAGTTACACTAGCCCAGCAGCAACAACAACTATGAGTAGGCCTCATATAAGCCCTCGGCCTCCAAGTCTTTCTCTCTCTCTCTCTCGCTCAGTCACTCTATCTTTCTTGCTCTTTCTATGCTGTACCTGTACCCCTACCCCTCCTGGCTCTACCTCCTCTACCTCATTCTAACCCCCCCTGTGCTTGCTTCTGTTGTTGGCGTTGTTTTGTGCCTTTTGTTAACGCCAGTGCCAAAAAATTGTGCCATATGCCGGACGCAGGGCATTGCGATGCTTACAGCTCGCAATAGCCAGGCAGATAGAGAGAGGGAGAGAGAGAGAGAGAGAGAGAAAGACAGAGAGAGCTACCCACAGGATGTGTGTGTGAGAGAGTGACAGCAAGGGAATACGACACTGCGCAAACTCTGACCCACTCGCTGGCTCTGCCACTGGATGGCAGACTTCGTCAAGTTATGCCTAGCCAGGACTCAGGTAGAGACACAAAACGTTCGCTCGTCCAATTCCAGCTGAACGAAAGCTTCACTGTTGCCGGCTCTGTGTGGCAAGGCGACCAATCAGCGCTTATATAAAGCCATTTTGTAGGGGTGGCGCTTGGGCGGACTGGGCACGATACGGCTCAACATTGGACACGCCCACGCTGATAAATAATGAAAACATGTCCTCCCCATTTGGAGAAATAAACTCTGAAGTTAGCGAAACTCATCATAGAATTCTTTATCACAACACCACGCGCGCTTGTCTAGTTGTGAAATCTGTTCGCTTGCGTTTAGTTTCGACAATAGTTGAAGGCGTGTAAAAGGATAACCAAGCATCAAACAGTAGCAGCAGCAGCAGGATACACTTACATGCAGGCCAATATCAGCTGAGCAGGCGACGGCTGGACAAACAGTTAACTAGACGCACTACCACACACACACACATACACACACACATATACACACACACACAAACACAAACAGACACACACACACCCACCTATACACACACCTACACACCCTACCACATGAACGCCTAGCAAACGATAGAGGGAAAATAACTCCCGTGTTGTGCATAGAACAGCCAAAAGGGACAAGCAGCCAGGAGTTAGGAGGCTTAAAGCTTGGCTTGGCTTGGCTTTGCTTGGCTCTCGGGGCTAGGCTTGGCTTGCGCCTTCTTCGGTCTGTTTTGTTTTTGTTTTGTTGGGGTTCCCTCTTTTTCCGGTCACGACGCCGAGACGAACACACAAAATTATTACATTGTCGCGCGTTCCCGCTTAACGTGTAAACGCCAGTGACGCATTCGCCAAAAAACGCCGGAAACGGAAAACGCCGATATCGAAACTAAAAACGAAAAACGGAACGGAACTGCATCCAAAACACACAAAAATCTAAGGATCAGTATCGTCAGCACAATTTGGAATTATTTACTTGATTAAACGGAAACGGAACTGCCCAAAAGGGACCAAACAAACAAAACGAAAAAGTATTAAAAACAAAAGAAAGGTCGTTTTCGATGTTTTGCTTTTCAAATGCCTCTTAACTTGGCCGTTAAATATGATTTCATTTGATTTTTGGTCGTGATTTGGTCTTTACGTGTCGGCTAAATGCAAAACAACAAACAACATCCTGATTTTTTTCTTGTGATTTTTTTCTCAGTTGTCTAAACCGCAAAACTCGTCCATCAGCCAAAACCACAACAACAACAACAACAACAACAACAAAAGCGAAAATTATTAAGAAAAGAAAAAAAGTGCTTAAAACCAACAAAGAGAAAATCAAGTGAAAAAGAAAGAAAGAAAGAAAGAAAAATATACAAATCTCAAAAGCAAATTAAAGAAAGAAGTAAAAAAAAGAAAGAAAAAAGGCAAAGGGTATAGGATCCAATCCATAACCTTTTTGTTTATTGTTTTTCAACTCAATATATATATATATATATTATATATATATATATTTATAAAATTCACAATTATCCTGTCCTGCATGCCAGGACAGTCGGTCAAGTTGTCAAAGTAAGTGCTTCAAAATTTATTCGCCAACAACATTCGACGCCTCAAGGGCGTTCAAACTGGAGGAGGATTTTGTCGGCGGCTGCATGACAATGTCGATGTATTCGACAACGGATAAAATGAAAATGTCAGCGCCCAGTTGTTTTCCAGGACGCTACAGTCCATCGTATCGAAGTTCAGAACAAATGCGACGCTGTATGCCAAATCCATCTGTAAGTAAACACCAAAGCAAACCGAAACATCAAATTTATAATAAGCCACTTTCATCTCGGCCAATTATCGACTCTGAATCGGCCACAATTAGATGTTGATCTTATGCCCAACATTCGTTTATGAATCCATCCAACTGATGTCACAAAATATTCAAAATTAAGCCTAATTTAAATTCTCTACGAGTTGAATTTGAAAGGCAAAACAGTTTAAGAGCAAATCGAGTTCCCAAACAATATTAGATAAAATGTCATTTGAAATCTTGGTCAAAGATATTTGAGTTTCATTCGTTGATTTTATTTCATTCCGTTTCGGTTAGCAATAATCACACAAGTAAAGAGTTCAGATACAGACTTTAAAGACAAATTCAAACAAACAATAAAATTAAAACTTTTCATTTATTAATAAGAGTTTTCAGATTTAAAAAATGTATAGCTAACACACATTCGGAAATGATTATAGTTTAAACAAACCAACAATTGTTTGGTATAAATTACTAATATGTGCATCATAATCAAGGGACTTTTATATCAATCTATGTATCCGATCATATTATGAAATTTCTGATCATATGATTATATCTTTCTAATTAGAAGAGTCACAAATAAGTTATATTTGTGATCATAAATGACTACTTATCGGGAACACATGGACCCCTAGCAATGACTTCTCTTTTTGAGATTGTTATGAGTCCTTCTATGAATCATTTTTGACTTCTTATGGAGTCAAATTTTGAATCAATCAATCGTTAGCCTTACATTGTCTTATTTAAACAGAATAGGGGAAAGTCATTTTCGGAACTTATTCTAAACAACAAGGAGGTTCAAAGGAGACTCGTCGAGGTGGTTTCTGTTAAACCAACGTAGTCGTACGATTTTCTGAAGGTTTATGAATTCTTTAATTATATAATTCAACAACTAAGCCTCTCCAAGCATTTTATATTATGTTTAAGAATGTCTAAGAATGAAAATTCCACAGATTAGTTATTTATCGAAGAAAAAGTTCTTTTTGTAGTTTTCCATGTAAACTATTACTGTACCGTTATTCGTTTCGGGGGAGGGGCGGCAATTTTAAATGGCTCCCCAAAGCTTTATATCCACCAACGGTTGGCCAATTCACATAATGTTTCATTCTCCTCAAATTCCCCATAGTAAAAAGAACACCCATCGGGCTTTATAAAATTAATATTTTCTCATTGAAGAAGACCACGCGTTGCCTGCCACCTCCTTGGACAACAAGAATAAGTCCTAATTCAAGAAGTAGAGACTAAAAACAAATATCAAAGAAGCTAACTTCGGCAATGCCAAAGTTTATATACCCTTGCAGTCCTTGCAACTCAAACAAAACATTCAAATTATTACTCTTTTTACTACAATTTTTCTTCTTCTACTATCCAAAGCATCGCACGCTCACACATACAGTTCGTGTAGCTTTGCGTCTGTGTGTGTGTGCTCTGTGTGATTTGTTGATGACGTAGAACCGATTTGTATTGACTGTAACTTGTGTTCTATTTATCCGATCAAATTCAAATTTTGGGATCTGAGATTTTATACCAAATTCTATTATATTGGTAAATTTCATGGCGATACTCCAATTTTTGCAAAAATTTATGTTCCAGAGCTATGTGATATAGTATTCCGATCCCGATGATTTTCATACTTTATCTCACCCGGGTAAAAATAAAACCCCAAAAAAAATTTCATTCCGATAGCTCTTAAGATGGCTGAGTAAAACGCGTACGCACCGACGGACAGACGGACAGACTGACAGACGGTCAGACGGACAGACGGACATGGCTATATCGACTCAGCTTCTCATGCTGAACAAGAATATATATACTTTATGGGGTCGGAAACGTCTCCTTCTGTGCGTTACAAACATCTGACCAATTTTATAATACCCTCTGCAAGGGTATAAAAAAGGAGTGGATCTTACTTCAACAACAAATGTAAACTTTAAAGCACTTCTAAATTAGTTAATTAATTTTGAGTTAGTTCAAATGCCAGTCAAATTAAACGATAAGATGTCAGACTTTTGCAGACTTATAAAATGAATGACTATAACTTTGACTCGATTATTTCTGAATATGAGAAAACTGATTTCAATTTCAGCACCACTGGAAATATTACACTCAATATAAGTGGATAAGAATTATCGTTTTTAAGCTTACTTTTTATAGACAGTTTTCGCATGAAAAGTAATTTATTTATTATTCAGATTATTCAGAATCCCATATTTAAATGGAAGATTGTTTATTTTTTCAATATTTCAAAATTAAATCATATTTCATCTTCTCACTTTCATCAAATGTATTTTGATGTCCATTCGAGATATCCTTTAGATTTTTCTACACAGATTAATGGCTTTTCTTGGTCTCTGTTGATCCTTTAATTTTTAAAGCATCTCATAAGCCAGATTTCTGGATATTTTGATAATTTCTATCATTCTAACCACATGTATCATTTGGATATAGTTGTGTCGGACTGAAAAGACATAGACAAGATACTTTTCTTCCTTTTCAAACATTTGTTCATTCCTAAGCAATGAAATTTTCAAAATTCTCAAAAAACTATCAATTTTCATTATATGCTAAATTAAAAGACAATTGCTTAAAATTCATGAGGGTTAACTGATTAAACAAATTTCAGAATAGTCACGTTTGTGTCAAGATATTGAAATGAAGAAAATATTTGGAAAAAGGAAAAATTGAACTTTACTGAATATATAACAGTAGCCAAATACTGAACCCCGTCATCCTGTGGACTTGTATACTATATTCCCTAATTTCCGTCATATAAATAGGCAAATTTTAACTATAAAATAGAGGATAACAAAAACTTTAACTACTGTAATCGTTTTTAAGCTTATTAAATGTACAGTTCAATAAGTTCATGCTCAGTTTCATCCGCTTGTTTTATGGAGTTTTAAGTGCATACTAGGATAAATTTTATCCTGACTTTTTCAAATTTTCTTTTTACGAAACTTGAGATTTGTATGAAGTTTGAGTTAAGACTTTATACGAATCACACACAAACAACATATTATTATGGCTTAAATCCAGACATGTTTATTTATACAAAAACGAAAACGGAAACGAACAAAGTAAAAGAAAAAGGGAAAAGCCCAGCAAACAAATATAATAACTGACTCTGTCTCATTTTTAATGCACTTGTTTTGCCACACCCACTTACCACTCCGCCCCCCACCTCTTTTTTCTGTCTTTCACTCTGACTTGTTTATGTTTCACTCAAGTTCAGCCCAAATATAACAATAAGTAAATATTTGTCTTAATTATTGCATAAATGTCGCAATTTTTTTCATTGCCTTCTCGTTTTTGTTTTGTTATTTGTTTTGTGATTTTTTTTTGTATTTTGGTTAGCCATAGATTTATCAGAGTTTGCTTACATTTGGCCCTAATGGGCATAACCTTGAAAAGTGTTTTGTAATTTATTTACATTAAATATGTATTAACTATTGTTTGGCCAAACAACCAGAAAGAGACAGGCCACCACAGGGCACAAGCAGACAGACAGGGACAGAGCGAGAGCGAGCACAAAAAAATGTGCATAAATAAATGATTTGGGCAAAGCAGAACAAAAAAAAAGGAAATGAAATACAAAGAAGACTTGGTCGAAAAGTTGATTGCATACACACTCACACACCGACACACACAAACGCATACACATACATATTTATGGTACAGGTGAAAGTAATAAGAGTTAGGCAAAAAGGTGTGGGAGAAAGTTACTTACATTCTGCTCGTATTTTTCTTTTTTCAAGAAATCAGTGCAAAAATATTACATTTCGTGTAGCATTAACTTTTGCATTATTTTGTGATATTCTATATCTTATATGTTACTAGTTTCGTTTGATTATGGAATAGTAGTCAGTCCTAATCACTTTTATTGGTAGAAATTGTGCAGAAATTTCGATAGACTGGCAAGTTCCTCGGCATTAATATAGTTATTTGATCAGGCTGTGTAATTTTAACGCATTACGGTAATTGAGCTTGACTTCTAGCTATATTCAACTTCTATTATTTGACTTTGCTTTGAACTTAAGTGATATGTCTATTGCTGTGCCCTTCATTTTTGCTCTATCTGCCTATGATTCCCAACTAGTTTTAGCATTGAATAAGTGACTTGGCATTACAATTCTAGAAGGGTAATCGCAGTCGTCGGATCAGAAAACTTAATACAGGAATTGTTCATTTCTGTTTACCCCAATAAATGATCTAAAGACATCTCATTGGAATGAGTCATTATCCGAATAAGGACAACAAACATATATCCCAGGGTGTCATTTGTGTCCCTAAAGAAATGTATCTATATAGCTTAAAGTTTGAAGTTCAACTTAAGTTTTACTCAGTTCTTAAATATTGCATTTGCAGGGTAACTGGAAAACGGTATTTTCTTAAGGATGAAATGGACAAGTACATTTGCTTATCGGATTTACTTTACCTCCCAATCCCAAGCCATATTCAATCGGCGTCCAGACATCAATTCCTCCTCCTTTCTCCTTCCTCTCTCTCTCTCTTAGCCACTTTTCGGCTTTTCCCAAGACCCAAACGAAGCAAAAAGCATGTGATCAAAGCGGCGGATTTATGGGATTTATAAGCTGCTGCTGGTTCTACTGTCCGCCACCCTTGGCGCATTAGAGAGTGAGCCTTGATATAGCCTTGAAAAGGCACAATGTGGACGACTATGGATAGACAATTGGACAGAGATTTTTTTGATTTTTTGTTAGCTGGTAGGAAAATAAAAAAAAAAAAAAAAACACTTAACGCCTTGCAGTCCATTAAATGGAAATTTGTCGCAAACGACACAGGGGTGTGCACCCCTCTGCCCAGGGGAGTGCAGTGAAGGTGAATAACCAAGGGATGGAAAGGGAAAGGGCAAAGGGGCAGGGGGTCCACTTGAATTGTTTGCAGGAAGGCGCTAAATGGACAGCGGTGTCCCGTTAATTTGATTTAAATATTCATAAACTGCATTAAACTGGCCGCGACAAAAGTGCAGAGAACTGGACAAAAATTACCAATTTGTAATTGTCTGCATGAATGAATGGATGGACACTCTCATTGTGGAAAACCATCTAGGGATTATGGTTAGATGAATGGACTGAAATGTGATTCCCACCATTGTTGTCTGTTTTCTAAATTTATGAACTTCTTCACACTTCATTCAACTCAATATTAACCATTTGGCTATTGATAGGAATTTGTAGTTAGCTTATTTGAAATGATCAATTTATATAGTTCTAAGAAGAGAATCCAATTGAAATGCTTTTTCCTCAAGCCAAGTCGATTTTATTTTGAAGCTTTTTTTATTGGCTTTCTTAGATATTTATTTCTAATCTGAATCAAGCCATAATTCCCAATTACTCCCAATTTTTATGTTAGCTAAGACTTCTATTCAGATTGTTTTAGCTTAGTTTACTTAAAATCATGTCCACAGATGAGTATAATGGATAGAAGATAGTGGAAAATATTTATTTAGTATACAACTGAAATTGAATGCATTCGAATCTCCTTTCAATCGAAGATTAAGATTAGTTGCTTCATATACTTACTTGGGATAAAAACAAGATGAAGAATTCTTAGTGAAATGTCATTGAATATTAAAAATATTTGAAATAAGAAATCATCAAAAAGAAATTATAAAATCATTTCATATATAAAATTGTCTTTAAGTTTCAGTCACTAATAAATCCAGTCACTTTAAGTAATTTGATAGGGAAAGAAAACACGATATAATATTTATTCTGGCTAAGAGTTTTGAAAAGAATTTGAAATGTTTTCCAAATAATGCCTTAGTCGAGAATCTAATGGACCTTGAGTTTATTATTTTCTATATGCTTTTCTATTTCGTGTTAAAAAATTTGCAGTTCAAATTATGGCAGTCCGCCGATTCTTGAAAATATTTTATAGTCTATTTACTTTAGTTCACATTAAATTTTACCCACATCTTTTCTGCCGGGCTTAAAGATACTTTCACTCAAAAATTTCTTCTTCTATACGCTGTGCTACTTTCTACTTTCATTTTTTGTGGTATTTTTTGTGTGTATTTTGGTTGGTTGTCCTTTTTTGCATTAGTTTTGGTTTTTACACACAAAATCGATAAAAATTTAACATTCAGCAATGCGTATCTATTTACACACACATCATAAATATTAAATGGCTGACAAGCAGCAAAAAAAAAAACACACACACACACAGAAATGAGAGCGAAAATAAAATAAACAAGTAAAGAAGAGAGAGCAAGCGAGAAAGAAAGGAAACAAAAACAGAAAAAAAAAGTTTACTTGATTAATTTTTCACACTAATAAAGAATTTATGTGCAAGTGTCAAGCTGCACTGCGGCGCCCCCGTCTCACCCGTCGCCTTTATTCCGCTCCATGCTCGCATGCCAGACAACGTGCAGGTCAAGACTTTGGGAGAAAGAGAGAGAGAAAGAGAGAGACAGAGAATCCATGAGTTCCGTATTCCTGTTTCTGGTATCTCTGCTAATGGTTGCTCGTTCTCGTCTCGGCTGCTTTCTGGGTGACAGAAATTCTGGGGGGTGGGGGGTGGGCGAGTGGTAACTGGCTGGCTGTCGGGTGTGAGTTCATAATTTGATGAATGACTGCGCATATTAATTCATAAATTAATTTGCTGTTTATATTGCGGCTATTTTTATTGCCCATTGGCCCAACATGGCAAATTGTTGCCTACTTTACAGGGCCAATCGACCAAAATACGCACAAACACAAACACACGCACACGCACACATACATGTATATCAAATGTGTTTCATGAATTCCACATTAGGCGACATTTGTTTCATTTGATACATAAATTTAAAGGTTTAGACGAATTCACAAATCTAATATGATAATTGTTAAATTTTACTTACTTATTGTTAGTTTACTACTAACAGTTTTAGTTCGACTCTTGACAAGATCATATATAGATTATGTAGACTTGTACATTAAAACTTCTGTGATTAGTCATAAGAATTAGCTAGTTCATGAGTGCCAATAATCAAACGCTGGATCTAGGAATATGACATTGCGTCAATTTGTCCTTTTTAGTATGCAATAGGCAAACGAAAAAACAAGACTAACCATCAGTAATTAATTTCTCTTTTTCCCCTGTCAAAATCATTCGTAACTATAAATTAATGTTTTCAAATTATAAGTTTATAATCCGATTAAATGCTATGCAGAGAAAATGTTCAAAGGTTGCAAAAATGTCAAAAAAAATAAAAAAAAAAGTAATAACAATTAATGATTTTATGTCTGAATGGGTTAAGCATAATTTCAATATATTCGAAACAGAAACTAAAGCCAACGAAAAGTTATAAAAATTGAAGTCCTTAGAAATCAAAAATCTATAACTTTAGAACGGCTTACAAGTGTTTCAAATGTGATGTGAAAATGTCGAAAAGTTTGAATTAAAATCGAATCTGAATTGTCAATGTCTTATTCAAAGATGATAGTGAAATTTAAAGTAATCAAATTTGGATATGAGGATATCAATAAACGAATATTTGATTGGGAATCTTTGAAACTTTCATTTCATGAGTGCAATTTATGTTGCTTGTGTTTTCTGATGATTTTGACATTGTGTAAATGAGAGCACGCATAAAACCTGTCGCTGTCTAGTGTCCTGTCCTGGTACTTGTCTTGTGCTGTCCTGCAAGTTACCATTATGTGCCTGTCTCTGTTCCGTTTCTGTCTGTCCTTTCTACCTACATACATACATACACAGAAACAAACGTACATACATATATACCTAAAGGACTGAATGCAAACAAAAACTGTCGCTGTCACATTATTTGCCTGACGCCCACAATTCGCCACGCCCGTCGACCAAGTTTAAGCGACAACTGCCTCGCATGGTAATGAGTAAAACAAGCTACGGCTGGAAGAGTGCCGTTGAACGAGCGGGAGAGCGGGGGGAGTGGCTGTAAGTGGGTACGACACTGAGGTATATTGAGCAAAAGACATGCATTAAGAATGCACAACATTTTGATTTCCTACAATGGCCGCCATCCGGTTATTGCGGTCTGTCCTAGAGAGCGCGACACGTACACACACATACAGCCAAGTCGGAGAGCAAGCTCACACACACACACACAGAGAGAGAGAGCCAGTGAGAGAGTGAGTGGGTGTGGGACTGCGACTGAGAGCCTCGTTCTTATTCTTCTTACGCCTTTACTTCCAAAATGAGCGAGCAAATTTTATATGGGGGCCATGTGAGTTGTCTCTGCCGCTGCCTCAGCCACTGCCACTGCCGACGTCCTCATCTCGTCCGCCCCCCGCTCGCCAATGTTTCAAGTTTCAAGTTTTGTGCGCATCTAAATAATTGATTAACTGAAAAATTCGTGCGAGTTTTCCCTCATTTTTGTATTTTTTTTTTCTTTTTGTTTTTGTGTTTTTCTCGTTTACCAACAGCAACATATGTATATAACGATACGATATACAAAATCGATAAAGACGACGGCAAAAGTCTATGAGAAAGAGAAGGCAATGTTAAGAAAACCAAAAACAATAAACCGTAACCACAACCGAAACCGAAACATAAAATATATGATATATATGTTTCTTTGTTTTGATTATTTATTCAAAACTTTAGCCAGTGGCTGGCAATAAAAATCAATATGACAGAAAATACTTCAAAATGATCAACTTCAAAGTTAAAGTTGAAGATGAAGTTAAAGCTTTTGGCTTTTATATACCTATACTTAAAACGAACTTACTTGAAATTCATTGAAAAACAAAATAAAGAAGATGTCCATCTATATCCTATCCATTTGTATCTATTCCATGTTCTGTCTCGTCTTTTTCAGAGTCGTTTATTAGAAGATGCTTCCCTATTATGCAATTCGTGGTCAGCACGTCAGAATGTAAGTTTAATACCAACCACAACAACAACAACAACAACAAAAACATCAATTATATATTTACAATGACTTGGTCTTATTTTGTTATACAAAAGCAAAAAAAAAAAAACAATTTCGCTTAGCCTACCAACAATTTTTGTGACACTCAATTCCATTCTAACTGCTATTCTAAGAATCGACTCTGTTTGCAATTTCCTTTCTTTCTTTTTTTTTTTTGAAATTGCAATACCGATCTACAAATTGGTTACAGAAAACAAAAATAAAAACAAAATCATTCTAATACCATATATAATTTCAATTCGATTTCAATTTTCGTTGATATTTCGGGGTTATTTGGGTAGCTCTAAAAACTAAAAATACCTCAATCAATAAAGACAAGTTCATTTCAATTTCAAAAGAATAAAATATTGGCCTGAAATTTCATCATATGAAAATATTTAACATTTGCGTTATATCTGTGTATTTATACATTTATTATGGATCTGTAAGTAATACTAATTATTTGTCTTTCTGTCTTCTTCACAGGGTGATATTTTTGCGGGTATCAACGATGGCATACTTAGCAGAGCGGAAGCTCTGGCCGCCGTTGATATACAGAAACATCAAGCCCAGCATGTACATAGCCAAATGCCCTCCCAAATTAAGCACGATGTGATGTATCATCATCATACAATGAGTGGGCCCCCGCAACGTCCTTTACAGGTGAGTTACATAAATCTCGAAATAATTCTTGTAAACCAAAGGAACTTTATGGAAGACCTATCAAAGATATGGCCCTTGAACTTTGATTGACTTTAAGTCGTTTGTCCTGGCAACATTTCTTACGGGAACTCTAAATCTACTTAATTTATACCTCTTCGAGTAGTGCACAACAGGAATAACTTCAAATATTTGTCTGTAGTTTAATAGTTATACTTATAGCTATACTTACAGGACTGTGAAATGGGGGAAATCGCCTTTATAACAATCGTTTAGACCGTCTTTAGAAGACAGCGACGGCAATAACTTGACTATGATGTTTCCATTCGTTTCTTGATAGAATTGATTCTGACATTTCAATTGGCTTAAAATTGAATGAATAACAACATTGCCATAGCGAAAAATTCAGAATTAATTCAACAGTGGGTGATGGAATCGATTGGAACATAGTGGTCAATCCGTGGATAGATTGGTAGATGATGTTGTATGGAAAAGAGGACCTTGAAAAACAAAAGAAAAATAACGACGACCAATTGCTTATAATTGTGTGTTTCGAAATTGTGGAAGAATTTTTTCCCCTATTCCATTTGAACATAATGCAACGGGTCTCCCGCTTAAAGGAGACCCTAAAATATCTGAAATTATTGTCATTAGTGATGACATTTGATCCATTTTCTTGGAGGTCTTATCTATCGGATAAGCAGAACAAAGACGAATGGTTTCTCGATTTTCGAATGGACAGATTTGGGAACTGATTTGATTTCTTAGCCAGCGATTTTTGGAGTTCTTTCTTATTGTTTTTCCCCCTTCATTCGCTTCAGAATGTGATTATTATTGAACAACAAGAAAAACTAGGATAACCCTTTATGATATAACATAAATGAAACTGAAATTTGTTACGGTACGGATGCCTGAATTTTGTCATAATTGATTTGATCTCACTACTAGGTTTTGTGTGTGTGTGTGTGTGTATCGTTAAGAATATGGCATATTAACCGCCTTATGCTACATTTTATGACTGTCATTTTGTTGGTCTATAACAAGGAACTTTAACTTTGGCCTCAGTTTCAGTTGTAAGTTGATTTCTATGGGACTTAGCGGCGATTTCTAATTTTTTGTCGATTTTTGATGGTCATATGCGTGTCCCACACGCACATACAGAATGTGTGTGTGTGTGTGTGTGTGGGAGTGTGTGTGTGTGTTAGGGAGCGAGATCAGGGGCAGAGGCCTTCGCGCCGTTAATTTGAAATGTTTCTTTAATAAAATTAAAATTGTGACGTGTAAGCCTTCTGGGAACGGGCCACGTGACGGTCGTTTGCCAGGTAAGCACATCATGATTCGTGTCGTTAATTGTATTGTACTTCAATTTCGTGGCAATACGCAGGACTTGGGCGTTCCAGAAGCGGGTCGACAGCGGCAGCAGGTCGGCTTCACCTTCCTTTCCATTCCGCGTGGTGGGCACAAGTGGCATTATGTGTCTCTTTGGCTTGGTGCTGGTCCTGAATCATTGGTGGTTGGAACTCTATTAGAAGTTGATTGTAATCAAATTACATAAGCAACCTGTTTCAGTTATTCATTATTCGTTATTCGTGTTGTTGTTGTTCTTGCTACTATTTTGTATGTATATCTAGCCTCGAGGCTAGTTGTATGTAGTTGTTGTAATGCCACTTGTTTTCGGCACAATCGAGCATGACGAGCAAACCAAGTGCCGCACACCACACCACACACTGTCCACGCGCCATTGCCGCCGGTGGTTGATGCGGTGATTCCCATTCCCAATCACTCTAACTCTACTCTACTCTACTCTAACTCGCAGCACTTCTCAGAGCGTGTATGTGTACCGACTTTAATTTTCAGCAAAAAATAACATGGGCTGAGAGGGTGAGGGGTGAGCATTTGGATTAGATTTCAATTGTCTCAGGTGCCACAACCCGCTCAATCAACCTTCAAGACATAACCAATCTTGTTGCCTATCCCAAGATTTGCCTTCGAAAATCCATCTAGCAGAAATCATTTTCAATATTTCTAGGAAACTATTTTCAATCCTTCAATTAAGACTCATTGAATTAGATAAAGAAAATCAAATTTCATTTCAATCGTTTGGATAATATTCTTTTTTTATTCTACATATGTACATATGTTTAAATTCGTATGGTTGAAAAAATAATCATAAATTATTCATGCCATCGAATTTATGCACAAATGTTTTATATTGTTCTCAGCATATTAAATTTTAATTCGGTAAGGTGAATCGTTTATGCATTCCAGAAAAGAAAGCAAAACGTGATGCCAAGTTCTTGACCCGTTTTCAAGAGCCTTTTGTTATAAATAATTTATGAAAAATTATCAAAAAAAAACAAAAAAATTAAACGTATTTTTATTTTGTTCAAAAAAAATTTGAGATAAAGTTCAAGAGCAGAATATTTGTAGGTCTTAGATCATATCGAAAAAGCGACAAGAACGCTCTAATATCACTTGATCTTCGTAAGGACGAGTAGAGGCCAAAGAGAATTACAACCAGAGGGCCGGGGCTAACTTTGACCGCGTCAAAGTTTGTATACCCTTGCAACCTTTTGAGTAACTCTTGCCTTACATAAACCCATCAAAGGAAAAAACGTTTTATCTAAAAAGGCTAATGTTTGCGAAAGAACGGCCCACAATCTTCGGAAATAACGAAGATATTGATCAAAGTCACTGTTCTCCACCGATCGTTCCTATGGGAGCTATATGATATAGTCACCCGATCTTCATCAAATTCGGCATAGTCATTAACAGATATATTAAACCAACAAATGTTAAATTTGAAAGTAGCTCTGTAGCTCTTACGGTTTAGGAGAAGTTCGCGTCGATCCAGACGGACGGACGGACGGACATGGCTATTTGAACTCGTCTCGTCGTGCTGATCACGAATATATATACTTTATATGGTCGGAGATGCTTCCTTCTATGCGTTGCACACTTCTGACCAAAATTAATATACCCTTTTTGCAAGGGTATAAACATAAGAAACACATGCTATCTCATTTTCTCCCACGTTTAAGCTTAGAGTTTCAAATTGCACCAAGCCTAAGGAATAGACACACACAAATTTGCCTTAGATGGCATATCCAACTGTATGTATAGTCTGATTCAGTACGATCGGCCCACTATATCATCTGACTTCCTTTTGGGTAGTCAAATGCATTTTACATAGTCTCTTTTCATTCCTACTCAAAAATTCTTGACACAAAGTATTAAACTGCAGCATTTAATAACGTTTTAAGTTAAAAAGTCAATAAAAAATAGTCTAAAACTTTATATATGTATGTTTGTGTATATACAAAGGAGAGTATGTTTGTCTCTGAAATCATGAATCAATATTTGCGGTCTGTCGTTAGCCAAAGACCCATTCTGACACCATTTCCGATTGGGAGTTTTAACATGTGCCAACCACGGTGGTCATTCATCCAGCCAACCAACCACACGTCAAATCTCACATCAAATATTCGGTTTTTGCAATGGGAATGACCCAGTATTTGGGCACCTGTTCAAATAGGCAAACCGAAAAAAAGGATAATTAAAACATTTATAAGTTTTTGGTTAAAGTAATAGCAAAATCAATTTTCATATCACGTGAACAGTAAATTTTTGAGCAAGTGCTTTACATGCGAATGTTTTTGAATGTTTTTTTTCTGATTCAAATAATCATTCAAATAGTCATTAATGATCTGGTAAATCTGGAACCAAGCCACGATTCCTCTTGTTGAGCTGTTTATGATCTCTTTATTTAATCAATGTCTATATATAGATATAGGTCAGTAATTTTCATTCCGAGTTTATTGACAGTTTATGAATTCTTAAAGATGAAGCTAATATTTAGTCAACGATCCGTCGCCTTTATCCAATTCGGTAGCAAAAAGGGAGGAAAAAGAATAAGATGTCTCTTGGAAAAATAGTTAATAGTTATTGTTATTATTAATCCCCAAGAACAATGGTTATTAATGGTAAACATAATATAGTTAGACAAATCTTGGCTATATCCCTTATATCCCACAAACACAACAAGTTTCACTTGAATGAAAAGGGTAAAATTTAAAGCTCAAGAAATGTTCATTCCATTCCATTTGATGGGCTGTCAGGTAGTTTTTTTTGTTGTTGTTGTTGTTTTTGTTGGGTAACATGTGTCATAATCGTAATGCGTAAAATTCCCCCCAAAAAACAACAACAATGACAAGCACAACATTATAAAACTCATTAAATTAAACTAATTTACGAGCTACAACTCCTTCACTCCCCCATTTGTGAGTTTTGTGAGCGGTTTTGCGAGCATATGAAATAGCAATTATGAGGCAAGAGGCAATTGCAATAAAAGGCAACATCAAGCCTACATCAGAGCTACAGAGCAAAAGGGTAAATAGCACCAACAACAACAACATCAGCGAGTAAATATAATGCTAATTAAAATAATCATATCCATCATAAAGTAAGACTCAAACATTTTCAGATCTAGCCGGTTGGTGGTGGTGAGTTTTCATTTTCAGTTTCAGTTTCATGTTTTTCATGTTTGTACATTTGTAACAATTACCGAAAGGAAAATGTACATTATCAATTTATCCCAACTGTGCAGAATGCAAGAGGGTAAGAGGGTTGGAGAGGAGACTGTAGCCTGCCACTTTGCAGGCATTTATCACAGATTTTTCCGTTGCTTAGATTTAACGCCAGACTCAGGCCAGTCCCCCGCCCTTCCGACATCCTGGCTAAACTTTGCAGGAAGGAAATAACAAAAATTTTGTTGGTACACTTAATTCAATTTAAATTACACTTTCATATTTCCGGTTAGAGAGGGCCACAACAACAACAACAACAACAACAACTAAAACAACAGTACATACATATCTAAAGCGGCAAATTGTGGGGTGACGACTGGGTGGGGCTATCCATTAGTATTTGCAACATATGGCTCAATTTCCCTCAAATCATTTTCCAGCTAGACCAAACTATACACGCACACGAACGATTCGCCCCGCAGGTCCGCAGGACTCGAGCGTAATTTGTAGCCCATGGGCTGTATGTATCTGTTAAAAAGGGGGGAGAGAAACAAAACAGGGGCAACCACAAGTGGTTTATCATATTGAAATTCATTTAGTGCACCTGTTTGATTTTTACCAACTTCCTTCCTTCCTTCCTTCCTTTCTCCCTCCGTTCTTCCGTCGTTACGTCCTTCCTTTCCTTTCGTCTTTCCTGTCATGTTGTGGTCTCGGTTCGGGCATACCTACATATTGTTTTGTAAATATCGTTAACTTTCCATTGCCGTTGTCGCCACTCTACACGCAATCAAATTCCACTTAGTGGAACTGATGTTGAACATGGAACCGCTCCAGTTAGGCATTAGTTAGTTTAGTTTGCTTAACGTACAATGACAAATATTTGCCATAGGAAAAACGGACAAGCCTAACACAACCAAAAAGTCCATAAACATTCAAAAAATCCCATCCCATCCTTTAAGCTCATGGAGTGATCATCTATCCAATCATCTATGATCATCTATGCTAACATCTTTTGTTTTTAATATTTAACAAGTTTTGCAAATTGCATTCAAAACTGAGTTTTTGTCTCTAATTTTGGGATGTCACACAAATCATTTATGCATATTTAAAACTTCTTATATTTTTTTGCTAAAACTTGAAGTTTTGGTGATTTCAAAGTATGCTACAAAACGTTCAAGTTGTGCATTTTGAAATTTGAAATCAACATAAAAATCTTGTATCAAGCTTGCAGAATACTTATTTTTACATTACAATTCTTGGTTAAGAAGCTTCTAAAAAGCTGGCAAAACATTTTCCAACTCAAATTTGAACTTATTTAGAATCGAATATAGCATTTTTTATAGTTTCTCCACACAAAAGAAATTGCCAGAATCTAATTTTCTATCCATTGTTTTCATTGATGAGACCTTATGCTTTTGTATAAATATTGATTCAATTAACGCCTTTTTTTGTGGTTCATTCACCTGGTGTGGTTCCTGGGCCTAGGCGGTGTTAACAATTACTGTATTATTTATTGCCCAATGATTGACATGATTAAATGTCTAACCATATTTGATGTTACACACACACACATACACACATCACATATAATATATAGACACTTATAAAATATACAGCAAATTATGATTACTAATGCATTAACTTTAGTGGCCCTTAGTGTTGCCTCTTTTTGTTCGATTTGTGTTAACGCCTCGGGTAAAAAATTGAACAGCTCTATTTTTATCTATATCTCTCTTTTATTTTGTGTTGTGTCCTTTTTTCTTATTTTTTGTCGTTTTGTGCAGAAAGCTTTGTGTCATCTAGTGACAATTTAATGCCCATTGTTCTTGGTTGCTGTAGTCATTGGCGCTACCTTTCGTTGATTTTATTTATTTATTTATTTAGTTTTCTCTCTTTTTTCCCCCCCATCAATTATTTAGGTTCATCTGTGTGTGTGTGTGTGTGTGTGTGTGTGTGTGACCGCCCCCTTGTACTTTGCTCTTTTCTTTTGACTTCATTCCATTGCGGGACAATTGACGCTAGCAAAGACAAAGTCTGGTCCTTTTGGTTAGACCGACCCAACCATGACACATCAATATCGAGGCTAGCCATTCATGAACCATACCCACACACCATTCGGTTTGAAAGGGGGGTAAGGGGTGCAGAGTTAAACGTTTTTACAATTATTTTACGAGCTTTACTACTACGCACAACTACAAATTGCACTTTCACCGTTTCGTTCCATGAATATTTGAGAGTGCATGCAAAATGCATTTGGAATGTAATTCAAATCGAGTTTGTAGTTTCAAATTGAATTCTCTCCCTTTCTCTCTCTGTCTTTGTTGACAACACTTACTTTAGGTGAGACTTTTGGAACTTTCATTGCAAAAAGTAGCAAGGAGCTTACAGATTGTTGACATATTCACATAAGTCGGCTAAAGTAAAACTTTTTACTTTCTTGATTTGCCAATTCAAAGTTGCAACTCAACCTGAAAAAAAGGTTGTTAGTGGATCATACTAATCGATGAACGATAATAAAGCATTCATCTGTATCGATTAAAGCGCTTAACGAGACTTCAAACAGAGACAAGTTTGTATGGTAATATCAATGCAAAAGCGCTCGATTACTTAACAAATTTAAGCCTTATAATCTTGATATATGTGAGTATATAAAAGTTCATATCTTTACATATATTTTGGATGCCCAATGTGGGGTATTTCCATTTTTAACTGGGGACATACACACATTCAACATCTGCCTAATCTAATCTAATCTAATCTGTCCACCTTCACATCCCGTTCCACCCGTTTTGTGATAATGGAAAACCTTTTTCAACACCCAGGTTAACCTGCTTAAAATGCACATCAACGCATCACTTGACCCGGAATGGACGATGCCAACCCCTTGCAAACTTAGAGAGAGAGAGAAACTCTGACATATGTAAAAAATTTTCAAAAAAACGAAAAACAAAAAACACCGAAATGGCCAACAATGAAAAACAACTTGGAAAATTATCAGGCGGGCATCAAAACACCATTAGATCAAAACCGCCCACCCTCCCCCTTCCTTTGATTCCGCTTCTTCTACAACGAAATATGTTTTTGAAACATTTTTCAATAAGGTTGTTATTTACTTTACACCAAAGTGAGCATCAAATTGATCGTATTAATGGCCATAACTAGTTTATCCCGCCCATCTTATCAATTCAGGGGGATTATACGCAGATTTCCATTACGAAAACAACAAATGGCATGGGCAAAGGGCATAGAAGAGCACAGCAGACCAGAGCAGGGGGATGACTCAACTCGAAAGAAGGGAACACTACGAAACATTAATGCAATTTCAATGAGGTCCCCTTCTGTTACTCTGCGTTGAACTGGGACTGGTTTGGTTTGGTTTGGTTTGGTTTGGTCAATGCTATGTCGAAACATTGAAACACTCTTTTTCGATTTGTAGTCCCCGTCTCCGTCTCTTACCCCACTCCACTTCACATTGTTGTTTGATCCGCTTGTATTATTCGTTTTTTTTTTTGTGTTTTGTGTTTTATATGCCCAGAATGGGCATACAATTTGTTGTTTTTACCTTCAGAGGGTTGGGCCGAACTCCCACAGGAATTCCCAGGCAATATAACTGAAAGCAAAAATGAAGATAACAGTCAACGCGCGGCAAGTGCAAATCCACCCGTCCATTTAACAACTTGTACTCCATCCTTCCATGCCACCAGCCACCTGCCACTCTGTGCCCCGTACTTCCCCGGCCAATCTCTCCCTCCCACTCGGTGTCTTGTACCTTTTTTGCCTAACCAACTAACTGCCTTGACGGTGCTTCGGTGGTTGGGTAGATGGCTCGACGGGTCGATGGTTAGCTGGATGTTTGGGTGGCTGGCTGGGTGATTGGGCCTCACTTTCACTCTCACTCCCTCTCCCCCTCTCTCTCTCTATCTCTCTCTCTCTCTCTCTGTCTTTCTTTCTTTGTTTGATGCTTGTAAAGACCACTTTACCCGCTATAATAAAAATAAATCATAATATTTTGTTCGCCCTTCCGCACAATTGTCGCGTGTTGTAAGTGCAGTCGTCTCGATTGTACAGTGTCACAAGATCTAATGGAAAATGCACCAACATTTCCGAAAAGATTGATCGGAATCCTTTTTCTAGATAAAGTTTAGATAGCTGATTTTAGAATTTCAAAAACGGACAAATACCACGTTTCGATTTCTTATTCTTTTTCTCTGCTATATCTTAGTGATGGTACACTTACGATAATCCAAAAATAGATAAACTAAACTATTGATCATCACTTATCTAGATTAATCTAGAGTAGTAAGCAGCAATTTTTCAATCATCAAATCAAGAACCAAAAAAATTTACAAAAAAAAGAGGAAAACATACAAAAACATAAACAAAACAAAAAATAGAATTCTTTCCATCTTAATTTATTCCCATATGCATACATAGTATATGTATGTATGTATATAATATATACATACTATATATGTGGTAGGCCAAGATCGTCCGCAAACATATACATTGATAACTAGCGAATCGGTTGGCCCCCCAAATGGAAACAAATGCAGCAACATTGAAGTTATCGCCAGAAGAGGTAAATACCGCATACAATTTTCATAGAACTCCAAAGCACAGTGGTACGAAAACGAACTTTACCTGATGCTGTTGCTTGCCCACTTTCCCACTACCAACTACACCTTCTTCTTGTTCATCTCCTCGTATTGCCGCTGTCGTCGTCTCTGTATCTGGAGGTTGTAACCCCGGATAATGTACTTAATGCATCTACATATTAATGTCGCCCGACACACAAAAATCTAACCTAGGGCCGGAGAGCGAGCAACCCTCGCTGCTTGTAGTAGCTGTTGCACGTAGTCGAAAAGTCCTTGCCATGGAATAGTGTGTCTGTGTGTGTGTGTGTGTGTGTTTCTCGCAAAGGTATATGCATGTGTATGTGTGTTTTTCTATTACTGGGCCGTGCCGTAATCCCTTGTGTCCGCTACCTTCGCTACCTCCTCCTCTTACTCTCCGGCATGTCGCTTCTGTGTCGTCATCATCCTTGCAACCTTACGTTGTGCTTTTTGCTTCCTTATACTACTTAGTTGCGTGTATCTCTGTGTGTGTGAGTCTCCCCTTGTTGTTTTTATTGCACGGACTTAGAACGAGGTTTGCTGCCGCCGCCGTGTGATTTCCACTCGCTGGTGCCGCAGTCGGGTGCACTTGTTCGCTTGTGTCTCCTCCCCCTGGTTATATTGATATGTCTCCCAGTAGAGCTGAAAAAAAACACAGCCGTCGCCGGTAGCACACAGTTAAGCTGGGACCGCAATGTGTAAAAAATTACGAGCTACAACAAAAAAAAGAAACACAGAAAGAAAAGGAGGGAGAACACAGAACACACGGCAGCAACAAGGGGGAAGGAAGCAAGGAACAAGGTCCACATTGGCAGGTGGTTGCTTTTCCTACCACGCATGATGAGCCAACAACAATATGTTCATGTTAACCCTGAAATTTTGTATGTGTGTGTGTGGGTAGCCACTTTTAGAACCGACATACACTTGAAAGAAAATAATCGCATCAGACTTAACGGAGAATGAACCACTTCAGGAATATATAATTTCTCTTCGTTTCTCTCTCTCTCACTTCGGTTTCGTTCCCTCTTATTACTTAACCTTGAGCTTGAGTGGTGCCACTATAATCCAATAGCTGATTGGAACAGCTGATTAGCGCAATTAAATAGGAAAGTAAGAAAATTCTTAACCCTATAATACTAAAACGAAACCAGTTATTGAGTTTAGACAGATTTTTGTAGACTATACAATAATCCGGTCCTGTATATGATCGGAGTTTGCCTCAAAAGAAAACTTACTTCTTTTTAAACGTTTTTAACTGGCAAGTTCGAATTTAATTTCAATTTATATTTTATATTTTCAATGTAAAATGCTCAAATCTTCAAAATAAAATCTCAGATAAAACACCTAATACTGTTAAGTTAGAATTACCCCTAAGTAGGACCACTCGAAACGCTTTTTTGTAAGTTTACCCCCTGTAAATACTTTTTCGTATATGTTTCTAGCATTTCGATTAACCAAATGCTAAAGCTTTATAAAAAAAATCTATTCTTTATAAGATTTTGACATCTTTAAGCAGTTTTACTAAAAGAAATATTAGAAGTAATCGACTGTATTCTTGTCCTATAAGAAAATAAACTATGAAAACTGTAAGAGTTCGATAATAATCGAGTATCTTCCAATGTCAAAAGGGGACAAACATTCGTATTTTATAGAACTACACAACACAATCGTTGAAATATATTACAATAAAATATAAACGAGAAACGGATCTATGGTATCGACACATGATTCACAATGAAGAAGAAACTGTTAACATTTCTCAGGACTGTGTTTCAAGTTTCCGGGGGGCCGGACCACCTGAATCTGTCGCTAGATATAACTATTCAAATTGTAACAGTTGACTGAAAAGATCTTGAGCATGGACTAAGACCTGAAAGTTAGATAGATACCTGTATATATACATATGTAGAATGATGGAGCAAAACATAGGTTGATATACCTATGTCTGACTTTAGTTAATTTATATAGTATATTCTACATTCAAAGGTGAATAATTATTGTGCCCAGTGTAGAAAATCAAAGGGTGGTGGGGAAGGGGATAGGGGGGAGGAAGTCTTCTTAGTAGACTTTTGACTAGCTCAAAAGGTAAAAAGTAAAAGTAAGTAAAGCCACGAAATGTCCTCTCTAACTCTCTCTCCCCTTTTTTGCTGATCCGCATTCGCATTCGCATCCGCATCCGCATCTCTATGTAACTTGTTGTGGGTTGCATATAAAAATAAAATAAAATCTATTACGTGGCAAACCACCCTACATTTATGTGGCAATTTGTTGTTGCTAGAGTGTGCGTGCGTGTGTGTGTGTGTGTGCCGCTCTCTCCTCCTGCCTCTCCCTCCCTCACCAATATGTATGTTTCTAACTGGGTTGGGTGGGTGTATACATATATGAAAGTAGGCAAAGTAAAGTAAAGTGTATCATTTTCCCATTTTGACGACCCCTTTTCCACCGTTCGCACTTTGTCTCAATTCCCAACTGTCTCTCTTTTCCCCGCCCCTCCAATTGCTGCAATTTATGAAGATTTGTGTGGTCCGCCCTTACCCTTACCCCCGCCATTCCCTTCTGAGAGCCCAGCCCCTAGTGCACTTGTTTTGATTTGTTTGGAATAATAACAGATGCTTACCGTTCATATTATTCATTGTTAAAATTATTAACGCTTGACAATAAAAATTGTATTTGAACAGCTCTCGAAGCGCAGTTCCAAAGGAAACGAGAACGAGTAACATAGGGCAGGGGAGGGGGGAGAGAGAAGAGGCCAAGGGCCATTTCCATAGATGGAATGAACTTAACTGGGCTTGGGCGAGTGTGTGTGTTCGAGCAAATTGCAATTTGTGCAAATATTTATGTACATTGAAAATTACTCATTTGTGTAACACCAATTAATTTCAACAAACAACAGCAGCAGCAACAACAACAGCAACAACAAGGACAATGGCCAACCATTTATAAAACTTGGCCAGTACCTTCCTTTGGCAGCCTTTTAGCTCGTCGTTCATTGTTGTTGGCCTTTGCTTTTACTCTGCTTAAACAAATGCTTACCAAAATGGGCTCTTTTGTTTCCCCAAAAAAATAAACGAATACTTCGAATGATGTTTGTTTGCTTTACGACACACAGCATCAACATCAACAACAACAGCAACAGCAACAACTACAACAATAGCAACAAAAGTTTAACAAACTCTCTTGTGCAGTTGCCTTACTTTTCTCCCTCTTCCTTCTCCTATGTCTGTGTCTCTCGCTTCCTCCTCCTCCCCCTTATCTGCCTCCTCCACATTCAGTGTTGATTAGCCCAATGCATTTTGATTTTCGGTTTTTCCTATCCTCTTTACTTTATCCTTTTTGCGGTTTTGCAAAATTAGTACTTCTCTTTACGTTTACATTGCAATTTTTCATTACACGCCATCCATCCAACCAACCAACCACCCAACCACCCACTTACCCACCCGCTCAGCTAGGCAAGAAGTTTGAACAAATTGCAACTAATTAGACAAAAATGAAGAACCCAAACTTAACTACAGTTCATGATGAGTTTTTCCCCCCGTCTTTTGTCTCTCTCTCTCTTTCTCTGTTCTTCTATATAAAGTGAATAATGTTCCAAACATAATGTAATGCAATAAATGCTTATAGTTTAAAAAGTTTTTTCCTTGAATGCTTTAATATAAACGACCTAGGCACAATCTTATTCAGTAGCTGATGACTATTTAATAAATACATAACCAAGTTCTTTATCAAGGTGAGAAAACCAATTCCATGTGAGAGCACCTTAACTTTAACAATTAGTAGTTCTTACTAATTAATCCCAGTCTAATCCCAGAATGTTGTAGTTAGACGGTAAAGTCCTATATCCAAACCGGATATAATATAATCGGTTGTAATCTGAACAATTGATGCTTAATGCCTAACCTTACCTTTTTTCTTAAGGCCTTCAAGACAATCTGATCTTATCGAACAGAAAAGTTTCAACAATTATCCTTTAGTGAAAGGGAAGTGCGTATCACGTTTCTGTATTTGTTTTCATTTGGAAAATTTGAAAAATAATTCCCAAAAATATAAAAAAACTACTGCTACATAGCTAATCCGGCACTGGATAAACAGAGAAAAACAAAAAAAAAAAGGAAAGGATGGATGGATTTTGTATTTTAACTTTCAGTATTGTGTCAACGAGTTATCCTGGATTTTAATTTCGTTCACGTTGATGAAAAATATAGGCATCCATTTAATTTCGATTCCAAATTGTATTTTTAGTCCTAAGCTATTCACACTGGTGGTGTGTGTGTGTGGTGTGTGTGACAATGTGAAGCAAAGGAACATATAGAAAGAACTGCAAATTACATGTAAATATATGTAGATAACCATAATAATCGAAGCATTTTGTGTGTGTGTGTGTGTGTGTGTGTGTGTGTAGTTAATATAGATATTCAACGTGTATATATCACCCTCCTACGTCCCATTTTCTTCCACATCCGACGACGACGATGACAATTCAGTGGGTCAGTGACCAGAAAGCCGCACCAACGGCGTCGCAAGCGCTTAACCGGCAACCACAGGACCTCGCCATCGCCGCCCAGAAGCCTGGTGGTGCCATGGCAGAGGTGCTCAATCTGGATAGCATAATATCAAGACTCTTGGAGGTACGGGGAGCCAGGCCCGGCAAGAATGTTCAGTTAACCGAGGGCGAGATACGAGGGCTGTGTTTGAAATCCCGCGAGATATTCTTGGCTCAACCGATATTGCTTGAACTGGAGGCACCACTGAAAATATGCGGTGACATTCATGGCCAATACTATGATCTACTGCGTCTATTTGAGTATGGTGGCTATCCACCAGAATCGAACTATCTCTTTCTTGGCGATTATGTTGATCGTGGCAAACAGTCGTTGGAGACAATTTGTTTGCTTCTCGCATATAAAATCAAGTACTCGGAGAATTTCTTCCTGCTGCGTGGCAATCACGAATGCGCTAGCATTAATCGCATCTATGGCTTCTATGATGAATGCAAGAGACGATATACAATTAAATTGTGGAAGACGTTCACCGATTGTTTCAACTGCCTGCCAGTGGTGGCAATTGTCGATGAGAAGATATTCTGTTGTCATGGCGGACTCAGTCCCGATTTGACGTCAATGGAGCAAATCAGACGCATAATGCGGCCAACCGATGTCCCAGATCAGGGTCTGTTGTGTGATCTATTGTGGTCCGATCCGGATAAAGATACCATTGGCTGGGGTGAGAACGATCGTGGTGTTAGCTTCACATTTGGCGCCGAGGTTGTTGGCAAATTTCTGCAAAAACATGATTTGGATTTGATTTGTCGGGCCCATCAAGTCGTTGAGGATGGCTATGAGTTTTTCGCCAAACGTCAATTGGTCACTCTATTCTCGGCCCCAAATTATTGCGGTGAATTCGATAATGCCGGAGCCATGATGTCCGTCGATGATACCCTAATGTGTTCCTTTCAAATTCTGAAGCCCATTGAGAAGCGCAAGAAATAGATTGCCAGAAAATGAGAACACTGACAAATAGCACACAGCCTAAATATTCGAAATTGCCCAACCGATTTCCCATTCGCAGCAAAATGTCGAAGCAAATGTGTGGATTGAATAGAAATGGCTCTTCTCTAACTTAAAGAATTCCTTTTCTCTTTTTTTTTTATTATTCACATTCGATATTCAAAATTTTTTTTAAATTAAAAATTCCAAGTATTATATGTCTTGTTGCATAATCATTCATTTCGACTCAATGGCAGCGCTGCCAATTATGTTGCATTCTCATTCCATATCAGAGGTAATAATAATGTAAAATAACATGCCATGCAATTTGATTTATGTACGAAAACAAAACGAAAACACTATATACATACATACATAGGTCAACAAATATGGTTGTTTATATTCACTTGTCGTTTAGCTTTATCCTTAAAGTTCTCAATTGGCTAGGGCAATTCGTGGTTCATACAGAGAAAGATGTCTTTAGGCTATTTGAAATATTTAAGAAAGTATTTCCAAAGGAATTGCATCCTGATCGACTTTTTTACAATATGCAGTTAGTTCTTTGTTTTTCTTTTTTATAGATCATTTATATTGATATTGGCCTGATATTTATTGATTACGTATTTTTCGATTAGATGCACTATTGTTTTAATCAAGAATTATATTAGAGTTACCTAAATTCTTTTTTCTTACTTAAGCTGTGAAACCATAGGAAAGCCCCGAAAGACTCAAACCCGCCGCCATAACATATTAGCATTGTTCAAAAATTAATGAATAATAACAGAGAAAGGAAAATGTATACACAAACGCCCACATACCAGCACAATCACACAAACAAACTCTGCCAGACAACGGCGGTAAAGCATATGAGGAAGGAAAAAAGAGAAGAAAATTGCACAAACGACAAAAAACTCCGCAGACCCACGACAAAAAACAGACAAACTTAAACAATTTAACCGAAGAAAACATACCCAGCATTAGATTAGGATGAAAGGAAAATGGAAAGGGAGTTAGACAATCAAATTAGTCAAGGATCTCCAAATCTCCTAATCCCGCTGGTCCTTTAGTCTGAGTTTTACTCTAGACTAGGCTCAAATAGCCTTAAATATATACGTATATAAATATTTTCAAAGGGTATCAACAATGACAGCAACAAATTACATTATATATAATGAGGTCATTTACGCGTAAACAATCAAGGAGCACAAAGGAAGGAGAAGAATATGAGTTAACGGCAGAGTCAGAGAAAGTAGAGACTATCTTGTGAGAAAGAGACCACCACAGATAGAGAAACAGGGAGAGAACAAGAACAAATTGCAGTCACATGTTTACCAACAAACAGACAAATAAATAAATTATGTTCGGGCAAAAATAAATACATACTGCTCATAATTCATGAAGAAAAAGCGCAAAAAAGAAAATACAAAAAAAAAAAAAAAAGGAAAACCACAAATCTGAGGAAAACCGAAATTCATATACTCTCCAAATCACTTGATAAATTAATTGTTCTTAAAAAAAAACAACAGCCAGCTAAGACTTTGATCATTTTTCGATTTGATATACTCAAAACTTGTTCTTTATATAGATGTTGAGCTTTAAAATGAAAGATACAATTTATATACAAAATCCATATATGTATAGTTCAAATGTATATGTATATATATGTATGTAGAGTATTCAAATGTTCATATGTAAATAATGTGCAGTTGGTTTCACGTCATTTTAAGCACTTTGCGACTTTGGGTGCTTGTTTCATTTCAGTTTATTTATAGCAAATATGGGAATTCCATTCATACGTGTGCAAGTATTTTTCTATTTAAAGCATTTTAACTTGAAGCGGCCCTGGTTAATAAGAAGCGGCAAGTTTCGACAAGAAGGGGCAACCGGAAACAAGCAAATAAATGGCAAAATTTGTAATATATTCTTGGATTTTCTAACATTATTGTCAATCAAAGCATTCCGAATTCCTTCACTCGGTTTTTTGTGATACAATAAAGGGTGCCATTGACTGGTTTCATGGCAAATATGTTTTATGTATTAAGAACTCACAATTCAATCACATGTAATAAGAATGAAGAAAGAAGAAATTTAACATTTTGGAGAAAAAATTCACCAGTTTCAGAGGTAAGAGACAATCCTAGGTGCTTTCTACTGATTGATTTTGATTTGGATGGCAATAAAAAGCTATAGATGGATTTAGGAAACATTATTGCTTACATAAAACAAGTGTACTTTAGTCTATTGAATTGTTTTAACGAGGAAATTGCAATCACAAGACAATTTGCATGTTTTATACAACATTTTTTGCAAATCCCAAAAAAGTAGGCAATATTCTTTTACTCTTCGTTGGTCCCGCGTTTTCGCTTGGGCTATCTATTATCTATCTATCCTGCTCATTCAAAATGGCGTATGGCATCTATGGGTGTGTGCGTGTATTGCAATAACAACAATAAAACACACAAGCAAATCACACAAAACAAAACGAACACACACAGAGCGACAGACAGACAGAGAGAGAGAGAGAGAGAGAGAAACCAATGACAAAACAAAAAACCAACACATACACACAATTTTTGTTTTCTTTTATTTTGTTTGGACAATTGATGCCCGGTATTTTATTTACCATTTGCCAATATTTCTTTTTTGTTTTTTCTTGCCAAAATATGCATTTTGCCATAAAGTGTAGGAGAGAGTAAGAGCGAAAGAGAGAGCGCCATAGAGAGAGAGAGAGAGGAATAGCAAGTAAAGAAAGAGAATCGCCATATATATTGTGAAGATGGAGGCAGAAGAGGATTTCAGCTAATGTGAGAGAGCGAGAGAGAATGAGAGGAATGCCACACCCACACACTCTCACACCCGACCGCATACATTCCCTAAGTGTCGCCATCTAGCGCCTAGTTTAGGCAAAACAAAATAAAAATGAAATATAAATGATTAAGATTTTATTTAGGCGAATTTTGCGTTGTGTCCTTTTTTTGTGACTGTTTTTTGTTGTTTTGTTGCAAATTGACTTTCATGAGATTGTATTAATTAGAAATTATGCGACTAATGAAATGGATATGCCGACGAGGATGATGAAAGGAGGATGGGATGGAAGGATCGGGAGGGATCTCCATAGAGGGAAATGAATTTTGCATAAGCCTTAACCAACCACAATGCAGCATAGAGCAGGCAGGCAAAAATCTCACTCTCCCTCTCTCTCTTTCTCTCTCACACACACTCAGTCAGTCAGTCAGTCAGTCAGTCACTCAGTTGCTCATTCTCTTGCGCTGGCTGCAGCAGCAATGCCATCTCTCTCTCTCTCTCTCTCGCTCGCTGCCTGTGAAAGAGAGAGAGAGAGAGAGAAACCCTTCGGTAGGTAGGTAGGTAGGCAGGGTGGTTTACAGTTAGTTGGATTGAGCCATGCGCAGAGGCATGGAACCAAGAGTTGAGAGCCAGCAGAGCTGAGCCACCAGGGTGCAGCAAACCAATAACAGTCAGACTAATTTTGGGATTGGTTTATAATTGAAGAGTTTGCCATTGTTGTCGACAACGGCAACGTCCGTCGACAGAGACAGAGGCAGAGGCAGAGACACACTGACTCTGCAGGCGGCAGAGGCAACGGCAGAGGCAGAGGCCGAGGCAGAGGTTCTAGCACAGGCAATGTCTCCTGAATTTGGCTCCTGGCAGCAGAGACTTCTATATAGTTTTTATGTACCCAGGAATATTGTATCGTAGTTGATATTGTTTTTGTTGTTGGTGTTGTTGTTACATGGCTAACTGTTTTGCCCTATCTTATTGTTTTCTGTGTGTATGTGTGAGTGAGTGCTTTTGTAGGCCTCCAACCTCCATGCACATAGCGCCTGCTTATCATTTTAGAGTTTTACATAATTGCTCCTCTCTCTCTCTCTCTCGCTCTCTCTCTTTCTCTCTCTCATTCTCAATGACTCTAGCTCTTTCGCACTTAACACTCTTACACACAGCTCTCACTGTGTCTCGTTCTCCCTCTCTTTCCATCTCGCTCTTTATGGCTCTCTCCCTTTCGATCTCTATCTCTCTCTCTGTCACTCGGTCTTTTGCAGTCTCTCTGCGGACTTGTCCATTTTCCAAAAGCCGAAAATTCTTCTTTTTGTGTATGTGTGTGTGTGTTTTTGGGGGGCGTGGTTGTTGTACTATACATAGACAACAACAACATTTGCTGGCTAGTTTTTTGGCCAAAAAATAAATAAATATGAGTGACCCAAACGCCCACTAAAACGTCCCTCTTTCTATTCTCTCTTACTGACGTGACCCTTCTCCACCCCTCCCCCACCAACACGTTGCTCTCTTTGCCTAGTTCCTTTTTTGGAGCTCTTTTGTAGCATACTTTTCAGCTGGAATCAGTTTAAATGCTTAACAAAAAGTAATATTGGAGTGAGAGACGAATTTTCCTACTCTGTTACACAGGACCACTTCAACCGTCTTTCCTGACACCGCTTCCACCGCTCCTCCACCAGTACCTTATTCTCATTCCAGTTTTTAGCCTTCTAACTGTGGCTCTGCCTGCTTTTTAGTTGCTATTCATATTTGTTTAAATAATTGAACATTTCTATAAATATTTGATGCGTAGACAAAAGAGTTGTTGTGTGTGTTGTTCCAGCCGTATCCGTGTCTGAGTTACCTATAGAGTAACCCCCCTCAGTCCGTCCCTCCTCTACCCATGCCACTCAATTGCCAGCCGATACCGACAATTCCGTTTTCTTGTCTTGCCTTGCCTTTTAAGGGCCTTCTAAAGGGTTAACCTGACCTGAGCCATGTCGAGCCCAGACCCAGCCTTTAATTAGAACCAAGTCGTTTATCGCTTCTAAAAACACACAAGAAACTTTAAATGCACTTCTCATGTTCAAAATGAGGCAAAAAGTTTCCAATTATATTAAATGAAATTGGGTATGAATAAGAACAAGGATGAGAAAAGCTAGGGATAGCTTGGAAAGCTGAGATTGGGCGGCAAAGAGATGGCTTAAATTTCTGTCAATCTTAATTATCTTTTACAACTTTCTACTCTAAGGCATTAAATTGTTATTCATTTAATAAATCACTGAATCGAGATGAGTAACATAACAAAAACAGATTCTCCAACTAGTAAGGATATTTAATAGGCAGAACGAAATGAAGATGTTATTAACATAATGACTTGCCTATTTCAGATGCACCATTCAATGGATCAACTGGATATGCTCGATCCGACGGGTTCAATGACCACATTAGCACCTATTTCGGAATCACCCCTAACGCCAACACATCAACACCTGCACGGTTCCTATCACAGTATGAATCACATGATGAGTCATCACCATCCGGGCACGTTAAGTGGGCATACGGCGGGTAAGTGGCCAGGCACGAGCTTATCGAGCATATCGATTATTATTAATCATTTTATTTAGGGCATCATGGACACTCAGCGGTACATCATCCTGTTATAACGGCAGCTGTGGCAGCTGCTGGCCTGCATCCTGATACCGATACCGATCCACGTGAACTGGAAGCGTTTGCGGAACGCTTTAAACAGCGACGCATTAAGCTTGGTAACGATCTCCTTTTAACCATCCGTTGGAGCCATCCAATTCATTAGCACATGTCCTTTGTGTCACTTCCTTATTTTTCTTTCTCTCTCTCCCGCTCGCTCTTTATCTCTGGTCTGGTTTGACAGGTGTCACGCAAGCGGATGTGGGCAAGGCCCTGGCCAATCTCAAGTTACCTGGCGTTGGCGCTCTGTCGCAAAGCACAATCTGTCGTTTCGAGAGTCTGACGTTGTCGCACAACAACATGATCGCCCTGAAGCCCATTTTGCAGGCGTGGCTGGAAGAAGCTGAGGCGCAAGCGAAAAACAAACGTCGAGATCCGGATGCGCCCAGCGTTCTGCCGGCGGGCGAAAAGAAAAGGTAGAAAGTGTTTCGATTATTCGAAAACACACCCACACCCATACACACACGCACACGTACACTGAGCCCAAGCGGTGCCAGCGACAAAAAAGACCAAATCTCAATTTGCAAATCACAACAACTACCAAAACTCCTCCGTGCAAATCCCCGTGATATTGGCCAAACAACCAAACAAAAAAAAAAGAAACAGCAAAAAGATTCACAACAATTTGATATAAATTTTTTGTTTTCTCGAAAATTTTTATAGAACAATTCTTAAACGAAAATGAATTCCATTCATTTCCCTTTTAACCTTATCCCCACCGCACACCCAAGTCAACAAATCCAATCGAAATCCACCTCCCCCACTTCCCCACCTAGCTAAACCGTTCGCTGTTAGGGCCCCATTTCTAAAGTAATCTATATCGAGTCTTTTTTCAAGAAAAAGGACTTCCATTGCGGCACCTGAAAAGCGCTCCCTGGAAGCCTACTTTGCCGTCCAGCCGAGACCATCTGGGGAGAAAATCGCCGCCATTGCCGAAAAGCTGGATTTGAAGAAAAATGTGGTGCGAGTCTGGTTCTGCAATCAACGCCAAAAACAAAAACGTATGAAATTTGCCGCACAACAACACTGACAATCAAATAATACAGCCACACAATTAGGTATAGTTAGTAGTGTACAACCATCAATGACGGGCCACGGTTCGGCGGGATTCGGATACTGATAGTCATTTATGACGGCAGCGACAGCAGCAGCAACAGCAGCAGCAGCAGCAACAGCAGCAGCAGCAACAGCGGGAACAACAACAACATCAACAGCAGCAGCAACGGGATCGGGATCAGCGGAATCAATGACCACGCCTCCACAATGCATACAGGGCGGCGACTATTATCTATAGTGATTTACACACACACACACACACACAGACACAAAAATTGATGAGGACAGAAAAGACTTTTCGAATTTTCGGATACGATTCGGAATTGGAGATGATCGACGACCCCAAACCCAGCAGCAGCAATAAACATCAATCTATCTCTCTCTCTCTCTTTCTTTCTCTCTCTCTCTCCCACAACCCTATGTATTAGCAAACAACTTCAAATACTCCCCACTCCCCCTCCTTTCCACACACACACACACACACACACACACACACACACACACACACACACACAAACACAAACAACAAAGAAACTAAAAACAAGATGAAGCAAGAAAAAGAGAAGATGAAAAACAAAAAAGAAACGAAATATTAAAAAACCAAACCAAGGAATACAAGAATTTTTTAGGAACGAATTATGAAACAATGGACCAACATATCAAATGCAATAATTTATACATTTTGTATAAGAGCAACAAAAGGTGAGTGCATGAAATAAGGCAAATCCAAAAGAAAACAAAGAAAACTCGAAACAAAGGATCGAGGTTGATCGAGTGATGTGAAATGGATGAAATTTGCTAACCAAAAAGTCTGGGGCAATAAAAACACCAAAGAATAGGCTATTTGCCCCTTAAAGTATGCCGTACGCAAGATGTAAAAAGTTTTTTTTTAGCTGTAAGCAATGTTTTGCACTGAAAACCATTTTTAACGTTAAAGCGCATTCTAAAATCTTTTAAGAATTAACAGAACCTGAATACTTTAATTGCCCCTTGCATACTTTAAGGGGCATTTTCACAGACTTCTCAAAAGTTTGTATCCATGTAGCGTTGAACTAAATGACTCGTTTTGATGAACAAATTCACGGACTTATGATTTAATGAGTAAAGAAGTCACTTGTTCAGTTAATTGACGGACTCATTTTTTCAGTCTGTGTTGACTTTATTGTTTTTCTGAGGTCCTTGATAAGTTTTTAACGAGCTCTTGCGAAAACGATGTATTCATTTGCAACTATTAAAGCAGTAAGTCAATGAGCAAGAATTCACTGAGTCAGTGATTAACTGAGTGAACAAGTCAGTGAGACAAAATGAAACGTGTCTAGTGAACATGTTCACTCACTCACAGTCCAACACTACTCTAGAGTCTAGACCCTCTAGGCAGAAAATGCCATTGTCTCTTTGGTCTCTTTTTCATCCAGTTCATATCACTCTCATTCTCTTTCGCGGCCTTTTCCACAACCAATGACCCCCTACTAACTTTAATTGCATAGTCACTCAAGACTTTTAGTCAAGACTAAAACTTAGCTCACTTTTCGACATATAACTTTTTGACCCATAAAACAGTGGCCATTTTAAAGCTGCGAAATCACAGATGTTTGCCCCCTAAATTATGCAATAAACAGCCCAAGAATTTGCTGGTTGAAACATAAAAAAGATATTATGGAATCTAAGCTAACTTTGATAATAGAGACTTTTAAAATAACAAGACAAACAAAAAGTTCAATTTGTTGAAAACACTGTATACTGTATATGAAACACAGCATATTGCATGCTTTAAGGGGCAAAGTCTCCCCATTTCACAGTTCTAGAATCTAGATGCATAAAATTGAAGGTTGGGACACAAATGAGATGTGCTTAAATTTCAAAATTGGATTAAAATAATAATTAATTTTTTTGAGTTGCTATCAAACGAATCAATTCTCTCTTTATATGTATATATACATAGAAATAGGAGATTTGTCCTTTGACATATGGAAATCTACGACTAGACCAAATCCTTCAAACTAAACGCATTATTTTGATCATGTTTATTATATTTATTTGCTTTTGTGTTCTTTGTTTTGTTTTGTTTTTTTTTTTTTTGCAGAAAAGTAAATAAATTGAAATGATATATCGATATCAATGGGCCTTTCCCGGACCGTAAACCCAGACCTTTGCTACACACACACCCAGGCACACACACACACACACACACAGACAAAGTACTCCAAGAAGTTGCTTCAAGTGATCCGATAATAAGAATTGCGCTATTTAATACTTAATAAACTAAGCTCAACTGGATAACTGACTAAAAAAACACACAAAAACGAAAAGAAACAATACAAAAACACGAGAAAAAGGATACCTACAACAACAACAACAACAACAACAATAGCAGCAGCAGCAGCAAGCGGAAGATGAAGAGGAAAACCAACAACAACTACATCTACAACGATATGCATTAGCCGAATGTATATAATAGTTATATTATATATAAGATAATATATATACAACACACAGACAAACACACACACACACACACACACACATAAATATATATATATATATATATATATAGAATTTCGATTCAACTCTAAACTTGTAAATACCGCAACAGCAATAGAACTTTGTCATATAGAAAACTAACAGCAACAGATCGAATAGAACTATCAAAAAACTATATATATATAAACTAGATGCAATAGTTAAAGCCAAAAAAAAACAAAAAAACCAATCGGAATCGTAAACGGAATTGGAAACAAAAGTAAACCGAAACATTCCCCCAAAACAACAACAACAACAAATTTTCCTTCATCAATGATTTCCACTTCCTTTCAGAAGACTTCCCCCGCAGAATCCCACAACACATACACACCCAGTCACCCACACACACACACACACACACACACACACACACACACACACACGCAGTTAAGGGGTTAACCCACTAAAAAGCAAAACAAAAATTTTAAACAAAAAAAAAGAAGTAAAAAGAAAACCAACAACCATTTTTTTTTTGTCTAATTATAAGTAAACAAATGCAAATAAAATAAAAACCAAAAAAAAACCAAAAAAAATGTACACACATTAGGCATAAGAAGACCTTAGAAATTTTGATAAAATATTTCAAAAAAAGAATACACAAATTATTCCAATTGATTGGTTTAAACGAGAGCAAATCTAATTTCGTAGGCAGATTTGATAAGTATGTGAGCAGATTTGGAAGAAACACGTTTAACGCCTGAGCCCTTTTATCAAATGCATTTAAATTTAATACACTAATTGCTGTCATTAAGGCCCAGCGATATACCAAATTTCATTTGAATCAGATCAGAAATAGCCAAGTTATGCGAAAAAGTGTTTCTTCGCTCACTTCATTCCCCTTCAATTTGCCAGCCCCACAATTTTTGGATTAAAGTCAAGTTCGTGTGTGTCCTAGGATCAGGAACGGTTCCAGGCATTTGCCAGAGAAAGTATCAAAGGATTTATCTCTCGCCAGATACAACAATTTCTGTTGGGCATTTTCGAAGCTTTCCATATTTTTGAGCATTGTGATCGAAATTTCTGAGCGTCTTTCTTTCATGCCTTATGTTAGCAGTAACTGGAGATATTGCAACGAATTTAAACTGTTGCCAAACTAAACTAACAAAACAATTGATTAAAACAAAGACAAAGCAAAGCAAAAAACGAAAAGCCGAATAAGAAACGAAACTCTAAAGAACTATTACATATATATATAAATATAAATTATATATACTTAAATATATATAAAGAATTTTTTAAAAAATACATATATAAATAATTGATTAATTTGTTGTAACTCTTTTTTTTTTTTTTTTTGTTCGTGTTTTTTATATAATTTAGCACATTTTAAAATAGTTTTACTAGAATTGTACATATATATATATAAATATATATTATATATTGAGAAACCAAAATGCTAGATATGCATATATACATACATATATAGACGGAATCGTGTGCTATATGTGTGTGTATGTGTGAGTGTGTGAATGATGATGGATTTTTTGAACGGCATCAGAAACATGCGCAAAATTCAATAATAATTTTAATAAACTAAAAGAAAAAGTAAATAAAACATAGAAGAACGAAAAACGAACAAACAAAAAATAGTTTTGTATCAAGAAGAAAAACCAAAAAACAAAAAAAAAACACAAACAAAATGAAATTAATTAAATTGCCGAACAAATTAGTGCATAAAAACCAAAAAAAAAAAAATTAAGAAACACAAAAATAATAAGAAAAAAACAATTTTTTTTCAAAAAAAAAAAAACCCATAATAATGATTATAAAAAATTATAATAGCAACGGTAAAAATTGCAAAGGACCTGTAGAAGCCGTACAGGACGAAATACAAGGAGGCGGAGAGGAAGAAGAAGAAGAAGAAGGAGACGCTCTCAAGCTCCCAACAAGCTCATCTTAACTACATTTAAATTTAATTTTAGTAGTTTCTAGACACAAGATAATATTGTAGCATGAAAATCAATTGATAAGCGCAAATTGTCGCCGGAGAAATAAGTAAATAATAATAATAATAAAAACCAAGCAAAATAAGCAACAAAAAAAAACAAAAAAAAACCAAAAAAAAAATGAAAAAAACACAAGAAAAAAAACAAAAAGAAAAAAAACAAGAAAAAATTACAAAAACGATATATAAAGAAAGATTTTGTTTTCATTTATTTTCAAATTTTTAGGGCAATAATCGCTCGATATCGATATTTTCATCAATTTTAGCTACTTGTGCACGATTAGCCACGATTAATCGATTTGAATTTAATGTGAAATAACCGTAATTTGTCTTAGAATATGGAATTGGCAATTTCAATTACTTACTACAAAGATATATCGGCTTGATCCAACAAAATCGGTTCACAGTTCAAGTCATTTTGGAAATGGTGGCTAATTTGTGAAATATTTCCAAGAGTCCAATCAAGTGAACGAATTCATTTTGAAAATTTAAATTCCGCCAATTCTGAAAGATATTTTTGAACTTTTATGATGATTTTCAACTTTTCGACAACTCTTTGCCGAAGTAAGCGCTATTACTCTTAAAAAATAACAAAATTGAGCCTCAAGTCTTCAGTAGTTACACCCATGGTCGAAATAATAGCTACATAAGCCAGTCTTTCATTGAGAGTAATACGTTTGAGAGTTGTGAAGTGAAATTAACTCGTGAATCGTTCTTAATTTTCATGTATTTGAATATTCTTGAGCTCCAACGTGAGGCAAAGGAACCATAAGGAACCAGGTATAATGCTTGATATGTTTCATGATTTTGTTTTTCTACTAATTATTGAATTCTGAAACAGTAGCCCAAGTACAGTGGAATCTAGAAACGCACACAAATAGATCCAGCAACTTGTTCGTTGTTATCCGCTCTATATCCTTTAGTTTTCCCAAGGCGGATTACATATATGCCATAGAACCTACGTCCGGAGACTAACTTGGGCGGTGGTTGCTGACAAACAAGAATAAACCAGAGTGCCGGGGCTAACTTCGACCGCGTCAAAGTGGAAAAACGTTTTGTCCAAAAGGTCCAATATTTGCGAAGGAACAGCCTGCAATCTTTTAGCATAGGAAGTAACGAAGTTATTGATAAAAGTCCGCCGATTGTTCCTATGGGAGCTATATGATATAGTCACGCGATCTTGATCACATTTGGCACAGTCATTTTTAGGTGTAATAAACTTACCAATATTCAATTTCATGGCAATAGCTCAGAAAATAGCAAAGGTATTGAAAAAACTTGCCGTTTCTATGGAAGCCATATAGTGGTCCGATCCGGCTGAATCCGAGATATACAGATACAGACGGTCGGACGAACAGATGGACATGGCTATTTGAAGTCGACTCGTCGTGCTGATTAAGAATCGGAGACGGAGATGCTTGTACACTTCTGATCAAAATGAATATATCCTTTTGGCAAGGATACAAAAAGGATTCTGAAATTACTCTCTCAATGAATGACTTGCTCATGTACTTATTAGTATGAAAAACAAAAAGAAAACACTGCACTTTTCCTTTCGTCCATGAAGCGCAAAAGGATTTTCTGAAAGATTTTGTAATTGTTTTCATTAATAAGAAAAAAAAAATTATTTGTTTTGTGATTTTCGCATTTGATTTTATAATTTTTATTTCAGTTTCAGTTTCTTGGTTTTTGAAATTTTTTTCAAATTTTTAAAATTTTGTTTTTTTTGTTTTTTGTTTGTTTTTGTTTTGTAATTATTTCGATTGTTTCTTCCGTTTTTTATGCTTGTTTCGATTTGTGTTTTGTATAATTGAATTTACATATAAATAATTAATATACAATTTGTTTCGTTTATGTTTTTAGTTAGTTTTTTTTTGTTTTTTGTTTTGTTTTTGTTTTGAATATTATATACCCGCATCATTATACATACATTTTTATATCATGTACATAGTAATTCTTAGAATCCCGATGTGTATAACAGTTTGTTTTTTCTTTCGTTTTGAAGTGGAGTGACATGAGTAGACGATGGGTGGGGAGGGGAGCGAAGGAGCAGTAGCAGGAGGAGAAGGAGGCTGGGACAATGTGGGGGGGGAAGGGCAGTATTATGCCCCATATATATGTATGCAAATGTGTTGGATTTATATTATATAATAATAATAATAATCATAATAATAATTATAATAATAACTCGTAATCGAATGCTTAAAAACTAAAACTAAAATCTAAGCGTAAATTGTTTTTGTTATTTTGTTTTCTTCCGTTTTTGTTGTGTTGGTTGTTTGTTTATCATTCAGTTTGCTTTTGTTTTTGTTTTCGTATAAAAAGGAGAACTATAAATGTTGCATGGAAGGGGCTGAAGTGTAGATGGGGTGGGGGTGGGGGTGGGGGGTGTAACTTTTCCTTTTTTGTTTTGTTTTTAAGCACCAGAACAGAGGATCGACCGTTCGTTCAAATAGTTAAATGACTTTACTTCCTTGGAAATAAATAAAGTTAAACCAGATTGAGAGGAATGCAGAGAGGTAATCGAATGGGGCAACGGGTGGGGGCGGTGGAGTGGGGGGTGCGTTAAGTTAGTTGCTTAATAAGAATGAATTTACAATTTTTAAATGCACTAAATGTAATAAATTATTAAAACGTATTGAATAAAACAAAATGTATATTAATAAAAACAAAAAAAAAAACCATCTAAACTGGGACAAGGAGCGAAAACGAAGAGAAAAAAAAATAGAATCAAAATAACCAACTGGCGACCTCCTAGTCCTCCAAATCCATAGACAATTCATGCTAATTTACAATTTTATGTGTGTGTGTGTGTTTGTGTGTGTAAGTGTTTGTGTGTAGGTGTGTGTGTGTGTGATTGTTATTTCTCCAGTATTCAGTTTCTTTCTTTTTTTAGTAGTTGGTTCTAGTTTTCAGTTTTTTAAGTTCAGTCGTCGCCATCAGGTTAGCCTCCTCTGCCTCCTCTGTGGTGGTTGCTGCTGCTGCTGTTCGTGTCACTTATCCGTGCGAAAGAGCTGGGCGAGATTGGCATTCTGATTGCTATCCATTATGTTGCCATCGACAGCTCCAATTAGCGTTTTGTTGTGCGTTTGCATGGGCGGTAAATTGGCAATTTGGACTTCGTGGCGGAACAGCTGATTGACACTACGTCCCACTAGCTGGACAGTTAGCTTCTTGAACAGATCCTTTTTGGCGCGATCGACTTTGTTGCCCTTGACCGGAGCCACGGCGATTTTCTCATCGAATTTCTGTATATCGGCAGCATTCACGCTGGGAATGTGCTGCAGCACCTCGGTGAGTATGGGAAATTTGGGACGCAGTAGCTCATAGAATTGGACACCAAGAGTGATGAGACCCGACTGATTCGCCTCATGCTGGCCATGGACTTGCATGCCCTGCAGAACGGCTGTAAAGGCACTCACCGCCTTATTCTCATCAATCAGATGCGGTTCGGCGGCCAGGAAACGCATCACTGGAGCTGCTATATTCACGGCCTTCATGTTGCACATGCCATCGTTCCAGGCAATGGCCCGGAGCAGTGTTAATAGTATATAATTACCGATTTGTTCGTTCCTCAATAGTTTGCCACCGAGATCCGAGATGATGTCCGAGAGTAGAGCCGATTGGGCCGCTCGTGACTGAGGAGCACTGTCCATTGAATGCTCCTCGTTCTCCATGGCCATTGCATTGGCTGTTGTCGAATGATCGGCTCCAATTTGACCGCCAACCAGGGCAATCTTCAGGACATCCAAATATTCGCGGGTCAATGTGCGATTCAGCTGATCCTCGAGCACTTCTTGGGTGTCATTGACCTCACCATTCAGTTGGCCACTCTCGTATAGCGACGATATATACAGCCAGCGCCGCGACAAACGTTCGCACATCAATGGCGTGAGATGTGCGAAAAGGGGAACCAGAACTGATCCATAAAAACTGGGTGGGCAGGAATATACAAAGGGTTTGAAGAACACCCGAATTATGGGCCTCATCCGATAGTCGGGTACGATATCCAGGCAGCTAAATATATTTGTTATTATGGCTTCCGATAGACCCATCAGCTGGTAAAGATCTCGCCCCAGCGACGGACCCGCCGAACCCATCAAATGATAACAACCCTCGACAAGGAGCAGCAGGAATGTTTGCGTCTTCTCGAATGGTGTGGGTTCGGCCTTAATTGTCGTATCCAGGGGATCAGCGGGTATGGCACAAATGCCCATTAGCAGCTTCTTCTCATGCTCCATCATACCATGGATTTTCTTATAGCCCTCGGACATGGCCGCTGAGGCTCTTGGCGTGAACATCTCATTGAGCACCCGCATGAGGGCGAGTATGTGGGAGAGCAATGGCACCACATGCTTGGTCGCCGGATTTCGGCATATCGGATTACCCAGTTCCGTGCATCCAATGACGAAGCCACCACGTTGAGCCCTATCGGGATCATCGGGCCATGTGCAACGTTTCACCACACCCAAGACCACATGCAATGCATCCAGCAGACGGGAACGATTCTGCAAGCATGGATCCATCTCGGTCAGCATTATCTCCGGCGATTTGTCCAATCCCACAAAACGTATGAAGTTCAATGGTGTCTTTAGTACCTCGCCAAATGCCGCCCATTCCGTCCGCTTCTCCTGTATGATATGCTCAATGAACAAAGTTTGCCGCTCAAAATCACAGAAATGATTCGATATCAATATGAGGGACTCCTGCAAGGTGGTGCTAACCAGCCGGCAGAGCTGATGCGAATGTTGTTGATCCTTAAGCAGCATCTCCACATGACCATTGATTTGCTCGAACACGGGCAGCAGCAGCAGTGGATACTTATGGGCCAGTTTAACCAGCAGCGAGGCCGCATGACGCCTTAAGTTCTTGGCCGACTTCTGTTGCACCTTCTCCATTTCGTTGGGTGGCTTTAGTACCAATGCCCGAAAGATTTTGTCCAAGACGCGTGGCAGTAAATTAACTCCACTCATGGCCACACAATTGTTTGGTGTCAACTGGCACGACGACATACTGAGGAAGACGAACAGGGCCGAAATGCATGACAGGAGGATAGAATAGATCAACGGATTGGTTGTCTCCAGCTTGATGCAGTCTTCCAGGAGGCGCAAACCCGCCGTTACCGATGGCCGTTCGGCCACCAGTAGGATGCGACTAAGGACACCATCCAGCACACAGACCAATGCATCCCATTCCAAGTAAATGGGATCCAGAACACTGCAGGACATCGATGAGACGCTGCTGGCCTGATGCTCGACGGCAGCCAGCCGGAGACGGGTCTGCAGCCACTGCTCGCAATAGCCATACGTTATCAGAGGCTGGACCAGAGTGGCCAAACGAAAGATCTCCAGGAAATCGGCGCGACAGCGAAAGAAGAACAAAGCGAATTCCTCTTCGCTATCAAATTCCAACGTTATGTAGTACTCTGTGGGACGTCGGCTACTGCTAGAAGCTGCCGGGCAATTGGTGGGATAAGGCAATTTCACAATTCTTGGCGCTATGGTGTGTATGAGCTTGGGAATGTAGGTGATCAGGGCATAGTCCTTTGATGAATTCTCATGCTTGAGCAGCAGCTGCCAGATAAGTGCCGCCCCATGGGCCACCGATAAAGATGGATGCTGCACAAGTTGCAGGAGACACTCGAGCAGAATCTCAAAATGGGCCGGACGCTGGACAGTTTCATCTTTACCCCACAACGCAACCAATTGCTGCACCATTCCATTCAGAACTTGATTCAATTTCTTTAGGAAATTATGCTCCTGTTCAATGGAAGTCTCCGTTGGTGGTGTTCCAGCTCCAGATACATCAGCAGGCGATTGGCTACAACTGCTCATGGCCGACGAGTAGATTAAACGCATCAATTCCTCCTGATACAGTTGCATTAGCGGCTTACGTTCCTTGACCTGACCCTTTCGATTCGTAATCAGTCCCAAACACTCGGCCGCATTGCATTGGAATGCCTTGTCGTTTAGTAGGATGCAGAGGAAGTGCAGCAATTTACCATTGCTGGACATAATGTGTTGAATGCTAACCCATTCCACGAATCCGCTTAGGGTCAACAGTGCCATTTCCACAACACGCGAATGGGCTTTGGCCTGCTGAAAATTGGCCCGGCTGGTAGTCTCACGGAAAGCGGTCACATGCTGCTCGACGAGGCGCAAAAAGAATTCGAATATATCGTTCATGTTGTTATTTAGAGCCTGATACATATCCTTGCGCCGTTGATTCGATTCAATCGTTTGTAGCAGGGCCACATCCTCGACCAGCCGGAGAAACACCAAAAGAACCAGCTCCGTTTGAGCCTCCCCCTGATTGCAGGCTTGGCTTAATTCAGGCATTAGATCGGACCATTGCTGGGGCCATTCGCGCTTTATCATCTCGACAATGATGCGCGACAGGGCATCCTTAAGGTGCAATAGTCGCTTATCTTCCGCAGGACCGACGCCCAAATTAAGCATTTTAATGGCATTATCCTTGATGAAGACCTTTTCCTCGTGAGTGATTTGATTCCATTTGAATTTAATTGTATACTCTATCAATTGCAAGCCAAAATGATGAGCCTGCTGATTGAACTGGGGCGAACTGGCCAAATAGAGGCCGACTTGAGCGCAAAGTGGTGATTCTTCCTTAAACCGCTCACAGGCCATATAAGCTTCCAGGCGGGCTTGCTGTGTGGTCGTCGGTTGCATGATCATATCTACAGCCTGGGCCAGTTCCAAGGCCAATGCTTCAGTGCCTCCAAGCTGAGACATCTCACCACCTAAGTAGAACAATGGTCAGACCAACAGATGGAGAGAGAGAGGCAAATCAAATGTCATACTCAATTTCCATTGCAATTTGCGAAATTCATTTTCTTGTCTACTTACTCTTTTACTCCTCCTGCCAGACAGCTATTTTTCTGTTCTGTTCTTTTACGTCCTCCTCCTCGCCCTACTTCTTTTCTTTCTTTCGTTATTCTTTTTTTTCAAGCGTGCTTCGTTCTCAGTTTCTTGGTGTTGGTATGTGGTGTGTGTGTGTGCGATGTTGTTGCTGTTGTTGGCGCCTTTCAGTGGCAGTGGCTGCTTGATAAAATAATGGTTAAGCTTCTTTTTTTCGTTTATGTATTGCTCCCTCTTTCTCACAAGCGCTCTCTCTTTCTCGTTCCAAACAATAGTCCCAAATTCCTGCCAACCGTCTACATTTAAATATTAAAATATTTATTATAAGGGTAACAGTTAGTTGATTTTCACATTTAGGGAACAGCAGCCTCCTGCTCTGAAATTAATTTTCCGGCTATAGCAATGCGTGTGAAATGGTATTTTTTAGAAAGGAGGGGGGCAATCGGGGGGAGACTGCAATATGTGTGTTAAGAACAATGTGCAAATAGTGAACGACCATCGATATTTATCGATAGGCGGTTAAATTGAAGACAGCTTAACTAGTTCCGGATTACAATTTTGAATTAAGAAGCCAATGTGCTTGTTAAATCTTTTTGATAACCCTGAAATAATATTGATTCAAATTAATTTTTAGCGTACTACAAAATAACACTCTAAAATACGTTTTATTTGTCTCCTTATTATGTGAATTATTTTCCTCAAAACAACTTGGAGGCGGTTGTAAGGGTGATTGCCATCAAGTGAATGGAAAATTATTATCGATAGATGGAATTTATTTTTGATTTAAGGCGCCAAATTTGCATTCCCTAATCCAAATTAACTTTTTTTTCTTAAAAATAAAGAATTTACGAGGTGATTCTGTAAAAATACAGTTATCGAAATTTGCACATGGCTTGGAAAATTCACAACATAACCGTTTTCCAACACTAATTACCGATGACAACAACAACAACAGCCGGCACATGTATGTGTGCAAAACTAGTGCGCTTGTGTTGAAATGTCAGAATCAATTTAAAACCTAAGGAAAGAGTAGTTAGTACATACATAATTGTTGTTAGTAATTTGTAATAAAGCTAGCAAGCGACCTAGCACAATGGAGTGGTTTGAGATTGAACTAGATGGCACACGGACTACAACATTTCCGGAACTTCCTGTTCCCTGGTTTGCTGACGAAGATGCAGACAATGATGAGGAATTAATGGAACAGGAAGGAGAAGAAAGCGGTAACTGATGTACTTTATTTCACTTGCATTTTACTTTATTTACGTTGAAATTTTTTGGGTATTTCTTTCTGGTAAGCCTTCTTAACGGGCGGCATCATTTTTGGCGGCAAATGGGGTTGGCTAACCCGACGCTATGCATCCGATGCCACTTTGATTATATCCTGTTTGGAAACGGGCTATACCATTGCCCGGCACGTGTTCTGGACTGCACATCCCCACAATGGTCATGCCGATAATCATTCAGCATGCACCAGCATACGCTGCGTGGAAGAACTCTATCCCAATCAGACCAAGCAACTTAAAATTCTGGCCATTTGCCTAGAGACATGGACTCGGGGCGATCGCATGAATACCATGGAGACCCATTTGGCTATTTACTCTGTTAAATGGAATCAAGTGCTGCGTCGTATTCATCTCGATGACGTCTTGGCCAGCACTTTGACTTTCATAAGCCCAGAAATATGCTGGCGCACGCAACATTTTCAGCATTTCGATGGTTGCCTGGCAATCGGTTCCGATGATGGTACAATCTTGATCATGGATTTGAATTTTAAGTATCTTCTAAGCAATCGCCCATCGAATGCCCTTGAGAGTGCACCCAATGTGGACATTCTACGTTTATCCAGTAAAGTCCAAAACAATAACATTGATTCTCACATGAAGAAATGCCGGAAAAGCGATAATCATTTGGCTGTGGAAATTGATGGTATGGTCAATGTTCGAATGAGTCTCCATCAAATCTAAATATCTTTCTATGTTTTCAGTTGCAAAAAGCTGCGTTAGGTGTTTGGTGATCATTGATTTAATTGATGGCTTCGCCGCTGGCCTTGAGAACGGACAAATAATTCTGTACGATTTGAAGGGTATGAAACTTGTAACCATCTTGCGTACAACAGATGATTTGGGCAATGTATCGGTGGAGAGTATCTGTTACGTTATGCCACCAGACGATCCGAAACCGTGTTTCTATCTAAATGCAATGTATCAGAGTAATGGGACAATATTGGCTCTGATGCATGTCATTAGCTTTAGCCGCTCCACAACCCAAATGGATCGCTTACACTTTGAGGTGGGCAATTTATAGATTTGGTTCACAAGTTTGTTAATAATATATTTGCATTTAAGCAGTTCCAATCGAGCCACACTTGCGCTCGTATCCAGCTTGATGGTCCCTTTTGTTTGGCAATTGGTTGTTTCACTGTTTCGACAGCTGCAATTGCCGGCGATAATGGCACTCTGTTGCTTGTCCTTTCCTGGTATTCGGAGCCGGAGGAGAAGAACAAACTGTTCCTGTTTGACATCAATCAGTGGTATAAGGACGAGATGCCCTATCTGATACGTTTACGCGATAAACCCAATTGTCTGGCTGCCTTTGTGCTGAGTGAACGTCAACATAAGGGATTTGGTTTACAATTGAAACCATCTAGCATTCTACATTTTCAACCCTTAAACCGCTTTGATATGCATTTCTATCCCAATTCATTGACTTTTGGTAAGAATGATGTAACAATTTATTGCAAATTCAAGGTGACTTACCTCGGTGTTCTTCTCCTGCAGATTGTTCTTTATTCAATGTCAAGGGACATCGTTATTATGCCCACAATGGAATACAGAGTCGCTTTATTAATTGCCTGCGTCAGCAAAAGGCCACTTTGTTCCTGAATCCTGAAGTCTATCATAATGATATCATACGCCTGTGTCTTATGCCTCAATTCTCTGAGCTAAATCCAAATGCAACCTTCTCAAGGGTATGTTTAGACCATATAAATGCAGTTAGTCTCTGTCTAATCTAATCTCGTTCCCACTCTCTCTCTCTCTCTTGAAGACGGCCATGCATGAAGAGATCTTGTCAGTAGCGTTGGAACACAAATGTTTAGCCCTGCTTTATGATTGCGTCCGTAGTTGGCTAGACGATAGTTTCCTATGCAACAAGGTCTATCCAACAGAACTAACGCTGGCTACTCTAACCAATTGGATTGTAAAACGAGCAAAATGCATTAAAACCCGTTGTCTAGAGCTATGTCACGGCATATTCGATTACAATGGCTATTCACTGGACGAGCGGGAAAGGAAAGAATTCCAAGTGTTGTCCACCCAGTTGAAACATCTCCTGGAATTGCAAACATATATAATCAAGAAGGGCAAGAGTTTGCTGTGCGATTCGGTTCTGGATGAATATGAAGCGAATGCAACAGCCCTAGAGTTGGTCTATAATTATCAATGGCTTCTCTATTGGTTCATGAAGCGAGACCTATTGCCCGAAGGCAATCTAATGCAGCATACATCAGAGCAGGGTCAACAGACGCAATTAAAGCAACTGCAACGTGACTACGATGAGAGGAGAATACAAAGAAAGAAAGCGAATATGCCTCTATATATAGACACTTTGCTCCAGCAAAATGGTCTAGGTAATTGTATGAACGATAGGCAATCATATCCGCCCACAACCATGAAAGCTCTCATGCAAATGATGCTCTCCACCGATGCCCAATTGGAGGAGAAGCATGAGGTTGTGTTGTATCTTTTAATGGATCTGGATAGGATCAATCAGGGATTAGTTGTAGAGCTGGACAAAACAAAGCCACCGCCGGGTCAGCTACAGGAAAAGAAAATATCCATGGTATTGAGCAAACAATTTCACATTTTCTTTAATCTGCGAGAACAAGTGATTAAATCGGTGCAATCATTTTGGCATTTTGATCGTGGTGACTATTGGGTAAGTCAACTTGAATTCAATTCGAATGAACCTGGAGTAGTGTTAATTTTATCCTCTCATTTGATTTGCAGCAAGCTATCGATGGCCTTTACGATGGAGTAGCCAAAATTCGTCACTATAAAGATTGGCAAATGAAATTGCTTATTGAGAATCTACTAACGGCTAATGCCACGAGATTGGCCATGCGTTTGGTAGTTCGACCGCCAGGCCCTGTTAACTTTCCGCTGTACCTTCGTGTCCTTTTGGCCAATGATCGCATACCAGAGGCTTTTCACTATGCCCGCCTCTATGACGATGATAAGGGACGTCCGTTGTTGGAACATTTCTTTCGGCATTTCATAAAAATTGGTAAATTCAAAGTTCTGACCGAACTTGCGCTTCGCGAGGATGAAGAGCAGATACTCTATCGTTTGCTACGCGAAGCCAAGACCCATAAAACGGATAGTGTCCACCTGATATTGTTACTCCAGAGATTTAAATACGTTGAGGCCGTCTCGTTTATGGATGAGATAGCTGTCGAGCGACAGCAAGCTGCCAATGAGTTGTCTAATACTATATTATCAGCATTCAGATCGACCATGGCGCCCGTAACCCAATCTATAGCTGGAACATATTTGCAAATTCGCAATCGATTGGATGGTCGTGATGTGGCAAATCAGTCACCCGATCCGTTCAGCTGTCAATTGGTTAAGCAGAGTGCTACCAGCGATATGGTCGGTGGCATCTTTCAGAGTTCTGCGTTGAGTACTCATTGGGCCACCGCAGACTATGAGTCGAGAGGGCAACCTGCTCTCACTTGCCAGAATGTGCCTTTCCTACGAAATTCTCAACATCGAGGCCATATTTTGGATGGACCTGGCCATAGCAATCACCATCGTCGACATATAGTTCGTTCAGTTCCTTATCAGGTGGTTTTGAAGCGTCAGCGCGAAAGGCAAGTTCTGGAGACATCACCAAAACCAGCGGGCTACTCATTACAGCCACGAAAGCGACGACGATTGCTGGGCGAGCAGTTGATCTCTGATCTCAAAGAATTTGTCAACCGAAAGAAGTTTGAGGAACAAGCGGAGAAACCCACTCAAGGGTCGATACTTGAGCAATCCAGTGTGAAGCCTAGACGAATCTTTAAGCGTTATCCAATCGCAGCATCGAGCATAGAGCAGGCACCACAAGACCTGAATCGATCACAAGAAATTGTCGAGCAATCATTGAATGTGACTGAAAATGTTAAACTACCTGGTAAATGTTTCTTTTTCCCACCGCCAATCCCCTTGGACGAGGCGGCGGCGGTAGAGCAAACCGATGAGGATGAAACCGATGAGATCATAATGGAAATTCAGTCTCGGGGAGGGCAACATCATGAGTCGGATGAGAGTGAACCGAGAAAAACTAGCACCAAGGATTTCTATTTTGCACCGCCCATTCCTTTGGATCCACCTATAGAAAGTGTGGTAGAGGAGGAGACAGAGATGGAAATAGAGGAGGAACATGACGAAATATTTGTAGAATTCGAATCACGCGGTGAGCCTCAACAACCGCCGGCTGGTGAAGCCAATTCCGAATCAAACGACAGTGACGAGGAGTTCATGTCACCCTTAAATTCAGCAAATATCTCATTGGTACGAGAGCCGGAACCGTTGCCCATGGCACCACCGTCTGGGCCACAACCACGTCATCCGCTATTGTATGGTCGAACTGAAAGTAGCAGTGGTTTCGGTAGTTTCTCAGCCACATCCATGCGTCTAGCACACACGGCATCTTCTCGGGACTTCGTGCCAACCGTTTGCTCATCGAAAATGGGGGAAACCACCACCTATATTAAGATCTCAGAAAGGACGACCATATGTGGCGAAATGCCGGAGATAACGGAGCCAAGTCAAATTTTAATGCCAACCAGTACCACAACCAACTTGGGTTGGTCCGTGCCAACCAGAGCCGGGCATTTGCAAGATATGCTAGACACTACCTTGGGTATGTCAAGTTATGACATAACAAGCATGGATCAGCGTCAAGAAGAGGAGGCGGATCAGCCAAGCGAAAGAGAATTTGAGCAAGAGCAGGAGGAAGAAGAGGAGAAAATGCAAGTCGAAGTTATGCAGCAGGATGAGTACGAGGCGGAAGAACAACGACAGCAAACCATTGAAGTGGAGGACTCCTCTTACAATCATCTCTATATAATGACTGCTTCAGAGGATGATGTGGTGGCGGTGGATGCAGCCACTGTGAATTCCGCCATTCCTGGACCACCAATCACCAACGAAGAACAACTGTCCTCACCCACCTTCAGTGTAAGCAGCGGACTGTCCGACAATTCATCATCGGAGGTGCAACCGTTGGCTGCAAATCGCTTACAGGAAGATCCGATGTATTCGATTGTTGTTGAGTCGACTGGTTCGATAACCACATCTCGTTCGGTTACCCACACACCGACCTCCTTCCTGCCCAGCGACACAAATGTCTCGCAAAATTCCAGCCCTCGAGCGGCACATGGCGCCGCTGGTACCGGTCCAGGCGGCATAGGTGATGCTTCACCGCGATCTCTATACCGGGCGAATAGCTTGGAAACTGAGGATGATTTGGACACCACCAAAGGCTCCCTGGATGACGACGATGAAGAGCATATTGAGGATGAGGATGATTGTGTCATCGCCCTGGATGGCACTGAGGTTCGGGGTTATGTGCCGCGGCCGCCACAGGCCGCAGGATGCTCTAGTGCTGAGTTATTTGCATTCAAGGATGATGATGCGGCAGCCTTGGGATCGGCTAGACCAAATGCTTCGCTCTCCCTGGGCGCCACGGCCAATAGTGATTCCATAATTGCAGAGACTATCAATCTGGACAGCGACGATGATGAAAATATAAATAACGAAGTGGCAATTCAATCTGACCGACTATACAAAGTTGAATATGTTGAGGAATCAAATGAGATCCAAGAAGATGATTCGCCTAATATAGTGATGATAGTGTCTAGTCATCCGCTGGAGGAGATGCAGGAAGAAGAGATGCAGGAAGGAGAGATGCAGGAAGAGGAGATGCAGGAAGAGGAGATGCAGGAAGAGGAGATGCAGGAAGAGGAGATACAGCAAGAGGAGATACAGCAAGAGGCGATTCAGCAAGAGGAGTACCAGAAAGAGCAGTACCACGAAGAGCAGTACCAAGAAGAGCAGTACCAAGAAGAGCAGTACCAGGAAGAGCAGTACCAGGAAGAGGAGATACAAGAAGAGGAGATCCAGGAAGAGGATATCCAGGAAGAAGGAATACAGGAAGAGGACAATGAATTGATGGGCAGTCAACAGCTCGGACAAATCGAAGAAGAAGAACTTTCGTCCGATGAGATAGTGAATCTAGTGATAGATCCAGTGCTGGAACGGATTCAGGAGGAAGACGAAGAAGAAGATCAATTGCAAGAGATGCCAGAAGAAAATGAAGCTGTTTGGGCAAGGCACAGACAGATTTCCGAAAGCGAGGATCCTCCACTTAAATTGGCCGTCTCCGAAGATGAAAACGAGCCAACTTCAAATCCGCCCACTCCGACTCGTATTCTCCGCTCTCATGATCGCTCCCGTGTAGCCACTCCAACAGTTGACGCGGGCATGGGCGTAAGGCGTCTCAGGCAACGGCTACATAGTGATGATTTCGCCGCAATCAGTCCACGTGTAGCCACTCCGACAGTTGACACCGGCGTGGGCGTAAGGCGTCTTAGGCAACGGCTACTTAGTGATGATTTATCAACAATCAGTCCAAATCCACTGCAGTCGCCGTCATCTAATCGCCTCACTCGTGCCACATCCACGCCACCATCCTCCAGCAAATCTGTTTTAACGCCAAGACAGCGACTACGTCGTGTATCGAGTCAAAAGCATCTGGTCGATGCCATCGAAGAACAAAACAATTCCAGACATTTCACCCAATCACCTGGCCCACAAACTCGTTCCCGCAGTCGCTTAAGCTTAGAAGCGGAACCAGCTCCGCCACCAACTCAGCCAGCAGCAGCATCAACATCCTCCTACAAATCTCGTACAGCAAAACGCTCCAATTCTACAACTTCGGGATCAATTATTCCCCCATCAGCAGCAGCAAGAGCGGCTCCAACATATCGTCGCAAGTTGCGCAGCAGCAGCGAGCCACCAACTTCCAACTTTGGGGAGGCCAATGCCAAGGCACCAATCAAAAGCAACCGCAACAAACGCAGGCCAAGCTCCACAGAGGAACCATCTGGGCGCGCCGGACATGTCAACCCCGAGGCACTTGACGATCAGCCATCAACATCGAGACCATACGTCAGAGTCCGTCGTATTCGGAAATCGGAATCTGAAAGAGCTCCAACGCCACCCAATGCAGCGTCTACAGAAGAAATTAACGCCAATTCAACATCAGAAGGTAAGAATTCGGACTTAACTTCAGACCCAAAACTAATGTTCTAATGCTCTCTCCCTCTCTCTTTGTAGATCCTCCAGTCGAGAATAATGAAGCGAGTGTGCCGCCCAAGAAACGCGGACGACGTAGAAATAAGATTGCATAATCATTTTAATGTGTTGTCTGCCCTTATTCCACAACATTCAATCTAATCAGATTCAGGTTGATCTGGATCTGCATTGGTATTTCTTTATTTTCATAACGTTTTCTTTTTTCATTAAACTTTGTTGTTTGTAGTGGAAATCTCCAAATTGTTTGTGGTTTAACCCCGCAATTATTACCTTCGGTTTTTTAAAAAATTCAGACAAATGATGAAATGTTTCTGTTATATTTTGTATTTTCTTATAATTAAGCAGATTGGAAAAGAAATGAATAGTTCACAGGGAGACAGAAAGAGAGAGAGAGAGAGTGAGAGAGAGATAATATGATGATATAAATATATACACATATGTACAACAGAATCTTTTGCTTAAACATTAAGGCAAGAATTTCTATATTGGATGGATGGTACCCGGTGGATCGTTTGTCGTTTAAAAACTAAAGAAAAAAAAATACATACTTATCAACCTAATGTGGTCATATGCGTCGTCTAGACAAGCGTGGAGAGTTCATGTAACGAGATATTCGTAATATTACTCATATCGAGAGTTGCTGGTATTCCCGGACTTATTGATCCACTCGGCTTTGGTGTGGGCGGTGTGGCAGTGGCTGTGCGTACCAAAAATGACGAATTGATGGCACCTCCGCCATTTAGATTATTACTGCCCAGACAGAGTAATGGATTGAAGCTGCCATGCGAATGATTTGGCGACACGGGAGTCACCGAAATCGCTTGACCACCCACCGGATAATGCTGCTGCGGTCCATGTAGGGGTATGGGGGATGTTGGCATTAACGATGATGATGATGTTGCTGCTGGTGGGGGCGATGATGGTACTTGAAATTGCATATGTGGCACGGGGGACAATGGCAATTGTCCTGATGATAATAGAGACATATTTAAGGGGACTACAAATGGTGGAGCACCGGCAACGCCAACGCCAACACCACCGCCACCACTTCTATAGCTCATGGTTTTCTCCTTTTGCCATACAAAGACATTGTGAACCATGGCTCCGCCACAAAATACAATGCCCAGACCGATCAGAATGCTTGTTATTATCGCTGGCGTAGAATGAAAATGATTGAATGTATATAGAATGATGCCAGTTAGGAATACAGGTATGGATATAAAGAAACCACCCACTGCACATGTACGACTGGCACTCGATTTCTCCAAATATTTATTCTCCCTGCCATCGAACATGGGAGAGCGTAGCTTGACAGCGAAAAGGAACTGTATGGCGCAGACCAGCAGGCAGCATAGATTCAAGGACAACGAAAGGGCGCACAGGGCTAAGGTTACATCGTAGACAATGATGAAATCCTCATTGCTAATCGTTGTTGTTCGCGTCGTGGCAAAGGCATCATCGCGGCTATTTGGTGAGATCTTCAAGAGGAAGATCAATGATAGTAGCGCCAATAATAAGGAAACTGCAAGTTAAAAACAAAATTAATTTGGCATTCATTTGCTGGGTTGTTGTTGTTGTTGTTGATGATGTTACCTAAGCATAATAGACCCAAACTGTTGAGGGCCTCACGTGGACTTGGACCATGTTTTTGGACCTTTTGCATCAGTGTGTTGGCAGTTAGATTATTGCAATTACTAAAATTGTGAGAGAATGTAGGAGGAGGAGGAGGAGGAGGAGGCGGCGGTTGTTGTTGTTGTTGCTGCTGATGATGATGAAAATGTTGCTGGTGTTGCTGCTGTGAATGCTGGTGAAGTGTTTGCTGCTGTTGCAGTTGGCTACTGGCTAAAATGTGCTGATTGGTATAGGTATGATGATGGATACTGCCGTTTCCATTGCCATTGCCATTATTGCAATGACCATTGGGTGTTAAGGGCGTTAGGGGAGTTAGCAATGGTTTTAAGGGTGTTGTTGTTGTTACTGTTGATGGTGGTGTTGTTCCTGCTCCCGCTGTTGTTGTTGTTGTGGCAATATTTAATAACGTTCGTCCACCGCCATTATACAGGGTGCTGCAGGTGGATGCATTTAAAGCGGAAATATTGAGCGGTTGCGGCTGAGGCGGTCGCAGGTGAATATTGCGTGCGGTAGTTGCAACAGCAGCAGCCGCGGCGGCGGCGGCAGCGGCAGCAGCAGGTGCGGGAATGGGTATGGGGGAAGTGCCTTTTGCTGAGGAGTTGACGGAACCGCCGTTAACTGTTGTTGGTGTTACTGCTGTTGTGACCAGGGCACAGGGTGTATTATTGACACTTCCATTGCTTCCATTGTGGTTGTTGTTGTTGTTACTGTTATTATTGTTATTGTTGGTGGTCGTTGTAGTGTTGTTGTTATTGCCATTGACACTGGCGTTGGCGGCAGAGACAGCATTGGCATTGGCATTGGCAGTAGTGGTGGTGGCGGTTGTGGTAGCTGTTCGTAGCAGCTGTCCATTGACAGCCACTGCCGCATTTGACGCGTGTTTTAACATGTCCTGTAGAACTTCACTCCACCCCCTCGTCGCTCACACTCGCTCTCGCTCTCGTTCTCACTCCTTCTATCCCTCACGCACCTGTATATGTATGCAAGTATATGTAAGTGTTCGTGTGTGTGTGTTTTGGGTTGAGATCGAAATCCTCTCTCTGAGTTCACATAGTTGGGAGAGAGTTGAGAGTTTGCCAGTGGAACTGAAATGTCACAAATTTGAAAAAGGGGATAATTTTTTTAAAGCCTTTTCATAAAATTCAACGTTTTGGCAAAAACTTATTCATAAATTTAGTAAATGCTTAAAGAATCCACCACAATAGAAAGAACAAAAACAAACAGGATTTGTTGCGTTGACATCAATCAATAATTAATAATTGTTTACTCATGTACATACATATGTATGTATGGGTTCCGAGTTTTGTCTAATAATAGAATATGTATCAGCTGTTGATCAGCTGCTAAATGGGCAATGTCAGAAAATCTATCTTACGGATCTCTGAGATCCAAAATTAATGAAACATTTGAAATAAACCATTTTACGGGTTGGTAACTTTCATTTTACATGTTGTATGTGCATCATGCGCACTTTCCCATAATTTTGATATGCATTTATTGAGCAATTAAGTGGAAGATAAAAGGAAAAGCACAACATGAAAGAAGAGAACACAATACCAATGCATATGTATGTATGTATGTAAGTCGCACGCTCAGTTTGAAATAGAAATTGCATTAAAGTGCCTTGAAGCACGTTTGCTATCCAGCTATAATGGGTCTGAAGAGGTTTATAACGGTCCTCCTCTTCCTCCTACATACATACATATGTATGTACATATGTATGTATTTGCTGCTACATGCAACTGCTGCATTTGCAAAAATTGTAGAGGTTCCCACTAGGCGGCAAGCGGCATCCATCCTTGGCACATTAACTGGAAATTGTGTAATTATTACTTTTGTTTTGTTGTCCATTTGTTTTGACTTTAAAGCTGATCAATGCATTTTTTATTACTGGTCAATTTTTTCGTTTTCTTGCACTACAAGCACTTTTACATACACACACACATACACACACACACCGAATATACATAAAAAAATGAAACGAAATTATCAAAAACAATTTTGTTTTTGTGTTGTTAAACAAGTTTACCTTCTAGTTAACAATTTGTTGATGTTTTTTAATTTACGCTTTTGGCCCGATGACATTTACATAATGATGATGTTTTTTTAGTTAATTGGATTTGGCATTTTCATTGATTGCTTGAGAATGGGGAGCAGTTATAATGGAGTAAACGCGAGTAAAACGTGACCACAAATCCGGTGGTGGTGGTGGGCGAGATGACGCGGACAAGTGAACGGTACCGCTAGTGGCTTGTGGACAATGATGCGCGATCTTAGGTGACAAAACTACGACTATCAGTCGCAGTCCAAGTACAAGTCCGAGTCCGAGTCCGAGTCCATAGCCAAGAGTCCGCATCAGCCGCTGACTTTGCCTTCTTTGCCGTTGAAGTTGCCGTTTGCCGTTGATTCTAGCCGCAGGGGCCGAGGCCGAGCGACCGAACGAGCGATGATGGTAGCTATTCGCACAACCAGTTAACAAGTGAACGGGCGGTCTCTTTCCCTCTCTCGTTCCTGCTATCTCTATCACACACGACACACACAAACAGTTCAAGAATGAGCCATGAAACACAGCAACAAAAACCAAGTGACGCCGCCAAGAGCCACCGTGGGCCAAAAATGCCAAAAAAAAAAAGCGTAAACAGTAGCTATAATTTTTACCGAAATGTCAAAAAGTATAATGAAAAATGAATAATCAATTTGGATAAGTATTAGTTTGAAGTGCGTCCTGTTTTAAATAGTATTGATGCCACTGTGCAGCTAACCTGATCAAAACTCTCACACATACACACATACAGACAGGTAAAAGGTAAAAAATAGCAGCAGCAATATCAAAAAACCACCAACAACAGCGACAGAAGCAACAACAACGTCGTCTTTAACTTGTTAAGCCGCATTCCATGTTTTTCAGTCTCTGGAATGGAAGGCGGGAGCACTGGCGCTCCGGCACTTCGCTCTTTTGCATTTAGATTGGATGTGGATGTGCTGCTGAGGCTCTCTGCATACCACGCATTCTCATGAAACCTGATCTGCCGCCTATTATTTTCAAACGTTCATTCATAAACCCCATTCCCCTCGCTTGATCACATTGTTTATCTATCTCCCTACCTCTCTCTCTCTCTCTCTCTATATATATATATACATATATATATATATATGTATGAATTAATTCAAATTTTTGGCCGTTACAGATAAACATTTAAAGTCATGGCGTTGCCACTAGTGTATAAAATAGGGCAGCCAGATCCAGTCGTATAGATGAACGTGGTTTGTAGTGATGACACATTAGTGTGTTGGCAACACTGTTACAAATGTGCGGCTGCAAAATATGTATCGATAGTTTATGAGCGAAAACATATAGTACGGCGAATTTGCAATTGCTTTTTATTTGTTATTAAGTTGCATTGTCACTTCACTGCCAAAGAATATAATAATTATGACTGATCCAAGCAAATTTTCCGTTGCCGTTGTGTGTTCCTCGAACATGAATCGCTCAATGGAAGCCCACAATTTCCTGGCCAAAAAAGGCTTCAGTGTGAGGTCCTATGGTACCGGCGAGCGGGTCAGACTGCCCGGCGTAGCTATAGATAAACCAAATGTCTATGAATTTGGCACCAGTTACGAGGATATCTACCGGGATCTGGAAGCCAAGGATAAGGAGTTGTAAGTGTGACTGCCTTTGCATTATGTCCAGCAGCAATCCTAATATGTACATGCATTTTTAGTTACACACAGAACGGCCTGCTGCATATGCTCGACCGTAATCGTCGGATTAAAAAATGTCCAGAACGTTTCCAGGAGACCAAAGAGCAATTTGATATTATCGTTACTGTGGAGGAGCGTGTCTATGATCTGGTGGTGCTTCATATGGAATCAATGGACTCTGTGGATAATCGGCCCGTACATGTACTCAATGTTGATGTCGTAGATAATGCGGAGGATGCGTTAATGGGAGCGTTTCTTATAACAGATATGATTAATTTAGTAAGTTAAATCGTTTCAATCAAATGACTATCAATCATAATATGCCATGTATTTCATCTATTCCCTTTTGCAGATGGTTAAATCTAATGATCTAGATAATGATATTGATGAAATGATACAGGAATTCGAGGAACGTCGTAATCGTGTCATTCTTCATTCAGTCCTTTTTTACTGACCTTGACCTGTCATCCCAAATCCTGCCTGGAGAAAACGGCGACAAATGAAATTGCAACTTGTAAATAGATGAGACAAAAATAGGGATAACACACTCCCTGGCCCAAACACACATACACACACACACCCATGGCTACATACAGTATATATGTATGTATATTTACAACTCGAATTTGCAAATTATGAATGTACAGTACAGAGACTTCATTTGTTCAATTTATATGAAGTTACTTTCTGTGTATGTATGTACGCGCATATGCATATATAGATAGATTATTACATGTGTGTGTATTTATGTATATGTGCCGGCAATGTCTAGTCCAAGTCAGCTTGACATTTGTTTCATTCACTTTCATTCAGACCTGATTTTTAAATTTTGATATTGTTTTATTAATGTTCCTTTCGTTGTGTGGCAACCCTGGCTGGCTAACGATCCGCCCCCTCCACCCTCAACCCCTTTTTTTGTGTGGAGTCACATACCAACACACATGTTTACAGTAAGTTTGCATATGTATGTTTGTTATGGGAGTGTGTGTTTGTGTAGAGAGCCGGCATATTTTGGCAGGAGCGGAATTGCCCGCTGGTTGGGCTTTGACTTGAATTATTACTTATTGTGTTTACTTATATTATTCGTTTTATCTAATTATTTACCTAGATTGGGTGGCCAACTTGTTTCTATTTTATACAATGTAATTATTACATCTAATTATATGCCTAGATTGGGTGGCCAACTTGTTTCTATTTTATACGATGTAATTATTTAGTGTAAATCAGAAAACTATTTGTAGGCTGTGCGCGGTAAGTTAAAAAAAAAAAAAAAGAAACGTTGAAAAAATGGAAACAAAATAAACAAAAAGTAAAACAAATGTAAAAAATGCTGGGCTCGTACCTAAACAGATGCTAAAAATTACTCTATTATCATCGACCCAAGCATTTGAAATGCCCTCACCACGCTCCTGTCTTGATCGTACTCATACTGGTTGGTTACAAAGCGTCCGCTGCTGCTGCTGCTGCTGCCAATGTTAAGTATGTGTTTGTTGTTGCTGCTGCTGCTCTTGTAGGTTGTTGTTATTATTTTCTCTTTATATTGGATTTGGGGCTTCATGCACGCTTTGTGCGGTCAACCTGGCCGCAGTCACACTGCGATCGTGCTAAGCTCCATTACGGAATTTTTTGTTTGTTCCCTTAATTGTTAAACAGAAAACAACTCCAAAACGAGAAACCTAAGAAACAACAAAACGAATTACGCACCGAACGTTGTTAAAGCGAGAAAAAACCAAGTAAACTTTACGTTTACCTAAAGTAAAATTGCAGTTTAATTATTGTTGCTGCTAAACAAAACAATTAAGCATAGTCGGTAGCAGCAATTTTTGCGACATTCCAAACAATATTAAAAAAAACGTTTTTAAAACGTTAACAGTTTAATTACAAAAAAAAAAACTAAAACAAAACTTTACAGAGATGGCAACTCAGAAAGATGGTAAGTTGACAGGTGCTGCTGCTGCTGCGGGGGTGTGTGTGTGTGTGTGTGTGTGGTGAGAGTGGCATATAACGGGAATTGACTTTCATTGACCATTGGCAGAGAGCGGGCCGATCGTAGCGCCCTTCAAATGTGTTCTTCTTTGGCTAGAGGGTCACCTACAAAACTCTTATCACAAATAACACAACTCACACAGCCAACAACAATGAAAATACACCACCGCAATGATTCAATCTTACCGCCTCACTCCGTCAATTATCTACCGATGACGTTAAGTTGTTGTTATTGTACTTGTTGTTGTTAATTTGTTGTTGCTGGCTCCTCAAGATTAGTTGAGAAGAGCGAAGGAGGAGGAAGAAGAAGGCATAGCAATAACCTTTGCGAGTTGTACTACATACATTTACACATCCATGCATACATATGTACATGCATATACACATATGAATGTGACTACAACAAAAACACTAGCTAACAAAGTTAATGACATTGAAACAGAAACAGAAACATTGAAACACAAATCATTTGTACACGTAAATAATTAGCACAAATGCGTGTTATTTCCATGTTTTACTTTCTAAACCCCATTCAGAAAAAGCAAACAATTATTTTTTAATAATTTATTCCAAATAAATTATTTCAGATCCCAGGCAAATGTATATAAAACCTTGCCTCGCCACTCACTCGCATTTTTATTGAGTCCATCCAATTGGCAGTTTTTCAATCTCTCAATTTTTAGCTTTAAATTAAACAACTTCCCCACATTTTGACTCTATGTCAATGTCACAATTCGTGACTTCGCTTTCAAATTTTTTCCTCAGATTTTTCAGTTTTTGTGCATACAATTGTGCCCAATCATTGGAATAAAGTATATACATATGTATATTTGATTTAGTTTGGCTTTATAAACATAACAAATAGATAATAAATAAAGTTTACTTACAAATAGAAAGACATTTCTAGATCTTTTGAGTGATGAAATTCTCTTTCTTCGAGTCCCATAACTGTCACATGCGACGCCATTTGCAAAAATCATGACATTTTTCACCTGGTAAACATTCCTGCATCCTTTTCCTTTGTGAAACCTCAAAAAGTCAATAGTCAGTCGTATAGAAACTTCTAGTTGCATATTATTAAATAAAACAAATCAATCTCTTGGTTAATAATTAGTAAAACTTTCACTTTCTGATCACTTTGCGTCACTTTTCTTTGACATTAGATTAATGACTGAATTTGGTGAAAACGAAAAGAAAAGAAAATTGGCCGACTATTAATTTGTAGATTGCACTTTGTAAGTTTTAATTTTTCGAAAAACACAATCATCATTACCGATTATTACCTAATATTAAATTTTCGTCATCATGACAAGCCAAAACAGAAAATAATGTTTTGAAGAAATTGCAAGATTTTTCGAATAGTCATGTCAGACGCGCCAAGTGAATGAGCTGCTTCTTAAAGCCCTAAAACAGTCGATAGATGATCGATAGATAACTAGTTCTCAAAATCTATTTATCTATTTTGTAACTTTACCTGGTTGCACTTTGTTCGGTCAATTTTGTAGTTGTTGTAGTCATCGTTGCTGCTTAGACAATTCAAAGTCAAAGCCAAGTCAAGCGCAGCTGTTCATTACGTTTTTTGCAATCGCATCGAAAGATACATCAAACGGGAGGGAGAGATCTTGTGGTGACCTCTAAGAAAACGGTCAAATCTTGGCTTGGCTCACGAAACTTTGATTAGACACACACACACACATCAGATAGGTGTAAGTGTCGAAAAAAAGAGCTGGATCTTATCGATAGCTTATCAATTTCGTAAAGTTTTGCAGAGTCAAGAATTTTCGTTTCCTTGTACTTACTATATAAGGTCAGACGAAGGCCAACAATTTTGCACTTCCAAACTGCCTGTCACTCAAAGAAGTTGTTTGTAGTTATTATTATTTTCTTTTGTATTCTTGTCCATAGATCATACAGCCCTGGATTTAATCATCAAATCCCTCAAGTCCCCCACAATGGTATGTGAGGGGACGCATTTCGATGGCAAGATACCCCATACATTTGTGATATTCGGTGCTTCGGTAAGTGTCAATTGGAAGAAGGACAATTCATTGCAAATGACAAATGACCTATTGATTGATTGAATGAAATTCTTAGGGTGATTTGGCCAAAAAGAAAATTTATCCCACTCTCTGGTGGCTTTATCGTGACGATCTCTTGCCGAAGCCCACAAAATTCTGTGGCTATGCTCGTTCCAAGCTATCCATTGAGAAGCTAAAGGAGAATTGTAAACAATATATGAAACTCCAACCGTACGAACAGGCCAAATATGATCAATTCTGGGCACTCAATGAATATGTCGCTGGCAGCTACGATGGGCGAACTGGTTTTGAGCTACTCAATCAGCAGCTGGAGATTATGGAGAACAAAAATAGAGCGAATCGAATTTTCTACTTAGCCTTACCCCCAAGTGTTTTCCATGAGGTCACGTCCAATGTCAAGGAGATTTGCATGTCGGTTTGGTAAGTAAACTTGGAGCAAATTGCTGAAGTTGAAACTTTTCTAATAAATGATTTTGGGTTCTTTTTTAGTGGCTGGAATCGTATTATTGTGGAAAAGCCTTTCGGACGTGACGATGTCACATCCAAGGAATTGAGTGATCATTTGGCTGGTTTATTCGACGAGGAGCAACTGTATCGCATTGATCATTATCTGGGCAAGGAAATGGTTCAGAATCTAATGACCATACGCTTTGGCAATAAGATCTTAAGCTCAACATGGAACCGCGAGAACATTGCCTCCGTGCAGATAACCTTCAAGGAGCCATTCGGAACTCAGGGTCGTGGTGGTTATTTCGATGAATTCGGCATTATACGCGATGTGATGCAGAATCACCTGCTGCAAATACTCTCGCTGGTGGCCATGGAGAAGCCAGTTACCTGCCATCCCGATGACATACGCGACGAGAAGGTCAAAGTGCTAAAGAGCATTGAGACCCTGAAATTGGATGATATGGTTCTGGGTCAATATGTTGGCAATCCAGAGGGTCGCACCGAGGATGAACGCACCGGTTACTTGGATGATCCGACTGTTGACAACGATTCAACCACACCAACCTATGCTCTGGCTGTGCTCAACATCAACAACGAACGCTGGCAGGGTGTACCCTTCATTTTGCGTTGCGGCAAAGCGCTAAATGAGCGCAAGGCCGAAGTTCGTATTCAATATCAGGATGTACCCGGTGACATTTTCGAGGGTAGCAGCAAGCGTAATGAACTTGTCATTCGTGTCCAGCCGGGCGAGGCTTTGTACTTCAAAATGATGACCAAGAGTCCTGGCATCACTTTCGATATTGAGGAAACCGAATTGGATCTTACCTATGAGCATCGCTACAAGGATTCCTATCTGCCCGATGCCTATGAGCGTCTCATCCTGGATGTCTTCTGTGGCTCCCAAATGCATTTCGTACGCTCCGACGAATTGCGCGAGGCTTGGCGGATATTCACACCGATATTGCATCGCATTGAGAAGGAGCACATCAAACCGATTGCCTATCAGTATGGATCGCGTGGACCCAAGGAGGCTGATCGCAAGTGCGAGGCCAGCAACTTCCTATACTCCGGCTCATACAAATGGCATGGCGGCAAATGAGCAAGTTGTAGCATTATTTACGGATCGGATAGATTGAATAAGTTGTTCTGGATCGGTTCAATACATGGGAGCACATGATAATTGTGATTTTGTTTATATTGAAAGGCTTTAAGGATAATGAAAGAAACCCAACTGACATCAAGACGTTTTGGCTCTAATAACTTTTGATTTTAGTTACTTTCATTCACTTGGACTTTCTCTAAGTTTACTTAGTAGTTACAGTTACTTTTGATCATTATATTATAATTTTTTTCCTTGTTTTTTTTTTTTATTAATTTTGTTTTACCCTATTTTAATTTTTTGATTTTGTACAAAGTAATTTTGTATTAAATACATATATGGGAAACTTTTTCTATACCCTACATTCAATTTGGAATTCATGCAAATATTTTTTAGGGTATTCAGGCATCGGCGTGAACGCTGCTTACTTTATTCAATTGACAGCATTAAAATGTCTCGCCTTACCTCCCGATGAAAAAAAGCCGCGACTAAGCTTAACTTTTTGTGAATATTCACAAAAAGAAGCCATTTAATATTTTATTTTATAATTTGTCAGCTCAAAATCGATTTCTGAATCAAGTTTTGAACGATTTAATCTAGAATAGAGTTTGTAAAATTACAAAATGTTGATAGGAAAAACAAATTTTTGTGTCACTTTTTTTTATTAGTTTTACTTTTGACATTCGAAAAACTGTTAAAAGTAAAGGATTTTTTATATATAGATACACATACACATATACATATATTCTATCCACTCTTCTAGCCTTTGTCTAATGTTGGGTAAAGTAACTAAATCGTATTTAAATTTAAAATCGCTTTATATACAATTATTATTTGTATTCATTGGTCTTTCAGAAGCTTAGCTTACGGCTGAAATCATTGGACTTTATACAAAAAAATATATGTATGTAAGTACTAGTATTTATGTATTTTGTGCAAAAGGGACAGCTTAACCAGCTGTCAATGTTCTCAGATTAATGCGAGCATGCGGAAATGGGAAAAATAGTTATTTACTAACTAAGTAACCCACTCACATACATACACATGTATATGTACATACATACATACACATATGGATAAAGTATAAGTTTCGTTGTCTATATGATAAGATAAGCCCCTCTCATAGGTAGATGGATTGACATTGCTAGGCAATTTCAAATGGAAGCTAGTACCTACATAAATATATTACGGACTAGGCACATTTGGATTGTCAATTCTTGAATATCCTTGGACCAGGAAGCAAAGCCAAAAAATCTTAACTCGTCCTGTAGCCCCGTCACCTTAGGCTTTTGGTGCTCTGCTCAGCTGTGGCATTTTGGCACGCCAGCAATTTATTGAAATTCCTTTTGCTGAAGAAAAAGTGAAAAAGAAAAAACACACACACACACACATACACACAAAAAAAGAAAGCACGAGGAAAAGCCAATGTGTGCCACGAGAGCCACAAGAGCCGGAATGTCAAAGTCACTTTCATTATCGGACAAGAAAAAAAATACATATGTATGAGTTTCCGTACACCGACTTTGAAGTATCCTGTAGCACTTGAGGCACTTCAAACAAAAAAACGAATGGGGGTAAAATAATAATCTTTCCTTTGTGTTTCTAGACCTACTCCAGATTGAAAGAAACTCTTTACAGTAAAGGAAACGACATTTTTGATAAGGATACTTGGATATCCTAATTGGAGTTCTAATTGAATTGGTTGATATATACAAAAAATCAACGTAAAATCGAATACAAAATAAACTTGAGATATCAACTATTCGTTTATTATTGATAAATAACTAAATAATATGCTTTTGGAGGTTAAGGTAGTAGCCCTTTCAATAGTATTTTCCAACACTGAACAAAAGTTCCAGCTGAACTTCAAACGAATTCAAAGGAAAACCAAGAGTCACAATTATTTTATGATAATTAAGAGAGGGAACGCATATACTCTCTGTCTCACACAGGGTAAAAGGGTATAAAGAAGAAGGTAGGTACGGAGTTTTGCAAAGAGTGGGTCGAGAGAGAGAGAGTGAAGGGAAACAAAACAAAGAGAAAACAAAATAAAACAGTACAAAGCCACAATAAGAACGAGGACCATTAACGGCTGACAACAACAACAACAGCTACAAACACATAAGCGCCTTTGTAGGAGGAGACAGAAGAGCATAAGACCAGGCAAGAGAGAGGTAGCGTAACGGAAAGAATTTCTTGATTAAGTTATAGGAATGTGGGCTCACGACAGACCGACTGACAAAAACGCCATGGAATGAAACACAAGAGGGAGACAGAGAAAGAGAGAAAGGATGTGGAACAGAACGGAGCAACCGGCATGAATGTCGCGCCATTGTCTGTCTCTGACATTTCATTTGTGTTCATTCCTCCTGTCCTTGCTGCGTGTGTGTGTATGTGCGTGTGTTTCTCTCTGGTCCCGCTACAAGGACCAACGTCCAAGCATCACTGCCAAAGGAAGAGCCAGCGAGTTTCAAGTCAATAAAGAATACTGATTAATGTCAATTTGCTGCCAATGTTGTTGTTGTTATTATTTCTTGTTGTTGTTGTTGTTTTTTTTGGGTCTTTTACATAAATTATGCATAAAACGCAAAACATTTTTACAAAACGCCCAATAAAATATACATATCTCGCGCCATTCCACGTTTTTTCTTCTTCCAAAAACTGGCAAATGTCACTGGCCTTCACTCTGCATCACTTCCCCACACTGCCATTCTCTGCATCAACTTCAAGCCTCATAGCCTTCGCATTATATACATCAGAATCTGTGGATCGTCTGACAGGCGGCAAGGAGATTGAGATACTTTAGTGAGTCAGTGCGGCATTTAAGCTGTTTTAAGTCGCTTAACACACAGACAAACCAACTCAAACATTCACACATACACACACACGCACAGTAAGATCGAATTACGTATAGACATACGTTTGCATGGGGCACACACACACACACACAAAGCAAAACACAAAAGGAGGACATCGACATAGCAATGTCCTTTTTATATTTCATATTCAATAGGTTACCTTTTAGGTTAGGTTACGTTGCCAATGAAATTAAGCACAACGTTTGCAAACATATTGTATTTCTGTTTTCATTTGAAGAATAGGACGTACAAGACAAATATTCTATTAATGTTTTCATGAATGTCATGTCATTATTTTAAATATTACATGATTATAAAAATGTGTTAATAGATAGCCTGGTGATCCATTGAGACCAGTGCCGATCGATCGCCTAACGATCTGGCAACACTGAAGCATATTTTTAACGAACCCTCATTATGTGTCGAGTGGTGGACTTGGTTCGTTCGCATTCTCAGCTGGTCGTCAATTTTTTGGTTAAGTTAACCGCATCTTCTCTCTGTGTTCCCTTTTTGACTTTTTATTTGATTATTTTTCCGTGTTGTTGTTTTATTCTTTTAATGCGGAAAAGCCGTCATAAAAAAATGAGACTCGTCGAGGCGGCAACCAACGACACAAACCAAAAAAAAAAAGGCAAGAAAAGAGCAGGAGCAAAAAAAGAAAAAAAAAAGCTCACAAATTGTGAATCTGTGTATAAATTTAATTTCCCTTTCGTTCGTTTTTTGTTTTCAGCTTTCAGTTTTCAGTTTTTTTTCGCTCATAATCAAATTTTTAAACGCAACGATTTAAGGCCTTCTCCTGCTGGGGTCCTGAAAGAGCTGAAGATGAGGTTTTTCATTTTTTTGTTTCGTTTATTCTGAGCTGCGATGACATATGAAATATTAACATGACCAAAAGGATGGCTGAAAGAGAGAGAGAGAGCACGTTGGCGACGGGGCAACAGCGAAAGGGACCAGTCGGGATGGGGGACCAGGATCCTGGAAAGGTTAGCGGTGGGGCTCGACTCGCGCAATTTGCCATCAAGCGTAAAAACAAATTTACTTTAACGAGGCACAAGAAAAAAAAAACACACACACACAACACCATAGAAGATGGATAAGAGTGAGATAGAATACGATAGAGCGAGAGAGATACATACACATACACAGAGTGAAATGGAAAGGTTGCCTTTTGCCAGTTTGTATATAAATTAGAACACATCAAAAGTTTGTGACATTAAATTTTTGTTTTTTTCTTTTTATTTTGTTGTCTTCCGCCACACACACACACACACAGAGAGAGAGAGAGGGAGAGAGAGAGGCACTCGCATACATATGCGATTGGCGCTTAGATAAATGTTTTAGCAAAATGAAGATGACACGATGACAGTAATGATGCCCCGCGACACGAATCCCCGTTCACCCCGCCATCCCAACCAAAAACCCAAAAGGCAAACTGTACCTGAACCCAAAATGAAACACAACAAAACAAAACGACTTGACAATACTCTGCAAATATTTAGCACTTCAACGGTATAAAAAGTTAGACAACTTTCGTTGAGAGCCATGAGAGCCATGATAATTTGGACATTTTTATACTCGTATTTTTAAACTCATAAATGTTTTTAATTTCGAAAAGCGTATGTTGAGAACGATTCCACCGATTCTCGTTTATTTGATAGTTTCTCCAATTCCGTGTTCATATTATTTTTAGCTGAAATAACTGAAAAGTATTGAAAAGATTTGACTAAGAATCCAATTTGTTTCTGAAGACGACAACAATTCAACTCAGAAATCTTAAAGAAAAAGCTTAACATTTATTGCGGTTTTTTATTTTTGAAAAAATTATACAATTTAGATTCTCTAGATCGAATCTTAATAACTGAAAGATTCCTCCATTCGTTCTTAATCTTTACAGGAACTTATATGCTTTTTCCTGTATGAACTTTGAATATTTTTTATACTTTTTTCTTTCTGTTTTTTTTTTTTTGTACTTTTTGGACATGGAGGGTATAGCCAGGGCTAGCGAAGACGGTCATGGGGTTGGGTTGATTAAATGTTCCGTTTATGTGTGTGTGTGTGCGTGTGCGTGTGTGTGAAAATGCAGTGACAGCAACCATTCTCATTCTGCCGAAAAAGTCGATTACACTTGAGCACACACACACACACAGACAATCTTCGTCACTCACTCTTTCGCACACACACGCATACTTATACATGTTAATGCATTGCCTCCACGTATGCCATTACCGTTACGTTACGTTACGCATACGTCGTTGTTGCCGCCACTTGACTTTTTGCAGTCAGTCACGAATTTGCTTTAACAAACTTTCTTCTCGCTCTCTCACACACACACACACACACTCACACACTCACTCACTGTCTCCTGTCTCTGTTGCTCCCACTCAAGCATGCTTCGCTGGTTTATCGTGCGTTACTGTAGTTGTTCGGCCGACGTTTTTTTTTTTTTTCAAGAAATCTTCTTTCTCTTTGCGGTCGACTCCTGTGGCATGCTTCGGTTAAAGGGAAAGTTCGATCAGAAGAGTGAGAGAATTATGAAAGTATTTAACACGTATCAGATATTTGAGGTTCTCCGGGGAATATGTACATATATGTATGTATATCCATATATTTATCTACATCTAAATATCTTAACAGATAGGTTCACGAATTTATGTATTGTCTTCGTGCTTTCAAATTTTCAAAGTTTCATCTCATTTCAAATTGGCAAGTTAAATGTACAATTTCGTCTTAATTATTATTGTAATCATCTTCAGTGTGGCACACCAAGCGTATACGTTATCAAGGCACACCATGCGTATACGTTATCAAGGACTGCCAAATAAAAAAAAGCAAATGATTAATGAAATGAATAAACGTTAAAAATGGATAAATAGGTAGATACAGCTATTTTTTTTATTAACCCTTTTACAAAATATTAAGAGAAATATGTATAAATAATTCCAATTTTAAATTATATGGGAACTAACTCAGTTTGTTTTTGAAAATTCGCAACAAGTTGAAAGTAAATTGATTTCATTTTTTCTCTCAATTAGTTTTTAAATGTTTTTTATAGCCACTAACTTATAACTAACTTACTAACGTAGATATTCTAGATATTCATCTGAGACATCATGTTTCTTGGCGAAAGTTTTTAAGGGTTCTTTGTAGTATCCGATTTTTGTATATGCTTTGGCACCATATAACTTGATCCGCCCTAGAATGTTTTTTTTTTTAACCACAATCGTTTCCATTTTCCCCGACGGAACTACCTTTCAGTATTGCTTCATCGGGGGGAAAAGCCACCTACGTCGGGGTTCGAACTCGAGAGCAACAGAATTGTAGATTTAGTAGGTCTCCACTGAACCACCGACTACCGCCCTAGAATGTATGTACATACATATGTCCACATTCTCATGAGACCTTTCTCTCATCTTAAATAGAGAAATAGCAAGTTTTCCACTTCATTTTCAAATTACCTTTTGTACTTACTAATAGAACAAACGTTTCTCTCTATTCGAATGTATTTTCTTTTGTTAGCCATATACTAACTTTAATTACGGACGTGAATTTAAAGATCTTTTATATGCTGACTTGAGATCTTTGACTTTAGTTTGTTTATCTGCTAAAGTAAAAACTAATTGGTTGTCGAAATATTGAAATATAATTTCGAAAAAGCTGTAAAAGGAATCTGACGTTATCCACGGTATTGGCAAAGTCTTTAGCAAATATTTAGTATCTTTTTTGTTACGGGCTGTGAGATAAATAAAAATTTAGTTGGCCAAATTGCCAGACAGTCAAGCCCTTACCCCTTTCTCCTTTGTGTCTTGATGTGTGTGTGTGTGTGTGTGTGTGTGTTTGATGCCAATGAATATTAAAAATATTTGTTGTTATGTTAAAAACTTTTAATTGGATTGCAGCCGTTTTAATACTTTCATAACGCCCAACCAAATAACGCTGAGAGTCAGAGAAAACGTTTGCATAAAAACCAAGTGCCAAGTGATGGAGGGATGGCCCGATGGCCGGATGGGCTTGTTAGGCTAGGCTTTGGAGGGGGACAGGACGCGGACGCTTTGTAAATGTGTATTGTTAAACTGAAAAATCAATTAAAATTGCCACATTGATGGCTTAAATCGTCTGGCTCTAAAGTGGAATCGAATTCAATGCGATATTCAGTTGAGTTGAACTAGAAGTAAAAGTTAAAATTGAATAAATAAAACAATGTTATCAATTTGCTTTTTGCTGGTATGGTGGTCGTTTTTTTTTTTTTTTTTGGTTTCTTTTATTTGGTTTTGGTTTTTTTCTCTTTTGATAAATTGTACATACATACATATATATTTAAATTATATAATAATAATATATATATATATATATATATATTGAGACATTTCTTGGTTCAGCGTGAATGTCAGTGTTTAGTTTTTTTTCTTTTTCCATTTCCGTTTTTTTTTTGTTTCGTACATTTTTGCTTCTTGGGGTTTTTTTTTTGTTGGAGCCATAGAACAATTATCACATCTTAAATATACATTTACATATATGTATATATATATAAATACATATATATATATATCTACATATATAGAGGCTACACTTAAACGTATCCATTATATATTTTCTCATATGTATAGGTGTGGGGGGGTGTTTGAATGTGTTGATTAAACTAATGATAAAACTGAACATCATCATTTTCATTATCATCATCATAATCATCATTTTATAACACAAAATCGTGAAAAATGGTTAAGTTATATAAACTTAAACTAAAAATTCATAAAATTAATCACAATCTGATCAATTTATTCAGATTTCTAAAAATTTGTATAAAAAACTTCTTTGTATTCAAAATCAAGTGGTCTAATGAGTACCAAAATCCCTTTGTTAAACAAAAATCTACACATTTTTTGGCCACAAAGAACAAAGAGGGAGACAGAAAAAACAAAATTAGTTGTGAATAAATTTACTTGCAATGGGAATGGGAATTGTAGTTGTTTATGTATTCATTCATTTGAAATGCATCTTCAGTCCTTAAACACACACACACACACACACATATGAATGGACTTGGTAAATTGTTTGTCTCGGTGACACTTGACCAACATTTAGCCACTTTTTTCTTAATTAGAGTTGACGGTTTCTTCTTCTTCATCTTCTGACCAGTTTGCAGCATTTCCTTATAGGTATATATGTATGTGTGTAGCCATGTTCAGCTAGAACTCTGTCTCTCATCCGCTGGTTGGCTGCATTCAAAGTTTGCTCATTTATATTGTATAAACAGAGCCTTTAGCTCATTGAAAACGTTCTCTAGCCCCAGGAAAAGTGGACGTTCTTGGCGGCATCATCATTTACTCTCTCTCTCTCTCTCTCTCCCTCTGTCTTCTTCTTTTTTGCTTATGTTTTTCTTTATACTCTGTTCTTTTAGTGTTCATTTCCAAAAAAAAAACACAACACAAAAAACAAGCTCCCAAAAGTATGCTACAATTTCTTACGTATGTGTAGCTCTCTGTCCATACGTATGGGTATGCGTGTGTGTTTGTGTGTGTGTGTGTGTGTGTGAGCAAAGCACATGCTTTGAATTAAACGTTTTATAGCCTAGCGGCTGCTGCTGCTTGCCTTAGTCGGCAAAATTTCAAAGGCCAAAAGAGCGAGGCAAAAATTCATTAGATATTTAAAAACAAAGTGAAAACATTTGTGTGTCCTTTTGTCTCTGACAATAATAATAATCATGACGATGACGATGAAGGGCAACTACCAAAGAGAAAAGTGAAAGGAATTAAAAACCATATAAAAACAGAAAAAAAACAACGACAAAAAGAATCAAAACAGAAAGCGAAACCAAGAGTACATATATTCGTATATGGGTGTGCGGTATGTGTGTGTGTATGTGTGTGTGTGCTAAACGTGCATGTGCCCATCATCGTGCCCAAGGCTAAAGCCCTGCATTTTCATTCCGAATTTTTTTGTTCATTCTCTCTCTCTCTCTTTCTGTGTCTCCCTGTCCTTTTGTCCGGCTTGTGTCATTCTAGTAGATGCACTCGCCCAGTAAATCGCATTCACCCTTCTCCAGCGGTTTCAACCACAACGGATTATAGTTGGGGCAGAGCTTACGATGTATGGGCATTTTGATTTGAACAGGCGTCGCGGCGACACCCTCCCAATTGTGTCCCTCGAAGCGTGAACCATCCGATTTGTTGCATTGCATACTAAGCGGCTCCTGTATGTACATTGTATACAGTTGATCGACGCGTGGCTGGCTCCATTCGATGCTACGATAATTTGCTGAACGTGCCCCATTCAAATGTATGCCACGCTGATGCTCCTTGCTTTGCCGCCACAAAAACGAGAAACGAGAAATCAAATTAATTTGCCTGAAACTTTTGTCAAATCCCCACTAATGCTTTAGATTTAGCAAATGAAATCTTTAAATTCGACAAGCTTCTAATTTACAGATCTAATTTATCGATAAATATTTGCTTAATTGATCGCTTCAATTGTTCGTTAAGCAACACTGAAGATCAGTGTGAGCAATGTTTGTTTTAAGTTTAATTTTGATGCCTTTATAAAAACTTCTTCAAAAATGATATATGTATACCAAATTTTTGGGATAATTTTTTTTTTTTTTGTAAATTTGTTTTAGCCTAATCATTGATAATTGTTCAAAAGTTGACCTTTCTTGGTTATATTTCTTTGGGTTACTTTAGTAATTATTGCTTTTTTTTCCTTCTTGTCATAACAGAAACCATTTAACCTTTTATGTGTACATTTTTGCCGCAAATTCTAGCGAGTCACCGCCGTTTGTTAATCTAATATAAACTTTGTAAAACGACCGCACTTCCTTCCTTTCCGCCCTGCTCGACTGCTCTCTCCCTATCTATCTTGCTGCTGAGATGCCATTAAAGTTGGCAATTAGCGAACATCTTTTTTAGCCTGAATACAGCCTGTCGTCAAAACATAAAGTGAAATTCCCTGCGTGCCCAAAGACAAAAAGCAAACAAAAGATGAGCCCTGTAACGTGGGGGGAGGAAAAAAAAACTTTTCACCTTTGATGCTTAAACCGAAATGCCAAAGAAAAATGGACAACATAAAAGTCAGTGGGGGCGAGGAGGAAAGGGTCTCCCAGTTCCATTAGTCACTCACCGTTTCATATAGATGAAGTAATTCTCGAGCGTCTCCTCTGATACAGAACTTTTGCATACCTCAAGTTTTGTGGCTGGATAATAATGGATATAGTTAACGCACATTTCATCGCTGATGGCGAATCCACCAAGAGCGGCACTCTTATCGGCCGTGGTATTGTAATAGCAAGTGGTAACCAATGCATCACCCTAAAAGGAAAAGTGTATTCACATGATATGTCTCTCCCTCTCTCTCTCTTCTCTCAGTGGGACTCACCGGCATTACATGTGGCTTATAATGCAATGTACGCATCTCTTGGAAATGATGCGAATAGTAATCATCACGATTTACTTCTCGAAGTTCCTGTTCACCGCGAAAATGTCTCGTAAGGACACGGAGTCCACGCAAATGCGTATGCAATTGCGAGCCAAAGATAATTATACCATTGCTTGGTAAGCTTGCCCGCGTACAATCGGCCACACAATAACCGCTAAGAGGAAATGCCAGTTGGCCCGGTGGTATGGCCATTTTATCAGTATATTCTAGGCCCAATTCCATAACAGCTGCATCATATTGACGCAAAGTTTTCGATATTTTGATGCGAAAACCGGAATTATCCACAAGGCCTGCAAGAGAACAAGAGAAAAAGTGGGCATATGATTAATATTTTTTCCCATCTCTCTCTTCTTTTTGGTGTTGTTGTTCGTTTGAAATGCAAAAGGACACTTAAATCAACCCGGATAACGACATTGCTGTCCTTGCGACAAGTGCATATATAGATATACATAAATGTATAAATAAAACTTTTAATGAAATTGCGATGACACTGTCACTCTTTGACAGCTGCCATAGTAATAAAACATTCCAAAAAGTTAATTTAAAAAGACAACTTTGGGTATGTATATTTTATATCATGTAGAGCAGGTCAGTTTTGAAATTTGTTTGAATTTAAACAGTTTATCAACACTAGCAAAGTGTGTCGGAATCAGAGTAGAAAACCAATAAGAACTGAAGTATAAGTTAAAGAGGCTTAAGCAAAGGCGAAACTTGAAGGTAATCGAGGTATCGAGCATTTGGGCACTAACACATTTGAAAAGAAGAGTAATACGACACTCACCTGCTTGCTTCTCTACATTATTAAAGTGCACCTCAAGCCTTACATAGGGACTGTAACCTGGACCACCCAGTGGAAGGCCAGCCTCTGGCGGATATGTAAAGGAGCTGGCACCCATGGCCCACAAGACCATTACCTTGGAGCAGACTTTAGCCTTGGGTGGCAATTGATCGCAATCACCTTTGTAAAGAGGAATTTCGGCATGCTCATCGGTTTCACAGTGAAATAACTCCATGTGATGAACAATGTGCGGATTTTTAATTATCGGCTCGAATTGCACAATATGATGGCGATGCTTGGTGATCTCGTCAAGCCGTTGCACATGACACCAATAGGTGGTCTCAATAGCTGGAATGGGTGCCTGATTCAAAGTGATCTCAATGGATGTAAGATCTCTGAAAAGCAATTGTAATGGATTACCGTGCAGCTAACTAGAATATAACCAAAAACTACTTACGTCTCGGGTATAAGTATTTTATCAGCACGCAATAATTGCATCATTTTCATGCCCGCTTCATGGGGTGAACTTATATTTGGCATTGCAAACTGATGATGATCCTCCAAAGATAATTCGGTTTCACCACGTGCCCAAACCACATACATGGTGCCCTCCTAGCACACCGCATATCAGTAAAGGGATAAATGATTTCGCAGAAAATGATACTCACGTGCAAACGTAAATCAAGTGGGTCACATGTATCGAATTTGCGTTTAAATGCCAAGGTAAATTCATCCATTTTAAAGACCTCGCAATCTTGCTGATAGTCCTTACGTACCCAAAGACCATCGGGACTGGTATATGTGTCTGTGACCACATTGAAGAAACCATTCTGATTCTCAAAGAAACAAATGTCCGCATCCGTGAGGCTGCCACGTTTCGAGAAACCCAAATAGAACCAACGATGCTGCTCATTGAATGCATTTTGCAAATGGAAAAGTACCTCCTGTTTATACCAATCGACCATCCAGCTAAGTTTTATCTCCTTATCATCCAGATAGATCTCATGAAGTTTTGTATCTGATAGACCTAAAGAAAATTAAGATATACCATGGATTTAGCTTGTGGATTGAATGCAAAGAAGTTGTACAAGTTTTTAAAAGTGGAATTAATAGAAGAAACTCAAGCGAAAAATGAAAAGTCTTTTGTGTTAGAAATGAGAGACAATCAATATAATTTTTTAAACTCAAATTTATTTATTTCAATAACGTCTTGTGATGTCTTAACCAATGCGGATGTCTCCTCCTACGTTAGAAGGAACAATTAAAAAAGAGACAGACTTTTATGTCAAGTGAAGTGTGTGTGTGTGTGAGTCTGGAATGAAACACACTTTATGTCAAATGGAATGTGTGGCAAAGAAGAACAAGCTAATAATTTGATCTTATGATTATTCTAACAAAAACATACTTTTTGGTTTTTATGTAAGGCTTTTTTTTAAACCGAAATCAGATCCACAACTGACACTTCACTGTGCTTCAGCCATGTTTTAAGTGTTTTTCATTTAAAATCTTTATATACGAACAATATAAGTGAACAATCACCTCAATTGTTGCATATAATTTCACAAGAGATCCATTCAGTTGCCTTCGTGAGACCATTAAGTCTATTAATATTCGGCTTATTGGTCAGTGGGCCGACTTTAATCAACATTTTATTGAAGCAATTTGTTGTAGTTGCTTTCAGTAATTTGCATCTTTTCTTCGATTTCAAGTAGAATCACGTCTGGAGGGCTTTGGCCTATGGGCGAGCAAACGCCTCCTCCCGATTCCCTGATGCCCTCTCTTGCCATTCGCTTCTCTCTTGCTAACCATCTCTTTTCGACACTTTTATCTGTCCAGACTGTATTTGCCACGTTTTATGACGCTCTCTTGAAATTAATGTGGCAATTAAAGCATGGTCTCCAGTTACGAGTTGCGAGATGAAAAAATTTCGTACACAGGACTCGGTAGATGGTATCCTTTATGCATATATACATAAGTATGTATGTATGTATGTATTGGGCGTTACGATAATCAAGTTGCTTTGTACTAATTACCCAAATAAAAACGAAACACGCGATTTCAATCTGACCGACTTGCTTCGCTTCACTCGGTTTCTGCTATTACTTCTTCATTCCACTTTCACTCTCCCCCTTTCTCTGCCTTGCAGTCTCTTTCTGGGCCGCTCATCTGCGGCAATCGGTCAGCAGTCAGCAGGACTAACAATCGTCCGGCCATTCAGCCATCTAGCCAGTGAAGCGGCAGTAACAAGAGGAAAAGAAAAACCCAATAAAATGTCAAATCCAATTGGCAAACACACACACACACACACATGAAAGTGGAAGTGGATGTGAATTGAGAGATGTGGACCACAGTGAAGTGTACCAAGTATATCAAATTGTTTGACAGTGCACACAAATGGAAGATGATGGAGGCGCTAGATGAGAAAAGGAATGCGAAAGGAACAAAAAAAAAAACAACAACCTAGACATGAGGGAGTGGGTGATAGAGTGAAGGAAATGGGGGTGGGGATGGGGCATGGATAAAGAGAGCGACAGTAAAAACACTCGATTACAATCAAAAGTGACAGCAGCGGGGAATCGGTCAATGATTTAGGTTTGAGCTTGAACAGGCTAGCTAGACGGCCAACGGGCTGACTGTGTTGGCTCCCATCTCATGATGAATTTCGCTTTCCTTCCGGCTGGAACACTGGGTCTACATTTTGTAATATCTTAACAATAATATGGGAAATAATGAGAAAATTCCCAAAACATATCCTCATACTGAAATTGACCAGGAATTGAAAATCATAACCATTCGTTAAGAATCTCAAAGGAAGTTCAAGGATATGTTAAAGGATGATATTATATACATATATATATATATAAAATGGACTAGCGAAAAACTGCTGAGGACTTTTCAGGACTTTCTGCTGTCAATTTTAACTGGAAACTGGTCAACAAATGACTTTTCTTTATTAGGGACATATCTATCTATAGAGCTAACTAACTGATATCGGGTCTAGACCATTATTACTATAAACAATATTATAGGATATAAAATTTTCGATTTGAAAGTGAATGGCTTAAGCTCCAATATTTTCAATCATATAAAAGATAAAGTAATAGAAAGGGTTAACATTATTATGAAATTGGAAAGTTTTTTGGGAGCGAAATGTAAAATATTTTCGGGTTAATAAATCTTCTTTAATTTTGAAGTTAAATTAATCACTTTTCCTACATGATTTTTGTTGACTTAAATATGAGAGGTTTTCGAATACGAACATGGTTCGGATTTGTTGAAATCGAAGGGGATCGAAGATACGTCGAAGATCAATTGTTCGAATGCCCTGTTTAGTCCTAGCTAAACAAACCAAAGAATTTCGAACCAGTGTGCCATAATAAATTTTCGCTTTCCGTCGCTTGCCAGCATGGTGCTGCTCAACCAAGCAGGTTCAATCAAGTTCAGCGGAAGTAATATGCTGCCACCAACGAGTTGGTTTCTCAACTGGATAGCACACACATACACACACACACACAGACTGGTGGTTTCGTATAAAATTGATTTGTTACACTACATATGTCTCACTTCAGATCCAAACAAGCTCACATACATACATACTCTTATATGTACAGACGTATGTACATATGTATATAACTCGAACCGTAACAGTCGTGTAACCAAGCGAATGTGTTTGCTCTTCGCCACCCATCGAGCTGACAGAGTTGTCCTCCCCAGGACACAGGGAATGGTGTGTGTGTGTGTGTGTGGGGGTGGATGGGGGAAGAAAAGAATAAACGGGATGATGGTAATATACAACAAATTGGTTACATTGTTACCAAACTCGTGCACAAATGGCCAAGGAATTTGAAAAGAACGAAGAAAACTTCACAGAACCAAAGATTAAGATTAAGATTAAGATTAAGATATTTGTTAATGTTTATTAACCAACAAAATCAACAACAAAACGAAAAAGATTGGTTTATCTTTAAGATTGCTCAAATCAATATATGAAAATAGTTCAAGTCACAGCAAATGAAGTTTTCAATTAAAGTTTAGTTCAAGTTGAAATTGGTTTGAGAAGTTTGTGTTTTAGTGAAATTGAGTTAGGACACTGTTCAGGTAGATTGTTTCTTAGTAACATCTTTTGTACTGTTGAAAGTTAATTTAAAATTCCAAAAAAGCAGCAGCTCGAATTGATTTGATTACAAAACGGATTGCAGTTTAAATGTTGTTGTTGTTTTTTTTTCTTTTCTTTTCGTTTATCTTGGCATGTTTTTGCTGCTCACGCATACGTATACGTAATATTTTCACACTTTGGCAAAGTAATTGAATTCACACACACGTACTTACCTAAAGTATATATGTATGTGTTTGTGTCTACATATATGACAGTAAATTTAATAAAGTTGAAGTTTATTGCATTTTGACTTTGGCTCTGCTGCCGCCTGGCTGCTTCTTAGTTGAAACCCCGATCCTAATCAAAAAAGTTTTTGTTTGAGCGCTTTGAACTTGAAATGCCATTTTAACGCTACGCTCTGGAATTCTTCTCTTCAATGCCGCCCGAATGGATACGGCAATGGGATTGGAGTGTGGAGTCTATATATATGTATGTATATATTTTGTGTGCATAGTTTGACTGGATAATGGCAATGGAAATGGGCACATGATGGTTAGATGAGTGGCATGCCAAAGCGCACAGGAATTTTCTTATTATTTACTGCATGCGAATAACTTAACTTGCGAAAGGCAATTTTCCCCCACCCTCCACCTCCCGTTTTTTCGTCATCTTTCAAAGTTCTTTTTGCGACGCATTTCTACACAATTTGCTAGCACTCCAAACCAAGAAACCGGCCACCCACTCCCACAAGTCGCCCATTACTCGCCCAGCCAGCCAATGGAATTTCCTTAGCTTGTCTGTGTGTGTTTGTGTTTTTTCTGTGCGCTCTCCTTCTGTTTTTGTTTGTTCGTCGTCCGGATGATGTCATTATAATGATGTTATATGCACAAATCGTTGTCAATTGGTTGATGCCTTTCCCTTTTCTGCTCGTTTTCCATCTACTTCCATTTACGTTTCGAATTCTTATTTCCCCCTAGGCTAACGTTCAAGTGACGCAAAAGCATCTTGAGAATGTCGCCATTGCCATTGCCCTTATATCCAATTCCCTCTCACTTAACACTTTATTGAATTCCTTTTGTGCTCTGTTATCATTATCCGTTCCCCACCCACACTGCTCTACCGCTCTCATCTGTCCAATTCGTATACGCCGTGTCCGTGTGTCTGTCCGTTTCCGTTTCCGTCTGCCTCTCCGTCTTTCTCCCATAATATAAATTGACTGCGTTTGCTCCTGTTGTCCGTTCGCCCGCCTTGTCACATTGAGTTATGAAATGGCATTGAAAACGTTGGGATTTCATTGCAAGTGCCAACCTCCCACTTATTGACCCATTTACAATTCAATCACAATTTTTTCCATTACATTTCTCATATTTCCATTTTTAAAGGTAGATATGCCACATAATACCCAAAAAATATTACTCATCCGCCGTGTAATTCAAGAAGAAAGTTTTATTCACATTTCTGCTAGTATAAACTTTTATTTAATAACTTTCTAAGTAATATTTATCGAAAACAAATAAATTCAACAAGTTCATCCAATGAGAGGACAAAATATATAGCCTTTTGGGTTTAATTCAGAATAAGTTTTAGCATTGAGAAAATTCTAGAATCAATAGACAATTTTGCTGATGACACAAACCAATCAAATTCAACTTAATATAAACTAGGCCAACGCATAATTTTACTTAGTACTTATTCAAACACTTTTCAATAGATTTGCCACATTCGTTAGACTTTATCATCTAGGATTACAAGTGATCACTTGCTTTATATTACGAAGAATAAAATTGATGATATTTTAAACGACTTTTAAGACTCTCCATATGAGCATTAATCATGTCCTGATCTCTACTAAAGTGAATGAGTTGTCTTTTCTTCCCATGTCATAATGGGCACATTTAGATATATCTTTTACATTTAGCTTGCTCCTATGACTTTCTCGTTTAACGTTTTCTTTTACTTTTCTTTTGCTCCTTTTGTTAGCTACATTTTTGATTGAGACAAATATTTGAACAAATTTCGCCAAGGACCTCCCTCTAGAAATGTGGTTGAGGCATTTTGTCGTATATAAATTATTGAGGATTTATGGTGTGCACTCAGGCACACAAACACTCACACATACATACATACATACATATGTACATATATGTACAGACATGTATGTATGTATATATGTATTTGATATAAATGTATTGGCAGATTGTCTACAACAAACGAGCTCACGTTTAGTTTATGATGAAGTTTAGTTTATTTAATGGTTCGCCACTTGGCACCCATCATTTATGCCTTCGAAATGATGATGATGATTATGATGAACAGGATAATGATAATGATAATGATTATGTGGATGATGTCGTGCACAGGTTAATGTAATTGCCCAGACTCGTCAGCGGTTTGCGGTGACACTTTGAGTAATGACGACACTTGCCGCCCAGTTCGTTAATCTACTCTAAAATATCACAAAGACCACTTTAATCACATCGTTTTTACCTTGACAACTTCTTCATTTGGATCAAATTGCACAATGGTTTACCACAGTGAAATGGACCCCACGACGACGACAAGAAGCAGAAGGAGGCGAAGAGCGGCAAAACAAACACAAACACCCACACACACAATCCAAAGAGTGAGTGAAGTGAACTGGAACATATTGTGCTTGGGCAATGCTTTTGCAATTTGACCGCAAACATTTCGAGAAGCACGAACAGGTGTATATGCATCTCTTTGTGTGTGTGTGTGTGTGTGTGTGTGTGTGTGTAAAGGAAACGCCGATGGTACGCACATGATATGCATTCAAAAGCGACATGCGTTATGCATTTTTGAAAAAACAAAACATGCCTAACTACGGTGACCTCTCCTTGCATAAACAAAAGCCCCCACCAAATTGCCATGGTCACCAGAAACGGAAAAAAAGAGACCAACTCCCACAACCACTAGGCGGAAAGCAGTAGAGTGAAATCCGGCAATGGCAGAAACTGCGTGATAAATAAATTAAAAGGCACACGCAAAACAGACAGCGCAAACCAAAAATGGCCAACAGCAGGCACATTGAAACCCAATCTAATAAACCATTGGCCACGCACTGACCCCCCTCCATGCATGTGTGTACAAGTGTGTGTGTGTGTGTGTGTGTGTGCGTTTGTGGTGTGGGATGAGCCACATTGGTTTTGCTTGGTTTGGCTTGTGGCCAACGAAAAGCAACCAGAACAAAAAACAACACCAAGAGTCAAAATGAGGCTGAAAACGCAAAAGCCAAAAATTGAAATTGATAAAAAAATTATATGAATTTGGGCCGAATAGTCAATGTCCTGTAAGAAGAAGGAACGTATACATATATAAATGATTTTGAGCAATAGTTTGTAAACAAAGCTTGATTATCTAAACATATAGAATATTGGATAAGATAAGCATACGAGTAATCAGGAAAATTGCACTCTCTAATGCAATATAATGCAATATTGTCGAGTGTTCATGAAAATTTCCAGTGTCTTTCATAAAAACAAGGAACAAGACTACTAAAGACTTCCTTTGAGCTTAGATTAAACTAGTTTTTAAGATTCTGCAGCATAACTTAGGTGGCCTTTGGCAACATAGATAATAGATTATTGTTTTCAGGTAACTCTTTGCTCTTTGATGTGAAAGTTATCAGTGTTGGTAAACATCTCTTCGAACTGACAGTGTTGGTCTGAGAGAGCTCAAAAAAAATAGTTCGAAGACTTTAGTTCTATTACATATGTCTAAAAACAGCCCTCGTACATACATATATTAATGTTTAGATTAGAATTTTGCTTCCTGGTAACTTCCTGGTAAGTTTTTGTGGTTCATGGCTGACAGAATAAAAACTTGTGTCCATTTGCATGGTTTTGCGTAGCAACTTAATTTGTTTGTTGTTTCTTTTTGTTCGTGTGTCTCATATGTATCTTCCGTTGACCAACCCACCTCACACCCCACACTCCCCTTCATCTATCCTCCTACCTCCCTTAGTCCACGCTGCTCTTCTAACTGGCTTTTTACCAACTTCCCTCTCATTGAGTTTGTTCCATAAATACATAAGAGTATGTTTTGGCTAAATTAGCTTTCATCTCTTAGACTGGTTTTTACCATCTCTCTCTCTCTCTATCACGGTTTTGTTTTCTCTCTGTTTCTATTTGCAAACTAATTTACCGTTAGTTATTACTGTGCGTGTGTCTGTACAAATATGTGTACATACACACATCTAAACAAACCTACATAGGTCATTTGTCTGCCACGCCTTGCCCATAAATTACACAAATTCTTTAAGAGTATTCATGGACCACATTCACACAAACACACACACACACACATACATACAGTTCGAGAAAGTTGTCACTTATAAATGCGAAGTTATTTTCATCTAAGTTGTTGTCATCACTAACCTCAATCCAAGCCTCCTCCAACTAGACTGCCATCATCTCAGGGCTGGATTAGGCTTAGGTCAATGTCAATGTTAAATATCATGGCTAAGAGCTAATTGACAGCTTAGTTGATAGTACTATTTATTTAATTTCATCTTGATAGAAGAGAGACCTCATAGAGTTGCTCGATAAGCTGAAGTTTTTACTCAACATTCAATATCATCGATTCCTAAAAAAAGTCAATCTAAATGGAAAGTTTCGGATAAGCTTTCAATACACAATACTTTGCCTCAATTCAGAACCTTAATTTTGATTTTCTTCGTTGTCAAATTGGGTTAACCAAAAACTTTAATAAAACTATTTAAAAGTTTTGTATGTGATAAAATTGAAGTAATTTTTTTGCCGATTACTTAGTGAGTTTTTCCAGTACCTTGTCAGTCATCATTTTATTGATAATCCGTCCCTGCTCAATCTAAGGACACAAAATTTCAACCTATTCCTTGGAGCCTCATTTGACCATGGCCATGGCGGTTGTGGCACTTGTCGAACATTTTTGGGGTGGTCTCCAGGTAAGGGAGACGGGGACACGGGGGATAGAGGAGGCATATAGAAGGAGAGCCAACTTAATCACAAGAAAACGACGCCAAAAGACAACGCCTTCACCCACTTTCTTTCTACTTATGCCATCTGCTTAGATGGTGTTGGTGGAAATCTGCAGTGTCAGCCATTCATTTGGTTAATGACATTGTGCGGTGGCTGCTGCTGCTGCGGCAAAAGCCACACAGTCAGGCAGACAGACAGACAGACAGACATACAAACAGACGGACGGACCGACAGGAGAAAGGATAACTTGGGGGAGACTTGAGGCTATGTAACTCGCTGATAAAGTTTTTCGGCCCACCTACGACAGGCACTTTGTAAATACAAATGTATCCATGTCGTCATCATATGCCGCCGCATATGAGCAAGTCACAGATACTTTCCATTACCTCTGCAAGCCCCCTCTCCTACCTCACTTCATTTTAACTCATTCCATTTCACTTCTCGTTCATTCTGTTGCTGATGCCTGTTGTCTTGTGTTTTTGCCTAACGTTTTGTGTGCTAATGCTGCAGCATGCCCCACTCTCCCGTCTTCAGTGACCCGTCCCCCGTCCCCCGTCCCCCTGTCCCTGTTCATATGGCCCTGCCGACACTTCTATTCCCCGTTCTTCCATCTTTCAGCCCTGGCCTCTTGCTATTGCCTGCATTGCCCACTTGGGAGCTAGCGCAGCAAAATGAAAATGGAATATAAATTTCAAAAATTAAAATGGAACAAAAAATATGTATACATATACAAATGTACATGTATATGTATGTATGTATGTATGTATGTATGTATGTATATAACAAAAAATAAGAAAATACATGAAAATGTAACTAAATTAAATGAAATTAAATGTGCGAGTAGGGAGAGAGACAGAGAAAGAGAGAATAAAAGAGGGAGAGATAATGTGTGTATGCAAGTGTTTGGCACAGTCAACAGGCAAAGCCAAAAATATTGAGTAGACTAAAAATTAACCGAAACTTTATCTAGATATTAAACATATAATTTTATGATCAAAATATATAAACTTAATCAAATTGGACAACAGAATTATCTAAGTTAGATTTGCAGTTATTTTTCGATGCATTTAATTGTAATTCCCAACTAGTTTTAGCGCTGAACTTATCATATGGCCATTGCATTTCTGATCTGTTGATGATAGAACTTGGAACTAGGTTCATGAAATGGCTATACAGAATATTTGTAGTCTTTGCTTAGCGATTTGATATCATTACCAAGCATACAATTCTTTATTTGTTACTAATAGAGTTCTTTAATATTGACACCGTTTTCCAAGACTATATTGCAATGTATATATATTTAAAAAATACTTTTAAGATATGGCTTAGCCTTGAGAAAGAGACACCTTCATTCTACTATAATACATAAATAATACATATGTACTTAAACGAATTGCAACAAGATGCCCCGATTATCTGGCCTGCACTGTAAACGTACCTATGTACATAACTGCTTGCTGATCCAAGTGCGCTTTAGTGCCTTAATAATAGCTTAACATTTGCATATGCACACACACATACGCATACACACGCACTCACACTCAAAGGATACAGGAAGGAACGTTTGAGCTACATATGTGTGTATATAACACTTTATATATACCATCCGTGTGTGCTTGAGAGTCAGCACTTTGATTCAATTCAGTTCAAGATGGAAAAGCAAAAGTATTTAGCAAAGAAGACGTTATGACGTCTCGCCAATAGCTTTCACTATAGATTCGACTAATGAGTTTCAAATGCATGCAGCTCTCCCCCACTTCCCCTTCCCCCTCATTCCATGCCCATCCCCTTATCCTTTATGCTGGTAACGTTATTTTTTGGGCAACGCCACTTGATGATATTCAATACGAAATGGGTTTGATTTTGTACGTTTTTCATATCCACGTACATGCAGTTGACCTAAATCCAATCCAAAAAGAACGTAAAAGAAGAAAAGCACAGAGGCGATAGCAGAAGGCGGGGACATTGTGTGCTCCCTTTGACTGTGAAGTAGTTTCTATACCCTATATAATGGACAGAGTCTCGCTGCATTAACTTGGTCAATTATATCATAAATTTCAACTTAACAGCCAAGGATGTGAAAGTCCAATTAAGCTGATTAATGAATTCTGTTTTTGAACTGCAGAAAGGGACAGATAAAGTATTCATTGTTCTTTGCTCAGTGAGTTTGGAATAAATCAAATCAGAATTGGACTCAGTCTCTTCGCAATAGACTTGAACTCAAAAGTGTTCAAGTGTTGGTAAATATTTCACTCATGCCTATTGCCAGTGTTGGTAAGCTTCATGGAAAGGGTATAACGAAGAAAAAAAAACGAGGATATAACGACAAATGATTTTTGCATGAAATTTAAGCGAAAACCAAAGTCAAAGCTAAGCTTAATGAGTTGAGAATTTTGGCGGGGTTTCGGTTTGATGTCGGTTTCGTTAAGAGTTTCGGCTTTTATGCCCTGCAGCTGTTGGGAAAATTGTCTGCGAATAGAAGGACACACCCACACACTCACACATACACAAGGCAAATGAAATTAGTGGGGCAAAAGAGAAGGAGAAAAAGATATATATATATATATATGTATGTAGCTGAGCTGAAGACGAAAGTGGTAAACGCAATTTAATCAGGCAAAAATCAATTTAAAATAGATTTACTTTGCCACGCTAATTGGATGCGCGGCCCCGTTGCTGTCCCCTCCTTATCCTTCCCTTCGGTAGATGGAGCTGAAGCTGCCGTCGATGCCGTCGGCAAATTAACAAATATTTGCCAACTAAACAGAGAATTTTCATCTAGTTGTGTGTATGTGAGACACTGAGAAAATTAGAGAGGGAGAGAGTGAGAATGGGGGACAAGATATGGAAAGAGAGAGAGAGAGAGGGGGATAGATTGAGATAGAGAGCTTGCCAGCTAATTAAACATGAGCAGGACCCGCTCGAGGTGGCAGGCGAAGAAGCAGTTTAGACATAAGTAAATTACTTGGAAACGGCATTTTGACACTTGGCTGCCGGCTGCCTTTTGATGGATTAAAGCCCAGTTGGCGTTAACAGTAAACAAGCCAAAAAGAGACAGACACACAGTGTGAGAAAGAAAGACAGAGAGACAGACAGAGTGCAAACTGGTAGGAGCTGGACAAATAATTTGAGGCAGCCAAGTGCCGCAAAATACATTCAAATTTAATTGAAATACAAATTGACAGCTTTTGTTTAAGCACAAAAAAAAAGAAAGAAAAAGGAAACCCCAAAATAGAAAAGCAAAAAGGGATTGGCCTGCCAAGAGCCTCAACAATGAACAGGACAAGAGCCCGAAAGCTGGCGAATCCGTTAGCCGGCCCACAATTGGAGGACACACAAAATTCAGCAAAACAAGCGCAAAACCAATTTGAATTCAATATAAATATTTATGCAGCAGTTAAAAAGTTGAATGCAAGAACTCAAGCACCAAAAGTGGCCACCAACAGCCAAGCAACTTGGGCCAAGTTAAAGGAGTAGAAGAAGAGGAGTATGGATGGCAACAGAAGAATAAGAGCGCAAAGAGAAATGGCAAAACTCAACAAAAGTCCCATTGACAACTCTTCAATTCTTCATCAGCATCAGCAACGGAAAATGGCAAACCGAATTTAGAAAACGTTTTTTTTTTTGGTCCAATTAATAAAAAAAATCTCCATATGTGACTGATCCTTAGAATCCCAACTCTCATGGTGACTCCTTGAGAAACTAAGGTTAGTGGAACTACTCATCAAATATTTTAATTTAGCTCTTAAGAGTTTATTTGTCAAGTTGTAAAGCAGTGATTGAAATTTTTTATACGTTCAGTTTATGCCACAATATAAAACATGTCGACAGTCTTAAGACGTTTTTGTTCAAGTTCAATCAACTTGTGAAATGTAAATATTTACGATTATTTGTGGACTTTTGGTAAACAAATATAAAACTTTCAAACATAAAAGAACAAGCTGCTTGAAAAATTTAAACAAATTGAAATAAGAAATTGAAAAATTATCTAAAATTGAGAATATATCCATGGAATTAAAGGTCCCCAACATTTTGCCGAAAATTTATAAACTGACTGAACCAACATTGCGTATGCGCAATATAAAATTCACTATTTATTAGTCGATTTTAATGTGTTGCTCAATGTATTGAAGAAAAAGTATTTAGTCGAAATTGTCCCTCTACATATTTTCTTAAGATCTGATGATCAAATTTTCATCAGTTTTGGGTTGAGTAGACCAAGGTAGTCCTTTTTTCCCCTATACTAAAAGCTGACAAAACAATCGAAAGATTTAGTTTTTACAAATAGCAAATGAAAATTGACTAAGCTAATTCATTTTTGTTAAATTTGTTAAATTTTCAATTTGATTAAACTCTATAAATAGATTCCCAAGTAACTAAAGATCCTAAATAAACTGCAGCTTTTCTTTTGATTTTTAAGGGACAACTTGCGTATGTGTAATCTTTTTCAGAATAATTTCAGTTTAGTATTCATAAAAAAATGTTGAACGATAGAAATTTAATTTCCAACTTTGGATAGCTTATAATCTTTGCTTTTTGTTGGTTTTCAAATATTTATCAGCTTTAGGTACAGAGCCAATCTAAAGAACCTCTAGTTAAACAGTTTAGCTCCAAGCGAAGCTGAGTGCTTGCCTGCCCCTTGTAAAGAGGATTAGGCGGATGAGTAGAAACTGTGTTGCATTAAATTAGCGGGTCATTTTTTGGATCTTATTTTTAAAACCAAAAATCCCATTTTTTATCTTGCATAAAATGGAAGTTGAAATTTGACACTCAAGGCATAGATTTATTTCAATTTTACGTTTGACACATCGTTTTCGTCTTTTAATTTGTCATTTTATTGCATAGTTTTGAAACCGCATTTACCGCACATGAAAGTTGTTTATTTTGTAGCATAAACAAGCAAATTGGTTCATCAAATGAAATGTTTCGACTTAGACAGCATAAAAGCAACAACTTAATATTGCCTTTAATTCTAAAATGCACAAAAAAGTGTCATAAAAATGTATATGAAACTAAGCAGACGAAAGTTTTCAAAATGTATTGCATACTTTTTTGGGTTTTCAACACCTGCTGATTGATGGCTAACTAAAGGTCTCTTTGCTGAACCCACAGAGCTTAACTTGTATGTTATTTTGACCCCACCACAAGACGAAAAACTAATATATATACTTATATGGCTGCTTATCATTGAAATCTCCTGCTCGGCAAGCCGATCTAAGTGCTTTAACCACAATCGCTCCACACACACACACGTGAACGCTCCAATGAACTAAGCTACAAAATGATGTGCCCAATTTAAGTGACATAGCCACACACACACTCACATATATACATATATATATATATATTCATGTTTCCAGCAACATTTGATTCCTCTAACTAAACCAAATTCAAAGAACATTTCTGGCAGCTTTCTCGTTTGCCTGAGCACACTACAAGTGGCAAACTGCGGGAATACTTTTATATGTTGGTGTAGTTGTAGGTGTATCTGTGTGTGTGTGTGTGTGTGTGTGAGAAAAACTCCAATGGGGTAGAATGTTAAAGGAAAAGAAATGCAGGCAACGGCAATGCTTAATAAAGTCACACGAAGCGGAAATGAGCGTGTAATGTAAACGGAAATGCGTTGAATGACGCCATATTTGCTCTCTCTCTCTCTCTTTTCAATCTCTTTCTCTGCCTCCTACACCCCGCATATTGCTGATAAGGATTGGGGTTTTTTTCTTGCAAAATTGGCTTAGCTTATATATTTTTTCTTTTCTTTTTTAGAGGACAACGCAGCATCCCCAAGAGCCATGGCAAACAGTAAAGTGTTAAATTGTGTTCACTGCAAAAGAATGACAAAATGTTTAAAGGGAATTTCAATTCGGATGAAGGCAAAAACGTGCTGCAGACACGTAAACATACATACATACATGCATACATATATATATATATGTATACATAGGTATGTACATGAAGAAAAGAATGCTCGGATCCTTGGATTTCTCGGACTGCTGGAGGCATTAAAGAACAGTGTGACATAATTTTGAAAACTAAAAATCGAATACCATTAAATGCTTAATAAATCTAGTTTTGTAATCTATAGCTACATCTACATATATATGGACTATTCTTTCTCAAATGTGGCTAAAATCTCATGATTCGAATGATTTTGGCCTTGAGTTTCTTTGTCCATCCAAAGAAGAGCTAGAATAAAAAGTTCAGTTGTTTGTTTTGTTAAGGAAGTGGAAAAAGTCTTCTTGCTAGTGTGATTTATCATGATCATATGTTAAAGAAAACAATATAGGAAAATTTATATAACTAAATATAAGAAGAGAGTTTATCTTTTCTAAATTTATATAAGGGTATTTTTGTTGCTATTGAAGTAATTTTTGTAACCACTGTGCATACAGAATGCATTCTCGTGGGAATCAGTTGTGATGTGTGTGTGTGTGTGTGTGTGTGTGTGTGTGTGTGAGAAAGAGGGAGAGAGAGATGAACATACATACATCATTGGTTATTTATTGGTTTCCACTAAATAAATCGAGGCGAAATTGGCAAACGTCGCTGAATTGGCCAACTCATTGGCCTTCTGGTCCGTAGCGCAAATCCACAAATACATACACACTATATAGCCCAGCATATCCAGCATATATCTATATATGTACTCCATAAGTCAAAATGTATTAGGGCCCAAACACACACACACAGACACAGCAACAAATTCCATTGAGTGATCCCATTGAGAGCGAGAGGGAAGTATAAACTTTTCTTTCATTCTACTTTCATTTTTTGCGTGTGTGTGTGTGTTTGTTTTATTTTTTTTTTTTTTCTGTTGTTACCAAATAAAAACGTAAAAGTTGTCAAAGTTTGTTCTCCTGTCTAGTGGGTCTATGGGGGAAAGGAGGGCGATGACGGTGGTGGGGCTTCTCTCATGTTGCAAGTTGATTATTTATTCAGTTGAGTTTTCACTTTGGCATGACACCCACCAACAAGAGCAGCGAAAACACACGAGAATCTGCAAGAAGTTCTTCCTTTTGATATTTTTCTCCTTTTTTTTTTTGTGGCCTATTGATTGAGAAATGAAATGAATAAAGGAAATCTGCAGCTTTTGCCTTCTCATTAGACGTTCGCTTGATTGTTGGGTAGAGCAAAACTTTGCATTCACAAAAGATTTGCCTTAACCCAGCAACAACAACAAGTCGATCTCGATTAGTAGGCAGCCGTCACAGGCCTGGACAGCATCCAGATGGAGCTGGGTGTGGGAACAGCGGCATTTTATCGTTGTCACGTCACCGCATACGAAAAAGGTGGCCCCCAAAATGAGCCATCAACTCTCTCAAGGGGATGCTGGTGAATGAGGTAGATAGGTATGGCAGGCAGGAAGGGGGCACGGTACAACGGAGGAGTTAGAATGGCGTATGCGACCCTGACGTGGGATTTGCCAAGGCTCTTGGTAAGACAGAGAATGGGCGAGAGAGTGAAAGAGAGGGTGGGCAGAGGCCATAGGCGGTTGAACGATGGAACACAATGATAAGCATGGCAATAACTTTTTAAATCGCTGCGGGCTTCTTACAGACGAGGGACACGGACGCACACAAACTCCGCAACAGACAGGGAAACAGTCAGAGAAACAGACACGGAAACGGATACGGATATGGTCTACACAACGGGAGGAATTCTACGCTTGCTTAATTTGTAATTTTTTATGAATTGAATTGAATTGACAGATGGCGAATGATATCCATTATGCAATACATATATAATCAAAAGAACTTTTTGCAAATATTCTTTCTGGCCATATCTTGGCATAATCAGCTGTTTATTGCTTGCCCATCTTCAAAATCCAAATCAAGGAGTTTCTTAAGAAAACCGTTTCGAATCACCATGAAATTCACAAAATTTGTAGTCTTATTTTTTATTTAAAGAGATTTTTTATTTCCAATTCAATTCCATGATGAGGCTAATCCCAATTACATCTACAAATTGAATCTATATGATCGAGTTTTCGATTTGATCAGAAAGAATTTGGAAAATTTTTCAAATTGTAATATTGTATATATTTCTACACTGGCTAAAAAAACAAAGCAAGTTGTGTTTCCAAGCGAGAAAAAAGAAGATTTTTATTATTATTCGAAGTTTGACTCACGAAAGATCTAGGAGTTTCATCTCAACAATCGAAATGATATCCATTAAAGCATTATATAATCCTTTAGGGTCTGGAATCACTGTGAGTGAGAACTTTCTGGGTAAACGTAAACAAAGGGGGGAAACTAGAAATGAAATTGAAATAGCAGAAAAGTAAAGAAAGGCAAGGCAAAATAAAGGGAAGAAGAATTGAATAAACAAAGTGTAACACTAAACGCTCGTAAAGCTTTCAATTAAAATTAATAAAAATTTACGCGAATTAAATAAACATGAATGTAGCATAGCGACCATAGAAAATGTTGGCGCTAAAAGTACAAAAACCAGGTGAAGCAAATAAAAGGCGTCTGAAAGGCAAAGAATGGCTAGGAGAAAAAAATAAGAAAACGAGCAAAATGAAAATTGCTTGCTCTCTCTTTCTATCTGTGTGTGAGTGTGTGTGTGTGTGTGTGTGTGTGTGTGTGTGTGTGTGTTTGTGTTGTTGTCCGTGTCCGGTTACGATGGATTTGTGAGTGAAATTCACGCTCATGTGAGCCGTGGCCCTAGACTGGCTTTATCGATGTTGCCACTGCTCCTGCTCTTGCCTCTGCCTTTGGCATATTAACATGACCAGGCGACTGGATTAAATAAATTGAATTCTTCAGAAAAACAACAACAAGAACCAACCAAGCCATTAAACCGTTACAAGGCAAGTGTCCAGACCATATTAAGACCAAAGCCAAGCTAGACCCACTGAACTTCAAGTGTATGTGCTTTCTTTCTCTTATCTTTCTTTCACTCTGTGTGTGTGTGTGTGTGCGTTTTTTGTGTTTTTCTTCCTATTTTTCCTGTATTTGGGCAAAAAATTGTTTATATTGTTGCCCATTGTCGTTAGTTGAAGTACAAGCCAAAGTGACAACAAAATTAGTTGAATCATCATCTAAAACATCAGATCAGATTTAGTGGGCATGAAAAAGAAGTCCCTTTCCAAGAAATTCAAATCATTTTGCAGACCCTTAAGTAATAAGATGTCTTTTTATTTGTTTGCCAAGCTCTCTCTCCATCAACTTATTTTAGGTTTCTCTTTATTTCTATCAGTCCTCTCGACGGATATCCAAGCAAAAGCATTGCTAGGCGTTCGTTTAGAAGGAAAATGCTTTGTTTTCTTACGGCCTTGGCAATTGGTGACCCCCCCATGCAAGGGAATCTCCACGAAAACGAAACGTTTATTTTATTTACTATTGTTAGTTAGCAATAGAAACTAGCTGGTTCCTTGTTAGCTTTTCACGAAGAGTTTAATTCCTCTGTGATAAGCTTAAGCCAAATCTAAATCGATTGCCTTAGATAAAATGCAAATAAAAATATAATTTCTTAAATTTATCGATCATACCTGAATTGTGTAAAACTGTTACTGAATCACCTACACAAGCCACAAGACATCAACATCAACAACAAGCAGAAGAAGAACAAAATGAAAACAAGAAAAGGCGGTGGCGGACAAAATTTGTAGCCAATCCTTTAGAGGAAATTGCAGGCCCAGTCAAATGGCGCGGCGCCACAAAATGTGTTTTTGTGTATGTGTGTGTTTGTGTGTGTTCCGCCGGGTTTTTGCGTCTCGTCTCAAATGAAGAAGACATTTGTAACTTCTATTGATTTTTAATACACGTTTTGTTGGCAAACCGACGACGACAACGACAACGAGAACGCCGACGACGACACTGGGTCCGGACTCAACCCTCTCCTAGTCTTCCAGCCTCCCACTTCACCCATTCAGTCAATCTGTCTCATACCGAATCTTGAATCTTGCGTCTATATATTTTTTGAACTTTAAAAGGAATTGGTCTAGTCATTTCGAATCTTGTGCCACGATGTTTACGATGCCTCGATGCGAAAGATTGAAGATTGCCTTTCAGTTTGTGTGCGTGTGAATTTTAATGCCTTTGAGCGCAGAAAGAAGAAGAACACGAAACAAAACATGTCACACAACACAACACAAGACAACACACAGGGAGAGCAAACAATAATAACACTGAAAGTACACTGCAAATCCTCATATTTGCCATCGCCATCTCCATCTCTCTGGATGTGTCGATGATAACTTAATGCCGCACGCATGCTTTCACATGCGGACAGAGTGTAAGCCAAAAATGGAGTCAAACGGAAACCGTAAACGTAACAACAAGGATGCCAGTGAAACAAGGACTCAGCCAAAAACCAATTCTAACGATTTGTTTGCCTATGCAATTTTGTGATAACATCGTGACACGATCAATCTGTCAGTCAGTTCTTTGACTAGCTCAGCCAATCAATTCGAAATGTGGTGAACTTTGTCCCCCTAAAGTATGCAATAAGAAGACCATGTATTTATATTTTTCAATAATATAAAAAGAGATTCAAAATTCAAATTAAGAGGCAAAGTTCACCCTTCCCATTTCTATTTTCCTTATCATTTGCAGTCATCAATTGTAAAATGTATTCGAGCTCTTAATTGAAATTCATCGTCAATTTCTGTACCAAACTTGCTTACACAGTAATTAAGCCACCCAAATTTCAAAATTTGTTAATTTATTCCAACATCGTACATATCCCTACATATACATAGATACATACATACATATATGCATGTATGTATATAAATGCAAGTAACATTACCTTTTGCTTTTTATTTGCTTAATTTAACTGAAATTTGTGCTTTATTTGGGGATTAACCAAATTAAATTCCACATTTCACATATCAATGTGTCATTGGATGAAAGGATAAATATAACCTCAATAAAGAGAAAAAAATGCAGCTGAAATGTGCATTTTAATGAACAAGTTTATCTATCTGAAGGCTAGACTGGCTACTTTTACTCTATAGCGATCTGAGACGGATTGCACTACTTTTTTGATGTAGCTTCTTTACTTCCTACAATATATTGAGTTACATTTTCTTAGACTCGCAAAATACTCAATTTAACATCCTAGGCTTGATTTTAATCACTTAAGGAAATGTAGCAAACTCATTTCGTTGTGCCGAGAACTTTACTCACTGATTACCCTTTTGGGATAATTAGGAAATGATGTCCTTTCGTATATACCACAGGGGACCCACCAATAGTTTCTCAGGAACTTATGTTTTCCTTGTTTATATGAGTAGGGAAATTTCAAACTGCAGATCTAGAGAGGGGAGATACATAGGTAAAGAAAGCTAATTTGTATAAAATGTATTAATGTATACCATATCCCATGCTACTATTTACACTGTAGTCAGTCCGTGTATAATGGCAGATTTGCTCAATATGTAGCCAAGTTGTAACAACTTAATGAGTAAACCTCGCATTGGTAATGTTTGACATCACAAGAATAGATTGTTGATGGTTTTTACTTTACTACTTGGCATTTTCACTTGGTGTTTATGGCCTGTTTGGGGGAGGAAAATATATGGGCGTATCCGGAGCTGGAGCTGGAGCTGGAGCCGGAGCTAAAGCAGTTGTACTTACGATTCGAAAATGCACTCAATGGTCGCGTCAGCAGTGTCAACAACACAAGGAGTAACATGAATGGCAGCAGCTGCGGTGACTGTTTTTGTTTTTGCTCTTGATGTTGCTTATGCTTCTGTTGCCGCTGTTGCCGCTGTTGCCGTTGATGTTGCTGCTGATGCTTCGGCTGTGAATGTGATTGTTGCTGAAGATGTTGTTGATAATGTTGTATTTTGGTTTCAGTAGCATCCTGCTTCCAAATGTCTGCTTCATGAAGATGACGACAACGAGGACGAGGACGACAACTGCTCAATTGCAGTGCCATTTTTTCCTGTCTTTTTTTGTTTTTTCCAAACTCTGTGTTATTCTTCTTTTATTCACTTCAATGTTTTCTCTCTTTCTCTCTCTCTCCTTCTCTCTCTCTCTCTCTCTCTCTCTCTCTCTTTCTGTGTAGTTTTTAAAAAACTGTTTTCGAGTGCTAATCGTTTAACGCTGCTGTTGCTGTTGCTGCTGCAGTTCCTGTCAGTTGCTGCTCTTGTTAGTGCCACATTATTGATGATGATGCCACCAGAGCAGAATAAAAAAACATCCAGAACAGAAAAGTACAAATAAAAGAAAGAAAAACAAATGAAATGAAATCAGTTTAAAATGAAACTAAGAGTTTTGCAGAGTAACATTCATTCGAAGGAAAATTTCCCAAACAAAGATCGTCTGCATTATAAGATTCTGTTCTCTTGATTTAAAGATGGTCAAATGCAAAAACAAACTTAACATTAACTTGATCTTCAGATTAATTATCAAAGACTGTAAAATAAACAATTCAACGGTGTTGTTAAGTTTTGGCCAACAGGGCGTATGATTGGTATGAAAGTAAGCCTCGTTTAATGCATCAAGTAAGCCTTAGGTAAAGCCTTTTCACTTTATTCCTATTCCAAATCTATGATCTTTATATATTAGAAATTATCGATCCATTTTTTGTTCCCTCTTAGAAGTTTGACTTGCAAATTGGCAACGCATCTTGCCAATGGCGGTCATATAATAATTAATTGAAGAAAATCCACCGCTGGCAAAGTTTTATTGGCCAATTGCATTCAAAATTAATGTTTAAGTGTCGCTTTTTTTGTGTGCCTGCCTTTACATGTTCTTTTATGGCCTTTTTGCTGGCTCACATCACATGCATTGCCGTAGTACCAAGTAATTTAAAAAAGTTTTCAACGTGACTGAGCTACGTGTTTCAAAAAAAAAAAACCCCCCAAAAACCCAAAAAAAACCTTTAAACTAACGAAGGTAAAGAAAATCCAATTTAATGGCCTTTAGCTTCCTCACTGAGTCACTATGAACAAGCAGCAGCAGGTTGACTTTGCCTTTGACTATATATGTATAGATGATATATTTCTCTTTGGTCATTTACCATAGACCATCATCATCAGTTGATCAGGAATTGGTAAATGTTACTTATCCTCTATGAAAGAGACTGGATAAATCCACTGTAGTTGACTTGGAACTATCTCTAAATTAGATCGTAAAATATTTCTATATATAAAATCAAGAAAAATTTAGTTTAAACAATTTGTTTACGTTTGTTTTTTTAGGCTCTTCAGTCTCATTTTCAAACCACAATCAGATTTTTGAAGTTTCACTTACAACAAACAAAAAGTAAAGAATTAATAGTAACTAAAATTAATTAAATAGGAAGCACTGGTAAAATAAAGTTGTTTCAAAAGGATTTCAAGCAGAAAATGGAAATTATATGAAGAAACATTAAGTTAGCTATATTTCAAAAGGTAGAAAAACTAAAACTTCTCAAAAGTTCCCAGAGTTTACTTTATATTATAAATACTTTAAGAACAGACTTCAATTAACTTTAACTTTAAGCCAAAACTGGTTGAATCATAAGGTAACAGCTTGAAGTGTCACATAAACAATTGTTAAGCCTTTTGGGCTAAGAATAATAACTATTGAGTGTCATTGAAATCATTATTTATTGTTTGTTTAGTTTATTGAAACTAACTTAAAGACACAAAGGGCATAGTGATGAATGGGCTACATTTAACAAGCTTCTATTTGATACACCTTTTTCTGGAGTACAAGGAGATTGCTTTACCTTTTAGTTACCTTTTGGAAAATGTTCTATAAGAGTTTGGGGGAATGTAAATAGTTAATAGTAGTTGTTGTTAGTTCAACTTCTAGGTGTAATCCCAGCCTTTTATTTGTCCAACTAACTTAAACTATCAGTTAAATAAAAGGCCTGCTCTCCGCCCACTCTGCCCCCACTTTAACTTTCCCTTTCTTTCGCCAACATTGAAATGGGAATGGTATAGAGAACGGCTATGGGTTAGTCCCACCTTCGAGTGGCAGCTGCTGCTGCTTCTGTTCAGCCACCAGCATTGGCATGTTTTGCGGACTGCAGACGAAATTGAAAGCAAATTAAAATGAAATTTCAAACGCTTTATGCCAAACTTTGTTTGACGAGAATTTGGCGGAGGGAGTGTTGTTTGGAGGAACGGACAGCTCAACGCTAAACGAAATACTTTAGAAAAGTACTTAAATTTTTCAAGCAAAACTTGGCCAACTTTTTTCTCTCGTTCTCTCTCTCTCATTCATTTTTTTTATCCACTAAGAATGCAATTTCCATTTTGATTACTCCATTTGCCAAATGAAAAATGACAGCTGAAAATGCTTAACATAAACAACAAAGGGAGAAACATAAATATCACAGACCAACAACAAAACAAACAAAACGTATATAATCTGTCAGATGTCACTCTGAGTATGAGAAATTGTTTAACAAATTAGGAAACAACATTAGGCTAATATGGCCAAAATATTATAATGATATTTGTTAAGCAATTAAGTATTATGGGAGTCTTTCAGACAATTGACATACTTTAATTAAAGGGATTACTTTTTGTTTAAGGAACTAGTTTCAAATAAAAAAAAAACTCCTGGCTTATAAAGCTTGGCTTGGCTTTCATCTCGATGAAACAGATTTTAAATATAGTTTTAAAACAAATAGATCGTTTTTTTTCTGGGCTTGATTATAGAGGTTTTTTTTATCCCAATCGTCTTTGTTTTTGCTTTATATGGTTTTAATTTAGTCGGCTTATTTTAGAACTTGTTACTTTTTGAAATAAACTTTTCAGATTCAGCTGGTGTTGGCGGATTTGGATAATACCAAGCGGATCTTATAGATTGTTCGTTTAGCTAAACAGGCAATCTTCACAAGATTGTCTCAAGATCGAACATAGGGAAACCTTTACAAAATATTTGGTATAAGAAGTATCACAAACAATAATATGAATTCTAAATTGAACCTAATTAATTTCATATTAACGTCATTCATATCCAAAATATTGTAAGATTTCAGTGATAGCTCTCATGGTTTTTGCCAAAGATCTAAAACAAATCTTTCCGTCTGTCTTTTTCTCTTTATCTCTCTGAAATTTCAAACTTTAAAAGAAATTAATAAACAAACATATATAAAATAGTCAAGACAACTCTAATTTATTTTCTGTGTTGAATTCATTCAGCATAAATCGAAATATTTGAAAAATTTCAACGTAACATTCAACAGTTAAAAATGTTTGCCTACTTTTTGGGGCAGATCTCAATTTAAGGCAAAAGTTTTGGGAGATTGAATGCTCTAATACATCAATCTGCTTAAATGACTAATGACACCTGAGGCCATATTATCTGTATAGTAACAACAACAACAACATAAACATTAATCACTCGGAAATAGGATAACTGCAACACTATTCGTTTCCTTTCCTCCCCTCTGCTTTGTGTTTTGTTTGTTCGTTTTTTTGTCTGTTTTGTTTTTTGGACTTATAATTCTATTTTGTGGCATTTTCTCTCTATTTTTTTCATTTTTTTTAATGCACTTTCAATGGGTACAACAGTAAAAACATCAAGAAAAAAAAACCAAACACAAAACAAACAAACAATTTTATTTTGTTTTTTAGTTTTTTTCCGGTTCTGATAATGGCCAAGTAAACAGGACTCAGTGCTAACAACGGCTTTGGCGTCTAGTGACTTTTTGTCTTTTTCACTGTTGATATTGATATTTCTTTTTTTCTCTTTTTTTTTAGAAATTTGCCTTTTATTGCTTTTTGTAAATTATTTTTTGTTTGCTTTTTGCGCGCGCTTTTTTTTAAACGACTTAATGGGAATCGAGATATATTTGTATATATTGGAAAGGAAAACAAGTTGCGCTTCCTACGCCAGCCGAACGTAGAATGCTAGTCGAATTGGATAGAGCAGCGGCTTTTATAAGAATCAACACGAACTTCGGGCATCAGGCATCGGGCTTGGAGCTTCGGCAACAGCATCGGTTTTCAGTTTCGTTTTCGCTTTAGCATATGTCTGCCTCTGCCCCTGTCTGTGTGTGTGTGTGTGTGAGAGGGTGTGCGTGTGTGTATGAGTGTTTGCATATTTGCTTTATGAATGTGTTTACCAGCAAACTTTTACAGGGGGCCAGCAAACCGGGGCCAGTCAGGTGGCAAAGGGTTGAGAGTGCGGGGCCAACATTCAAAAGGGATGAATGAAAGGGGTGGGTAGGGGTAGGAAATGGGGTATTGTAGGGTAGTGCGAAAGTGCCAACACTCGCATTAATGACAACAGCAACAGAAGCAGCAACAATTGTAAGCCTGCTACAGCTCAATTAACTATCTGTCTGTCTCTTGTCTATAGTGGCAAGTGTACGTACCTGTGTGTGTGTGCATGTGCATGTGTGTGTGTGTGTGTGTGTGTTTGACTGTTTGTCCGTCTTCCTCGCATACACATAATTACCGTTATTTTGGCAGTAGACACAGAGAAGAGGATGCAAATGCGGATGCCATAGCAATTGCAATTGCCTTCCTTGTCTGCGAAATGTAAATATGAAAAATGCATTGTCCGAGTCTCAATTATTCAAGCAAATATACACCGAATATAACCTACATACACCCACACACACACATCTGTGTGTGTGCGCAATGAAATGAGCAGGCAAAGTAATTTACATGTACACAGGTTAAAGGATAAACCTCATGGCATACATATGTTTTGTATGTATGTCTATTTGTTTGTAGTTGTAGTTACATGTATATGGCCAATGGCTATACCGATATATGATATTACATATGTTTATCAGCTTATACATATTTATACCTATTTACAGAGTGTGTGTGTGTGTCTCTCTCTCTCTCTCTCTCTCTCTCTCTCTCCGTGTGTGTGTGTGTGTGTGTATGTGAGCTCATTAATAGAACTTACAAATAAATGACAATATTACTGGATTGTTGCCCACAGGGCAAACGGCAAAAGTGACACACTGCGGCAGCCGCAGCAGCAGCAAATTAATAAGGACCGATAAAAATATCACATTTCATAGCCATAGATACTCAATACACACACACACACACACATAGACACACGCGCACTAAATTTGCATTTAATTGTTTGTATAACAAATTCATTTAGACTGATTCATCACATAATCACTATAATTCATGATCAAAATTACCAAATAATCCTTCATACACTGTTGCCATAAAAGCCCCTCGAGAACTTTGTTGAATTTCTAATAAAATGTTTGTCTTTTTTTACACTTTGTCACTCTGAAAGAAACTTAGTATTTAAACTGTTTATTAACCAATTTAGATCAACTTTCACAATTCGACGGATCGAACTACTTTAACTACCGTAAAAACCAATGTCCGCAAAATCTACTTTATTGAAAACTATGTACATATCTCAGTAGATATATGTAGGTATGGAATTCTTACAAAAGAAATTTTGACTCAGGAATTTATTCCAATTTTCAAAGGAGTTACGTAAAAAATTCTCCTTGAGAACTTTCTTCGAACTTTTTAGGAATTTCATTTTCATTTCTTGCAAAATCTACAAAAAAAAATTGAATCAATTCTAATATTGATATTTAAGCCGAAATGAAAATGAAAAGTTTTGATAGATTCCAAAAGAATAGAAATTTACTTCACACATTTATCAAATTTGTCACACTTGGTAACTAATATAGCGAATCAAAGTATATAATCAAGAATTTTGTGTGTTCTTTAATATTCGTTATATCGAGATTGCACTTTATATGTATGTATGTATGTATCCAATTAGTCTAAGATTTGTCTAGATATAGCAATATTTTATGATCCAAAACAAGCATATAATTCTTTTCCTATTAATTTATTTACCAACGCTTAGTTGCTTTTGTGCTCTACGACTTTGTTTTTATGCATTTCATTGTCAAAGTTTTCCTTTTGGTGAGATTGGAGAACGTGAAATGCAATTCCCTGGCATTTTTGTGGACTAAAGTTTTTGCCACAGCTCACTTCAAATATAGCATACTGATATTTTATGTGGGAAATGGGGATAACCAAAGGAGTGGCTAGAGAAGGGGTTTCCAAGTTGACAACTATGCCAAGTGTTTTGTGTGATGCCGCTTAAACATCGACATGAAACGATGCAAATCAATCCAAAGACGAGTTAATGGAAGCTATGTGAATGCACTTTAATGACCTCTTCTGAATAAGTTGATCTTAATGGTTCAAGTTCTGATTTGGATATGTGTAAGAGCTAGTTAAGTGGATTCGAAATTTGCATCGGCCCTTGAGTTGGACTCACAATGAGTGCTGTGAAACTAAAATAAATTGAATTAAAACGTGTTGAGAAATGCTCATTCATTGGTAAAACTTTCCTAACCGAGTAGGTTGGGGGGGGGGGGCGATAGGTTGGATGTCGAAATTTTACCAGTTTCATATGCGAAATCCAAGAATCTTACATAGTTCCTTTGAATAAGATAAAAGTATTAACATAGGCGAACTTTGTTCCTTAAAGTATGCAGTATGCTATCCAAGAAATTTGGAATTTTTTAATATTCTGTAATAAATTGAAATAAATATACAACTATTATCTGAGATAATTCTCAGCGGGTGCTAGCAAGTGGTTCAAATAGTTAACAACAAGTTTACTGTGGGAAATTAAATAATTAAATGACTAACTTTTGCCAGTCTATTTACACATACAGATGTGCATATTTAAATGCAATGGACGAATTCCGCCACGTATCCTTTTTTTGCAATTGATTACGGAGCAAAAGTATGTTTGGTGGGTGTTTTGGGAATATTTCCCGTGTCTGCGGTTACACAATGAAACAATGAGTTGATTAAAGTACAACACACACACGCCTACTCACTCTACATGCATATATAGATTTTTATTTACTGTTGCAATTGCCAACTATGACTAAATTATTCAAAAATTATATAAATTGTTTATGGAATTTTCATTATAAATTCAATCAATAAACAACAACAGAAATAGAATATTCTGTTTATCACTAATTGAATTGAAAACATTTATAACACTTGTATGAAGTGTTGGTTAACAGATTGTTGTTTTTAATTGTGTTTGAGTTTGGAATCTCGACTACTTAAACTTATTTTAACTGCTTTAAACATTCAATTATTAATACCAATTAGTTGTGTTTCTGTGTTCATTGTTGATTTTTAGTTTGTTTTACACTTCAATTCAAATTCTGTGTAGTGTTGTTGTGTTCAATTCAATTCTATGTAGTGTTGTAAAGGGTAAGCAGTTTCTGGAAAATGACTCGCAGTTCAATTGAGGGCAAATTGGTTCAGATTCTCCTATTGACTTTGTCTTTAGATATTTTGAATTAAACTTTTAATATAGTTTATGTGACAGTGACTGCAAAAAGACTATAATCTTTGAATTTCGTCTTAGATACTCGAAACTAACTTTGCCAGATAGTAAATTAGTATAAAATATATATCTCTAAACAAGAGCAATTTGGTTCAACTAATCCCAATGAAAAAGAGTCACCATTCAATACATTCATACATACATATATGTATCTTTATCTTGAAGTTGCTTGATTAAAATGCAATATAAAATCATGTGGCAAAAGGTTGCCATGGGGGCCATGTCCATGTCCCTTTATTCGGTACTCGTTCGCTTTGCAATTGAGTGAAGCATTCCTGGCTGACTGGCTGCAGGCTGTCAATCGTAGTTTACCCCGTAACCCCTTTGTACCATGTACCCTGTATTTTATACCTGGACCCGAACCCGGAGCCGGTTACGGATGGCAAACGCTGAAATCAATTGCATGGACGAACAACAACGTTGTTGGAATGAGAATCCTAATAGAAAGTTTTCCAGCTTGCATTTGCCGCAAACAGCAGACTCTGCCAGTTTCAAATATATATATATGTATATAAAGATATATATACCTGACTATACATAACTGGGTATAGATTTCACTTACGGAGCTGGTGGATGGCAAACATTTGCCAATAGCTGCTAGGCAAAATAGCTAAACATTTTTGCAGGTAACTTTTTAATTAAACTGCCAACCCGCCTGACCTCAAACCAATTCCATACTAACTATATACATATCCTATAGCTGCATGTATATATTCTACTTTGACTTTGTCTTAGTGGTCACAAGAAAATGCCATATAACCACAGCTTTTTGCTTCATAACTTGGTCTCTCTATCTCTATCTCTACCTTTCGTCCTCTTTCGAGTAGTAATTATTATTGCACTGGCTTCTCAGTTGGCTGAAAGAGCTGAGTTTCAGTTTCTGTTTCAGTTGGATGCATGTACATATAACAATTTATTTATGAACTTCATCAAATTTTATCGAATATGCATCAGCCGCTCAAATGCAAACCAAACTTTAATTTCGATTGTTGCATATTCAGCAGTTTTCAATTAAAAATCAATCAATCAATGTTTAAGAATTCACCGAAACATGCTTACTCTGTATTTTGAGACGAGGAGAAGCAAATTGCCTAGATGTGCATATTATTATGACCATAGGTGTACATATGCAAATATTGGCATTAAGCATTTCTACATTAATTCATTCAGCATTCTTCATCATATTTTCACTGTGCTAACTATTTTACTAGATCACAAGGACATTCTTCAGTCACAATTTTTTTTTTACTAAGTTATAATGCTTCTAGAGCTTTGAAATGGGAGAACTTTTGCGCCTTAAAGTATGCAACAGACTGGAAAAGTATCCATGGTTTTCAACAAAATTGTTTGATTTAGGAACTTTCTTTTATGCACAATTCGGTTATTAAGAATATGGTTTTGAGTTGCTTACTGCATACTTTAGGGGACTAAATTGTGTAAAAAATGACTATTCATCTAAACGGCCTTTCGTGAAATGGCAAAAAGGAGAGTGAATCTTTTATTCTTTCTATGTAAGAGGATTTTCAGGTTAATTGCCAGGATAAACTCATAAAGCTTTAGACCTTAGATTGCCGTACTAGAAAGTATTGCAATCGTTTTCAATGACTTCAATCACCTCGCACATTTTTTGTGTATGCGTGTGTGTGTGTGTGTGCGGTTGGGGATGCAAATTGAAATTGTCCATTACACAGAAAGTGGCTACCAATTGATTTGGTGGTCATTGTATACAATTTCCGTTTTTGGTCATCGAATTCTAGTTGAGTTTATGACGCTGCAGTGTGCGGCAACACAATTGGACAGCTTTAAGGGTCACAATCGACCAGGAGATACCAGGTTGAATGAGCCTAGTACTAACTGAGAATATGCCACTCAGTAAGTGCTACATCGAAAACAAATAAAACCCACTTTCTCTTTGAATAAAACGAATAAGTTCATAAAGTCATTAAGATGTTTCTACCACCAGAACTTAATTTCTAACACTTGCTTGTCAGGACTAAAAATCTCAATTAATAACCTTTAATTACTAAAAGTCTCACCTGTAGGACTTGGGCTACACATTAACTCACATGTTAAGCCATCTAAAAGCTGCTAGCTTTAGTTTCTGCTTCTTTATTGCCATTCGTTGGCATTATAGTTCACTGATGTGGATACATTCTTGCCAACAAGTCCGGGGTGACAGAGAGAGAGAGAGAGCAAAATGTCGACCAAGTTACCCCTGGCTTAAGGCTACATCAGTCAAGGACTAGAAATAACAATTCCGTTATTGTTGTAACTGCTGCTGCCATTTTTTGTTTTTCTTCCCCTTTTTTTGTAACTATTTATTAAGCCAAGTTGTTTGTACGGGGGGCGCAGAGGGTTAACAAAAACGCTTGAAGCCAGTACCTGCTACCTACTACCTACTACTACGTACTAGTCGTTCCCTAGTCCAGCGAGTTTCCATGTCCAGCATGGCTTTTGACATTTCATAATTCAACATGCGAAAAATGTCAACTAGCTGACAATTGAACTCCAGCCAGAGAGCCCGAAGGAATGCAGTAGCCCTTCCCTCTCTGTCTCTCTCTTTCTCTCTCTCTCTCTCTCTCTCTCTGACCCCTGACCCCAAATCCCAAATGTACATACATACATATTCCTAGTCGAACGTGGAATACAACTCTTTCACGATGTATCCTTGTGTGGGTGGGATTTTTTTTATATTTGCTTAGGTATTATGTCGGAGTGCTGGCCACTTTGAAATCGTAGAAATTTCATTTCATCAGAAAAATATGTAAACATTCTTTAGACAATCCTCTGTGGTTATCTACATAAACATAGACAAAATGCTAAACTTTTATTTTTAGCTAGCTGATGCCGACTGCAAGAACGACTGAGCTAGGCTAAGCCTAACAGAGGATGGGGCTAATCCGTGGCCGAGTCACTTTGGAGGTTTACCACTTCGAGTAGGAGCTAACAGTATGCCAAAGCTATAAAGCTTTTATTCTAGGAAACAAAAGGCATTTCTATATTAACTTTACTTAACTTTAATGGTTAAAAATGAAAAGAAATTGATCTGCTAGTCAGCAAAGACAATTTAGTCTTTTAGAAAAAATTGAACAATGCCGGCCATATATTTTAGACATTTAGGTCTAATTAAAAACAAGAAATTAAATGTCAATTTATAGGTAGAACATAAAATATATTGAGCCATTATCCAACACTACAAAACAGGACTTACTTGATTCAATCGAAAACTTTTAGTCTGAATATTTATGTGTAATAGAAACAAATTTGAAAGCAAAAATAAAATGCAACCAATTAGTTTTGAATGTAACTAATTTAATTTTCAACCATGTACCGGTAAATCTATGTTTAAAAATATTTGCAAAAGTTGAAGCATTCCACAAATACAACAAAAATTTGTTTGGTGTTGCATACTTCTGGGGTGCAGCGAAAAAACGTTGAAAATTTGCTACTTCCGGTTTGGAAACTTGAGCTAATGAACCCTTTACACCTTGAGAAAGGTCAATAAAATAAAAACGAAAGTCAAATTTTGCTCATTTCAAATGAATACTATTTGCAAAATATCTTAAGAGGCCAAAATGATATTCTTTTCATTGTTTAAATCGAATTCCATTAAAAAGAATACACATAATTTGATAATCACATTGGTTGCTCTTTTTAATTAAAGGCCAAAGGCAGCAATAGCAAAGAATTTATAGTTAACGAGCATCGTTCACTTGTTGTATGTATTTGCCACCTTTAGCACCCTACCCCCTTCCCCCGCCACATTCAGTTGGCCTTAAGTTTTTTCTCTTGGCAAACAATAAAAATGTGCATAGGAGGAAAAGAAAAAAGAAAATTGAAAGACTTCAGGCTTTCTGGGGTGGTCTGGGTGTTGAGTTGTTGTTTGACTGTAGATTGGAATTGGTATTGGTGTTGGTGTTGGTATTGGTCAATGGAAGGGAAGGGAAGGGAAGAAAAGGGAAGGGAAAGGTGTGCCAAACGAAGGCCATAAAGTTTGTGACTTTGGCAAACGTTTTGCGTGGGGATGCTGATGTTGCTACTGTTACCGCTGCTTCTGGGCAAGTTTGTTGCAAAATGTGCACAGCTTTAAAAAAGAGAAAAGAAAGAAAGAAAAAACAAACAACCAAAGAAAGAGAGACAGAAAGAGAGTGTAAAAAGACAGAGGAGTTGGTAGCCATTTGTTGGTCATTCGTTTCATCAAAACATTTCGCTACGTCGCTTCGTTTAATGGCAGCCAACTCGTCCACGTCCTCGTCGTCGCCGCCGTCGTCGTCATCAACGTCGCGGCGTCCAGTGACCGACCTTTTGTTGCTTAATTGGCGCCCATGCAGCCCGTCAGTCTACTCATACACTTGCAGAAATTATTGGTCACCTATTTCAGTCCAAAGGGGTCATTTCTTTGTCGCTTCTTCATCTTCATTTTGGCCATGATGTGATATAAATTTCGTGCCGTGTTACTCATTCATTCACGTCCGCACGCCATTTGCATTCGCTGTCGCAATCCGCTGCCTCATCTCATCTCCTGACTCTCTCCCTCACTCCTACTTGTGGGCACATAAATGTGGGTAGGAACGTGTGGGCGTGTGGTCCTGTGTGTGTGTGTGGGTGTGAAGTTGTACGTGTGTGCCATATAACTTTGGCAGCGCCATCGCCGTCGCGTTGTCATTGTCGTTAGCTTCTGCTCCATCTCCCTACGATTCCCTTGCCGCGACTTTGTCTGTCTCTTCTGGCCCATTGTGTGTCTGCCCAGAGTATAATACGTAATCACAACAACTGTTTGCAAAGAGTCTCGTCCACACAGTGTGAAATCTGCATCATATATGAAACGATATAGCTTTTTCCCTTGTAATGTTCCTAGAAGGCAAATTGTAATGCCAAAAAACGTTTACCGCTAAAACTAGTTGGGAATCATGACTAGATGAAGCGAAAAGAAAGACTCTTTCAGGATTTTCAGTCTTAAATATCGAAATTCTACCAGTTTAAGAGGCAAAAACCTCGTTTCCGATGAAAAATTTCCCTTATTTTGAGTTTTCTTACATTACTTTCGAGCTAGTTTCAATGATCTAACAGGAAAAAGAACTAATCCTCACAGTTTCGTTGCATATTGACTTGGCATTGGGTCACAGTGCATTGAGCTGAGCCAACATCAAAAATGAAATGACAGCAACAAAACAATGTGGCAAATGTGCAACGTGAGGCACTGCTGTTGTTGTTATTACTGTTGTTGTTGTTGTTGTTAGCTGTTGGGATCTGCCCCCATGTTTATGCCTGCGCTTGGGACTGAGAACGAAAGAGAGAGACCGGGCACATTGCATGTCCGTCAATGGCTCCAAGTCCGGGTGGTCATTGCAGTTATGTCACATGGCTGACTTAATTCATTCATTTAGACGACGACGACGACGACGATGGCAAGGAGGTTGACGCTGACAATTGTAGGTGTCGCGTCCTTTGTCGACGCAGTGCAGCAAATGGGCCCAGAGTCAGAGAGCCAAAGCCAGTGAAGGGCCATTATGGCACCGACATTGTCAATGACTGGCGAATTATTATGGCCTCTGCTCCACTCCTTTCTTTCCTCTTATGTTTGCCTTTACTTCAAATTGTGTGCTTGTCATATAGGAGTATGTGTATGTGTACGGGTGGTGTGAGTGTGAGTGTGAATGGGTGTGTGTTTCCCATCTTGTTATGACAGTTGGCACCATTTTCTGTACAACATTTTGCAGGTGGTGGCCATGGTGGAGCCAGAACCTGAAGAGGGCACGAACATGCAACGAACCATTTGTCAGCTAGTCAATCAGCACCTGCTGCCAGGCAGAACTTGCTTTCTCCTTTCTATTTTCTTTCTTTTTGCATTTTATTATTATGCAGTTCGTAATGCTTGTTTAGCTCTAGGATTATAATTAGGTATGTATATAAAAGAGATTGTTCTTGTAACCCTTTGGGGAAAATAAAAATTAACACATTGGAAGAACATACATAAATATCAGTTATTTGTGATTATTTAATATATTATAGAAATATTTTATAACATTATTTTCAGAATTTAATATGCAATTGAACCAGTTTTAAAGGAATTCAAAAAAAAAAAGCAAATTTTAATGTCCTCACAATTGAATTATTTCAAATGATTTAATAAAAAAGTAATTGCTTTCCTTTTTATATTTCAATTTACAGAATAAATAACGTCTCGTCAATCGGTTAACAGGGTCAACAGAGAGTTGGGCGCGCAGTTTAAATGTAAAGAACATAACTCTTCTTCTTGCAATCTTCAATTGCTATTGTTGGGATATACTATATAACAAATCCCAAAATAAGGATAAGAACCAATATATATGGACTTAAAGCCATTTTCCCAATTCCTTAACGACCCTGAATCGTAACAAGTCTTGAAAACTTAACCTGATCAATGAAAAGGAGGCCAATGAATCTATTTTAAATAACTATGAGGCTAACATTTAACGGTTAACCGTTTTAACTTGGCACTATCGATATCGATATCAATAACGATAACGCACCATCGTCTCAAGTTGGCAGGACAACTATTTGACTTTTGCGCTAACTGAAAATACAACAGCGAAAAGGAAGAAGGAAAAAGTGACGCCGCCAAGAAAAAATTGAGAAATAAATCAAATTTCTTAAAAGTCGTTAGCGAGTAGCATGCCAGGAACATTAATGGCCACACAATTGACAACAATGCAGGTCAAAGCTGCGGCAATTTCCTTGCCGAAACAAGGAAATGAAGCAGCGGCGACAGTGCAAAGGCAAGTGCAACAAAAGCAACAAGTGGCCGCCAACGCTAATGGCAGCAGCAGCAACAACAACAACAATTTAACACAAATTATGAAAAAATTACAAGATGATTTTAGTAAATATAAGTACACAGTATATCGATGTGCTTCAAAATTTATAGCCCTGCAAAAGATATTCCACAGTGAGTAGAAAACCCATGTGATCCTCACATCCTAATGATCCTCTCGTTAAATCTCTCTTCTTAGCCAGCAAAATTCCTTATAAATTGATATTGGCCATATTGGATCGACACGGAATGTCAGCGACAACGGCCAGCATGAATTTAAATCTAATGGTGCCGCCGTTCCAGTTGACCTCGCTAATTCATGATATATACTTTGCCTGCGAGAAATTGGGACATTTCAGTAAGAATTCAAGCTATCAGCTGGAGAGGAATACCCAACTACTGGCGAATTTCTTTTGGAACATCTATGACCCGTAAGTGTGGAACCCTTTTGTAGCTAATTCTCGCTTAACCCGCCCATCTTTATGCCAGGCAACGGCGTCATTCCATATCTTTGCTGGAGATTAAGATCACTTTTTTGCTGCTATGCAAAGTGTACATTAGTGATCTATTAATTGCGGATTTCTTTGCCCTTCTGGCAGATGCCAAGACACAGAATCAAGTGTCGCGGTATGCTTTTGAACTGATGCTTGCCACGTTGAGTAAATTGCTGAGCTATGTGGGCGAGAGCAAGGCCTATGGTAGTCACAATTTAAATGAGATGATGGAACAATGCTTTATGCACCGGAATAGCGGCTTAACAGAACAGCAATTCCATCACATATGGACGCAAAGGCAGACCCGATTCCTGATCTATGCCAATTTATTGGCTTTAATTAAACGCATGGAGGATACGGAACATCTGATACACACAAATTCCTGCTATGGCTGCCGCAAGGATCATATTATTGGCATACGCTTCAAGTGTCAGGTGTGCAGGGATGTGTCGCTTTGTTTAACCTGCTTTGCCACTGGCCATGGCACTGGCGGCAGCGGCAGCAGCAGCAGCAGCAGCGGTGGCAACAATCCAAGCACAAATGGCGGCAAGCATGAGGCATCACATCGCATGTGCGAGGTATTTATGGAGGATCCAGTGCCAGTGCGACAGAAGTGGCGAGACTATTTGGCCTGTCTGTGTATGTGGGGATGGTTCCAAAAGAGTCAACAACAGCGACGGGCAGCCAAGGATGAGGAGGAGGAGGAACGACGGGGGTTTTGCAATTCTCCACAAGTGCATAGCACCACCGGGAATCAGGAACTGGCGGCGATACCAGCCCAAATGCGTTCCATTGAAGAGAAACCGCCAGCCGTTCCTAGGAAACAAGAAGAGATTCAAGAACTTTGTAAGATCTACATCTATATATACATATATAGTTGTCTCAATATCGATATTCCTGATTTATATTAGGTTCCCTGGCTGGACTGGCCACCAATGCTTCAGAGCGCATGCAATCCATTATAGATAGACTAATATTACAGAATGCGTAAGCTAATCACTTGTGTTTATTTCATAAAAGTGTTTTGTTTTAATGTTTTTTCACCCCATTTTAGCAAATTGGAAACCCAACTTCAGTTATTGTCCAGCACATCAAGTGCTCAAATTTCAGATTTTCTCAGTTCACATCAGAAATTTCTATTACAAATTATTGAGGATATGCGTCAGCTATCGGTATGGATAAATCCTTTACTCTGTTAGCTGTCACTCTCACTTAATTCCCATCTTCACCCATTCCAGCTCTCGTCTGCCTCGCCCAAGGCTACGAATCCCTTGGTCAGTTCCACTTTCGTTAATGCTAGCACTCCACAACGTCAAATATTTGATATGTACGCCCCAGTGGGAGCCAATTTAACCCATTCGAGTAAGTTGGCATACATTTTGGCATTTTTATCGTTTAATTTTTGTACTCCTTGCAGTCAATGGAGCTGACTTAAATCGCACTTATCTGGAGGCCAACAAATCGGATTATTCACTGAATGATGTTAGCCTTTGGTTTGATCAACGACGATCGAGCCTGCAGAATGCTCAGGGCTCGACTCCACTGTCTCTGCCCTGTATGCCGCCGCTCAATGCTCTGCTCGAGCATCCTGTTGTCCATGGCGGTGATGGACGGGATACGGAAATGATTAATTTCAAATTACTGCTCAATAAGGTTAAGGAAATTGTTGAGGATTCCTACAGTGACAATGCTGAGTTGTCGGCGGCTACACAAAACCTGGAGAATGTCCTCGACAATATTATTCAGAGCGAAGAGCAGCAACGACAACAGAATCAGTAACAGAATCGAGGGGGGTGTCAAGAAGGTGCTAAGTCCATGACAAAGTGCAAAAGATCCACTGATTGCAAATGCTTTAAATATGTACATTTAGTTTTAAGTAAAATCGATTTAATCCGATCTAAAGATCATAAATTCAATTGACTTAAGTGACATTTAATAATCTTATATACAGAGTTTTTACAAATTGTTTAAAATAATTGTACGACTGTAACTATAGCAGAAGCCTCTTCTCCGTCCCAATACCAATACCAAGACTTTATCGCCTCACTAACGATCCAATATGGAACAAAATAAATATATGTATACATATAAGGTATATAACATCAAAATAAGCGATACAAAAGTATACAAAAATATAATTGTTTTTGATTGATAAGTTCGATTCCTAGTCCAGCTGCTGCTGCTGCTCCGACTTGCTCTTTATCACAGTTGCCATCTTATCGCTAAGCATTTGCATTTGATTTAGTTGCCTGGTCAAATGCTCCATTTCATCCTGTTTTAGTTTACCCATTAGCTGACGCCAGATGTTAAGTTCCTCCCGGAGTGTCGCCTCCAAGTGGATGGCTGCCTCAAACAAGGATAGGCCATTGAATCGATCGTCCAATTCCATAAGCGAGAGATTACAATTCAATTGAAGAAGATCGCGCTTAAGGCGGTATAGGAATAGACGAATTTTGCTAAAACTTTCAGCATACATATGCCAAAGATGATCCTGTCGGCGGATAAGCAGGAGACCACACCATTGCGATGTGGATTGACGATTATAGAAAATTCGTTGTACGGAATTCTCGTCAAGTCGTGAGTGGTGATCAAAGCCAGAGGAGCTATCCGAGCAAATGATATCATCAAGAAAATTGGTTTTACATTCGTCTAAAACAAAAAAAAAAAAAGAAGATGATATAAACTCAACTGGAGTTGAGAGGCAAAGACCTACCTAAATCTCTGTCCACTGTCGCCTTGTGGTTGTTGTTAAGCTCGAAACCCAAACTAGAGACCAGTAGTTGCTCGAATTTTCCCACCTGCTGCTTTTGGTCGGGCAGGAACTCCAAACATAAGGCACATTGAGCAGGCTGGCACATGATTACGGCTAGAAAATCCTGATGTAAGCTCTCTGACTTAAAGCTCGGTGCATGCGGCTCGGGCTGAGACAATATAGATGCCACATCTATCGTGGACACATGCAATTGACGTGAAGATCCTTTTAAGCCTACTTCATAGGAGACCAATAGCTCAAGTTGCTCCACATCGAGTAAATCGGCAAGCTGCAAACTTATTACAAGTACCGCATTACTTTCAGGCATCAGTTGATTATGATGGCAAAAAAATGATGAAGAGCTTGAGGCGGCAATGGGTCGCCAGTTTAGTAGATGATGATATTGTTGCTCCTGCTCTTGGCATGACCAGAATTGGGCCAACTCGTTGTAGTCTTCGGGCGGTTGGCCACTCGGCTCACGGGGCAATTCATAAAGGCGATAATCCAAGCTCCAGATAATTCCTCCTCCATTATCCCCTACTTTGGCCAACTGCAGGACTGGCTGTACATTGTGAATTATGCTGAAACGCTGCGTGCCCGCTATATTGGCCAACATGCAACCAATAACTAATCGATCGCCGGGACAAACTCTTGTCCAAATATCTCCAAAACGTCGCAATATTTGCTTCTCGTCCAGCAGAAGCGATCGTTGACCAGGCACACCAAAAGCCTGCAGATCTTGAGCCCGTGTCATATCCATGAGGGTCTGCGATAGCTGTGCAGATAGTTTGCAACGCAATTCATGGACTTGGAGCAACAAGCTCTTGAAATTACCATCAGAAGAATCTCTCTCTTTAGGTAATCTGCAGGAAGTGGAACTGGCAAATACATCTAGCTTGTCAGGTGACTGAAAATTGGTTAACAGACGCTTGCCATTTCGAAAATTCAACTGCACACACGCCTGATACTGCACAGGTCCGTGCACCAATTGGTAATCCTTAAAGTTCCTATGGATTGCCTTTAAATCAAATTTGGCTCCATGTGTCATAGGTCGGTGGAGTACAATTAAAGTTGCCCAACAACGGATTAGCACATAGACATGGTCGCCCATCCACACATATTTGCCAATCTCGATGGGTTGATCCTCTACTGCCTGGAGCATGCTGTAATTTAAGGATCCCATGGCCTTGTTGCCTTTATACTGATCCAGATCTTCACGAATTAGGAAACTACTGAGTGGACCCTTGTAGATCTCGAGTTGCCTTTGCAATTCTTTAGTTTCTTCAGTTTCATTGTCAATTCCCAAATCTATGTGATGCAGCAGTTCTTTTTTACGAAATTCATAGAATTTAAAATTGCGGCAAAGCACCAAAGTGGATCTCAGACGTTGTCTGCCCACTTGCAAGTGTAATGTATTGCCATAGGCTATGCTGGAGCGCTGCAAAAGGAACTCGGGTATATCATCCTCCATCAGCAACAAACAATCACGAAAATATTTTGCGAATATAAACAATCCGGAAGATGGGCACAAAGAGGAACTCAAAAAAATCGCGCGCTAACAGGGCTGGCTAGCATTATGAGGTTGGTCCAGGGCTGCATTGCTTGCACAAATAAACAAAATTATTCTTTTAAACTGCGATAGCTATCGATACATTGCGACATCGATAAAACGATTATTCAACAAGTTGTGCTTATCGATAGGAACATAAACATATGTTTCCAAGTGAAGGCATGCACTCTCTTACTCTCTCTCTCTCTCTGGTCTATTCTTTTTCTCTCTATCTCTCTCTTTCTCTCCCTCTCTGACTGACTGACACAAACATAACATCATTTTTTGCCCGCCCTCTCATGCTCTCTCCGCCCGCAAGCAGTTTGCATTGATTTACTCGCGCTTTAGCCTGGCTGGTGTTGGTTGCTGTGTTGTGTTGTGTTGTGTTGTGTTGTTGTTGTTGTCGTTGAGTGTGTTTGTGCGTGTGTGTTGATAGTTTTCTGGTTCTGCCTGGTCTTGTGGATACAACAGAAATCTTTGCCTGCAGCAGCTGCAACAAATTCGCACATAATCACGTCCTAAAAGGTTTTTCAATTGCTGCATTCTAAAATCCATCTCTCTTTCCGTTGTCATATTCGTGCTCGCGTGTGTGTGTGTGTGTGTGTGTCTATGTTTTTGTATGTGTTTGTGTTACATTTATTAACAACAAAAATTAACTGAAGCGCGACGGCCAGGAGAAGCTAAAGAAGAATTACCTTTTTTTCCCCCCAGTCATAATTAATAAATAGGAGAGAAAACTTTCATTGCAAATCAAATCGATAAAAGAAAAAAACACATTAAAAGCAATCAACTAACTGAACAACGGACGCCCACACGGACCTACACACCAGAAGGAGAACTAGCACCAACACCAACACTACAGCTCCTCCACTCCACTCCACACTCAAGCTCCAACAGAAATTGGAAGAAGAAATCCAAAACCAGAATTTACAAAATGGTAAGCTTGCTCGGCCGCCTCGTCTCGTTTTTTTTGTTTTTAAGCCATTTTAGCCAAATGCGGCAAGACCGCAAACAACGACGCGACAACTGCGACGGACACCCACATACGTTTCTTAGAGATCGATCGTACACGACCAGGCCAGGCCAAGAGCCTCCATTTCTCATTCAGTCATCATTTTGGAGTGAAACATTTTGGTTCGGGAATCAATCGATATAAATCCAATTGATATTACGCGGTTCCCTTACTCGCTGGCCTAACGTGCGTTAATTGCCCAATATTCCTCACCATTGAGTGGCCTCATTTACACTGACAACCACTGCCACCCATCGCACTCCCCTTCCCAGTGCTTATCAGTTTCACTACTCACTCTATTAGGCAATGTCAAATGGTTTTCAATATGTAGGAAAGGAAGGAAGGGTCACCCACTATGTTAAATAACTTTATTGGTTTTCGCCAGGTTCTCTTTAAACCTAGTGCGAGTTGGTTCATATTCATCAAAATAGGACGACTGTGTTTAAAACAACAATAGCTTTGTTGTTTTCCAAGCGATTGTTATAAAATTAAATATTTATTAGTTTAATAAAGTTATAAACATCTTTGCTGAATTTCATTAAGATTGGGCGACTATGTGAAACAGATTCCATGAAAATCCTCAGTCGCTTATAGAGCTTTTTAACAAACAGTTACGAGAAAAAGCTGGACATAACTTTTAGGGTATACACACTTCGTTGTGGACGAACTGAATCAGTTTCTTTTGTTGTTGTTTTGTTTTTATTATTGTATATTACTCACCATAGAATTGCCCCATGGTGTGTTCTCTTATCAACTAAATTTATACTCTATTAGGCATTAGTTACTCTTACTAAGTCACTCTCCATAATTATAAGAAGTATTTCTTGATCAAACACAAAAGACACCTTATATGCATTAGAGATCTGTATGCCATAACATTTTTCCATACATTTTTCATATATTTTCTCCTCCCCCCTCCAAATCAACTTTTTCCTGATACACACAATGTTTAAAAAAAGAAGGCATTGATATAGGGTTTGTAGATATTTCGAATACAGGGTGTCCCATTCATTAGGAGGCTAAAAAAAGAGCTAAAATAGCATTTTTTAGACTATTTCATTAATTAGATGATCACTTGACCAGATCCTCGGAAAGGAAAATGAGGGAAATTTCATTTACCCCTTAAACCGACTTCCCCACCAAATAATATTGAAAATATGAAAGTTTTTGCTTAGTTTTCAAATTAAGTAGAACTACGTGTTATCCATTAAAAAGTGTATTTTGATTTCCAGGTGTGAAAACCTTAGATAATAACGCCCAGATAAGTCTTAACAATGTAATAGACAATGATTTTTTCAAATTTTATAGAAAGTAATTTTGAAATTTACTTGAAAAGTAGCCGTTAATATCTGAAATTTCAACTAGGGCAAGGTTACAAATTTACCTTCACAATAGATCGAAGTTTCTAGTCAGATAACACGCAAATATAGTATTTAAATAAATTCTTGAGAATTTCGTAATGTCAACTAAAAAGAATCCTGAAATCAATCACGAACAGAGCTCACCGATTGTAACGCGACGCAGTGCCCAACAGGCCAAGATCCAGACCCGAGCCATGGTGAAATCCACGTCGACTTCAACATTGGCAGCAGCAGCTACATCAACAGCCGCCGCCGCCGGAGCAACACTATCGAATCGGAGTGGAGAAGCTCGCAAACCGAGTGCAGCACTGCTAGAAGCAAAACGTCGTGCTCGGAATCAGTTGAAAGCCCAAAACAATATGTCCAATATAGTAATGCATGAGACTGTCACCGATATATTTCAGAATGTAAGTAAAATCTGACAATTTAGAGAGATAAAGATATGATAGGTATATATTCGTTTTAGGCTGTCAATGCCAAAGGCATGCTACGTGGCCCCACAGCCCTGATCTTTGATGAAACGATGAGTGAACACTGTTGCCTCTGGGATAAATTGCATTGGGAGCGACCAGAACGTTTTACACGTGTCCTGGAACGGTCAGTTAGTTTTGGGGATAACAAGAAAATGAAAGGAGTCTAACGAGCTTTTCTTTCTCCAGGTGTCAGGAGCTGAAGCTAGTGGATCGCTGCCTTCGTATTAAATCACGTTTGGCCACCAAGGAAGAGATTCTAAAACTCCACACAGCCGAGCACTATGAACAATTGGAGCTAACTTCTGGCATACGCGACGATGAGAATATGGAAGAATTGAGCTCACATTTCGACTCCATCTATATACATCCGGTAAGAATATACATATAGAAGATTGCACTTTTGTTACTCGCTCAGAAAACAATTGTAGAAAATAATGAATATTTATATTATGGATGAGATGATGGGGCAAACCTTGAAGCTAGTTGCTAAATTGACTTGAGATTTGTATATATACCTACATATGTATATGAATTATCTGAATCTGATTAGATTAGACTTAGGTGTGGTAGGTAGACTGTAAACAAATACAACATGGGCGTAGTTAGAAAAGAAATATTTATATGTCAATACCGGTTCTATTCCCATTCCCATTCCATCTTTGCAGTCCACTTTTGAGCTGTCACTTTTGGCAAGTGGATCCACCATTGAATTGGTGGACCAATTGATCATGGGCAAAGCGCAGAATGGTATGGCCATTATACGTCCGCCTGGTCATCATGCCATGAAATCGGAATTCAATGGCTATTGCTTCTTTAATAATGTGGCCTTGGCGGCCAAGCATGCCCTGGATAAGCATAAACTGCAAAGGATTTTAATTATTGATTACGATGTCCATCATGGACAGGGAACCCAGCGATTCTTCTACGATGATCCAAGGTAAGAAAACAAAAAGAAAGGTCTGTCTGTGTCCCATTTCATTCATTTTTTTCATATTGTTTTTAGGGTGCTCTATTTTTCTATACATCGTTTCGAATTTGGAAGCTTTTGGCCGAATTTGCATGAATCTGATTTCCATGCGATTGGAACTGGTGCTGGGCAGGGATATAACTTCAATGTTCCCCTCAATGCAACAGGGATGACAAATGGTGATTATTTGGCCATATTCCAGCAGCTTTTGGTGCCAGTTGCATTGGAATTTCAACCGGAATTGATTTTAGTATCGGCTGGCTATGATGCCGCCTTGGGTTGTCCTGAAGGTGAGATGGAAGTGACACCCGCTTGCTATCCGCATTTGCTCAATCCGTTGCTCCGCTTGGCCAGCTGCCGCGTGGCGGTTGTCCTGGAGGGTGGCTATTGCCTGGAATCATTGGCCGAAGGAGCAGCACTTAGCTTGCGTAGTCTGCTCGGCGATCCGTGTCCCCCGCTGGTGGAGCCCGTACAAATTCCACGACAAGAGCTAACCGAAGCCCTGCTCAATTGCATTTATGCGCATCGTCCGTATTGGCGTTGCCTGCAGCTACAGAAGACATATGACACAAACTCCCAGGTTGTTGATGATCATCTGACAGAATCGAGCCATAATGTGGATGAGCATCGTGTGCATCGTGTTTGGATTGGTGGGCCGCCGCCCATGGATAGATATCCGACAAGAGACACTGCCATTCTCCTGCCCCCCGATGTGCATGCCCGGAATAAGGCACGGCTGAGAATTTTACGCGCCGAGACAAAACTATCGGCACCCACTGTCCGCGTTTGTTATGCCTACGAGGAGCAGATGCTGCAACATTGCAATCTACATGACGTGGGCCATCCGGAGCAACCGATGCGCATTAAGCACATTCATCAGATGCACAAGGAGTACGAATTGTTAACCAGAATGATGCCTCTAACGCCCAGAGCAGCCACCACAGATGAGGTTTGTCTCGCCCATACGCGGTCTCATGTTAATTCGATACGTCGTCTCTTGGGACGCAGCTCCGATGAATTGCAGCAACTTGGGGGTGGCTTCAATTCGGTATATCTGCATCCGCGTACCTTTGATTGTGCCACTTTGGCAGCCGGTTCCGTGCTGCAAGCTGTCGACTGTGTCCTGCGCGGTGAGACGCGCAGTGGCATTTGCAATGTACGTCCGCCTGGACACCATGCCGAACCGGATCAACCGCATGGCTTTTGTATATTCAATAATGTGGCCATTGCCGCTCAATATGCCATACGAGATTTTGGTCTGCAGCGTGTGCTTATTGTCGATTGGGATGTCCATCATGGGAATGGTACCCAGCACATTTTTGAGGCAAATCCAAAAGTCCTGTACATATCAGTGCATCGCTATGAGCATGGCAGCTTCTTTCCCAAGGGACCAGATGGCAATTACGATGTGGTGGGCAAGCAGGCTGGTCGAGGATTCAATGTCAATATACCCTGGAATAAGGTAAGCTTCCTAACGTAAAGTCTCACTGAATCTGTTTATCATATACGTATCCCCCCTCTTCTTCCTTTTGCAGAAGGGAATGGGCGACATGGAGTATGCTTTGGCCTTCCAGCAATTGATTATGCCAATTGCGTATGAGTTCGATCCCCAGTTGGTGTTGGTTTCCGCTGGATTCGATGCTGCCATTGGTGATCCATTGGGCGGTTGTAAGGTTACGCCCGAGGGTTATGGTCTGTTCACCCACTGGCTATCAGCATTGGCTGGCGGCAAGATTATCGTTTGTCTGGAAGGTGGATACAATGTTAATTCCATATCGTACGCCATGACAATGTGCACAAAGTCTCTATTGGGTGATCTCATGCCCACGCCACAATTCAATAATGGCCCTGGCGATGCTAGGAAACCACCAACAGTCGCCTTTCAAAGTTGCCTGGAGACACTGCAATCCTGTTTGGAGGTCCAACGTCATCACTGGAAGTCCGTGGACTTTGTCAATCGGCGCCTGCCGGCTGCTCAAGGAGTAGTCAGCGAAAATAATAACGAGGATTTTCTTGCTGCTACTTTGCAACAATTAAGTATATCAAATGACCAAGATGCTCAAGGCGCAGCTGGCGGTGCGCAAGGAGAGCAGCGGCCAAGCGGAAGCAAGCCCAAAGTCAAGGTAAAAACGCTTACCGAATTTATGGCCGAGAATAAGGAGGTATGTGTGATTGATTGTGTCTAGGGAATATAATTTAGGGCGTGATTTAAACCATGAAACTTTCTTCTCCCACTTACCTCTCAATTCGATGAGCAGGCCCTTGAATCCGAGGAGATGTTTGCCGTTTATCCGCGCAAGAATTGTCCACATTTGGATCAAGTATTAAAGGAATTGCCGCCATGTAAGCCGATACCAACTCTCTCTCTCTCTCTTTCTGTTTTTTCTCGCTCTCTTTTACGTTTGTATATTTCTTGCTTTGGCCTTTTCTATGCTTTCTTGAATCATTTCTGTATATATGGCTTATGTTCCGCTTGAAGGATTTGCATGCAATATTTTTCCTCCTAACTCCTCTATCATCGTCCAAGAGTCAAGAAGTCGTCTCTGTGTTATCGTGCTTTTGAATGATTACACTGGTCAACAAAGCTGGATACTGCTCGGATACTTCTTGAAAATGTGATTACAATCAGAAGATATTTAAAAATTGTTCTTTGCTTCGTCTTGCCTTTATTTTCGCCTGTTTTTTAGCCACTGTGTGTGTGTTTTGTAGTATAGTGTAATGTCTTTCATTACTAATTATTTCAATCAATTTTCTAGCAATAAACACAAATGCTGCGTGCGGTGATTGCTCTTCCCTGACGGAGAACTGGATGTGCTTGAGTTGCCAGAAAATCGGATGCGGTCGTTATATCAACGAGCATATGGAAAAACACTGCCTGAAACACTCACATCCATTGGCATTGAGCTTCAGCGATTTGTCGGTTTGGTGTTACAAATGCTCCGACTACATCGATCATCCCAGTCTGTATAACTTTTTGAATTTGGTGCATTTGAGTAAATTCCAAGAGCCCATGGCCTGGACCTATAGCTGTGAGAAACGTGAGGATGGCTGTTATTCCAATCAATTCGATAAGGACGATGAGGAAGACGATGGCCAGAACGGCAGCAATTTTTATATACACTTGGAACGCGATAACTGACATATACTGTTGCGCGTGCTGGACGCCCTTACGGATTACTTGTGCACGCTCTGGCCACCCATTCGACACCTATTACGTTTCCTTAACGAGCATTTGTGGCCTCTGTTGGGTCGGATTTACTTGAAACTTGTGCACTACTTCCTGGCTAACTAGAGACAAACAACACAACACCAATCACCGATATTAACATCAAGAAGATTCTTTTTATCAGCAGCAGCAGCATTTGCGCCCAGCATTTGACACAAATTCATATTATTGTTAGGACAAAGGAGCTTCACGAGGAGGGAGTTGAGTATTTTAATATTCATCTGATTAATTAGGAATTGTTAATAAATGTTATTGAAATGATTATTTGTATATTATATACCAATCTCGTATGTAAGTAATAAAGTTCAAAGCGTCAAGCCTCTTCTAAGGAATCTAATTAAATGTCATGTTTTGTATGTTTTTTGTTTTTTAAATTTTCGAATGTTTAAATGAGAAACAAACCCAAAAAGTGAAGTATTTTTGATCGGTAGAGAGTCAGTATTTGAAATATGTTTTGAAAACTAAAAGAATGTTAAGTTTCTTTTTATAAGACAAATTTTTTATACATCAGAAATTTTAGAAATTGAAAAGAGAATTTAGAAAAGAAATTCACTAAATACAAAATTCACAATAATTAATTTCGAGGAATTTTCTGTCACATCAAATAGGACTTTTTAAAGAAACACACTAGCCGTATGTGACAATCTCTAATCTTTTGATTTCTTGAGAAAGTTTTTGAAAGGAGAATGATAAATGTCATAAACCTGTAAGCCAAATTAAAAAAAATGTCCAAATATTATGGTACAAAATGAATATATGATTCTTGGCATGGGTCACTTTGAACTCTTTGCTCATTTGACATATTGGCAAATGAAAATTTGACATAAGTTTTGACAGTAAGTTATGACAGATGTCATAATTTGTCAGAGTCCTGTCAAATTTATGCATTTTCACTTTGCCTCACAGAAAACAGAGAGCAGTGAAGAGGAAAAGACAAGCACAGAGAAGCAAAAGCTCCGTTATTCAGAAGTACAGTAAGTTTTTAAATTTTTTTTTTGGTTGTGCAAAAAAAAAAAGGAAAAAAATGCCTGGACCTAATCCTAATCCTAAGCAGTATTTACTAAATAAATGGCAAAAGCAATTGGGAGAATCGTGTTATACACCAAAAAATGGTTATATGTATTGCAGTTTCTGCTGCACTTTGGTAAGTTTCAATCATTTTCACCAATTGTGATAAGAATGGCTTAAAATTTTGTTTTCTTCGCTTGTGTGTAGGTTACAGCAAATCGTCGTTCGCAATTGGTGAATCATTTGGCTTCCAGGCGCCATCAAAATGCCTTAGCCGAGTCCATAAGCATTGATTTGCCCATGTCCTTGATGGAACCTCTAGTAACGCTGGCACCGCCGCCTCCCTTGTGTGCCATGGACGAGGATAGTTTCGGTGAAACGATCAGTGTTGGTGAATACAACAATGATCATTTTCTCGAGCCGAGGGATCAGTTCAATGTGGAATTGTGTGAAGCGTTGCGAGGAGCTGATATACCATTGTCAGTGCTGAACAATGCAAATTTCACAAATTTTCTGGCAAAATACACACATTTTTTGATACCAAATGAAAGTGTTATGCAAGCGAAATATAAAATGTAAAAATAAAAATAGTCCCACGAATTATTTACAGACTCTTTAAAAAGATTACAGTTTGTTTATTATTATAAGTCAAGGCTAGTGTGGACTTAGGTCAACAAGAAGAAAACTAGGTCCTATATCTACTTTTTGGATTTAAATTTCCTTTTTGCCGGTGGTCGCAGTTTGCTGCTGGCGATTTCATCATCGCTTTCGGACAAATCTTCACTCTCTTCGTCATCTTCACTGTCCTCCGCTTCAGAGTTAGTCTCTTCTTCAGAAGACGTGTCTGGTTTCTTAGCTTTAGCTTTTTTTGGTTGTTGTTGCGGTGGTTTCTTTGCCTTTTGTTTTTTCTTTGTTTCACTGTCATTTTCTTGCAGATCCTGTTCATATTCAATTGTCACAAATCCTCGCGCCTTTGCTGAAGATTCAGGATTTTCCGCAGATTTGTTTTGCTTATTGTTAGCCGCCTTTATGTTGGATGCCCCTTTTACTGGGGTTGGAGCCACATCTTCTTTGGTTTTATTTCCAAACTGTGCAAGATCCAATAGACCTAAGCAAGTGGGACGACAATCCAGATTTGAGGTGGCCAAAATATTTAGTTCTTGCTTCTCCAAGTCGCAGCTCCATAATTTAAGCTCTCCAGCACTAAAATGCATGGTATATAGCTATTTAATGTGATATTTAAAGGATTAATTTACTCACCTGGAGACTGTGGCCAAGGTGTCGCTTAGGTATGCCATGGCTTTAACTCTAGCTGCATGGGCTGGTATTAATTTGGGCTATGATTAATTAAACATTGGCTTGAGTGCATTGGTTTTGTCGTTGTTAAGCTCAGACTCACCTCATCTTTTGTTTCAAGTGTTACCCATGCCACTTGACCATTTTCTAGACCAGTCACAAGCTCCGTTTCACTTAGCCAGCTGACACAAATCGGCTTTGATGGCATCTTAACACTTCTGACCACATTGGCTGTCTTAATGTCCCAAACTTCCAGCGCCAAAGGACCACTCAATGTAAAATGATTGCCATCTGTTGACCATGACAAGCATTCCGGATAGCTGCCTAGCTGGGATCGCTTGCTCTTCAAATTTGTCTTATAGGCAACACGTCCTTTGACCAAATTCCATGTATGCAAGATCTGATCACCTCCCAATGATAATGCCAATTTGCTGCTGGGATGACAACTGATGTGTGTTACCGCCGATCCGGAGTGTGCCTTACGCCAGTCTCCCTCCGTGGACCAGCTGCCGACGCGTGTGGCAATCATATGGCCATCGGTGCTCCCAGATAACAGATGGGTTAGGTCCGGCGAGAAGACCAAGGCATTTATTGTGCCCGTATGACTGAGTAGAATCTGTGATTGCTTGCGACTGCGCATGTCGTAAATGAAAATGCGATCATCACTGCCACCAGTGGCTATCCAAGGGCCCTGGACGGCCAAACATTTTATGGAGCCGGCATGTGATTTATCTGCAAATGTTTGTTTCAGCTGGATTTTGTCGGCCTCCTGCTGCTTGAATTGGTAGCCCAGGAGAAACTCCTCGTAGGTGCCAACTATTATCTCTATGTTTGGAAGCATCGTTACTGTTTTGAATTGTTTATATCAAAATTTGAGGGACGGCGCTTAACACGTGCCACCACCAGAGTTGTCGCCTACCAAAACGCTGAGTCCACCAAACAAAGAACTAGTTCGCCATTTCAATCTTTGACTCATGAAAAAATAAATTAAGTAAATTAATGGATAGTTGGAATCCAATTTTATAAAAAAAAGGTGATGTATAAATGAATATTAATGACAATTAAATTTATATGAGAAATAAACAGACTTAGAAAATTTAACATTTTGCATCACTGTTCCCTTATCAAATTTTCCAACACCGGTGAAAGTTTTGTGTAGTGTGGAAAGTAAATTATTTAGCGCCCCCACAATAAATAAATAAAGAATTTAACATATATTATTAATTTGCACAACACCATTAAATATCACAGTTTGGTTAAAGGCCACATAGACCCTAACGGTTTACAGAGACTTGCCGCCGCAGTCGAACACGTTGGACCAGGACGACAGAAGAGAGAGAGCCAACTAAAGCCGGCGTCTTAACTGCATCGGTGAGAAGGACGCGGGTGGGGGGCAAGGCAAATGTCGAAAAGTTCTGGGTAAGTCATTGCTGCATGACTTATATATGCTTTATTTATTTGTATGTATCTTGACATTAATTTCCAGGCGAGATCGTGATCGAGAGCGTGGGGACAGGGATCGAGATAGGGACAGGGACAGAGAGCGGGAAAGAGTGCGGGAACGGGAAAGGGAGCGGAACAGTCGCAGTCGGGACTATGAATTGGGGAAATCCTCATTCCGTAATGGTTCTGGTGGCGGTGGCGGCGGCAGCAGCAGCAGACGGGACGAACGCAAGCGTGGCAAGGAGAAGGGTTCGAGTCGTCCGCGTGAGGAGAAGAGACGTAAACGTTCCCGTTCCAAGGATTATGACAAGGACAAGTAATTTATCGATATATTACCAACTCCAAATGAGATCTACATCTTGTTTTTTATTCATATTTTAGGCGTTTGGATAAAGAACGGGACCGAGAGCGTGATCGGCAGCGGGATAGGGAAAAGGACAGGGAGCGGGAAAAGGATCGTGAAAGGGAACGAGATCGGGAGAGAGATAGGGAATCGCGACAACGAGATCGAGAGATTTCCTCCTCTGCGACGGCTTCGTATGTCATACCCGTCCCATCATCTACATCCTCATCCAATGAAGAAGAGGCCGAGGAGGAGATCGATAAGGAGGAGCAGCAACGTCGCCTGGAGCAGGAGATGATCAAACGGCGCGAACGCATCGAACGTTGGCGTGCGGAACGCAAGAAAGACACGAGCCAACAGGCACAGACTACAGCTCCCCCCGTGCAGGTAGCCAAAACAGCCAAAAAATGGAGCCTTGAAGATGAGGAATCTGAGGAAGATGACAGTAATCCGGCTTCTGTGCAGGATGGTAACAAAAAGGACGACGGAGCCGATGTTGGGCCCGAACCCGATTCGCCTCCCTCCAAATTCCATAGCATAAAGAAGCGTTTCGATGACGATGTGGTCGAATCCAAGTTCTCACCCATGAAACGTCCTACCTTTGGTAAGGTGAAATTGGGCATGGCCATGACTCAGTTGGCAGCTGCTGGTAGCAAATTCAACACCGAACCGGTTAATCCAGTTGAGATTGTGATTAAAAAGGAGCCCCTAGAAGAGAAGCCGAAGATTGAACAGCCAAAAGAGATTGCTCCTTCCGCTGCTGCAGTTGCTACTCTCGTTGCTGTTGCCCCCGCTGCTGCTCCTCTCGCTGCTCCCATTAAAATGGAAATCGAAGAAGAAAAAAAGAAACCCGAAGCGAAACCCCTAATCGAACCAGAACCAGAGCCTCAACCCGAACTGGAAGATGACATCGATCCATTGGATGCTTATATGCAGGAGGTCAACAATGAGATGCGTCGTGTAAATAATTTCGTTCAACCAGCCTCCTCCGCCCCTGGGGGTCAGGGTGTGATGATTCTCACCGGTGTGGCCAAAAAGAAGACGCAACAGGCCAAGGCCAAGGGGGAATTGATAGAACAAAACATGGACTCATTGGAATACTCCAGTGAGGATGAGCTGGAGGACATACGCGACACGGCCGTCAATTTGGCCATGAAGCATCGCAAGGAGTTGGCCAAAATTGATCACTCGTCGGTGAGTTATGCCCCATTCCGTAAGAATTTCTATGTGGAAGTACCCGAACTGAGCCGCATGACCTCCAACGAGGTGGACAAATATCGCAGCGATTTGGAGGGTATACAGGTTAAGGGCAAAGGTTGCCCCAAGCCGATTAAGGTAAGATTTCAATTTATTATTTCAGTATTGAAGTATGGAAAAAGAGATTCGTTTCAATTTGCCATTTGAAATTTCCACAGACTTGGGCTCAATGTGGCGTTAGCAAGAAGGAAATGGATGTGCTCCGTAAACTGGGTTTCGAGAAACCGACACCGATCCAATGTCAGGCCATACCGGCCATTATGTCTGGCCGGGATCTGATAGGTATTGCTAAAACTGGCAGTGGCAAGACGTTGGCATTCATTTTACCAATGTTTAGGCACATTCTGGATCAGCCGCAACTGGAGGATGGCGATGGTGCCATAGCCATCATTATGGCACCCACCCGTGAGCTTTGCATGCAGATTGGCAAGGATATACGACGGTTTAGTAAATCCCTGGGTCTCTGTCCGGTCTGTGTGTATGGCGGGACTGGCATCTCGGAGCAAATAGCCGAACTGAAACGCGGAGCTGAGATAATTGTGTGCACACCGGGACGGATGATCGATATGCTGGCAGCCAATTCGGGGAGAGTTACCAATCTCCGGCGGGTCACCTACATTGTCCTGGACGAGGCGGATCGCATGTTCGATATGGGTTTTGAGCCACAGGTAATGCGTATCATTGATAATGTGCGTCCCGATCGTCAGACGGTTATGTTTAGTGCCACCTTTCCCCGGCAAATGGAGGCTCTGGCTCGTCGGATACTCAAGAAGCCCATTGAGGTAATTGTCGGTGGCAGGTCGGTGGTCTGCAAGGATGTCGAACAGCATGCGGTCATTCTCAATGATGATGCGAAATTCTTTAAATTACTGGAACTCTTGGGCATCTATCAGGAGGCGGGCAGCATAATAGTCTTTGTCGATAAACAAGAGAATGCCGATATTCTGCTGCGAGATCTCATGAAGGCCTCGTATCCATGCATGAGTCTGCATGGTGGCATCGATCAGTTTGATAGGGATTCCACCATTATTGACTTTAAGTCGGGCAAGGTGAGATTATTGATAGCCACCTCGGTGGCAGCGCGTGGTCTTGATGTTAAGGATCTCATTTTGGTGGTCAATTATGATGTGCCCAATCACTATGAAGACTATGTGCACAGGTGAGAGCACTCCATATTTTTCCTTCACTTCTCTCTGACTCTTTCCCTTTCGTCATCCTAGATGCGGACGCACAGGAAGAGCTGGCAATAAAGGCAGCGCGTATACGTTCATCACCCCGGAACAGTCTCGGTATGCCGGGGACATTGTACGGGCATTGGATCTGTCGGGAACCCCAGTGCCTGCCGAGTTGACCACGCTCTGGAACGACTATAAGTCTGCCCAAGAGGCAGAGGGCAAGACAGTTCACACGGGCGGCGGTTTCAGTGGCAAAGGATTCAAGTTCGATGAGCAAGAATTCAATGCCGTCAAGGAGAGCAAGAAACTGCAGAAGGCCGCTCTGGGACTTGCCGATTCCGATGATGAGGAGGATATCGAGCAGGATATTGATCAGCAAATCGAACAGATATTTGCAGCCAAACGTACAGTTAAGGACACATCGACAGGAGCAGCAGCAGCGGCAGCAGCTGTTGTTGCCGGAGCGGCGAATGCCTCTGCAGTTGGTGGTCCTGTAACAGCGGCCCAGGTCATAGTTCCCACCCTGCCTCCCCTGATGGGTGTACAAGCGCCGGGTCAGCCAGCAGGCGTGGCCGGTCTGCCCCTGGGCCTTGGTTCCGACAAACTGGAGCTGGCTAAACGTTTGGCCTCCAAGATAAATAGTAGCAAAAATCTAGATACCAATAAATTGGCAACCAGCCAAATGACCCAAGCCGCCGAGGCTATCATGAAGGGTCATCAACATGGCCCCGTTCCAACACAATCCCAGCCCATACTTACGGCTCGCACGGTGGCCGAGCAGATGGCCGCCAAATTGAATAACAAACTTAACTATCAGCCCAAGGAGGATGAGGACGGTAATGGGGCCATCGGTGGGCTAAGTGGCCTGGGCAGTGGTGGCGGACAAATGGGTGGGGCAAATAGTGGCAGCGGATCGGCTACCGCCAACTCGTTTACCAAGTACGAAGTGGAACTCGAGATCAATGACTTCCCACAACAGGCCCGCTGGAAGGTCACCTCCAAGGAGGCACTGGCCCAAATATCCGAATACTCGGAGGCTGGCCTCACAGTGCGTGGCACCTACGTGCCGCAGGGCAAAAATCCGCCCGATGGTGAGCGTAAACTTTATCTGGCTATCGAAAGTTGCAGCGAGCTGGCCGTACAGAAGGCCAAGCGAGAGATAACCCGTCTGATCAAAGAGGAACTACTCAAGCTCAGTTCGGCCCATCATGTCAATAAGGGACGTTATAAGGTCGTCTAGACTAATCTAAATAAAGAACAACAAAATAAGAACATCAGCTAATACAATAATTTAATATATTATATAAGTTATACCCAAACTCTATATAAAAATTGTTGCGTAAAACTATTTTCGGATTTTTACTTCTCCCAAGGAGATGCATACGACTAATTCATTCTATGAGCCCGCATGACGATTATTATCACACAGATTACTCCAATCGGGGACATGTTCATGCTTCAGGTACGCCTCTTTGGCCAGCGATCGCATCTGGATGAGATCGGTGGCCCCGCAAAGGGAACCACCCAACCATAGTGAGAAATTTTGTTTGCATATTGAGGGAAAGAATTTGAATTCCAAGGCGCCATGGAAACGGCCTTTGTAGATCTCATCGTGTTGCAAAAGATGTTGCAACTCCTGTTTGAGACGTGACGCCAGTCCCATGACCATCGATCCACCGCCAATAAGAAAAATGCCCTCGACCAGGGCACGTCTAACATCCATGGTGCAATCCAAGATGGAACTTAATATCAAATGGGGCAAACTGTCCCGCTCTCTGGTCTCCTCAAACATTAGCTCGTAAACTGTTTCACGTAGTAGACCTGGAATCTGGATGACCTTATTGCTATCACGTATGGCATAGTCGACACTGGGCGGAGGAGTCGGTTGCTCTCCTTCCATGTTCAGACGGGCATGAGCTCGCTCGAAGGTGGTGACAAAACAGGTGCGTATCTTGATATCCTCCAGCACGCTCTCCGTCAGCAGCGCCACGTCCTCGCCCTCGATAATGCCCTCCCTCAGAAGTTGACGCTTAATCTCCTCGTGAATCGCACGTCCGCCGTAGCTTTGATCCTTGAAGGCAGTCATAATTTGTACGCCACTAAAAATGGGCATAATGCTGGTCTCATTGTAGCCAATATCCACCACCACAGCTGTGGGTGCGGCCAGCGTGGAGAGAGCCATCAGATGGCTGGGCACAAAGAGCACGGATGACACATCGAAATGGACAAACAATACCCGTGCCAGGGTCTCCCGAATCACTGTCTGTCCGAATACATTCTCTAATATCACAAATTTACGCTCCTTTGGGCTGACCAGCAAATGCTTGAAGAAGATCATCTGCAAGAAGTCCACCATTTGATCATGCAGCTCCTCGTTGCGTTCATAATCAAAGAGTCGCTTCGACTGCCCAGTTGTGGTTAGCACCAATTCGGTCGGTATAATCTTTCGCGGACATGTCTCAGCGGCAAAGCCCAATCTGCAAAAGACAAGTGTTAGCCCCATGATGATATCACCTCCATTTGTTGTCACTCACTTGGTATAGGCATGGCCTATGTCCAGCACAATTGGTGGCTTTTCCTGCATTACAGTCTCATAGAGAGGCATATTTGCAAGGAAATTTGATGATTTTAATTACAATTAATATCCAATTTCTCCACAATATTTATGAAGAAAACAATTCTTTCGGTTTTTGCTCTTTCTCTTCGGTTTTCGCAAATAACAAATTTTAATTCCAAGTGTGTGGATTTTTCCAAAAAGCTTAGTTTGGTCACACTAACGTGTAAGCCACTGCTTAACATAGTGGTTCAAAAATTTAAATGCAATTTTTATTCATTTTCAATATATACATACATACATATTTCAACAATTGCATTTTTAGTTACCAATTTTTTCATGTGTTTGTTTCAAAGTTTTGATAAACATTTAAAACGTTAATCAAATTTATCGATAAAATGCCGCTTAATATTATCGGTTTTTTAATTGGTTTTTCGTTTGTTTTTAAATAACAGTAATCTTAACCTGGTGGGGCAACTGCCACATTTAGATTAATCTTAAAACTGGCCCAGCGATAGTCCCGACTATTGGCATCTCGCACCAAGCACAGCAATTGCGACGAATTCTTTGCCTGTGGCTTATCCTTGGATTGGAGGCACAGTTCCCTCAGTCCATTGACAGTGACATAGCCAACGGCACAAACTTTGGCCTCGGTATAGCTGAAGGCAGCCTTGCTAGCATAGCCAAAGACCTGGCGACTGGATTGCCGACGTACACTCTGCTGTGTCTCGGTGGGATTTGTGGGCAGCCACAGGCGACACATCTCCTCCAATTGGGCTCGCACCAAATGCTCCGTATTGGCTGGACGGATGTAAACTTTACGAATCGCTGTCTCCTGGCAGCGCCGCTTCTCACGCACTCGTCGTGCGCGTAGTCGTTTCAGTTTCCGTTTGTGGGCCAGGCGGAGATCCTTTCTTTGTCTCTCATTGACATCCGGCTGCAAGGGTTCACAGTGCACGGGTCCCAGATCTGACTTTTTGAGCTGCCGCCAACGATGTTTATAATCCTGGCTAGTAGGTAAACAAATCAGTGCATTATCCTGCAAATGTCCGCGGCGCAGTAGTTGAATTTGGATTTGGATGAGGCTATTCGAGGGGGGCAACGCTTGAGGATCACTAAGCGACCAGGATTGGCGGGAGTGCAATAGCCTTTGCTCAAGTGCAACTAGTTGGGAACGCTGTCGGCAAACATAAAAAGGTTGCGCCCTGTCATCTGTCCAATCCCTAATCAATTCCTGCCACGGTGCTTTGAATGGACTGACTACTGACAATTTACGGTAATTGCAACGTTTATTTGGTGGCAAGCGAAAATAACGAGTCCGTCGCTCCAATTCGGCCACATGTTGCTCCTTAAGGGCAGTCTGTGTGTCTGGCAAATGGAGATCCGCCCCAGATTCTCGAGCCACCGAATCCATTTCTCGTAAGCCACCCGGACGAGCTCCCCACATGATCAGTGTGAGCCATAGATTCATGCCGTATTTTGCTGGAGCTATCACATCCCAGCCAGAACCATAGCCCAGACGCTTATACTGTGAATCCTGGGAGCCAGGACGTTGTATAAGTATAAAGGGCACACTTTGTAGCTTTTCTTCAAAGAGGCAAGGGGCTCCGGGTACTACGGCATGCTTGCGACGCAGTTCATCATAGGCATGCGGCGACAAGAGATTTGTGACCAACTGTTGCCTAAACTCCTTCAGCCATAGAGGACTTTCAGGCAGAGATTTGGGCTGACTTACAAGTAGATCTATGGCGGATGATGAGTTGGAGTTGGAGTCGGAATCGATGACTGGTTTCGTTCTCTTTTTCGGCTTTTGGAGACGAGGATCGATCACTTGTATGCCCATAATGAGATTAGAGAGCACTTCACTGGGTGAACTCAGCCCAAGCGCGGCCTCATAGTAATCTGCATGTGGTTGAGGTTGGGCGGGTTGCGGATGGGGGCGAAGGCTGGAGGCCAAGACACGCTGAGCTCCGCTTCCTGTAAGGCGAAATCTATTAAATTCCTGCCTAAGAATAATTAATTGAAGATCTTCGGTAGAACTTGCATAACGTGGCTGCAATTCAAAAGCCCGGGTAATGGTCTTAAGGAGAGGTTTTTTGTTTTTCGTCGTCTTGGCATTTTCTATGGGATCCTTCATAACCTGGTCTTCGTCCGGCTCTTCTAATGGAACTTTCGTTTGCTTCATTGACTTTAGTTCAAAGACCTTTAGGATTTGCTCTATGGTGGCATCTGCGGCACTGGGATGCAGCCATAGCCAAAGTGTTCGTTGTTTCACCTCATCTTCGGTATCCTCAAGGGGCTGCCATATGAAGCTAGCACGTTGCAGTGCACCCAAAGGGTACTGGCCATCACAAAAGAGTTCCACTGTACCTTCGCGTCTGCCACTCACATAAGTCTTGGCTGTGATCCGTGGACCACAGTCGGAACTGGTTAGACGGGCAAAACCCTCGTGCAGCTTATCCAGTTGTCCTTTGATTTCCACACAACAATAATATGAGATATCCTGGAGTAGACAATGCTGGGCACTTGCCCGATAGCAAGCCCTGTAGGTCTTGTCGCAACTCGCATAGGGCAGGCGATGACCCCATCTGTCCACCATGTGAAAACGCTTTGCATGCCAGATGTGTGTCTCCAGCCAGATGTGTTTACGCTGCCGCCTTATATAGTCCTTTAGAAGATTGCCTGGACGACGACGGTATTTGCGGGATGGGCGCTTGTGATTGACCGGTTGATTTCCGCCTTTGCCCATCTGGGATTTGTGTGCCTTGCGGTATTTGCGAGGCAAACGCTTGGGATGATGGGACATGGCGCGACGGCGCATATGTTTGGGTAACGATTGAAAGATTAGTTTACTGGTCTTGCCTGGCCCCGTAGGTTGCTGGGCCTCTGAAATTAGGTCCTTAATCTCTGTAAGAGCGCCGGCGGCATAGTGATAGGTGGACACATGCGTGGGCAGAGTGATGCGTCCTCCCAGCTGGGCATCGAATTCCAGCTTCTGGGTGGTGCTCATGGTGGTTTGTCAACAACAATATTAAACAAACCTCAGGAGGCAACAAATTGAAAACAAGAACATGTGCCGGGCAATTGAAACAGTTTACAACACTATTAGTTAGTAAACGAAATCAAAACAACAGATCGCCTGACCGAGTGTCTAGGTTGACGTCATCACTTGGTACCATTTGCTTGATTTCAAATAAAACATTTAACTTTCAATAAATTTAAATTATATTGCTTGATTTTGAATTAAATTATTCTTATAGATTGGGTAAAAATTAAATCCGCTTTGTGTACAATTTTTTTCGGCCCTAAAATAGTTTTATGAACATTCTTCTGATTTCCCGCCCATGGCTATTGCCACACTGATAAAAACTCACCGTGAATTACCGTATTTTCGCGTTACACTGACTCTGGTCACATTATTTGCCGCTGTCGCAGTCGCTGTCGCCGTCGTGTCTCCCTACGCGCAACTCGGAAAAAGCAAATAAAAAACGGAAGAAAATATACACTCGAAATTGGGAAAATAAAGCGGGCTTAGCTTCAAGATACGTTACATGGGAAAATCGATTAAATTGCCTATATTTTTTGTTGTTCTTCTTGTGTAGTGCATTTATTCACTTGCCGTTTTGTTACATGGAAATCGCATGCTCTGTCTCGACTCTGCTCGGCGGCAAACCCAAAACCGGGTGGTGTGAGAAGACAAGAAGCAAAGAGAAAAATTAGCAAAAAAAAAAAAACCAATTCGCTGGTGCAAAAAAAGTTTTTAAATATTATTGCAAACAAGCGTCTATATGTATATCTACATAATTTAATGACGAAAACAACAACAAACGAATGAAACATTGAAAATTTTCCGAAAATAAACCAAACAAATCCGCCAAACCGCTAGGCAACAAGAAGAAAGAGTGTAACCGCAAGTGAGCGAGCATAAGTATGAGTGAGCGAGAGAGCGCGTCATCGATATAAGTTGTCTTTTTGTGTTCTTCTTCACATAAAAACCAAAAAAAAAACCAAACAAATTGTTTACCCAAAAGGGGAAGAAGGTGCCCAGTAGTAGTGTGTGTATCAATTTTTTTTTTTTTTTGCGGCAATATCCACGACACACCCTGAGAAGCAGTAGCAGTTGCCCCTCCGGCGCCCATCGTACCGCCCTCTGCCCGCCCAACAAAACACGCGCTCCTATAACTAACGCCCTTAGCCCTGAACCCCATGCCAATGCACATGTCCATGCCTGTTCCTGCCTGTGCGTGTTAGTGTTAGGGAAACGAAACAAGGCGACACTATATTGACCGCTCCTTGCCTATGTATATGTACACAACTTCCGCTTCCTCTTCGGCTAGTCTGAATGGCAGCTAGCAACAACAACAACAACAAAAGAAAACCATGGTAAGTAATGAATGGAATGCGAAGGGGTGGGTGGGGAGGAGCGGGCGGATGGATGGCTTGGAAAAAAACAGGCCACAACAAATATAACTGGTGTTTTTGTTGGTGTTGCTGTTGGTTTATGAGATTCGGTCACCTCCGCGAAACCAACGTATGCCCCCCTCTCTCAATCTCTCCTTCACTTCATCCTCTCCCACCACCTTCACCAACGCCACTCGCATTTAGCACATTTTTTGGTTGTTTTTGTTTGTTTTTCTTTTCTTTCTCGGTCTCTGCCTCTTTGAGTATCCATTTGCACCTTGCAAGGCCACTGTGCCATTGGAGAGACAAAGATAGAGAGAGAGAGAGAGCCATAGTGGGTGAGAGAAAGTAGAGAGGGGAGAGAGTTAAATAATAGACAACGGTAAATAAATGAGACTTGCCCTGTAAATGTAATATCCTTAACCTCAAACATCGCCCGGTATTTACTTTTTAACCAATTTACGGTGACCCATTTAACAGTTACATAACCGGTGCCGGATCTAGATAGGGGGAGGGTGTTTGGTTTGGTATTGGGACTGTACTTCCGGTCAATCAAACACTGATAAAACGCCCACCCGCCCATCAAGAAACGTTCGTTCCCATGATCAGGAGACGACTTAATTGTTTCCCGCCTACAGCAAGGATTCTATTTAGTTCTTTGAGTTATTCACAGTTCATCAAAGATTCATAAGCATACATTCAATTTATTTCATGGGCCAATAAAATGCTTTTTTCGATCAATCGTAAAGTTTTTCTTAATCTATGATATCATACCCTAATTCATATGCCCAAATATACGTACAATACAGACACACAGACAGACAGACATATATGCATCGATTTGAAACGTTTTTAAGTGATTTTTGTTGGTTTGACCATCTAAATATATATATGCCATACAGTGGCAGCCATCAGTTTAACACCTTTGATGTCTGGAAACTTCAACTCCAATTTAGTCGAGTGAACAAATTGTTATACCCTTGCAAAAAGGGTACATATATTAATTTTGGTCAGTTGTGCGTAACGCATAGAAGCAAGCATCTCCGGCCATATCAAGTATACATATTCTTGATCAACACGACAGAGACGACGAGACGAGTTCAAATAGCCTGTCCGTTCGTCCGTCTGGATCCACGCGAACTCCTCCTAGACCGTTGGACCTCCAGAGTTCAAGTTTTCCCTCTAGGCTTGTATATACTGCTCAGGTTGTATATCTCGGAATCAGCCGGTTGGGACCACTATATCATATAGCTCCCATACAACCGGCAAAGTCACGAACAGTGACTTTTCTCAATAACTTCGTTATTTTCTAAGCTATTGTCGTGAATTTAATATTGGTCAGTCTATTACACCTATAAACCACTGTGCTAAATTTAGTCAACATCGGGTGACTATATCATATAGCTCCCATAGGAACGATCGGTCAAAAACTGTGACTTTTGTCAATAACTTCGTTATTCCCTATGCTAAAAGATTGTACGCCGTTCTTTCGCAGACATTAGCCCTTTTAGATAAAACGTTTTTCCACTTTGATGGCTATGGGTAAGGAAAGAGTTACCAAACAAGTTGCAAGGGTATGCAAACTTTGAGGCGGTAGAAGTTAGACCCGGCCCTCTGGTTCGATTGTCGTAAAAAGATAGAAGATCGCCCCCATATAATCAGTTATTTATCATCCTTAAATGAAAATTTCATTGATTAGGGCTCTGTCTGTATAAGGCTGAGACAATTTGAAAACTTATCCTGTAGACTGTAATTCAATTTACTAAACTACCGTTGTATACTAAGTGGACTAAGAGTCATAGTAGGAATAGAAGATGTCGCTGCATGAGTTGATGACGGTAATAGACCATGGCCGAAAGTTATCTTAGCCAAACCTTAAAGCTCAAAACAATTTGTACATTTGCATTGCAGAAGAGCCCAAAAAGGTAAATTAAATATTTGTTTGTGCAATTGTTTTGTTTTTTATTGACTACAGAGTTTGTATTATAATATAAATATACATATATCATCTTAAGCCCCCCAAAAATTTTTGACACATTTTAACAAACAATGAGAGCTGAACAATTTTATTGAAGCTCATTCTTTAAACATAAACGAAATGTTTATACAATTTCATGATAATCGCCTTGGAGTCACTCTAAAACTGTAAGAGGGTTAAAACGTCATAAAACATTATTTCGGTAATATACACATTGCCAATTGGCAGGAAAATTAATAATGAATGCCTATGTACAGTAGAACCTAGCTAATGTAGAGAAAGAGAGAAGCGAGAGTAAGCGAGAACTCGCATAACACGAAGGCCACAAATCAAAACCCCCTTGCAGGTTGAGTTATTCTACAATTTCTTCAAATAAATAACGTTCATAATGAGGTTTGATCCATGGGAGAACCGGATAGCCAAGGTTCTACTGTGAGCCCAAAATAATGCTGGACGACTGAATAGTTTATAGTCTTTTATTAACAAGTATTTATATTAAGTTTTAAGTTTAGAGAAAAGGTTAGACATAATTTATCTAGTGAGGTCTATTAATCGATCATTTCTGAAAATGAAAATATTCAAGCGCATTCCTCTTATAGTGCCCAAATATTATTTGTTGTGCGAGTGTGTGTGTGTGTCTGTTTAAGTGTGTGTGTGCCTACCTTGTACATACTTACATTTCATTTGTACCCACAATTAACGTACGTTGATTGTGTACTCGGTTGGCGCTTATCTATGCACACATACAGGTACACACAACAGTCTGTGTCTCTGTGTGTGTGTGTGTGTGTCTGTGTCTGTGTCTGTGTGGTGTCTTTGCACAACCTACTATGATAAGAGAAGGTCTTTGGGGCGCGTGACAAGGCACTGCACAGCCACCCATATATGTGTGTGTACCTCTTCACTGGCTATATATAGAGACCACAAGTGGTGGACACCTGTTCACCCCAAAAACGATGACTTTAACGCCATATTGATGACTATATAGCTTTGGCTTTAGCGGGGAAGTACCCTCTAGCCATTGGCTGACTGACTGCAGCATTGATGAGATATCATCTAAAGAAGATACGAAAACCAAAGCTCCATTGGATGAATCAAGCGGGCAACGTTAACAACCAACCACAGCAACAGCAACAACAACAACAACAACTCGACGTAATCATTTACCGCAGTGTACTTTGATAACATGATCATACCCTATGCCGGTTTATGATCCGGAAAAAAACGGGGTATATTGGAGATTCATGGCAAAAGTATTTGATGTTTTGTATTTCAACAAAATGTTCAACAAATTGAAATTAAACTTTAAACTTTTTCGTCTTTGTTTTCAAAAATATTCTCTAATATCTTTAAAATATGTTCTCAAACACTTTTCACCCAAGTTTTACAAAAAAGTTGACGATATTAACAATAAATTAAGCAGGTTAAAAGGTTTTATAAAAACACTGATATTTCCCTGAACTCTTTTTCTCTCTCTCTCTCTGATCCTTTGGGGAAAAAAGTAGGGGAAATTTCCTTAGATCCAAAAATCGATTTTGTTCCCTAAAGGCCCAAATACATTAGGCTGGTTAGATATGTCTGAAACATATTTGAAACTAAATGATTTTATTACAAATTGTTTTATTGGCCCTTCTATCAGTTTTACCGTTTTGTTTACAGAAACTTGGCAAGTCAAAGTCGTTGAAACGTTTAAGGGTAACGAATATTTTTGTTCATTGTTTTGTATTATTAATTATTATTATTACTGCTTTCACATACCCCAGCACACAGACATAGGCGGCACCCCCACACACTGACACACACTGACACACACACACACACTGAGAGGCGATTAAAAGTGAACAGCAACTGTGTGTGGCAAATGTTTTACTCTCTTTAGGTCTCAGTGTACCGGCGACTGCCTTCGAAGTTCGAAGCTCGAACGAACGAATAACGAATATAACATAAACGTGATCGTAAACGAATTAATAATAACAATCAATCAGTCAGTCAATCAATCGATCCATCAATGGGCATATGGACATGGACTGCTGAATCAGCATGAGAAGCAAAAGGAGGGTGGGTAATCGAAACCATTAGGACGATCCTCCTCCAAGCCAACCCAAACCGTCTTGACCAAACTCACCAAACTTTCCATGCCCATGCCCGAGGCTGACCGAGGCCCTACATTAAATGGACTTTGCATTAAAGCCCATGTGTAGGTATCTGGCAACAACTACATATATACACACACATACAGACACACGTGTGTGTTCTTTATGACGCTTGTCACTTAATTGCTCACAAAATTAATGGTCGATTCCAATTGCGTGATGTACACTGTACCTTACAACTTGGCGGAAAGAAAGCGCCAGCAAGTTCCCTTTTGATCAAAAGTAGTCATAGAATGACTATTGAAAGTTACCTTTTAGATTCAATCATTCGGTCATTTGGATTCGTTGACTTTTTGGCTATTCGAATGTATTTCAATCTCGTTTCGAAGATCTTCTTGACTTCTTAGCACGCGCTTCCTTCAATCAAAGTCAACGAATAACGACGAAACGTATACGCACTGTATGACCACTAAACTATTAAGGGTTAGTTATTGGTAAGGGTATACAAACTGCGGCAGGAGCCTTTGCAGTCTTTGTGCTTTTTATTTTTCTTTTATACATTTTGTTTTCCATTTTATTTATATTGATTAACCATTATTAAGTTATAGTTAGTAGTTTGAGTTGAATCGATTTGAATTGGTCACATGGGAAAAAGGAAAAGTTGAAAGAGTTTCGCAAAGATTCTTTGAGTTTGGCGGGGGAAAAACCGAATCGTATGTAATGATTTTCTAATTACACATTCAATGTGTGTGTGTGTGTGTGTGTGAACGTACTTTCCGATTCATAATAATTTATTTTTTGCCCTGTTAATCGTTCAAGCGTGTTTGTTTTGCTTTGTTTTTTTTTTGTATTGTGTAAATTACTTTAGATGCAGCTTTGTTTTTTGTTTGTTCTTGTTGTTGTTGTTGCTGTTACTGCTGCTGTTTTTATTTTTGTATTGTTTATATAATAAGCGCATTGTATTGTGTGTGTGTGGAGGACCGGTTATCGCCCAGTGGATCCAAGTTCATTACGCCCCCAATAACACAACCATAAATGACATGAACGACTTGAAACGACAACGATGCGACTGACTGAATGATAGAAGGAATATATATACATACGATTAGTTATTATCTACAACTGACTGACTGACTGGCTGACTGACTGACTCTCTGTCTGACTAGATGGATCGGTTTTTGAATTGTTGAATGAACTTTATACCCCATGCGAATAAATTTCATCCAGTGCAAAAAATTTGTCTATATGATTCATAATTTCATTTTATAATTATCGGACAGCTGATAACCCTGTGGGTCGTACGGAACAGCAACAACAACAATAACAACGACAACGACTTAAAGTCAATGCATTCAAAAGGAAACGCGGGCATTTTGCAGTGTCTCATCAATGTAGACATCGAACGATGACGACGACGACCACGACGAGGTTCGTCATCATCATCATTGTTGCCGGTCCTATCAAATTTCAAGAGTTTGCTGTATACATATATATAAATCAGTATTGTATTCACACACACACACACACTGTTACAATTTCTTATCAAATTTAAAAGTCAAATCAAGCACCTACTTGGTTTCAATTGCATGGCCAATATATATGTCCGCTTAATAATTGTATTCGAAAATCATAAACATTCAGCATTAAATGAAATTTTTCCAAGAGCCGATAATGGATTTATACCAAACCTTAAAAATGAAAGCCATAAGAATGGAACATTCCATGCACAGGTGGAAACACCTCTCATTATTATTATAATCATTTCAATCGTATAACATACATTTTGGTTTTGTTTTGCATTTGGTTTGCTCTATCTGTCTGTCTATCCCCTCCCGCAATGAACTTTCGTTTATCTAATTCTGGGCGTGTTTGTGCAATAAATCGCCATAAAAAGCAAATAGGATTCCAGTACACCCAAAACGACCTACCTAGCTGCGTTTACTTGCCTCCTGCCTACTATAAATATTTACCCATGACAAATATATGCAAGAGGCAATGCTTTAATTTATTTGGTAAACTAATTAAACTTAATGTATCAGTAAATTGAGTTAGCTAGCGAAAACTATTCAAACTATTCAGTCTTTGGCATGCATCCACATAATTGCCAGAGAATCATATCATAGAAGTCAAGTTTCTATGCCCTATCAGCCCTTGACCCCCCCTTGACATGGGCTCGAATCATCAAACAAATTAGGCGCGACAAAACTATCAAAGAATCTAGCCGAAGTTTATATACCCTGCTCACTTTCCATATGGAATAGATCGATAGAAACTAATGGAAATGGAAACTAATAGGATCCAAAATGTTTCCTTTTCGAGCAATTTAAAGGGGTATTAGAAAAACCAACTAGAAATAAATGAAAGCTGAAACCAACTGAAGTGAAAATTGTAAATCACATGACACGAAAAAGACGAATTTATTTTCGTTTTGTTGACGATTGTTGCGGGTTTTTCTCAGCACCCACACATTACTCATTCATAGAACCTCAGAACCAGATAGTGCATTATAGACACTAAGCTATGCCCCCCAGACTATGCGTAATCATCATCATCATCATCATCATCATCATCATTATCATTATCATCGTCAGTTTGTTTTTGCCGTTGTCTAACTGCTCATGGAGGACACATCAATAAAATGTGAATAAAAATGAAAATTGAAACAATTATTATCAAATCGATGGCATTTTGAACTTTCATAATTATTCTACCGATGAAATGCGGGCAAATTGTTCAGTTATCTACCCTATACCCAAGTGGACCATTTCGCCATAATGTGTGTGTCTGTGTGTGTGTGTGTGTCTGGATGGTTACGGGTTGCTAGCCACGCGATGCTTATCATAAACATTCTTTTTAATGGCAAAGACCAAACGGGAACTATAACGAGGGTCAACCGATTGATCATGGCAAATAGCTCGTAGTTAGTATGAATGTAGATCTTCTCATATTCATTCCGGGGTAGTGTATGTGTATGTACTTTGTACCTACACGTGTTTTGCTTAGCAGTATGCGTAGTAAATTATTGTTAAACATTAAGATTATAAAGCATTAACCTTGAGTAGTAGCCAATCTAATCTACATATTGAGTAATACAAGTACGAATGACTACGTTTAGTGGTAAAACTGAAATTGTTTAAGTTCTTCTCAAATCTGTTTGTATTACAATTTGGATATATGTAGGTTCTATGCTAACATATCAAAAGCTTAAGAGGCTAAACAAAATCTACACAAGATAAGGCAAGATTTGGTAGTTAAATTATTTAAAAGAAGTTTCGGAATATTAAATAAATTCAAAAATCCAGAAAAAAAACGGCATTTTAAAAAGGTTTGGACCTGCTTTCGAATAGTTTTCATTGTTTTTCGACTAACAAACAGAAATTTGAGTGATAAATAACCCTCTTGTTCTTCTTTTTTTCTACCCAATCTCGAAAATCGCCAAAAACCATCCATATTGTATTTTTAGGTTAGGAGATCTCCTAGCAAACTACTACCTAACCTCAAAAATCGCCAGAATTCGCACTTTAAGGTTAGGATAACTCTCAATCTGCGTATTAAAACTTGGGATGAGGCCACTGGGTAATCGTATAGTCTCTAAATAGACCTTAAGTTAGGTTTGGGTCGGAATATGTCTTCTGAGGGGCGCCAAATTAACGAAAATTATATAGACATTTTGTATTTCATTCTTTTCTAACAATTGCTAAAAACTTCGTTTCCAAATAATAGTTTATTGTCTCACAGAGTTTATTGCGCCACGCCCGCATTGTTGATAAATCCGGCCCTGCATAGACGCACTTTCCCTCATAATGTGGGTTTTTCCTCTGTGCAAATTCGAGGCGGTCGGGGGGCGGCTTTGTTCACGCATATTGTTTTTCACTGTAACGAATTTTTGGGAAATCGGACGAGCAGCCCTCGTTAATGGCAGCGTGTGAATAATATAGACGTAGTACCTAAATTTGAACACTTCCCATTGAACCCTGGTGGCGGCTCTCGCCACTTTTGTGTCTCAAGTGTGTGTTTAATTTATATGTAGTTTGGGTTTTTCTTTTCTTCTTCTGTTTTCCATATGTACATTTTTGGTTTTCGCCTCAGTTGTAGTTCAGTCATCGAGCCACAAGCAATTCAGAATGTATACAAAGGTTCGATTTCTATATGATTCTAATCAAAATTTCTCCGATTTGTAATTTGCTTTCGTTTTGGTTTTGCTATATTCACAGAAATGACTGCCCAATCAATGCTGTTCAAGTCGATGAGAGTTTCCTCAAATGCAAACAAGAAATTAGCCAATTTTAATATTTACTACGCTGGACGCAACAGTTGAAAGAGGAGTGCAAGAAGCCACAAATAATTAAATATATATAATATATATATAGCATCATACAATATAAAGGAAACAACGAGATAAAAAAGTCTAAACGGAAACGCGAATAACAGAAACATAAACATAAACGAGGCAAATGTGGAATATTTTAGTAGTTACAGTAGTTGAAAGTAAATCTCTGAGTCATTCATTTATCAAAGTGCAGAGACAACAGCTGTGAGCAATCCGGTGAAACGAACGAACAAACAAACAAACAACAAATAAACAAACAAACCAATCAAAAGAGAGAATCATTTTCCGCCCCCCAATTCGTCTCTACGGACGATTAGACATTTTTACTTAAGGATTTTGGCATCTACTTAAACAAAACAAAAAAAAAAAAAAAAATAGAAAAAAAGACTTGAACTTGATTTGGTTTGGTCGGACTAAGGAAGAATAGACTCCAAGAAGAAGCAGAAGCAGAAGCGACTCAAACGAAAGAAAAACGAACTTTTTTCGAGCTGGTGGAACGACGATGACGATGATGATGAACTCCACCACAAAGCATCTGCTGCATTGCACCCTGCTCATCACTGTGATAGTTACCTTCGAAGTATTCTCCGGCGGTATTAAGATCAATGAGAATTCATTTACAATTGTCGATCCATGGACGGAATATGGGCAATTGGCCACAGTATTGTTATATCTATTGCGTTTTCTAACGTTTCTAACGCTGCCGCAAGTTTTATTCAATTTCTGTGGCCTTGTCTTCTATAATGCGTTCCCCGAGAAAGTTGTCCTCAAGGGCAGTCCCCTGCTGGCGCCCTTTATATGCATTCGCGTGGTGACACGCGGAGATTTCGCCGATCTAGTCAAAACGAATGTATTGAGAAATATGAATACGTGCCTGGACACGGGATTGGAGAACTTCCTAATCGAAGTGGTAACCGATAAGGCCGTCAATTTGGCTCAACATCGTCGGATACGTGAAATAGTAGTGCCCAAGGATTATAAGACACGCACAGGAGCGTTATTCAAGTCGCGAGCCCTGCAATATTGTCTCGAGGACAATGTGAATGTGTTGAACGACAACGATTGGATTGTCCATCTCGATGAGGAGACACTGCTGACGGAGAATTCGGTGCGAGGCATCATTAATTTTGTCCTGGACGGGAAACATCCATTTGGCCAGGGTCTCATCACATATGCCAATGAGAATGTGGTCAATTGGTTAACCACATTGGCGGATAGTTTTCGTGTGTCCGATGACATGGGTAAATTGCGTTTGCAATTTAAACTCTTTCACAAACCATTGTTCAGCTGGAAAGGTAGCTATGTGGTGACCCAGGTGAGTAGAGTAGAGATGGGGAGATGGAGTTTTTCGATTAACGTCTCTCTTCTTCTTTCAGGTGGGTGCCGAACGCTCTGTTTCCTTTGACAATGGCATCGATGGCTCCGTGGCCGAGGACTGCTTCTTTGCCATGCGGGCCTTCAGTCAGGGCTTTACATTCAATTTCATTGAAGGCGAAATGTATGAGAAGTCACCATTCACCCTACTGGATTTCCTGCAGCAACGCAAACGCTGGCTCCAAGGCATCCTGCTGGTGGTGCACTCCAAAATGATACCATTTAGGCATAAACTGCTATTGGGCATAAGTGTTTACTCGTGGGTCACCATGCCGCTGTCCACATCAAACATTATATTCGCTGGCCTCTATCCGATACCCTGCCCCAATTCGGTGGATTTCGTTTGCGCCTTCATAGCGGCAGTTAACATTTACATGTATGTGTTTGGTGTCATCAAATCCTTTTCACTCTATCGCTTTGGATTGCTCAAATTTCTGGCATGTGTTCTGGGTGCCGTTTGTACGATACCCGTCAATGTGGTCATCGAGAATGTGGCCGTTATATGGGGCCTGGTGGGCAAGAAGCATAAATTCTATGTTGTTCAAAAGGATGTTCGTGTGCTCGAGACAGTCTAAAACGGAGAGAGAGAGAGAGAGAAAGAGAGAGAGAGACAGAGTGAAGAGGTCTCTCTCGATATTATCATTAATATTATAATATGTGTATTCATTTATTAAACAACTTAGAGAGAGATGCAAAAACCAAATGAAACTAAAACAAAACAAAAACCACAAACCAACAAAAAATTAAATCGCACAATTGCAGCAAAGGATCTGCCGCCGCCTTCTCGTCGTGTCCTTGTTATCATCATTCTTCATCATTATTAAAAAACATTAATATAATCCGCTACTTTATTATGTACATTTCCTAAGCATAAGTCATACACACACACACACGCACAGCAACACCAACACCACCCCACACACACACACACACACACACATACAGTTAGCACTTTCTGAAAACGATTTTGAACTAGAATTTGCCAAATAGAAATAGATGTAGAATGATCTCCATTTTTGCGACTAAGATTAATTTGTAGGCAACATATACACACACACACACACACACACACACACACACACACAAACAAACATACACACAAAGAAGCATAGACTATTAGTTTTTGTTGTTAATTTTGTACAAAATATTTGTATGTCATTTGATTTAGTTTAGATAAATACAAGTCAATTTGATTGACGTTCTTCTAAAAACAAAATTAACACTCTACTGCAGTCAAATTGATGGGAATTGAATTGAATTTGAAAATTTTTCAATTTGGTTTCATACTCATGATTTTGTAGGTAAAGTTAGTGAAATTATATTTGAACAAACATTTTATTTCTAAGTAAATTTTTGCTAAGTTCGTTTGCTTCTTGCTTTGTGTGCCTACAAATTTTCTTTTGTCCAAGAACTTTTGCATCCATCCAAGAAAAGCATCCAAAAGCAATTGTCCAGCTCCACCCACCACCCTCCAACACTCTCTCGCACACACACACACACACACACACGCACACACACACAATAACCAACACACAAAAGAATATTAAGGAAAAACTTAAAACACAACAACAAAAATGAAAAACTCTCCATTAAGTAATTTTTTTTTTTTTTAATTAGTCCTTAGTACAAAAAGAAAAGAAAAACACTTAAAAAAAAAAACGAAAACGAAAATGCAAACAAAAAGAAAATGATATATTTATATATTGTATGTACTATATTATGTAGAACTATTATTATTATTATTATTTAAATTTTGTACATTAATGTATTGTAAATGAATAATTTGTTAATAATGTCATTCACACCAAAACAAAGAAAGATCATTCAAAAGAGCGCAAAGAAAGAGCAACAAACAGGAAAACAAAAACGAAAAGAAAACATCACAAAAGCAAAATAAAAACAAAACTAAATGAAACAAAAACTAAATATAGACCTTAGACTTATGTACTTACATATGTACATACATACAATTGATGTACATGCGAATGGTTATATATGTATGTATTTGTATATGCAATTCTGGGAATGATCGATATCATTTTGTCCTGCGTCCCACCCGTGGCCCATCTCCTCTTACTGCACAATTATTTTATTCTCTTTCATTTGTTGTTAACACACATTATCCTCGTATCTATTATGGATCATTCATTGCCATCTTCATTCTATCTTTTTGTTTCTTTCCTCTTTCTTAGAGCAAATGTTTTTGTCCTTAAACCAAAAAGATTTCTGAAATGAAATTATAGAAACTATGTAATCGATTGGAACAAACACAAACAAAACTTGTAAATGGTGTGAATGAATGATTTTGTAGAGAATTATATGGTATATAGAGTATTCAGACATTGGCCCTTAAGGGCCTGTCGATGAATTTTTTTTTCAAGTTGCCTTTTTTTGGAGAAATTTTGGTTTTGTTTTGTATGCTTTTTTTTTTTTTGTCTTTTGTAACTTTAATAACTGTTAACTGGTGCTTCGTGAACCACGCCCACAATTCACATTGACACTCATATATAAACTCAGCCACCAAACCAACCTCCCACCCACACACACACACACACACACACATTTGCATAGAATAATCGCACTTTCCTTGCGAATTGGTTTCGAGACCTTTCATTAAACATAAAAAAAAGAAAATCACAAATAAATGATAAAATGAAATCAAAAGAAAAAAAAACACTGTTTGCCACACAAAAATTTCAAAAGAAAGAACCAAATACAACAGAAACGATAATAAAATGTGAAAAAATATCTAATATATGCATTTTTTATTTCAATTCAATAATGTAGCCCAAAGACAAAGGTTCTATAATGAATAATATATTTAATATTAAGCATAAACGGGAGACAGCGACAGTTTGTTGACTCTTTGAAAATGGACCACGTCGATAAATGCTATCGATAACATTGAATAGAGCTGCCAGATCAATGTTAGCCGCCGGGAAAAATTAGCCTTTTTATAACGGCTATGGGGAAAAACTAGCCTTTTTATACCCTTTCAAAAAGGTTATATCCATTTTGGTTTTCGATCATATAAGCCATGTCCGTGCGGATGGATCAGTGCAAACTTTATTTATATATTTCACTGAAAGAAGCTTAAATAAAATAAATAATAGCTTAAATTTTGACTAAAATTTTAAACGTATCTTTATGTTTAGTTGTGAATAAGTTTGTTTTACTTACTTTTTTCATTCTGAAATCTCGAAAACATTTCACAAATAGTAAAATAAAACGGCATATAATTTTTGTTGTACATATTTTTAATACTAATTTTTATTCAATTTAAAATTACTTGTATGTCATCTTTGTTTCGTTTTACCATTAACTCTTGTTTGGTTTTTTGTTGTTTTTCTTTTTGCTGGTTATGGGTATTCGTTATGTAATGAATACATTCACTTGTCCGAGTAATACTTATGAGTTTTGAGTGAGTTTTGGCGTATGTTAGATGGCTTCATTCTTCAAGCCTGCCATTCGAAATGTATCGTATTTTGATTTTTTTTTGTTTTTTTTTTGTTTTGTTTTCATTTTGGTAGTATCTAAAATGCGACAATGATGATAAAAATTGCTTAGAATTTTGTTGTTGTTTTATTATTATGTGTTTTGTTTTTAGTATTTATATATATATATATATATTCAATATAATCCACATACAATTTGATTTGTATTATTTTTTGGTATATTTTTATTTTTCGTTATTTCGTTTGGTTGGTTATGATGAGCGGGGGAAAATGCATTTCTTTTGTTTATTTTTTACTATAACTTAGCGTTTTGTTCGAAATGTTTTCTATATATAGGTACATATATATATATATATATATATATATATGTATATATGAATACACTCTATATAGATTATGGATTGTTGCTGTTGTTGTTGTGCGTTTAAGTTTTCTTGTATTTACGTGTGTTTTTTGTTTTGTTTTTAGAGTACAGAATACATAATTGCATTATGTTATGTCTAGCTTTATCGCGTCATTTCGTCGTTCCTTATCAATTATACAACTTAGTTGGGAAACATTTAATAAATACATTTTGCGATTTTTGTTTTGGTTTTCGAGTTTGTTGTAAGTATTAGATAAATTACAGCAAAATATGATCTTATCGTTTGTTAAACTAAATGAGATTTCCAAAAAACCAAAAAAAAAAAAAAAAAGAACACCCAATATTTTCATATTACGTTTCTTCATGATATATATATATATATATATATATATATATATATATATATGTGCACAAACTTATACATACATATATATTGCGATTTGTATATATGTATATACATATAATTAATATTATTCCAATACTAAAAGCTACACGAAATACAAAGATGTTTTTAACGATTATTCGCTAATGTGAATGAATGCATTCATTCAATTTTTGAGTTTTGAGTACTTTGATGAACTTCTGCTTCAAGGTCCCCTCTACACACACACGGAGTTCAAAATGGCACACAGTCTGTCCGAAAAATGTTCACCAATTGGCTTCATTTCCTTTGAGCTTTATCTTTTGAGCAACTTTTAGTGCACTTAATTTGAATTTTCTTACAGCTCACAATCAATGGGAAAACCCCGTTAGGGTCCAGTGTGTGGACCCATTTCAATTCAGTACTGAAAGTGCTGAATCCTTTGATTGTATGGGATTTCGAATAGTTTCGAACGTTTTCCAAAGTGAATTTATAAATGAATTGAATAGATTCGAAAGTTTGAAAGCAAAAAGGTATCAAAAGTCAATTTTTTGAGTACTTTTTTTTGGAAACAAATTCGTGTATTTGTGTAGGGGGAGAAAATTTTGTCATTCAAACGTTTTAGTGTTGTTTATTTTTTGGTTATTCGCGTTTTGTTTGCCTTTTTTTGTTTTTGTTGTGTGTCTTTTATTTTGATTTACTTTTTTAGCATTGAATACAAATACATATGCATATATATACACATATATATATACATATATATGCAATTACATTCTTGTTATACTTTTTGATGTTTCTCTATATAGCAGTATATATAGAAACACATACATGATCAAACGATCAGTTCAAGAGAAAGGACAGTTGATCTATATAATCTGTATTCTTTGGTCTTTAGCCGAGGGCCATCAATTTTCATGTTTTATGTTTTCAATTCTGTGTTTTCGACTTTGTTTCGATTTTGGGTTCGTTTCTGTTTCTTGTCTCGGGTTCTTCGTGTGGATCGGGAAAAGTCGGCGATTTTCGATATATATGTATGATGCCACTTCCTTGTAAAAAAACACTTGATTCATTTTGGTTTTTTTTCCTCGTTTTTGTTTTCGTTTTTGAAATACTTTGAATTTGGTGGGTTAGTATACATATATTTTATAGATATACGTTTTCTTTTCTTTTAATTTCTTCATGTGTTTTCTCTCAATAAATGCGTTTTTTGGTTGAAATTTATCGTTTTCGGGTTTCTTATTTTTGGTTTTTCTTTTGTTTCTGGTATTAGAGAAGAACTTGGTTTTTTTTTTTCATTTATTTGTATTATCTTTTTTTTGTTTTGTTTTTTAATGTTAACATCACTACTAATAATCAAAAAATGGACATTTATAAACTTTTATATGTATATGTATTAAAAATGTTTATTTTGTTTTGCTTGGTTGGTTTTTGTTTTTTTTTTTTTTTTGCTTTAATTTTTTGCATTTAACTTTTTTTGTCATAGATTTTTGTTGTTTACGCCATGAAGGAGAACTTTTATGTCAATATTTTTCTTTTTCCTTGTGAAGTTGGAAAAGAAGAATTTAAAAAAAAGGAAAGATTTTTTTTGTTTGTTTTTTTTTTTTAATAAATTTTTGTGGTTTTGTTTTTTGTGTTCCTTATGTTTTTTTTTGTTTAAATAAATTCATCACAGTTTGTTGTTGTTGTTGTTTTGCGGCTGTTGTTGTTGGTTTTTTGGTTTTGTTCGGCTTGTGAAATGTGAAATGAATTTTCATTTTGGTTTTTGTTTTTGTGGTTTTTCTTCTTCATGGCATTTAGATGACTTTTGACTTTTGGCTTTGCAAATTTTTTTTTTTTTTTTGTTTTTTGTTTTTGGTAAATGTTCCAATAAAAAAACTTTGCTTACCTACTTACTTTTTGAAGGGGCGGGGGTACCAATAAAATGTAAAAAAGATAAAAACAACCATTTATTTTTGTTTTTAGGATTTTTTTCGTGTTTTTTTATGTTTTTGTTTCAACTTACACATTTTTTGTAATGTTTTTTTGTTTTTGGTTTGGTTTTTGTTTAAGAAAACAGAACAGAAACATAAAAGTTATGATAATAAATAAAGTATATAGAAATGAATATTTAAAAACAAATCTCTGTGTGTGGTGGGTGTGTTAGGGTATGGTCAAAAGGAAGTGGTAAGGGGTGGGGTGGGCAGAAGGGATGTGTTACTGCTATGACTTAGTTCTTAGATTTTTCACAAATGTTTCAAAATTTTCAGAGAAGAGCAATTACTTCAGTTGCAGGAGGAGCTGCTCCCATTTATATATCGAAAATTCTTCAATATTTTTCGCGTTTCAAACGGAATAAAGAACAACTCTCTCTCTCTTTGTCATTTATAAAATCTTATTTTTGTTTGTATTATTTGTTCTCGTTAACGTTTTTCGAATAAGTTCATTCTCTTTCACTTTAATTCATTGATTTCTGGGTCCAAATGTTGGTTTTTTAAACTTAGTTTTTACCTATGCATAACTAAAAAAAAAAAAAAAAAAAACAAAACAAAAACCATAATATCATTATCATATAATATATATGCATATATATATTATATATTTAATTGTTTTTTGTTTGTTTCTTGTATATGTTTAATATGGAATTAGAAACTAATTTTCAACTTCTGCTTGATTTCTATTTTCATTTTGCGTATTTTTTGCTGCTGTTCGCTACAAATTTTGTTTTTCATTTTCGATTTTGTTTTCATTTTTGGGTTTTTGGTGCATTTTCAATATATGTTAACTCTCTCTTTGGAGAGATGATGGCTTCAAGGGCTTACTCCAAGCGCGCCTTGTAGGTGGTCTTCCAGATTTCGGCGAGTGTGACGGCGCTGTGGAAACGATGGAAAATGCACAAGGGCAGTGTGATGCGCTGTATGATGGACCAGGGCACAAAGCCATAGAACTCCAATTGCACCTGTTGAGAGATCAGAAGAGAAGTTGAAGGATCTATGGCGTGATACACATAAATGAACAGTTATCTCAAAAATATGGAACATGCATTGAAACGGGCAACATCAAGACAAAGTGTAACCTCAATTTGCTGCTGATCGATAGTTTGTAAATCGATCCACCATCGTGTATCGTTAGGTTAGTGTGGTTCATTCAAATATTGCAAGTTAAAGTAAAAAGGAAATCGATGGCAAACATTTGATATACCAATATTTAAATCGGTATTGTTAATTTAGAATCTAATTCATGTGGAATTTCAAATGAATGGTACTTAAGTATAGTTATATATCAAAAGAAATGAATGAAAAGATCACACGAATATAGTTATATATCAAAGAAAACATCGAAATTATCTTTCGTTATATATCGGCAGTGATTGTTTGAAATATTGATGACCAAAGTGCCACCTATCAATGGAATATTTTTAATATCATGCATATATGTATGTACATACATGGTTATAGTGTCTTATCGTGGTGTGTGTGTGTGTGTATATCGATTACATGTATGATTATAGAAAACACAACAAAATGTTAACGATTAGAGAACAACGAGATCAGTTAATCGTCTTACTTAATTCAGTCTCGCCTTACGTACATAGCTACTTACAGGATTGGCGAATACTTTTTGGGCTTCGAACGTGTAAATGGCAAACATGGCCACATTGCAGATCAGTAGGAAGGTGACAATCTGGCGACCAGGCTTGCTGCGATCATGCTCCGGCAAATGCACACGACGTCGCGACACATCGGCAATGAATAGCAATTGCAAAATGACCTGGAATACGGCAACTCCACCGGTGGTTGTGACCAGTAGACTGGGTTCGCTCTCCAGCACTTTGAGGCTTCCGGCAATGATGCTAAACACGGAATAAGTGAACAGGCCGAATGCCGAGATGCGCAGCAAGATGTCATTAAGATTGGATTGCTCCTCGCAGCGGAATTTCAAATTCTTAACCCTGTACGAAAACGAGGCAAAATTGGAGAAAACTCTGTGTTAAGGCAACTTTGCAACATTGCAGGAGAGGGCACACACACACTTACCTTATAAAGCCCACTATGATGGCCAGAATGGCAAATGCCATCAGTATACAATGGCTGGCATCGGCCAGATAAACAGCCAATAGCGAGAACTTCTGATGACGCACCAAGACGAAGAAGAGTATCAAGCAAATTAACGCACCGACCAAGAGCAGTAGACCAAAGAAGAGACCCTTCGACGAGCCCACACAATCGACGCGCCCGGAACGTGCCTGCTGTGCCATGGCAACGGCGCGACGTGACAACATTACCTCCAGCCGGTGCTCCAGATCCTCATCGTTGAGTCTGCCTGGATAGCGGCCGATATGCTTCCACATAACATATAGAACAACAGCGCCGATCAGAGAGTACTCAATGATAAAGGGATAGAGATATGGGGCCGAGTCATAGACTATGGTACCCATAATATCGATACGACCGCAGGCAGTGGAGTTTAATGTGCCAATATTGGAGGACAGAGCCGCCGGGTAGATATTATCCAGGCTCTCTAGATTCTCGAAAGCCACCAAACCACCGGCTGCATCATCGTGCGAAATATCCGAATAGGTCTGAAAGCTATTCTCGATGCCTGGCCCAAAGAGATTGTTCATTATATTGACAGCACCTTCAGTGGTGCTGGTGGTGGTGGTGGCGGCGGCGGCAATGGTGCTGCTGGGACTCAAAGTGCTTGTGGACGATACCAATTGATTGAGGAAGGCACTGCCGGTGGCAGCGGACACATCATTGGGCGCAATGTGCGATGTGGGGCTCGGTGCAGCGCTGGAGAATAGACGCTGCAGGCTGCCAAAGGGTGACTCACTGGTCGGGCTGCTATCAATCAGGGACGCCATAGTGCTAGTGCGAGAGGTGGTAATGGGAATGCTGGTGGTGCTAGTGGTTGTGGTGGATATGGTGCTAGTGCCACCACCACCTCCTGTGGTAGTGGCAGCCGTTGTGGCACTTGTGATAAACTTCTTCAGCTTGCGGGCCATAGTAGTGCTGGGCCATTGATAGCCTGGCGTTGTGTATGGAGCACGGGTGGTTGTTGTGGTTGTGCTGCTGATATCATCGCCACCGCCCATACCCAGACTCTTCGATATACCATTGACAGTATTCCTTAGCATCTTGGACAGAACATTGTCACTCTTGTAGACATTCTTTGGCAACAGATCTTCGCCATCGAGCACCTCGAATTCGGTATTTGGTCCCGCATGGGTGCGTAACACTGTTCCGGCATGACGCAAAGCATGCTGTCTTATCGAATAACCAATAGACGATGCATTCGGATCGGCCTCACGTTTCTGATGATAGATGGTGATCTCCAATAGCGATTCCTTGACCAAAGTGCGTATCCATACGCAGATATTGGTGGCCACCACGTGCATCAGACCGAACCGTGCGATCACCTTGAATCGATGGATGTTTAGCTAAAAGAAATCAAAACCAAAAAAAACACCGCCAGAATGCAAAACAGGGCACAGAGGGGAGAACGGGGTGCAACTTGAGTATGACTTTTATCAAAGATTATATTAAAATATTTATATATTGAGAGAGAGATAGCACAATGCTAAGATATACGATATAACTATACCGTATATACTTATTTTTAGAATGCGAAAAAAAGTAGCGTCAATTTCGCTACTTTTTTCTATCTTTCTTTCGATTTAGGCTAATATCTTATGTACATAAGCTAAAGATTATATGTATATATTTCTATTGTATTTTCGTATATGTAATTATATACATATTATGTGAGTGAAATGAACGTATTGCAGTAAGGGTAGGATAGAGTAAGTACAGAGTAGAGTTTAGAGTTTAGAGGTAAGAGTTAGAGTTAGAAAATGATTTGTATATCGTACCTGAAATGGCGGCCTAGTCTGCGATCGCGAATCGAATCAAATCGAATCGAATTTGGGGGCGGAGAGTAGTAGTAGTAGTAGTAGTTGTTGTTGTTGGGATTATGTACACAAAAATGTATTTTTTTCATTAAATAACTACGTTGCAAAAAATTTTGAAATTTATTTGAAAAACAAAGGAATACGAAAAAAAAACACAATGATGAATGATTGAGTGAAGTGACGTGAAGTGAAGTGAATGAGTGAATGACTTGATTGGATGGCATGATTGAATGAATGATTGATGGCAATGAAGTTGAGTGCGTGTTTTTTTTGGTGGTGAATGTGAGACATTCGACACGGCCGAATACTTATAGATTTAAGCATGTGATGAGATGGTTGAGAGGAAGCATATTTGGGCGGGAAGGAAGCGTGAAAACAAACGAATGCCGAGTGATGAGTGACGAGTAGCGAGTAGCGAGTGACGTTTAACCGATAACGAGTGAAAGTGAATATGGCACATGATTAGCTGTATATATGAATGAGCGATTACGAATAAACGAAACGAGAATTCAAACCCAAAGTTAACTAAATTGTATGTAAACTGCCAATTAGCACGCCAATTCAAGATTGATTGTAATGAGTGAGTTTCAGTTTGAGTTTGAGTGTTTGAGTGCCGAGACCCTATTCTACGGATAGATAGATAAACTAATAAACTAACCTTTCGATATCGACTTTGAGGTTCTTGGCGGGGGGTGGTGGATGGGTCTTTTTGGGTAAGGGGTGTATAGAGGAAGGAGATGTTTGGTGAAAAGATGGGGAACGGGTGCGGACCTTTATTGCTTTTCAGTTTTTATGTGTGTATGTGAGTGTTGATGTGTGTGTGTGTGTGTGTGTGTGTGTGTGTGTGTGTGTGTGTGTGAGTGGGTGTGTGTACTTAGTCATAGTTTAAAGTAGTTTAGTTTAGTTTAGTTAGGTTAATAGTATATATATAGTTGAAGTAGTATAATAACTGTTAGTCTTAATTGTTCATAAACTTAAATTAATATTCTATAACATCGTCTTACCCTGGCATTCATGAAGATAAAGTACATTTGCATAAAGGTAAATATCATTTGTAGCAATGGATTCACTCCAATCAATATATGATGGCAGGGTGAATCGAATGGTATCTCAAAGAATGAACCAAACTCCAAGCCAATATAGATCATGGCACCCAGACCAAAAGCTAATACAACAGAATAAAATGATCATTCATACATATGTGATTTAATTGAGCTTTCCTTCAGCTACTTACCAATGGCTCCAACGCGCAAAAAGAAACTACCGTGTGTGAGATCACTGTGTGTGGTCTTTCGTTTACGTACATTCTTGGGTGTGACAGCAACTTCGGCATCCACGGGTGCTTCCTATTCAATAGATTGGATGCACCATTCACATCAGAACTAATCTTTTACTAATCATTGTTCAACTCACTTGATAGACGGCAGCGGCACCTGCCTTGCCCGCCTTGCCCGAATCCTTAGAGCCTTTCGCATCCTTCGAATCGGCTGGATCGGCATTTTTCGATTTCTTTGATTTCTTCTCTTTGGGTTGGGGTTTCGGTTTGCTGCCACCATTGCCGCCATTGCAGCAAGAGCTTTCTGTAAGAATCAATCGAAAATTGCTTAGACACACACACACAGACACTTGGATATGAAAGGAACTTACCCTGCAGCAGGAAACAGAAGACATACAACAGGAAGAGTATACTGGTGCCGTATAGATAAGTGAAGAATGTCTCATAGTAGAGCACCGGCAAACGGTGTGTGGTCACATCGCTAATCACATAGGCAATGCAGACAACAATCAAGAGTATGGCATAAACCAAGCTGGTCACAATGAACAATGAAGTCCTGCGTAAAAATAGTTTTCCCTTTAATATGTTAGCACGAATCATTCGACGAGACAATTGTGCATCATTTCGTATGTGTGTGTGTGTGTGGATGTTAACTGTGTCAAGATCTATAGTTCAATTTGACCCCCTTATTCCAAAGTTAGTGTCTTTCTGTGTGTGTGTGTGTGTGTAGATGTAAGTGTAAGTGTTTGACATGCATCTATTAATGTGTTTTGGGCAAGTCCTTTGAAGTGATTTTAGTGCCAAGATCTTTTCTACTTTGATTCAAGAACCAGTCGAGATCATCATTTACAGCTCGATTCCGCCACACTTTGGCACTTAACAAGGAGTGCCTACTTACATATGTACGTACATACACATACATACAAACATATATATGCAAATCAGTTGCATGCTCTGACCCAGTTTAGGGAGCAAACATTGCTGCAAATGAGACGCCACCCCAAGCAGCCTAACCACCCACACACCCACGTAAACACTTGGACAGCCTCTGATTGGTGGGTGGGAGAAGATGAGATGGAGCTGCTCTCCCCCCGTCCATTTCCCCCATTACTCCATTCTTGGCAAAGAAATTGTTTGGGATTTTTTGTTCGGGGTTCACCATATTACCATAGTTCAATCGGTCCTGTTATTGGATTTGTTTGATATGTGCCCTGTACCGTTATATTCGCTGGCATGAAACTGTATTTATTTGGATTTGGCTTGAATGTGTAGCAAACCCTATATAAGAAACGGACGATTTTTGCTTTTCATTGTTTTTGATTAGAGTTCTTAACTAGGCAACGAAAGGATAAGGGGTTTATCTATAGGTCTGAATTAGCGGAAGTAGCGGAAATAGCACATTATATACATATACATATATACATTGTTAATCCATACATACATACATACAGCAAGCAGGCTTAAGATATGTATGTGTGAGTGTGATTGTGTATGTGTGTATGTGGAATGTATCATGTATGTTTCGGTTAGTTGGAGAAAAGGTAAAGACTTGGGATCAGTTCACAGATTGGGAGTGGGGGGGCACAAGACGGCCTTGAGTTTTTGGGAGGTGTCCCCCACCACAATAAAACCCCCCTTCTCGACAAGTGTCACACCTTTGCAGGGGCTGCGGCATCACATTCTTGAGCTCCATTTCCTTATTGGCCGCATTATTCTTTTCAGCACTGTCCGTGCTGCCGGCCGTATGGGAACGGGATACCGGTAATGTGGCCATATTATCGCCACCTTCCACATCGACGGTAGCGACCTTCACTTCGCCGCCGCCCATTGTTTCCGTATCGGTCTCCGTTGTGATTGGTTTAATGTATCGACGATTCGAATTTTATATTATTTTTGTTAATGTTTTATATATGTATATAGATTTCTTTTTCTCGTACACTGATTTCGTACACTTTACACACTGGTTCACTTTACTAGTTCTGGGGGAAAATGAAACAATTTGCAGTATGCAACAGAATTTTAGAATTTAGCTTGCTCTCTCTCTCTCTCTCTCTCATACACACACACGGTCTTTCTCTCTCTGCCTGTCTCAAGATCCTTTCGCTCTCTGTGCGTGGATTGTGTTTGAAAACTGCATACAACATATTTTTGTGGGCGATAAATGTGAGGCGTGGCCAAAAAGTCGAAAGGCTCGTAAGCCGCACTTTTGAGAGCTAATTGCTCATGGTGTAGTTGTTGTTGTTGTTTGTTATCCTTCGGCTTTTGGAATGCGTCCCGGTGCGACCTAGTAACACACACATACCACATCCACGGACGGAGAACGAGCGAGATAGAGAGAGAAATAGAGAGACCGATTGAGCGAGAACCACCCTCGCTTAAAAGTCATCTCCTTGTGGATGCTGGATGTTGAAAGGGGCAAACGTGAGAACCATCGAGAGAGAGAGAGAGAGAGAGAGAGGGAGTTCAAGTCTCTACTTATGTATGCCTTGAATTTCAATATTCTGGATTCGCTCTCTTTCGCTCACTCTGCCAGGTAGTCATTATGTATGTGTATATATATGTTGCCATGTTAGGGCTTTCTAAGTGGGTGTGTGTGTGTGTATGCAGCATATAGCCCGGTGCCAACATAATCGCTACTTCTTTTGCTCTCTCTCTCTCTCTCTCTCTCTTTGTCTATCTCTCTCTTTCCTTTTTGAGGGGCCTGGCTAAAATTAAAGCAAATACTTAGCGCGCCCTACTGCAAATTGTTTCATTTTTTGTATAAATATAAAATAAAAAAAATTAACACACACTAACACACACACAAACACTTCAACAGGCACACATATAAAAAAATATTCGAAAAAAAAGTTAGTTAAATACACTTGATTATAAAGTACAAGTGGAGATATATATATAGAAGAGTATATATATATATTTCATTTAGATCTTAGCGCTTTCTTTTGGGACACTTTTTCACTAATCACAAGACACGAAAACAAAAAAATGCGAAACAAATGTGCCACAAAAATGAAACAAAACTGAGTTCTTAGAGCCCTTTTTCTTCCTTATTTTTTCTTTGGCCAGACTTGGAATACTTGGGTCTACCTCCTTCTTCGCACACATACGAACGCACGCACACACACACACACTCAGTTTCAGAAGGAAACGTTAGACACACGTCCAAGACCCTTTACTATCCAACTACAACTGAAAAGGCACGGCTCAGCTCACAGAGCTTAAAGGTCCAGCAGAAGCAGAAGCAGCATCAGCAGAAGTAGCCGCCCTGCTTGCTGTTTGCGCCGAATCCATCCTCAGTGTGAACAGCATCCGCTCTCTCCTGCAGAGAGAGGATGCTTTGCATCCATCGAGCCAAAGCTCTGTTATAGGGGAAATGCACAGATTTTTGTATGCCAGAAAGTAGGACACATAAGTAATTCCATCTATGTATGCATATACATAAGCATATGTATGTACATATGTATATTTTGGCATAAGGAGGTGTATATACATATGTACATACATAGATTCAGTTGATTTGCCATATTCATTTCTATTTGCAAAAGAATTTTTATTTGATTGGTGGAATGCTAGAAGAACTTACGTTCTGCTTGTTATCATTTTGCTAGCTAATGCGAATATCCTTTCCCCTCCACCAGCTTACCAGAAATGGTTTTGAAATGTTTCGGTTTACGTTTTAGATTACCAACTTCTTGGGTTTGTGAAGTGGCTTAGAGCCATTTTGATTTAGAGCAGAGTTTAAATGCATTTCGTAAGTGCCAATTGAATTTAAGAATTCAAGTCCATATATTTTTTGCCTAACATTCTTTCATTTCAATTAATCCATTCATTTTTCAATTAATCTCCCGTATTCTCTCTCTGTCTCTTGTTTTACTTTCAAATGGGGTCAACTTGTCAAAGCCCTACAGCAAACATATTCCCAAGATACACAAAGACAACCCGCTATTCCATTTTTAATTGTCCTGCCCAAGAAGAGGGGATGATGCACTGGGCTGAATGTGAATGCAGTGACAATAACATGACACAAAATCACAAAATCAGAAGCAAAAAATCACATTCAAATTGAAGCAAAAACTGTCCTCACTCTGTCGGGCCCAGAGCAACAGCCCAAAATCTCAATTACCCACGTTTTGCCACGTGTGTGTGAATGGCTGGGTGTGTGTGCGATGCGCCGGTCACGAGCCACAGCCAATCTTTATCCCATAAGAGTCATTCAGTTCATCTAGTCTACTTATTTACAATACCAAATTGTACGATAAAACAAGGAATACACATGCACAGTGGTTTCGAAACTATTTTCAAACAAGAAATGAACACACAAAGTTCCATTGTGAATTAAATTTGCATAATTTGAAGCTACATGTATCTTTTAGTTGAGATGTTGGTATTCAAAATTTATCTTGTCTCTATCATATTTTATTGAAATACCCTACCACTGTGCAGTCTCTCGTTGGCTTACGATAAAAGAAGCAGCGGCGTTTCGACGCTCACGTTCACGTTCAACGAAATCGTCGAATCGTCGTTGCCGTCATGCAGTCTACGTAATTTAGTTCCTGGACTTGGACAGTTGCCGCATCCTGTTTTGGGGTGGCTTTTCGTCGTTGTCTCGTTTTATATATCGTAAGTCCTGTGGCACTCGGTTTTCGGTTTTCTCTGTTTCTGTTTTGTGCTCTTGTTTCACAACAAGCAACATCGCACATTCTGTTTTGGTTGCGCATTCTGTGTGTTTGGCATGCCGGGCCTCTGGGCCCTGATACTGGCATACTGCATTGGTTCGTGACCCATGGAAATAGTTGGTGGAAGGGGACATCGACGACGACTACGACGACAACGACGATGAGGCGGACGTCAAGGAGTTGGAGGAGGAGAGTAGCGCGAGGGCAGAAGGATTTGCGTCGCGACTTTAGCCAACTGCGACGTAAATGCATTGAATGAACACATGATGATGGTCATAATGATGAAGGGTGAGTGAGCTGTCTCTCTGTCTCTCTTCCACTGCTCTGCTTGCCTTGGTCCTCAGCTGAGAAAATGAGAATTATAATCCCCAAGCTCTGTAAATCTTTGGTTCAATTTCAATTTACATTTTTCATATCATATCATCATTAACATCATCATCATCATCATGATCATCCCTTGCCTCCCTGTCACTTGCCACTCCTCACATCCTAAAGAGTTAATTTCCTTCCCTTAGCCCTAACCATTCATTTTTTACGATTCCAGCTATAATTGTTCGGTCTCTAGCTTTTGTTGTGGTCATATCCTCAGTGTTCAGTTGGTGGGGGAGGGGCCGGAACATAATGAACATGTGTAAAAGCCTGAAACTCCTTTTAAGGTTTTGGTTTTGGTTAAAAGGGGTTGGTCGGGGTTGGTTGCATGTGTTATTTATATTACGCTTTATGCTTTTTGCTAACCCTCGGCTAAAATGCCAAAGTAAATTAACAATGTTTAACATTGAGTTTTAAAAATAGGTTTTGTGTTGTTTTTTTTTTTTCGTCAAGGGACTTTGGGCCTAATCAGGCGTTGATTTTACAAGGTAAAACACAAATCGCAAATAGAATAAAACTTCTTTGATCTGCATTGAAAGGAGGGAGGGGAAGCAAACCAGCAAGGCTTAATAAAATGTTTTAACAACTTTTCAAAGACTTTCAATCATCCAATAAGAGTGCAGACTTATTTTATTTGAAGTTTGGAAAAAAAAATCTTGATAGATCCAAACATCCTTGTGAAATTTTAAAATCAATAATTCTTTTAGTTTTAAAACTCAGTTCGAAATGCTTTTGTTCGATCGAAGTATCGTTAGTATTTAATGGAATATAAATTCGGCTATTACTTTTACCTGTTATATTTAAATTCAATTCGTATAAAAGATTCGCATCGAAAGACTCACTTACAGTTTCATTAAATTACTCAATGCCGAGATTTGTTACCTGAAGTTATTCCATAATGATTGGAATGTATTTGGAAAATGTAAAGACTTTATTCTAATGCTCAATGATAGCTAGATTGACTTTCAATAGAATTCATTTGGAAACGACATAGAATTTGAACTGAATTCACATTAGTTGTTTCGTTACTTATGGAGTATTGCATAATTGATCAACTTATTGCAAGTAATAACAAAAGACACATAAGAAAATTAATCAATTTTCCACAAATTGTGTGTTAAGCTTGTCGAAAAGTTCATTTGCCATCATCTAAAGTTGTAAAAGTTTGCAAGAGTGCAAAGTACTTAGCCTCGAGTTGTACATTTTTTTTTTGTTTGTGTTTTATTATTTGGGCCGAGCCCAAAAGCCAAGCATCAATATATATACATATGTATGTATGTACAATGTACATACTTATACTGCAGATGTATTCATACATATATGTATGTTCACATAAAGTATGTAGAACTAGGGAATGTAAGTCATTCGTACAATGACACTTTATGCCAGAGACGCAGACACACAGATACAGATATACAGAGAGATGGAGATGGCTGATGGCTGATGGAGAAGGGTGGGCACAGACAGGGGGGGTCAGATGCAGATAGGGTTGCATCGGGCCGGATTGGGTAGAGGATTGGTTGGCTTTCGGTTAGCTTACAAACAATGGGAAAAAACTAAAGTGAAATCTGCCCAACGCAGTCAGCCAAGTGGAATATGCTTGTCTCGGGCTTTTTTTGATATTTGTGTTTTTCTTTTTCTAACATTTTTTTTTTGTACATATTTTGTGTGTGTTTTTGTTATTGCGTAATTTGTTTGCAACTTCTTTGTGCCACAATTTTTTGAATGGCTTTTCGCTTCCGAATGCAGAGACAGAGAAATGCCAAAAGAGTGGGAGAGAAAGGAAAACGAGTGTCTTTTAACAATAGACCATAATCGGAAATGTAAGTCAAATACTTTAGTTCGTTGACATTATAATCCGCGATATGAAACAATGCTCCCTTGCATATTACAATTATAATAACACAGCAATAAGTATCGTCATTATCCACATCTTCGAGAACTCCTATGAAAATTAAAAGAAAAACGAGATAGAGAGTTTTCGAAACAATTCACCCTCGATAAACAGCTTAAACTTGGACTTATTATAATGAATATTTCAGCACACACTGCGTATACGTTATTTTTTGGTCGACAAGTCTCTTAAAATCGTTAAACCTTTCCCATTAATGAAAATTGTTATTAATTAAGAGGTGCTCGTTCTACTTTACTAGGTCATACACAACTAAGATCTAGGTGAGATCGTATGTTTATATATATATATATTAATAAGGGTTAATGGTGGGTGACGGAGGGACAATTGGGAATCGTGTTTAACTATAAGAAATCTTAACAAATATCCAAAATCATAAGCTTAATGTAAAACTATATGCCATATATGATGTATATATATATATGTAGATATATAGAGGGTATATGTACAATATATATATAATATAATCTGACCTTTTTTGTGGTTTCGTCAGATGAACCGCATGGGGATGTGATTTCACGCTGCAACGGTTTTTATATAGTATTTTTTTTGTTTGTTTTTGTTTTATGATTCTTATCGTTCTTGTTGATTATGAGTTTTAGATATAAGTTGATATAGATAGAAGGTTCTACTAAGGTGGAAGTTTAAGGACAGAGACAGAGACAGAAAGGCCTAAAGAAAGGTTTTTAGGCGAATTTGTTTTGATAGAGATAGCTTAAAAGAGTATGATGAGTATTGGCTAGAGGAGAATGGGGTGGGGAATGGGATGATGAATGATCTGAACACAGTGATGTGTGATTGTGTGTCTCTTTGTGTGTGTGTGTGTGTGTATGTGTGTGTGTTTCTGTGGGTGATTAGCAAAATTATGAGAATAAAACAACACAACTTTACAATTACAATTCTGAAGGTAACATAGAATAGGAATGAAAATGGCTCAAGGGTTGGGGTTCGGGGGAATTTCGACGGGTTTTCAACACTTGGTATACATAGATTTTCATTGGAACACACTTACTTGGCATTTTTTGGTCGTCGCGCATCGATGGGAAAATCATCATCGAAATCCAAATTGAAATCTTCACCCAAATCGTGTGGGACTAAAGGTGTGCGCTGATGTGCAGGACTTGTGTGATAGCCATCGCCATGTAGCTATTCAATTTAAATCAATAATATACGAGGGGAAACAGAAGAATTGATGGATTAGCTTGGGAATTCTCTCTTCATTTGGTATCTTGGTTTTTTGCCAGTGTCAAAAAACAACAATAAATTGGAATTTACATATATACAAGTTGATAATCATATTTATGTTATGGTATATAAACAATGAAATATCATGCGAATTTTCAAATTTGTTTTTCAAATTTTCAACAACATAGAACAAAAACCGAATGGAAATAATTTCAATTCCAATTTATTGTAAATATAAGTATGCATGTATAGGGATGGATCTGGGAATGTAAATTTTTGTCGAAATTTTGACCCCCTAAAGTATGCAAATAAAGAGATTTTGATATGTTCTTGACGCCAAAATAGTCTCAACAAAAGAGCATGTCAAAAGTTTTTCAATAAATACTTTCAATTGCATACTTTTGGGGTCCAAATTTCCTATACTTTACATTCCTAGATCTGCCACCATAAATAAAATCATATATAAAATATATATGTATATAAAATCAAGAAGTTAAGGGCGAATCGGCGGTACTCGTGCAAGGATTTTGGTTTTATTTTCGAATTAATAAATAATTTTGGTTTGGTTTTTTTTTAACAATAACTTTCACAGTTTTTGATTAATTGATTAATTGATTGATTGGTACGAACACGTTCTTTTTTTCTAAAAGAAAAATTGACTTTGTAAAATTATAGAATATAAATTATCGTGTTTTTATTTTATAAATAAAAATCGTTATCAGTGTTTTAATAAAGGTATATATATGTATATGATATATACTATATGGTATGAGAAATATATAATAGGAAATAGGCATATATGTAATTTCATAGGCATGTATACATTTTGAATTATTATGTTGAAAACTTTCACAATTATTATTATTATTTTTGATCTGAAGCTCATGAAACTTTTGGAGGTTGTAAATATAAATCGGACATAAGGATTATAGAAAACTTTCTGAAATTGATCGACCGGATGGTTTAGGGGAATCCAATTTGGATAAATAAATGTTTAAACATGCTCTACGAATGTGAAGATGAAGCGTTCTGTATGTATGTATGTATGTATGTACATAGATGTATGCATAGATGTATGTATGGAAGTATCCTTGAATCCTTGTAACGAGTATCATGGAAGCCAAGCCCCTACCTTAACCACTGTGCCGACCTGATTCGACTCGGATGCCGCCGATTGGCGATTGTCCAATAGATTCGCTCGCTCCATATTTTCTAATTGCAATGTCGTCTCTCTGGGTTGATCCAATAAACGTTCACGCATTTCATGTATATAGGGACAACGCTGCATTCCTCTTCCTCTGTCTCACTTGAAAATCCTTTTCCTGTTCGATCTGATCAAATGTTTGGGTTTATAGTTCTTATGTGTTATAGATTCTAGTAGTTTGTTTTGTTTTTTGTTATTTTACACTGGTTTAACTAGCCCAATTAATTAGTTCTAGCCGAGTAAGAGTAAGAATATAATTGGCAAATGCCTATAAAGTTCATTGGGAGGTAATATTTTAGGTTTTGTTTCGATAATGCTTTAAATGTTCGGTTAATCGAGAAAAAATCAGTCATACAGTTTGCGGCAGCAGTTTTGATATAAGACTTTTAGTTAGCAATTTGGTCGTTTCTGGAATCAAAAAAAAAAAAAAAAATGGAAAATCTTATGAATATATAATATAATATATTAATGACTATAACTATCAAGAGCTTAAATTTTAGTGAATATTCAAGGCATTTCATCTCTCTTACTCTGATTAGTGTGCACCAAGCGTTCACAATTTTCTCTTTTAGATGCTAAAAATGGAAAATGTTTCTATTCATAACTCAATCATTTCTATTCCGATTTTTATAAAGTTTGGTAAAACATTAGGATTTCAAATAATATGCAAAGTGCTCAAATTCAATTCATAATTTTCTTTTTAAATAAACTTGAACAGCAATCTACCTATAATTTCTTAGAAATCAATGTTTATACAAAAGAAATGATTCTATCAATAATACTGATCAGGACAAAAAAAGAGGATAAGCCGATATTCAAGAAAAAGATATGAGTCTATTTTGACTTTAAGTTATGGAACAGGTTCATATTTCAGGTTCAGACTGCCTTCTGACTGTTGAAAAATGATTTGTTTTTTAGTTCCTCTATTTATGAACATTGTGTAATTTGCTATGTATGCGTATAGTATGAATTTTTGTTGTTCCAAAATAACCTTGAATTGGTTGATTGAACAGTAGACACAACAAGTGGCGGAGGCGAACGCGAAAGGAAAAAGAAAATTCCAAAATTTGGTTTCCTATGCGTCGAGATGGCTCGTTAAAATAATTGAAACGAAAAATGTTAAGTTATTTTGAGGAATTTAAATCCAGTCCAGAGAGGGCGTCCATGTCCAACGTGACAGATTGATGGGGCCCAGAGTCAGTCCATGACGGAATCTATATGCTCATGTGTATAGCTAGTTGCTGTTGGCCATAATGTTAATACCCTTAGACTGGGTTAACTTAATGGTTTGGTCTGTTGAAATGTGGATTGCATAGGGTAGATCAATTGCCCACAGAGAGTATACTCAAGTCGTTAAGTTTTTAATAACAGAAACTTGTTAGAGTGTCTTCTTTTGGTTAGAATTTGTTTAGCTTATATGCCAGTGCCCCAAAACTTTTGCCTTTGGCACGCATTCAAAATAATTTGTGATGAAATTTTGCATGTTGCAGATTATATCAACGAAGCAACGATTCGGTGAGGGAATGGGGTAAAGTTGGGTGGGGTTATACATATATACATATGTATATGTATGTATATACATCCATACGCACAATGAATGGAATTGGGATGCCTGTGGGCGAGGTCGTGTGCCATATACTGGTATCTGGTGACCGGGGACGGGAAAAAACCAATGTGCGGGGGTTGGCGGGAGAGATGCCTATAAATGCCTACAAAAACAAACACCAACAAGTGTAAGATGTGATCGGAATCGGTGTGCTTTGGTTGTATGGGGTCGGTCGAGAAATCGATTGAGTTATAAACATAAATATCTAAATGTGTTGCTCCCCCTGTTCATGTCCGCTGGAGTGTTTATTGAAGTTGGCCATTTGAGTTTGTATAGATTGAATTGATACATATTTTTGTTAAATGATCCATCTATGATTTATTTTTTAAATCTTTAACTCACAATTTGTCTATCTGTTAGGTATTTCCTAATACTCACCTTCTTAATCACTCTATATAACAATGCTCAAGTCAATCTTAAATGAGTCACTCATTTCTCAATGTCTACATAAATCAAGTTGATTGATTCATTCTCACTCTGACCTGATCTTGTATTCTTCCCTTTCACTGGATCTGTTTCCCTTTTTTTGCTCATTCTTAGCATCTTGATCTTCCATTTTGTTCGTATTGATATCGATGTTATGATACTCTGTTATAAAAGCTGGATAAACACAGCTAACAACTGATCTATTGGGGTGTTGATAAATTAAATAAGATATATGTACATGTACTTTAATGAAAGAAAGTAAAATATTTATAGCCACAACAAGGCAGAAAAGATATGTATGCATATATTGAAGTAGACAGTCTAGAAATATTCTAGTTTACCCACATTTAACATAATATTTCGTTTGCTTTTATTGAACTTTTGTTGCGTTTTTTTTGGTTTGTTTTTTTGTTTTGCTATTGGCATTCATGGTCAAGTCCGATGGCGGACTTGTGGCATGTTCTCGTTTATCTTGGCTAATACCATTAACATTGGATGGCTAATAAACAGCTGGTAGAAGGTGTCAGTTGCCAGGGGCCCACACCAAAAAAAAAACCAAAAAGCCAGCAAAATGCAATGCAAAAAACTTGTTAATTACACTGTCTTAGTGATTTTGGAAGATCTATGCAAATTTGTGGACTATGTGCTAAGTTGACCCACTTCAGTCCATGGCAAGACCAATTAGATAATGGCCAAATGTAATAGAAAAAGGAAGGAGGCAACAAAAAAAGGGAGAGTAAAAGGAAACCACCTGTGGAAATGAGTCGAAAGAGTAGAGGAAACTGCATCTATTTTTGATTGGGACTGATCAATTTATGCTCCCAATCTTTAAACACAATTCTAAATGTGTAAACGTATTAGTTTGTTATAAATAAAACACTGGAAATGATGCATATGATTTGATACTTGTTTTCCTCCTCATGATGGTCGTTGATAGATTACAGACTGAGAGACCCAGACCACACCCACCCATCCAACCACCCAACCACCCATTCATCTATCCATTCATTCACTCATTCACTGGTGGCGCCCACACTGACAACCGGATATGCAATTGTATCTAACAGAAGAAAACAAAAAACGACAACGAAACATCAGAATGGAAATGGAAATGAGAATGAGGCACCATGAGAACCACCAAGCAGCCAGATGGACACATGCATCACAGGCATGAGATGCAAGTCGGGGAAATAGCGTGACCTTATAAACAATAAATGCAAACAAAAAGCAAAGGAAAAACCACTAGAACCACACAGACAGATCCCCACTCCCCCACGTCAATCCCACCCCTCATTCGTCTGGGTGTGGATGAGTATTCCCTTTTTGGTCACTTCTTCTCTCTGACGAGAGGGTTTACATGTTTTGGGTGGGTGTGTAAATGTGTGTGCGTGTGTGTGTGTGTTGGGCGAAACCTTCAACCCTCAATTGCAATAGATGCGCGAGGCCGCCGGCTCATTAGTTAATATGCAGATACTTGCGTCCAACCACCAAAGAACCAAACCAAAAACTGTATGAATTCTATGGTCTATTTTGGTTTTTTTTGCCTTCGTTTCTTCTATTTTGGTTTTATTTTTTTTTTGATGTGTTAGACTTACCACCCCCGCAGAGGAACAACGTTTCGAGAATTAGCAGCAACCCTTGTGTGGTAGCATATTGAAAGTAAATTTCACCCAACACAAAAGGAAGCTACTGCCAGGAGACCCTTGAAAATCTTTTTATTTACTCTAACAGTTAATCGCATAACATAACAGCTGATCACCAGTATGAATACCAATTTGTTTTTGGGATCCTTTTGACAGACATCTTTTGATCATGGCCAAGAGAGAAGATGTAAGAATAGATTCTAAGGCAATCAAAGATAGTTTTAGCAACAACTGAAAATGCCCCCGAAGACACATTTTGTATCTTAAAAGCTTTTGTGGCTTAATTTTGCAAAATTTGAGGAATACAGCCCTGTTTTTTTTTTTTAAGACTAATATCTGTTATTAGTATTTAGTATAGAATATAGTTGTAAACTATCAACTTATTAACTTGTTGTTAGGGCAAGACAATTTAGACAACTCTTCTAACTAGGACTACATCTGTGTATTTGTATCTATATTCTTAATTTATCCTTTGAATATTGAAAACAAAAGTTAAGTTTATAACTTTGCCTGTTCTTTAAGACGTTGAGTTGATTAATAACTGACTGATAAATAGTGCATATAGCTTATATGTATTCATACATACATATTTAGATATTAGCTAGCTCCATGATATCATTTATTAGTCTTCAAACCGCAGTCTTACAAAAGAAAACACTCAAAAACAATTAAAAATGTTGAACAAAAATGTTTTAACTTTTGGAAGAGGCAAATTCTTGATAATTTAAAAAGGCAAAGGGACATATTGAAGTCTGATTTGATTTGTTTAAATAGCGATCTATAGAAACTTGATTATAGCCAGTCTAATTTGACCTAGTTTTGTATGTATACATATATCATTTGAAGAGACCCTCATATTACTTATGTCTAGCCTGTTTCGTCAATTTTGCGGTTGTCTTTCTTTTTGCATTTCTTTTATTATGTTTTTGTGTTGCTGTTGTTGCTGTTGTTTTTGTTTTGTCTTCTTGTGCAATTAACATTTCTGTTTTGTCTTTAGTGTGTATATATGGGTTTGTTGTGTGTGCATTTCTATGGGTTTACTTGGGCGAAGGTAACAATAACAACAACATCAACAACAAATGGCAATTCCAATGTCTTTTCTAATGGAAGACCAAGAAATGTGTGTGCCTACTACATATACACACACACACACACATACACACACATAGTTGGTAACCTGAGAAGGTCCAAAGTTTTGATAGGCGAAAAGTAGGTAGATAGTTAGAGGTTGAAACAAAATGATCAAAGAGCTTAGCAAGAGACGCTAATGATGTCACTATTCGAGTCAACCAAGAGACACCAATCACCTGGGTACTTACTTGGTTTTCCTTTCTATGTGTGTGTTTCTTTCTCTTTGGATTGTTTTGTTTTGTGTCCTTCCTTCTTACAAGTTTTCGTCTTCTTTTGGATTTCACTTCCCGTTTACGTTTTGTCGTTTTGATTTTGTTACGCACTTTGCTCGTGTCCTGTGGAGTGGGTGGCGGTGGCGTTGGCGTTGGAGGAGGAAGTGGAAGTGGAGGCCAGGAAAGGGATGGTGACGCTTAGCTTATTCTGGCTGAGGGGGTAATTCAGACTGTTGCGCTCAATGGCAAGTTTCTTGGACCAAAACAAAATGTTTTTTGATGAATTTGTCGTTGATGCTTTTTCTTTATTTTGATGATGGACAAGGGGCAATGGGCGCTGGGGAACTTCCTTTTGGCCAGACAAAATGGCGCACTTTTATTCACACAAACACACACACACTCACACACTTACACAGTAGAGGCACGCAAACAAAAAGCTTCAGTTTGGTTTTACCAAAATTGTTTATTAAATTATTGTTATCGAATTTGTATCAAAAATAGTCACAAGATATTTTGGTATTGTATATTTCTTTTCAGCACTAACAACAGCAGATGGAAAGAGAGGGAAAGAACGAATAGCAATAAGAATTAATGCCTAGCAATTAAATGGATAGGCAACAACAATAATAACAACAACAACAACAAAACGACCAGTCACTAGTTTAATAGTTACAACTTAACGATCAACTAAATGCTTAAAAGGAAACGCAAAAGACAAAGATAAAACAAACGGAAAACTTCACTTGTTTCGTTAATTTTGGTTATTTGTTGTTGCCGTCATCAGTTGTTGTTGTTGCTGTTTGGTTTGTTTGTTTGTTGGTTGTTGTTCTTTCTATTATTATTTATTTTATATGTTGTATGTCTTATAATGTGGCAGTTGCAAGCACCGGTGCGAAGTGTTCCATCACTCGTAACAGTTCGTTTCTGACTGAGCAACTAACAACTCAAAAGCAAAAACCAAAAAACGTAAGCGACAATAGCGACAGCGGCAACAACAGCAGCAACAGCGACGGCAGCCGAGAACCAAGCAGCGACGCAGCGGCAGCAGCAACAATCGGCATATGATGAGAAACGTGAATCACGTAAAAATGTTTACGATATTCCATGTAAAAGCATAAGAACCAAATGTAATGGCCTATCTCAAGTTGATGTTAGAATTCCAAGATACCCTTTACTCAAGTTGAACACTGGCGCCCCCAAGCGGTAACAATAGTATTAATATTAGGTAGTTATAAGCATTTCTGACTTTTAACAAAACTTTTTGTTTCAGAGAGATCTACAAAAATATTTCAAATCAGTTAATCAAAATAAATGATAAATGATCAAATGATCCTTTGAAGGACTTACGAGATATTTCTAATTTTCAAACAGAAATGTTTTTTCATCTCAGCTTCCCCAAGGACATTCCAGGATCTGTTAGTGTCAGTCGATGCAATTTATCAAGGACTACCATCTGACCAAAGGACATCCTGATCGTTCTTCAAACGGCTGAGTAATAGGGACGTTTATTACAAAAATTCGAGTAATATTTTCAAAAAGGGTAGTTATGTCGAAATCAACCAATGTCAAATTGTCCTTTTTTCGTTTGTCATCTCTAGAATCCACAAATCCTGCGGCATCCTGTGGCATCCTGTGCTAATGAAATGACCAATGGCATTATCAAAGTAATGCATTAGGAACGACTCTGCAAACTATGTATGATTACTAGATACAGATATCATAAGATTTATTGAACTCTAGCCGGCTGAAACTTAATACCGATATACCCCGTCATTCATTTCGTTTACAGGATAGAACATAGAGAAAAAGACAAAGAAAAACTTGACAATTAATTATAATTCTGCCTAAATGCAGTCGGTTTAAGTTTTTTCATCTGCTGCTTTGCGACGGTTTGAATAATTTAAACTTGATTTCTTACCGGACATAACTGACTTGGCCCGAATACTCGTAAATGTGTTGAGAAACCACAGTAGCTAGATATATTAACTGCTTAGAGTAGTTACTCAACACGATGAATGGAATCGATCGTCTCGTCTCAACGATCATAGCTAGATTAAGTTTCTAACAATTACAATATTGAATTGAATAATTGTTATTACTTAAAATTGTAAGTCTTTATAATTTATTATGAGTGAAACTGAATAAAAGTTGTAAGGAAAACTATGCCAAAACTTTGTTTTGTCACTGTCACTGTGCCTAAAATTTGTCCAACTTTCTAGGACTATAGGAAAGGCTCACTATTACTAGATAACTTGGATTGAAACTAAGTAAAAGAGATTATACATAATATAGCGATAGTAATGTTTATAATATTAGTGAGTTAGTTGGAAGAGAATTAATGAATAAGAAATCACAATGATTGGTTAGTTAATCTATAATACTATATTTATGGTTTAGCTAATTTGAAGTCCTCTTTTGCTTTATATGCTAAATAAAAAGGAGGTATTTGTAAGAAGTTGTTGCCTACTGGCTTGTGGATCATGAAAATATAATACATAATGACTTTGGTCATTCATTTCCATTTCCATTTTCATTATTAGTATTTGTATTTGTTTTAGCCAGCTTCGCCTTGTGCCTTTGCTCTTGCCTTTGTTTTGCAACTAATGCTCTCTGGGACTCGGTCACTCCTCAAAAGGGCTCTCCACTAGGAGCGTGTGTGTGTGTGTGCGTGTGTGCGTGTGTGAGAGTATATACTTTGAAAAAGTCCTCGAGCAAAAGACATACAAAAAGATGCAATTCAAGGCGTAGCTATCAACAGAAATATGAGGCTAGGACCAAAAGAGCTGGGCGCTATTTCTGGCTGGGATTCGTTGATGGCGCATGCGTCCCAAATGCTTACCGATGGAAAGGACATTCACCTTTTTATGTGTGATTAGCGGGTGGCAAGGGGAAGAGCAAAGTCCGAAGAGCGAAGAGCTTACCGCCAAACATACACGCACATAGAACGCAGCAAGCAATGCATTTTGCATGGGGTAAATAAGTATATACATACATATGTATGTATGTATGTATGTATGTATGTACCCATAAATGTTGATTTTTTGTTGTTGTTTTTGGGGGTGGTTCAACTGCACGGGGGGTGCCTGCATGGGGTGTGGGCCGTAAAGGGCCAGGACAAATAAAATCCTAATTAAATTAAGGATACCTTCTGGACAAAAATACTACTTGGTAGTGTATATATCGTGCCGCTGTTGGAGCCGTTGGCCGAGCACAGAGCCTAACCTAGTTTTCCTCTTTTTCCCGGTCAGGCCAGGGCGTGGTTCAAATCCCGGGTAAGCCGATTGTATACCTATATGAAGTGTATATCTATTTCCTCCTCTCAAACATAAGATCCACATAAAACTGCACTATATATTAGGGGCAAGCAGCAGCACAGCATCCACATACAATCTGCAAAGAAAGAGAGAGAGAAGGAGAGTGGGCAGACACACAGAAAGAGATAGATATGAATGGGGAAAATCTTCCCTTAACTTGGAATCTCTCTCGCTCTCTCTCTCTCTCTCTCTCTATCAGTTTCCCTCTTCCCTGTCCCTATCTGTATCACTCACCAACTCTCATTCCATCTCTATCGTTTTCTCTGGGTCTCTCTTGGCGGATCCATCCCCAAACCAAGCCGAAAGCAGAGTCTGCACTTATGCGAAAAATTGCGCGTACAATTACAACTTTTACGCTTCACATTCTTCTCTCTGGCACATTTTGGGCTCTTTCTGTATCCCAAAACTTTGTTTTTTTTCTTTCATTCGTTTGAAGGGGCTGGGCCCGTTAGCAAAAAAGTATGCTATATAATTTGTAGCGCCCTCCATTTATTTGCGGTGCCTACCTATGCATGTATATACATATATAAATATGTATATGTATATGGCACCCTCTCGCTCCGTTATTCTGCTGATGACCCAAATAAAACCATCATAATTTATGCTTTTCAAAGTAATATTAATTGTAATTATTGCATATTTAGTTTTTATTCTTTTTTTCTGTTTTTTTTTTTTGTTTTGGATTGTTGTGGGGTGTTTTGTTTTTTGGCTTATGGAACACAGAACATTCATGACTTTCTATATTGTATAGTTAGTTTTTTCTTTTGGTTTTTGTCTGGTAATATTCAGTTGTATGCAAGATTTCTCAACACTTACTATAAACGAAATGTATGTATATCTTATCAGAGAAACGGCTAAGATTTTTAGATTTCATGAAGGAGAATCCATCAGAATGAAATTGCTTTTTCTCATAGCATTCTTTTGTGCAATTATATTAAAGGAATTATCACATTGGTAGGGTTAGGAAAAACTAGAAATATCCTATGATATGGCACAAATTGCCTTGCTATTTATTGGATTTGGATAAAAATGTTCATTGATGGGCTGAAAGTGAAGAAGAAGACATGAAACCTTCGAAAAGACATGGGACGTTTGGCGTCTTAAGTAGCAAACAACTTGCTGAAAACATAGGTGAAATTGAAACGCCGTACAAGTCATAAACAAAGATTTTTCTCTGAGTGTATATTTATTTGATTTCATTTCGATTTCATTGCGTAACTATTCGTTATCATATATATGTATATATATATATAAATACTAAATATAATGTGTTTCTTTTTTCTTCTGTTTTTTCTTGTTTTTCTTCGCTTTGCTCACTTCTTTACTTTCAATTGGATTTTAATTTTGAGCAGCGTATTTTAACTGTCTTTTCGGTGTACAATACTTTTGTTTCTTGTTTAATTTTGTGTTTTTTTGTTTGTTTTAATATTTTTGTTTTTATTATTATATACTAATATATGTGTAAGAAAAATGCATACAAAGTTACAGTTGACAGTTTTTTTTTCTTTTGTTTTGTTTGGTTTTAATCTAGTTAAAAATTTAGTATGGAGTATAAAATTGAAATAACTAACTTGAATCTAAGTATATATCATTTTGAATTTTTTGATTTTCATGTGGGAGTTTGTTATGTATTTTCATTTTAATTTTTTCGTTTTTAAAAATTGAAGAAATCAATTTGTGGGGTGTTTTCTTTTTTCTGGTTTTTGTTTTGGTTTTTAGTTGGTCTTGTTCAACAAAGCAAATTACAACTAAGAACTGTTGTCGTATATATATATATATATATATATATATATATATATATATATATATATATATATATATATATATATATATATATAATAGGAGAACTCTTTGGCATTGAAAAATGTTTGTGTTTGTGTTTCTTGTATTCATGTATTCATTTATATAATCGTAAAATGGAATTTCATATTCTTTCTCGTATAAACTAGCATATTATCTTATATCTTAGACCAAAAAAAAAAAAAAAAAAATAATACACACAGACATTCATTCATATAGGTTAATATCCATATATCTATATATATATATATACTGTTTTGTTGTTGTTGTTTTTGCTGAGTTTTGCTCTCACTTATACAGTTTCATTTTCATGTTTGTTTAGATAGTTTTCTTGTGCGTCTTAGATTACGATTTCATGTCATTAGCTTTGTGATTTGTCATTCTACAATTAATATATATATTATGTATATATATATATATATGTATATAGTATTCTTATGTTATTTTTGAGCTTTTTTAATACTGAAAATTTTAAAACAGACAAAACAAATTCAAAGAAATATTATCACAAAGAATATAAAAGAGAAATTTTTGTTTTTGTTTTTAGAACACGCTTTTAACAAGTAATAGAATATGTTGGGATCTTAACTAGTTAACACAAGGATTCCAACAAGTAGTAAGAACAGTTAGTTAAGACAAAAGATGGAGAGAAAGAGAAAGAGACACTGTGTGACACAAAAAGAGAAAGAGGGAGGGAGAGAGACAGATAAAAGACTGGCTGACTGACTGAAATATTTATAAAACAATACAAAGGGGTTATTATTATTGTTATTATCCCTATTGAACATCTAGTTTATGTATTCCTCTTACTACTTTTAGATCAACTTGAACTTTTGTCCACCATCTGTCGCTACTATGTAGTTCAGTGTAGTTAAAGTTAATGTTATCTTTCCATATTGCTCATTTTGGCATTTTGGTGGGGTTTACATATATATATACACATACATATATCATATATTCATCTTGTTGTTGTTGTTGTTGTTGTTAATCTTGTCGTGTTATATCATTCCATATGATAACTGTAGTAAGTATTTGATTACTAAATCTTTAGATACATATATATATATATATATATATATATATAATATGGTGTATATAAATGTTTTGCATGTGACAGTTCACAACTCGAATCAGTCTGTCTATATACACACATGTAGATATATATATATAGGTATATATATTCGGTCGATTCAGTGTTTTATTGCTGAAAGACAGTCTGTTCAATTAGTATTTGCTTTTTCATCTCTTCGATTATTAGTTGCAATTTGGAAATATGATTCGAAAAGTTCATTCTAATCTATATGTTATCTCTTTAACATTGTATATAACGTCTTAGTTCACAGTTCTATTACACGTACATATGTGTGTGTGTATGTATATCATATTTTGGAGTATTGCTGTATTAACACGGAACTAACTTTTTATGAGAGAAGGGCTATGGCTGGATCAAAGGCGGAGGGGTCATTTAAATCATCTACAAGTATTGCCAATAATTTTTTTGTTAATTGCTTGATTATTAAGATTATGAATTACATATGTGTGTGTTTGTAGCGCTCTTTTGCCCCGCCTTTGACCATTTGCCCTCCATCCATTTTTTGCAAATAACTTTTTGTTTATTTTGTTGGTCCACCTTCTCCCAAAGAATGTAACCTTAAGGATATGTTAAGCTGGAGAAGGAGAAACGCGCCAAAGTGAATGTATAGAATGGATGGTTATAGTGGTGGTGGGGTGGTTAAATCGAATTTGGTGGTTGGCGTTTTGATTCGAGGTGGGTGAGTGGACACAGAGAGACAGAGACAGAGACTGAGAGAGAGATGAGTGACCATTTTAAACCTTTCTTTAGACAAAACTGAGCTCATGCCCACTGAGGGCATCAATGAACTCAAAGTGAGCGTAAACTCATTCACCATTGATGACATAGACCGGACAGAAGGCCTTCTCCGTATTAAGGCTCTGCGGCGACAGCGCTCGGACTGGTGGCCTTAATGTTCCTGCTGCTGCCGCTGCTGGATTCACGCTGTCGCCGCCCTGTTCACTTTCACTTTGCAATTTGTGTACACCACCTTGTTGATTAGCATCATCTGTTTGATCTGTAGTTTCGGCTGAATTGCCACCACCGCTGTCCACTTCCTCGACAGTTTCCAATTCACCGCCGGCTAAAGTCGTCGAGCAATAGCAATAGGATAGATTCGTTTTGAGATCCTCACAGAATTGTTGCTGCTGCGCAATACTCTGAATGCGCGAGCGGGCGAATTCTCACATATATGTGGGCTTCAGTTTGTATGCCCGTTTCCAGATCTCGCACAGGCAGACCGTCGAATGGAAACGATAGAATATGGCCAATGGCATCGAGACATGTGTGATAATTGTCCATGCCCACAAGCCATAGAAATTCAATTGTATGGGATGCGATTCGGCTCGAGACTTCTCCAATGTGCTAATGGCCCACATTGCCAAATTGACCACCAACATGAATGTGACAATTTCTCGGCCAGGCTTCTTTCGTATATGCTCTGGGCTAACAGCCTGCCGACGGCTGGCATCCAATATGAACATCGTCTGGCAAGCTGTCTGCACGATGGAGGCCAACGCATTGATGGGCACCAGCATGTCGTCACTACGCAATGTGAAATGACCGGCAATCACTGTAAAGATGTTATACAAGAACGAGCCAGTCTGTGCTCCAACCAACAAGATGTCGTCCAGAGAGAAACTACGATATGCATCGTATTGCAGATGCCGTATCTGTATCATGCCCAACAAGGTGGCGATTGTGGCCGTTCCATAGATCAGTAGTTCACAGATTGTCACCTCAGTGACGGCCATGGCCACGAATTCGGGGCGTGAGATCAGCACAAAGAATATGATCAGCGAGATAATTGTAAGCACTAATATCAAGATGCCCACAAACAGGCCCTTGTGGGCTCGAGCACAGTCCACCGAATAGTGATGCGGCGAACGTTTCATCGGCGAGCTAATCATGTCTGGCCTCTGCGGTGTCTGCGGCGTCTGTGGACGTGAAATGCTGCGCCACATTACATACAAGATGGCCGCACAGATCAACGAGTACTCAATGGTGCAGGGGAAGAGAAACGGCGAGGCGTCCTGGACGAGGGTGCCAATGATGTTCGTACGACGGCATTCGAATATCTGATATGGTCCCTTCAAGCCGCGCACCACACGACTCAAATGATGGGCCGTGGCATCGGTATGTTGGGGTATAATTGCATGTCCTCTGGAATGGCCGGGTATACGATGTGATATTCTTAAGGTTCGATTTTCTGGATTGTAGAAGGTCAATATCTCATGCTTTGTCTCCTGTATGAGAACATTTAGCCACACGGCAAGATTCGTTCCAATCATATGCATCAGACCAAAACGGGCTATGATCTTATAGCGATAGACCTTAATCTGTTCGTTATTGAGGAATATGAAATACATCTGAATGAATATGAAGGCCATGCGCGTGGCTGGTGTCAGGGCCAACAGAACATTGTGACATTTTGTATCCGGATTTAATTCAAAGTATTGCCCAAACTCCAGACCCGAATAGATCATACTGCCAATGCCGAAAGCTATAAAATGAAACAAACAAAAAAAGAATCCAAATAATATATATGGAAATACACACACACACACACACACACAGACAAATGGATGTGCCGGATTAGCATCAAACAACTTGACTTGATTGACTCGATTGCCACTTACCCACTGCCCCCATGCGCAAATAGAAACTGCCATAATGATGCTGCCTCCCGAGGGGCGACAATAGCGAGGGGCGACGCACTTGTATGGCTGGCGGTAGACGACGATGAGTCGAATTGCTATCCGATGTGTCCGATTCATCCAGGCTGTCCGAGGCACTCACTTTGGCCGTTGACTTGTTGGGCGATGTTGCTGCTTTGACACAAAATGGAATTTCAATATTGAAATTTTTCCAACTCACTGACTGACTGACTAAATTGCTTACCAATTGGAACTGGTAGCTTTGGTCTTCCCCAAAGTAATGTGGCGTACATGAAGAACAAAAAGATCATGCTGCCAATATACAAATAAAGATAGTAGACCTGCAAATCAAAAAAGAATAAACGAGTGCTAGATTGTCTTAGGTTTGGGTTATCATTTCAGATTTTGATAATTATTCCATAAATTATTTAAAATTATTTTCTTCTTTCCACTAGTTGATGGAAACAAATTATGGTGAAGAGAGTTTAGGGAGTTTAGGGAATTGGGAACACCTTTTTGGGCTTAATGTTTCAGATTCTTATGAATGTATTGAAAATGGAATAAGAAAGTTTCACACTAATTGCGTTTACGGGAAGATGAAAATTTTAATAGCTTACCTCATAAAACGATGGCGGTATATATGTTGATATAACTTCGGCCATGGGAAATGCCACACCCATAACCACCAGCAATTTGCCATACAGAGCCGAGAATAGAGTGGCCAGAGCATCGCCACTAAGGACAAAGAAAAGGGGAATTAATTGAGCGGAAAATGAAATTTTCCTGAATTATAAACTCACGCCTTGACGCGCGGCATCGGTGGATAGACAAACGATGGTCGATGGGTGCGTTTGATGGCCGGCATGACGGGATAGTTGGTCAACTGATGAGAATGATACATAAGCGTCAATTGGCCCTCCGCCTGACTGGCACTTAGCTGGTGACGATGATGTGAGCTACTACCGGGCGATGATGGCGATCCTGAGCTATGGCCATCGTCTTCGTCATCATCATCGCTATCGCCGCCGCCGCCGCCGGCACCAATGTCCCTGTCGCCATCGCCATCGCCAGAACCAATAATAATGCCAGAGGGTCCAGTGCTCTCAAGATTACTTTTGTGCGGTAAACTTGACTCATCAATCGTCACATGATGCTGCGATCCCGACCTTGCCGAGGAACGCCCCGGTGAGATTGAAGTGCCGGCACTGCCGCCGGCTGCCGCCTCCACGACCGGGGCGGAGAGTAAAATTGGAGTAGGAGCGGCCACTAACGACACTGCCTTATCCGTGGGAGGAGCCGACTGCTGCTGGGCATAACTGCTGGGCACAGTTGGTGTGGGCACTCGCACACTGTGGGTATGATGATTCTGATGATGCGGATGCTGGAACTGATGCGGCAAATGGTAATGATGATGGCTGCTGGTGAAATGTGGACGCGGCTGATTGGTGACCACCGCAGAGGCCACCGTAGTTACCGAGGTGGCCGCGGCACTGGGCAATTGTTGCTTCTGCTCATCCTGGTAGCTTAGGATGGCCACCGGTGACTCGCTGCTGCTACTGCTGCTGGAAATAGACGTGGATGTGGACGTGGAATGCATGGATTAGTTCGACTTCGACTGACGTTGCCTCAACGAATGGTTGGCGTTTTGTTATTACGATATTTTCTCTTTTTTTTTGCATTTGGGGACGCTGCCGTTTTGAAGATACCCACACTGATGCACAGATTGTGGTTTAATTAAATGAAAAATAATAATAATAATAATAATGGTTGGTCTGTCATGGGGCGCTCAGAGACTGGGCATTGGGCATTGAGCACTGACCACTGGCCACTCGACAGTTGACACTTTGTTGCCATGGCATGTATCGTGTCGTTGGTGCCCAATCATGCTTATTATATCGGATGCCAGACATTTCCGTCGTCCACGCCGACGCCGTCGTTGACGTTGACGTTGACGTAGACGATCATGTTGTTCATATGCGGCATTAACAAAAGATCGGACTAAATACTAAAATCTATATACATCAAGTAATTCTTGAGTACTTTACTCCTAGATCGTTTGCATGAAATGAAAAACTTCCGGGAGATTTCCGTTTGAAATGATCTTTGTCATACAGTGATTTTCCATGCCAAAAAGTGGTGGTAAAGTCTATTTATGTAAACTGTTTCATTGCCATATTTTCGTGTGTTCCACCTTATTTCTTCTTAAGATTATCTACATATGATTATGAAGAATACTTTCTAATATAACGGCATGAATTTGAACATGATGCAAAAGTTTTAATTTGCCAAAGACTAAAAGTTGTCTCACTTCTTCCATCCACTGTGTTTCGTTGCCTACACTTAGGCATATGAACTTGTTCCTTTTATTTAAAATTAGATTTCAATTAGGCAAACATGTAATTAATTTCAAATAATTGATTGCCTTTTCATTGCCAAGTGCAGTCAAGTGAATATTAAAGTTTTTGGCTCTGAACTGTTTGAAAAAATTAAAAACTATGGCAATAATTAAATCATTCAGATGGAATATAACAAAAACCAAATATAACTTGTGTGAGTACTAGGTAACTGCCCCTTGGCGGACAAACAAACACACTCGCACAGCGTGCTACTAAATTGCACTTAATAACAGACACGAAATGCTTAATGAAAACACACACACACACAATGAATGCCCTGCCCCAATCCTCAAAACCGCATTTTCATTCTCAGTTTTCATCATGGGTAGCATAACTACAACCCCAAAAAAACAAAAAAAAGTGTATATATAGAGGATGAAAGACCTGCTTTGTCTCTTACTCTCCCGTTGAACTGGCAATTGAAACTAATCGCCAACGCCGCGGCGTCTAGTGGACAGTGAAAAACACATGTTTGATGTGATTAAAGGGAATGGCGAAACGCTAAATGAGTACAATATATACATATATATGGATATATTTGTGAAATATTTATGGTAGACTGGATTGGATGGTTTAATTAAAGCTTGACAGGTAGTTGCTACAAATGCTATTCGAGTGTGTGAATCTGCCTCATTTGCTTACATTCAGAGAGGCTCTTTGAGACTTGAAATACTTGAAAATATGTTTGTGAGTTCTCTCATTAACGTGGGGAAACATTTGTATCTATGTTTATGCATGTGTCGCTTTAGACGTTGGTTAATCAAATATGCGCAGGTAAAGAAGCATTTGCAACAAGTGAGCTTACAAAATAACCTTGACATCGGCGGGTGCGGTATGGTGGTTGAGAGGGGGTTTGGGGGGGGGACTGAGTTGCCACAGGAGTCCATTATACATGACTGCCGCTATGGGGTTAGGTCGTGCACTCAAGCGCACTTGTAATCAGATTTTCCAGAAAGAAAAAAACAGGAAAAGAAAAACGTGCTGCATACTTTATGGCGTTCTGTTTTCTGTTCCATTTGTGTTATTTGTTCTATTAAATACCCTTAACACAGAGAGTTACATTTGAATGCACCTATGTGACATGCGAAGATTGAAGATAAATATTGAGCTGCAACTTTTTGCAGGGTATCTTAAAGTCAGTTTTTAAGCTTACTAAACTACCAGTTACATATTTCTATTCTTTTTTAGTTTTTTTGGGGTTGTTAACCTGACTTTGTGGCATGTCCTCGACAGTTGTATAAATGGATGATGATGGGCACACAAAGTAAAAACGGAATGAATGCTCAAGAGTGTGACACAAAGGTGAACCAGAAGTGAAACAGGTAAATGCAACATGAATGACTTTTTCCTAGGCAAATACGAAATAAATCTGCAACCAATTTTTGCATATACATACATATATGTATTATGAGAATCAGTTAAGGCTGAGAAGTTGCTACGATTTGAAATTTAATTGGAATTTTGTTATATTTAACCTTTAGTTAGTTGCACTTGCAAGTTATGATGCGATTAACTCATAAATATATAAAACATTTTGTCAATTTGCTAAATTCCCTAGAGGAAAACAATAACCTACAACTATTTTGTGGATGAGGAAAACTTTTACTGAAACTATGTGCTTGTTTTTGTTGTAGTTGTTGCCACCAATTAAAAACTTTTGACGGACAGGGATGTGAAAAGTTTATGGAAATTTTTGATTATGTACTGCAACTAACAGTAGCAATTAGTGCACTTTTGGCCAGTGAATGGCCCCCAAGACTGGGGGAAGAGTTGGTGGACTTGGCAGCAAACCGCAAAGTACTCTCCCATTGAAATGTTGCACAACCAGAACATACACAAACAGAAAAAGAAGAAGAGAGCACACAAACTTTCAATTGACCTATTTTGTACCTCAATCATGGGCGTTGGACTGACTCCAACATTGTGGCAAGACCCAGGACCTAAGGTGACACAGGACAACAACCTGGAACTGCTGCAACAAGCAACTGGCGTACGCTGTTGCATAGCCAATCAAATCCAACAGGCAGACACAGCGTGACATATACATCCTTCAAATGCAGCATATTCTCTCTGGTTCTGACTGCATTTCTGGCGTGAAACTTGTCCGGGTGTTGCACTGCTAACATGATGTTTAATTAATGCAAAGTGGTAAAAGGCGAGAAGGTACAGATGAGATGCCAGACACCTCCCCCTCCTCCCACAAGCCCTGCATTACAAATGTGGGGAGAGTGCCACAAAGGGACATCATCATGGAACATGAGCACGAGTTGCTGCTGCTGCTGCTGCTGCCGTTGAGTGCACGAGTTAAACAGTTTTTGTCTGAGCTATTAGCAGCAAACTAATGGAGGAGTCTGGGTGAAAGGACCCAAAGGCAAACGCTTATGCAATTAATGAAGTGTACGACAGGGACAAAAAAGCGGAGAGCAGAACAGGACATAAAACCCAGCGACCACAACAGGGAAAGAAGGACTTGTAGGGGAGAAACAAAAGCAGTGGACTCTGTCAAGAGTTCATTAGACTAGATAAAACAGGGTATAATGATGGTATAGATAGATAGATACACATTTATGCCATGAAAGTGTGTAACAATATCTTTTATCTGGCAAATAAAATGGAAATTTAAGTCAAAATGATTTGCCATACTTTTTTTTTCTTTGTCTATAATCAAACTGGTTCGTTATATGAAACTTACCCAAATTGCTCCTTGGCGGCTGCCGCTGCGGCTGCCGTTTCTGCCAATTTTGGTGGACTGCTGACCAATGGTGGACTGCATACTCTTGGCGGTGTGGTGATCCTTGGTGGACTATGCATTTGTCGCGGCGACAATGGCGAACACTTGGCGAGTTCCGGGGGTGGACTACGCATCAGGGGCGGCGAAGGCATGGCTGGGGCTCCCTCACCCACTGGAGGACTTTGAACACGCTGCGAGGCCGATTTAATCGAAGCCGCTGGACTCAGAGATTTCTGCGATTTCTGAGATTTCTGTGACTTTTGTGATGTTTGGGATTTGAGTGAGGCCTGCGGTGATAGTGTTCCGTTACCATGAGTTGTGGCGGATGGTGGCGGAGTGGATGCTGCCATAGAGCCAGAGCGGGATACTGAACGAGATGGAACGTGCGAACGTTGGCTATTGGAACGACTGGGACCACGACTGTCTGGCTTGGGTGATGCCGAGCCAGCAGCACTTGTGGAAATTGGACCACCAATGCCACCGCTAGCGATGCTGGCAGCTCGGGGCGAACTAATACAACTATCCACAACTGGCTCGTCTTGCAGTGAGATCTCCTTATCCACGGACAATTCATCGGTTTCCACTTTGGTGAGCTCTTCTTCCTCGTCCTCATCCTCCCGGCTGATGGGCTCCAGATCGGGCTCTTCGAGTGGCGGTGGTGGTATGAAGCCACGACCCGATTGATCCTCATCCAGCTCGGCGAAATGCTCTGGCGGCGGTGCAATAATCGAAGAAGCCGAATAACCATTGCTTGGTGGTGTCGTTATGGTGGTGGACTCATCTTCAGCGTCCAGCGATTGGCCGCCGCTCATGAGTTCTGGTTCGGCCTGTTGCTCCAAGTCTTCTTCTTCCTGCTCTGGTTGAGGTTGAGATTGCGGTTCCGATCTAACCAGAATTGGCGGTGTATTTGGTTGGGATTCTGTCTCACTTTCCGATGAGGGTGTCAATGGTGGTATCTGACTGACATGATGGGCCGGTGGTGAGACCATGCGCGAGATATTCAACTGGGGACACGGTGGCGGTGTTACCGGCGGTGATGGTGAGGTAGACGGTGATTTGGTTAATGGTGGAGTCACATTCCCCTGCACATATGACAGATTGCTGGGCAATGGTGGCAATGGTGGCGGAGGAGTCGACTTCTCCTCATCGTCGTCATCATCATCATCGTCATCATCGCCGTCATTATCCGCCTCCACGTCTTCCTCAACATCAGCAACGGCACCATTATTGGCCTCTTCCTCTTCTACCTCCTCATCCTCGACTGGGAGTGGTAGTGGTGGTGGTGGTATAATAGCCGGAATATCCAAATCGCTTTCTTCCTGGCCATCGGCAACATCATCTACATCGGCACCGACAACATCCGCCTCATCATCTTCATCATCATCGTTGTCGGTACGTAGACCAGCATCATCCATGGGCGATAATGGCGGCGGTGGTATCAATTCCAATTCTAATACCGAATTTATTGGCGATCCGCAAGGGGGAGAATTCGCCTCCTGACTTAATTGCTGTGGCGGCGGTGTCGGTGTTGGGGGCATGTCCTCCGTTTCGGTTAATGTCGGCAACGGTTGACCCATTAACGATGGCGGCGGTGGTGGCGGTGCACCTGCTCCTGCTGCAACCATCATCAGTACCTCATCACTCAGGCCCATCACTGTGGGCAATGGAGGTGGCGGTGGTTCAATAACATCGGCTGTTGCTATGGCATTATTGTCCACCTCCTCGATATCCGAATCGATACCCTGGGCGAAATCCATGTAGAAATTATCACGGGAATCGCTGGAACCGCGTCGCAATTTCAGCGATAAGTCCGGTGAGCTGTCCATTTTTTCACTTGAATGTGACGAAGTTAATTTGAAATTTGTTGCTGTTGCTTCTTTTTTTGTTGTTATTGTTTTTTTTTTTTTTTTTTGCTATTGCGCTTTTGGCGTTTCCTTCAATTTCTTGGCACGCACATTTTGTGTATCCCTAAAAAATGCACAAGGAAACTCTGGTTTGTTACACACACTCACATACACACACACACACACACACACACACACACACACGCACACAGAGAGACCGCCACATTACATGTGTATGTATGTATGTGTGATATACAGCTTCTTCATTGCTAGGACCTCAATCTCTCGCTCACTCTCTTTTTCTCTATCTCTTTCTCCTTATCTATCTTTCTCTTTCTGTCTTTGCTCTCTGGCCAAAATCTAACGATTACACGTTAAATGAAAGGGGGGCGTGGCAGTTATTGCGATTTTTGCTGCGCACTTGGCTCTTCTTTTACGCAACAAATTCCGCACACACACACACAAGTTACGGAAAAGTGCGTAGTACGCACACAAACAAACAAACAATAGGAATCAGTCAACCCCATTGGAATGTCCTCAAAAGGAAACCGCACCCCAACCCATCCCCCGTCTCCTACAATTGCACCCCATATTAATGCTGCTTCAGGGGGTAGAGCAAACTTTTGTTTGTTTGTTTGTTTCCTTATCCCGTTGACTTACTGACCAAATGCACGGTTATAACTGACACGGCCTAACGGCACATTAATTCCCCCATGTATTCACTGTGTGTGTGTGAGCAAAAGAAAAAGTTAATATTGCGCCTGCAGGAGCAGAAGGATAATCATTTTTCTTTTAACCATTTTACCAATCACTTGCTTTTCCACATTTTCCTCATTTATATATCAGAATTTCCTTTTAGTAATTTGTTTTTTTTTCTGGTTTTTTGTTTTTTGATGGCCTGCCCGGTTAAATCGTTTCACTTTGCCGTTCGGTGCTCGTTACTCGGAATTCTTTCGTTTCCGGGTCCGTGCCAGCGTCCGTATCCGGGCTTTTGAGGGCACACAAACACACACACACACCCAGCACACGAGCGCAAATTTTGTGTGTGTCTTTTTTTTGGTTGTTTTTTTTTTTGCTTTTCTGTTTTTGTGTTTTTGTATTTCTGTTTCGTTGCTCTTCAGAGTTTCATCCTATCTGCGACGGCACTTAATTCTAGAATGAAATGCCAGTTAGTCAAGACAAAGCTGTGAGGCTGCCGACACGCACAGCCTCTCAGCTAGAGAGTTAACGGCAACATAGCGAGAGAGAGAACGAAAGCGAGAGAGAGAGAGTCAGCTGGAGAGCGCAGCTGCTGTTGGAGAACAGCAGAAATCACAGTGGATGTGCTAAGATTAAGGATTTCTCACAATTTGTCGTTCATGATCTACTGCGCCGTAAAGTAGGCAACGGGTTTTTCTTTAACTTTTCAGGGTGTTACGCATTAGCATATATTTTTGTCTTGTCTTGTCACTCAAGAATATCTTAACTTAATAAAAGGTCCGAATTGTTTTTTTTTTTTTTTTTTTTTTTCAATTATAAAATTATATTCTCTCCCATTGTACTCGGAAATGTGCTTAGCATCGGGCAAGCGGAGCGTTTCTGTGTGGAATGAGCGCGTGAAAAATGTCACTGCGTAGTGACGCCTCAATTGTGGAGCACTGCGAGGCCGGTACTATTACGAAATGTGCGCATGCCACCAGCATCCACTAACCGACCAACCAAGCACCCTCTCCCGCCTCCCGCACCCAGCGAGATCCAATCCGTACCGGGGACGTTGCGTCGCCCTGCCACAGTTCGTTTTACTGTGATGGAATTTCGCATATTTTGTTCTTGTGGTGGCTATGGTAAAATTCACTCTTCCTCTTTAGCTTTCTCTTCCGCTTTTTTCCTCTTTTTGTTTTGTTTGTTTGAAATCATGTTTGGAGTCCGTTTAGTCCCGTTACACACAGCGTCTGCGTACTGAAATAATAGGTAGAGTTGTCGTTTAGTTAGTTAGTCGTTAGTTTGAAATTATCCAATTCAAACTTCGAATTAGTGTGTGAAATTCTCCAAAAACCTTAATTTTGCTTAAAAAGGAATGACCGTACATTTTTTCTTAGAATATAAGTCCGCACTTATGTAAATCTGAAGAATTCAGAAGATAAATATCTTGAGTTATATTCTAAGAATTCATAGGACATTAGCAGTTCTTTGTCACTTTTTTCGACCTATTCGACACACACACTTATTAGATACCAAGCTGCAGGGCTGATAAATTAGGTTTTAAGTTTTAATGCAAAAAAAAGATAAGAAAATAAAGAAAAGGAAAAATTATGGATTCTTAAAGTCAAGGTTTTTTTTTTACCAATTTTGAAAACTAAATTTTTGTCAATTTGCTTGTTGTGCTGTGATTTTGACTTGATTTCAATTTTATATAATTTATTTTATTGATAAAAACTGAACATTCTTTAAAATTCTCTTAAAAAATAAAAAAAAAGGATGTGTAATTAATATTTTTTTAGACCTTTAATGTGGATGATCAGAATAATCTTTCTGATAATTTATGATACCTGATAAATTTTATTTTAATTTGCCGCCAAAGTTGCAACAGTCGTGCCAATGTCAAATCAATGAGGGCAAGTCCAACCAAAGAGCGCCACTGAGCCAAATTAAGTCGTTTATTTTGTTATCGATAGTTTTTATGTTTTTATCTATTTGGTCATTTAGTAAACGATCTGGCAGCACTCAGAGTCAAAGTTGTTGTTGCGAAGTAATCATAAACTGTGATGTTTCGTTTTACTTTTCGTTTAACAAATGCATAAGGTCAGCTTATTTAGCCAACTGAAGATATAAAAACAACGAAGATGAGTTCGCGCAGAACGAGAAGTGGCCCTATACTCAATTTTAAGGCAGTGCTTCTGGGCGAAGGTGAGTTCTGCTTTACTACATTTTCGCTCTCTCTGTCTCTCTTTTTTGATGCCCCTGCTGACTGCTTCCCCCGCATTTGCAATCTACGTGTTTTGTTTTTAGGATGCGTGGGCAAGACGTCGCTGGTTCTACGTTACATGGAGGATAAATTCAATAGCCAACATTTGAGCACCCTGCAAGCTTCTTTTGTAACCAAAAAAATAACCCTGCCTGATGAGAGAAGGGCTCAGTTAAACATTTGGGACACAGCCGGCCAGGAGAGATTCCATGCCCTGGGCCCAATCTACTATCGCGGATCGGATGGTGCTCTGCTCGTATACGATATCACCGATCAGGACTCATTCCAGAAGGTTAAATCATGGGTCCGTGAACTAAAACAGATGCTGGGCAGCGACATAACCCTGATTATAGTCGGAAATAAGACTGATCTGGAGGACCAGCGTGCCATCGACTATGAGTCAGCAATGCAATACGCTCGCACTGTGGGCGCCCAGTATGTGGAGACATCAGCCAAGGAGAATGAGGGTGTTACCGAGCTCTTCGAACTGCTCACCCAATTGATGCTGGATCAGCGGCAACTGCAATCTCCACTGACAGCAGCAACTGCAGCCGGCGGCGATGCACACAATCATTCGGATGCCATTAATGTGGCTGATGATCTGGATGTGGATCGTTTGGATGATGGCCAAGAAGGTAATAATGAATCGCATCGCTCCTGCTGTGGCATCTAAGAGGCTGAATTCAGGGCTCAGTAGCCAACAGCCGTCCATTGTGATAAATATCTAAAATACTAATACCTATATATAGAAGATATGTACCCAACTGTATATATATATACATACATATATATACCCACATGTTTATATATGTACAACTCTATCCACGATAACTATATACCTACATATGTCAGCCAGAACGGATTTCGGTTATCCCAAACTTAATCCTAACGTATGATTTTTATATATACATAATTTTTTTTTTTTCGTTTGTTATGGACAAATCCATTGTCATTTGACGATATGTATTTGTCTAGCACCTTGTTCCTTTTTCACAATTTCTTTGTTAAATCTGTTTAATACAAAAATCAATTATAATACTTATATGAATACATACAAACATATATATGTACAAATATGTTGCCTCTTTGTATGCGTCATCCTTATGAATTTGTCAATTTCTGCTCCACATTGGGCCATTATCTTTGGACATTGTACGTATGCTTATATACATATTTATGTATATAAATATATGATATGTGTAGCTGAATGATAAGAACTTTTGCTGGCGATAGAGGTAGTAGAGTGCCCAAAGTCAAAATATCAAGTGTAACACGAGAATAAGAAAGTAAAAGAGAAAGAGAGAGAGAGAGTGAAAGGCAGATAGAGGAATAGCAATATTTAAAGATACCAAATTACAATTTTGACTTTAATTTGCTCTTTATAAATATGTATAATCAAATCTATATATATATAGGTATATATATATCTATTAAATGTATCATCTGTTTAGAAAAAGGCAATTTGTTTCTTCAAATTACATTGAAGTTTGTTTTAAATGACATCCAGGAATAAATTATAATAATCTCTTCGATTTCAAGTATATGTTTTTGTGTTAATATGAAGCTAAGCTAACCTAAACAGAAAACTATTTGTGATTAACTCTGAGCAATGAACACTAGTTAATAGGCTAAAAGCCAAAATCTACACTTGTTTTCTATGATTTCTTCTTGCTACTGAAACAAACTCTTATAAATACGAATCATCATAGGTATTTATGTACATATTTGCTTAGTTAGTTTAATGTCATTGGAAACAATTGAATTCTAGTCATTTTCAGTAATTAGTTGAGAATAAGTTAATGTTAATGGTTTGGTTGGCTTTTGTTGCTAATGCCTTTTGGGCTTTTGTAAGAAATGTGTTTAGTATGTGGAAATCATGAGAGTTGTATGACCTTTTCCTGTAGACGCCTTCTAGTTCGTGTTCAAGGAACATTAATTTCCATATTGGACTACATGAGAGTGCGAGAGAGAGAGAGTCATACATATGCTTTTGAAGGTTGGAGTCAGGGTCGTAAATACATATAGATTGCACTTCAATTACATTTATAATTATTAGAACAATTGCAATTACCACAATTGCTAGACAAACACAACTGAAACAAGAATATACATATTATTGGGCTAAATAAGAGAAAGTCATGTGTTCAAATTCTCGACAGAGTTTGTTTATTAATGCATGACTAGACACACAGACAAAAAAAATAGAAATAGTAACTACAACCAAGAAGCAAACAACAATTGCAGGTCTTTTGGTCAGAGGTGGAAGACACACACACTCTTGCACCTCTCCCCAATCATGTGGTTTGGGCCTAATATTCAGCTCTATTAGGCTAACAAATTCTGCTAGCTATTTGATTGCCAACATTCGATGGAACATGAAGCTCATCGTTTTGTTTATAAAAACATTTATTGTCTATGGATTCGTTGCGGCTTACACTCTGTTGACGCATTTGCTCTATAATATACTTAAGATTTGGCATTTAATTAAGCTGCAAACGTGAGTAGAAAGCAACATTTTGAGTCAGGTAAGTAAAAGTCAAATGAATTCCAACTCTAATAAACAACTATTGACACACTCTTCCCTTGCTAAGATGGCATATATATTAATGATCATCTTCTTTATGATCTAGAGTCTACGCTAACACAGACTATTCAAATATATATATATATTCTTGATCAGTGCGATAACTTCTATGGAAAGTACGAGCTACTGAAGTGCCATTGTTAATTATGTCGATCAACTGGGCAAGGGCGTAGCCAGGCATGGGCAGGACAGGGCAGCTGCCCCCTCTGGTGCGTCGAAATTCTTACTTTGTTCTTACAAATTCATTCAGTTTAAGGTAAAACTTAGTTAAATATTTGTTTTTATATATTAAAAATATAAAGCTCTATTTGACTTTATTTAGAAAATCAAAATGTATTACCAAAATTCAGATTTCTGGTTCTTAATTCCATTCTTAGATGTTTGTAAGACAGAGAAGGAGAACTTTCCGACCTTACAAACTTCATACATATGTGTATATATTCTTAGTCGCTATACGCAAGCTACTGCCATGACAATAAGTCGGATCGGACCGCTATAACCTACATATATGTATGGCAGTTATGAGAAACATCCATCGCAAATAAAAATTTCAGTTAAAATATAGAAAAATCTCCTTAAAGTCTCTCTCTCTCTCTCGCTCTCTCTCTCTCACTCTCTCCAAGTGTTTCTCAATTTTACAAACAGGCAACTTCAACTCTCGGCTAGATCAGTGTAAAATAAATATTTCAGTTACAAGATTTGTAAATTGTTTGTTTTTGGTTTTGCGTTCAACCCAAATTGTTAGGTACCTAAAAATTATCCAGCTAAAACCATAAACCCAACCCAATTGGAACAGAGAGAACAAAAAACGGGCAAAGCATAGAGCTCTGTGAATTTTTTGTGTGACTAAGGGATAAGAATGGGACTATAGGGTAGAGGTAGTACACATTTTGAGTGTTGTTGGCACAACATTATCGCCGAAAGCAATCAATAAACTCTTATCGCATTGACACCTAGTTGACAACTATGTATGTGAGTGTATACTTAGGTATGGTAGGTATAGAGAGAACCAAAGAACTGGGGAACGGGGAGAGAAACGATAATTAGGCTGTTATCTGATGATGATAGCCATAGGCTTTGCCACTGGCACTGCCAGAGCCAACGGCACTTGTCAATGGCTAGTCGAGCGGGTTGGTTTCGCGGTCCGAGCCTGTTGCTCGCCCTCTTGCTGCTCGGCACCGTGCTGGGTCTCTATAAGCTTAGCCGTTCCCCGTTGGTCAATCAATATGGCATACTTCAAGATTATTTGGAAAACAATCGACCAGAAACTGAATCTCTGGCCACTGGCACACGTAGCATATTGCTTTGGAATGAATTCTTTGGCGATCCGCGTTGGAGCCTTCCAGGCGACACCTTAGGATTTCAAGATTTTCGAGACGAACTCAAGTGTCCGGTGTATCAGTGTGAATTGACTAATAATCATGATTTTCTACCCACTTTGGATATGTACGATGCGATTGTTTTTCATGTGGCCGAACCATTTCCTTTTTTGAAATCCGTTCCACCAAAGCGTCGACCTCAACAGAACTATGTGTTTGCCACCATGGAGTCGCCCGGTGAGACAAAGCATCAGTTGAGCAATGAGCAGAATTTCTATAATCTGACCATGACATATCGTTTGGATTCGGATATTGTATGGCCGTATGGCCATTTGATCGATAAGGAGACTCAATCAATTGTCGCCCCAAATAGACAACCAAATTGGCGCAAACCACCGATCTCTGGCTGGAATGATACCCAAGTGTGGAATCTTTGGCCAGGTAAAACAAAAATGATCACCTGGTTTGTCTCTCACTGCCCAACTCTGTCCAAGCGTGAGGATTTGGCCAAGGCCCTGCAGGCATACATCGAAGTGGATATCTATGGGAAGTGTGGAACGCTTAGGTAAGTCGGAACAAAGCTTTTTTTCCCATGAAATATCTTCTATCCCGCTTTGGACTTTCCAGCTGCAAGCGAGGTGATCCACGATGTGAGGAAATGCTGGATACCGATTACAAATTCTATTTGGCATTTGAGAATTCCCTGTGCACTGACTATGTGACGGAGAAACTGTTTGGAGCACTGCATCATAATATCATACCGATTGTCTTTGGTGGCGTGGACTATGCAAGATTTTTACCACCACACTCGTACATTGATGCCAATCAATTTGATACTGTGGAACTATTGGCCGCTCATCTAGAGTTTGTGGCGAGCAATGTGGAGGAATATATGAGCTATTTCTGGTGGCGAGAGTACTACGAATTGGCCACATTTAGTCCATTTTGTGAACTCTGTGAACACTTGCATAGACCCGGCGGACGGCACAGGATGCAAGTCTACAACGATATTGAGGCCTGGTGGTTTAATAGTTGTCGCTTCAAGACCCATATACAATTTGCCGCCAGCCAGACACGAGACTGAAAAGGATAGATATAGCGAATTAGAGCAAAATGGCAATAGTAAACTAGACTACCAAGTACATATTATATGTCTCCATGGACATACATACATATGTGTATGTGTGTATGTTGGTCTATTATAGAACTGTGTATATCATTTATATTTTCCCATGTGCTATGCCCTGTGTTCTGATGAGTCAATTCCTACTGTGCCTCAATTGTTATCAATTGATAGATAACTATATGCTATTATTAAGGAAATATTGTATTAATTTAACCTAAAGATAAGCCCATACTTTATCTACACAAAAAAGTATACAAAATGATTTCAAGTTTTAAGAAATAAAGTTGTTTAGAAGTAGTCTAGGGTACATTTTCGAATTCAAATGGAGTAAACAGCTTAAAAAAGAAGTACATACATACATATGTATGTATGTATATTACTTGATAGTTCGTTGATTCGGAATTTATAGTCATTTCATTTATAGAAATAAAATATTGGATCTTAATTTGTCATTATCGAATCAAAAGATGATAAAGTAAACAAGGTTTAATTGCGATAATTTGTTGACTCATTTTTAAGCATTTCCTTAAGGATTAACGACACTTTTTTGAGGACTTTTATTCGATATTTCGATTGTCATTGAAGTAACCAGAGATGAGCACTAACTCACGCGTGAGTCACGCGCATGCTTAGGGGCAAATGTCAAATGTCAAAGTCTTAAACGTGCCACAATCGTAATCGAAAGCCAGGCGAATATATGTTTTGTTTTTCTCATATTGAGATTTTTAGCTTCTCGGAAGGACACTGAGAGAGTATTGTTGGGTTTCCTCTCTCTCTCTCTCTCTCTCTTTCTCTTGTCGCCATCGACGTCATCAGCTGGGGAGCTTTTTGGTAATGAATCTTGAAGTTAAAGCAAAGCTTTTGCTGTCAGGATACTATCATGCATTCTCTCTTTCTCTCTCTCACTCTCTCTCTAAGAAAGCGTTTCCTATGAAATTTCATGACATTTTCTTCATTCTGTTCTAGATTTCCCGATAGTTCAAATCAGAGGTAAAACCCCATAACGCAACGGAACAAAAACTAACGAGTATTAAGCCCTCCCCGTTGGTTCGAACAAAATGAAAGAAATTTCAAAATAATTAGAAATAGTGAAATTAAAAAGAAAAGAAAAAACAAGTAACACAAATATTAAACAAAGCTGTAAAATAAAGCAATTGTAAGACCCGAAAATAATAACGGAGAATTCGCCTAAAAGTCGTATAATTTTTCGTTCGCCTCTTTCAGTTTCGAAAGTGAACCAAAAGTGAGACGTAAGTTGCATAAGCGGAAATTAAGTGGCAAATAGTGAAAAAGTTAAACGGCTAAAGAAAAACGACATCAACTGCTTGAAGTGTATATAAATGTAAACTTTTCATTTCAATTTGTGCAATTTGTTGTAATTTGTGCTGTTTTTTTATTTTTGTTACCAATTGTGTGGAGGAGGGAAATGCCTTTGACTGACAAGTGAAAAGAAAGAAAGAAAAACGTGTGCTCTATGTATCTACACATATATATTTATATATATTTATGTGTGAAGAAGTGTGCGTAGGAGCACACTCTTAACACCAACCCACCGACCCCTATCATTCTCTCACCCTCTCTCTCTCTCTTTGTCTCCCTATCTCTCTGTTTCTCTAGTTGAAAATTCATCGATTTTTCCTTTGAGCTATAGCAAGAGCAATTGGAAACGCAGGTACTACTGCCCCCCATTTTTCTTTTTCATTGACGCTTTGTGTCCTTCCTTTGTGCCGTCTCTCTCTCTTTCTCTTACACACAAACACAGAGAGAGAGAGAGAGAGACACACACACACACACACACGCACATACATATGTACATGTACATGCACAGATGTAATCATCTGTCAAGCACATTTTTTGTGTTTTTTTCTTTGCGTATTTCGTAATGTTTTTGCCAATTTGTTGCTGTTGTTGTTCTTCTTCCTCTTAGCTATTGTTGGCTTGAAACCCTAGAAAACATTTGTACATATATACATACGTATATGTACATATATATCGTCTATTGAAATCGGTTTTCGGCTGGTAGGTTTTTATAGGTTTTTGGGTTAGACACTTGAAAACGACAATATCAAGATCAAGAGTTGTCTAGCACGGCAAAAAGGCAAAAGAAAAAAATGTATAAAGCAAAAGCAAGAAATATAAAAAGCAAAACCTATTGCATTTTTTGACAACATTTTACCTAAAAATCCCTAAAAACTGTTAATCCTTCAAATTGAAAATCCATTGAAAATGTTAACTTTAATTTTTGGCCAAATGATGCTAAACTGAAATTTTCACAAACTTTTCATTTAAATTTCTATAGTCTTAAGTAAATTTCAAATTAAAGGATATTGAATTCTCTTAAATTTTGCTATAAATAATTTAGTTGATATTTTATGTTGCATACATTCTGGCGCACCGCTAAGTATGATTATATTTCTTATTTCCCTCAAGAGAGAAAAAAAAATTGTTCTCTTGCCGCTTTCTCTCAATTTTACTCAAGTGGCAAATAAGCTTCGGCTGTCAATTGTTGTTATTGTTGTTTTTGGGCAGAGAAAAGCTTTTTTTCCCCCCATTTTCTTTCTTTTTCCGTGTAGGTACACAATTAACTCTCTCGATTGTATGTTAGCTTTAGAGAAAACACAGAGAGCGAGAGAGAGCAAGAGGTAGAGAGAGAAAGGGATAATGAAAGGAAAATCACAGAGAGTGAGAGAGAGAATTCAGTGTCATCTTTTTTTTTCTTCTCATTTCGAAAAAAGGGAAAATTTTGTAAAATTTTAAATGTAGAAAACTCTCAGCAAAAGGAATATTTTTTTGTGGCAAAAAAATACTTTTGTGGACATTGCGGCGGTGAGTGCCAAAATGAAAAATAGAAAAACACAAAATATATAAAAAATTAGTTTGAGAATTCCCGTAATGATATGCCTTCAAAAATCCCTTACTGCGTTTCTTTGATGATATAATAGAATAAATCCCTTGCCTGGTAATTGTTCCTTGTTTCCCAACTACCAAACCACCTAACCACAAAACCCACTATTAAACCGTTTTTAACGTCTTTGAATTCGTATTGGAATTTCGAAATTGAATATTTGCAGACCGATCTCGATGTCTCCGCAATTAGATAATGCTTAAGTTACCAAAAGGTTTAAAAAAGAAAAAGAAGAAGTCGAAAAAGGACCAAGAACTCTTCACCGAAGAGGAGCTCGAGCAATATAAACGTGAGCTCAGGGCCAAGCAGGAGGCTGGCGAATCGGACGCAGCCGCATCAGACGTTGAGGGAGCAGCTGCCCCAGCCTCTGCTGCTGCCTCTGGCTCTGGCCTAGATAAAGAGGCATCGATAGGAGGAGCCACAGCAACAGCCACAGATCAGCAGCCCGGCAACGACGAGGAGTGGGCCAAATTTAAGGCATTGACCTCCGGTGTTGATAATATTTTGCACAAAACCCAGGACGAACTCGATCGCATCAAAAAGGAATCCTTTTATCAGCGCCTCCCATCGGCTGCCGAGAAGAAGAAGCAAGAGGAAGAAGAGGCCGCCCGTCTCGAGGCCGAACGTGCTGAGCGCGAACGTCAGCGCCTTGCGGAATTAGAGGCACAGCGGGATAAGTTAGCCGAAGCTGTTGTCGAACTTTCTGACTCGGATGAGGAGGGTGCCCAAGACGAAGTCGATGATATATTTGCCACTGATTACATTGAAGCCATCACCAGCGGAGAGGTTCAATTAGCTGTTGTACCTGATTCCCCTGTCTTGGGACTAGACGACGGTCCCGATCCTTTTGACACAGCGTACGCCGAAAAGGTCATTGTCGGTGCCGACAAGGCCAAGGACAACAAAAAGAAGCTAGTGAGTTTAGGAGCGGCTGTTGAGGTCCTATCGGGTCGTGTTGATAGGGAACACGCTGTCGCCTTAGCAAATCCCAAGCGTAAGCTACGCAAAGGCATACAGAATCTATTGCTTAGCGAGAGTGTTGACTTTGCTGACCAGGATCAGACAGCGGGCGAAGCAGCCGAACCGGAGCAGCACAATTTGCTGGACGATCTTCTAGGGGATGACGACGAGGTAGCCGAAGTGCCCATCGATTTAAGTGTTTCACTGCACTTGCATTTGATTCAGCCCAAAAAGATTGAGGAAGAAGAGGAGCTAGAGCAAATTGAGCAGCCAAATCCGGAGGAAACGATACAGGTATACGACGATAAGACACTTGATTTTACCGAATTCGAGGAGGACGACGAATTTGCTGAGCTAGCAGTTGAATCGCTTACCAAAAAAGAGGAGGTTACCATAGTCAATCAGGTGGTAATACCTCCAGCCGTAGAATTATTGCCTGAAACCAGTTGGGCCGAATTCGAGACAGACGAATCAGCTGGTAAGTACCCACAGAATCACAATTTCTTCAGCGCATAATTTACTGTATACTCCACCCTCATATTAGATAAGCCAAAGCGTCCACCACCACCGGTACGTCCAGTAACTGGACCTCATATTGTTCCCGGTGCCATTTATATCAGTGAGGACGAGGACGATCTTGAAGACGATCCCTTCAATACCAATTACGCCGAGCAAGTTATTAAAAAGACAACTGTCTTAGAGCAGGACGACGATTTCGATCCACGAGCTGACGAACCGGAACAGGGATTAGGAGTACCCGCTAGAGATCTATTGGCTGGTAGTGCAACTGATTTGACCAAAGTTGTACCAGCCCCGTTGGCCCCTACACTAAGTATCGATCAGCAGCAGCAGGAGGAGCAGGACTTTGATCCCTTCGACACATCGGCAGTGAGTGCTTTGGTTCAGCCTAAAGCCACTGAATTACGTTGTTTAGAGCGTGAGTTACTCAATAAGGAGGAGAGTGGTCTAAAACATTCGTTAAGCGATCCCGATTTTGATCCTCGGGCCGATCAGGGCCAAACTGAAATTCAGTCCCAGCCTCAGCCGCAGACTCAAAATATTCCAGAACCGAATATCGACGCTGCTCGACGCAAATCATCGCTGAGCTTGAACATCCAAGCCAAGAGTGTGGGCTTTCTGGTGCCTTCCCAGGACTTACTTGGTAATGACGGTAGCTTGGGCGCCAATAAGAAACCATTGACACCATATTACGCACCACCGCAGACCGCCCAATCGATAGCAGAACGTGAATCGGAAGCCGAAGTCGATCCCTTTGACACATCGTATGTGCCAGAGTCGAAACTAAGCGACATAGAATTGAAGCACATTGAAGCAGACTTGGCTGAAGCTCAAGCCGCAACACTCAGGCACAGTATCTCAGATCCCGATTTCGATCCACGTGCTCCGCCGACACCAGTGCCCGCTGAGGTCTTGCTGGCCGTAGAGGAGAATATCAATATAAAGGTTCTAACGCCGGCGCAAGAGCGCAGGCAATTGCCCCGAGCCGCCGATCAGGATCTAGATCCCTTTGACACTTCTATAGCGGCAAATCTACAGCCGGGCCAGACGGAATTGAAATTGCTGGAAAACGAATTATTGCCTGAGAGTAAACAGGATCGCATCACAGTCGACGTTCTAGACACACAGAGTGACGCCCAAGAATTGGGACTGGGTGACAAGGTATTGACACCCTCACTGCCCAGACAAGAGATTGATCCTTTTGATACTTCTATAGCGGAGAATCTAGGTCCCGGGGAGACGGAAATTAAGTTGCTAGAAAGCGAGCTAATTGAACGCTAAATCGTCAGATAGACACTGACACTCTCTCTCAAACACACACACACACACACACACAAGATGGCAAATCCTTTCTTGATGGACGATGATATGGGGGATGGAGATGGCGATTTGGCCAATCCCTTCTTGATGCAAGCTGAACCAGCAGAAGGTTCCGAAGTACCAGCCGCTGCCGAGAATCCTTTTGGTGGCATGGATACGGCCTCTAATCCATTCGCTTTTGGCGGTGACGAACTGGAAGCAGAGGCAGAACCCATACCTGATATAGATCCGGCTATGAGTTTCTTTGGCACGACCATTGAAGCAGAAGACGATGCGCTCAGCTTGAAGTCTTCTGGCGCTGGGGAGGAGGAAGATAAGGTAGCTCCACCCCGTCCGCCACAGCCGCCACAGAGCACACAAGAGCTGATCAACACCGTGTCCAGTCAGTTGGAAGAGACCAGCTCAGAACTGCTGGGACGTATACCTGCCACCCGTTCACCCAGTCCCGTTTCCATGCGTGATCTCCATTCGCCCAGCCCCACACCCGATTCGGGATTAGCCGATCTGCTCGATGTCTCTGATGTCAGCGGTTCTAGTAATCACAATCAACTCATAGATCATGATCAGCAGCAACCGCCGCCACATCCACAGCCGCCACATCCACAGCCACCGCAGCAACACGACAATCCATTTGGGGTGCCAACGGCTGTGCCAAGTATACAGGGTGCAACACCCATTCCCTCACCGGCCAAGCAACAGCCACCACGTCCTCCACCACCACGACCGGCTCCGCCTAGGCCAACGCCACCTGCGCTGCCACCGCATAGGCCGCCGCCACCGGCGCAGCAGCAATCGCATCCGGACGATTTGTTGGACATGTTCGGCACCAGCAGCGCCAAACCAGCCAAGCCACCACCACCAAAGACCAAAGAGGATATACTCAGTCTCTTTGAGCAGCCGCAGCCCCAGACGCAGCCCAAAGATTTGCTCAATGACGATTTGGTAGAAGAGGCGCCAGCAAAGCCTTCTCCTCCGGAACGACAGGTCGATGAAACAGAGGTGGATCCAAAGGATGAGCCCATATTTAGCTCGTTGCTAACCCGACCGGATGAGAGTACCCATGACATTACCTCACAGCCGCAGGCAGCCACTTTATTGGGACACATGGCGGCGCCACAGGACACGACGCACAGACAGCGCGCCCCAACGCCGGATATTGAGATCACAACGGTTGAAGATTTACCACGTTCCGATGACGAGGACGAACCCGAACCGGCTTCAACCCCATCCGCAGCAGTCTCTCAGCCAGATCCCGAGCCAGAACTGGAACCAGAGCCGGAACAGATCATTGAATCGGCAGATATAAGTCCACCCACTGAGGTGGGGGCTACCACCCAAGCTGCACAGGAGGAGGAGCAGGCACCAGAACCCCAACCTGAACCAGAGGTGGAACAAATGGATACCGGTTTAGATTTCCCATTGGCCACAAGTGGTCTGGCAAGTGGACAGCATTCTGCCAATCCCTTTGCCAGTCCCGAGGAGGAGGATGACCACGACTTTGCTGCCGTTACACCTAACGTGGTGGGCAATATCTTTGCCGTAGACGATGCTGACGAACCGGAGCCCGAACCGGAAATTGTCCAGCCAACTGTACAAGTGAGCAATATCTTTGCCGCTGAGCCGGATGAGTTCGATGCCTTCTCGGCCAAATTTGATTCGGTTAAGAAGGACAATATCAGTATGCTTGATGGATTTGGTCCAGGATCAGGGGCTATAACACCCACGGGAGGAGATGGTAAGCCTCGATTGGGACTAAAAACTTTCCTTCTCATTCTCTTTCTCTATTTTCCCGTATAGCTTGGGGCGACAGCGCTTTTGGCTCGGCCACAATATCGGCGAATGCCTTCGGTGATGCAACTTCTGCGGATGATGGCTTCGGCCAGGAGGATGATGATTTCTATGCCATGCAGGCACCTGTACGCTCCGACTCGGTGGAATCGGTGGACAAAGAATTCAGTGTGGTCATACGACCAAAGGCGGAGGGATCAAGTGCTGTGGCTCCACAACTGGCACCACCGCCACCACCAGCTCGTACAACGGTCACGGCACAAGCACCGACTGAGTCATCGCCAACAGCTGTCAATCCGTTTGAAGATGTCAGTGGCTTCCCAGCTCCAGCAGAGACGAGCATGAAGCGTAGCGACTCACAGGATACGCCACAGACGCCACTGTACGATGAGGATGTGTCACAGCCCCTGGAAGATTATCCCCGGCTACACTACGTGGGTCCCGGCTGGGAGATGCAGTTGCGTCAGCCCAACAAAAAGAAAATCACTGGCCAGCGCTTCTGGAAGAAGATCTTTGTGCGTCTAGTGGTGCAGAATGATGTGCCGGTGGTCCAATTGCTCAATCAGGCTGGCGATAAGCAACCATTCCAAGAGCTCCCATTGCAGCCATCGTATTCGGTATCAGAGATTGGGGCCCAGCAATATGATCAATTTGGAAAAATATTCACCATGAAGCTACAGTATATATTCTATAAGGAACGACCGGGAGTTCGACCTGGCCAGGTGACCAAGGCCGAACGTATAACCAATAAGTTGACCAAATTTGCACAATATGCCATTGCCGGCGATTATGAAGGCGTCAAGGAGTTTGGCAGCGATCTCAAGAAGCTTGGTCTACCCGTCGAGCATGCTCCCCAGTCGTCGCAACTCTTCAAGATCGGTTCAATGAACTACGAGGACATGAAGCAGTTCTCCGTCTGTATTGAGGAAGCCCTGTTTAAGCTGCCTGCTCTGCGAGAGCGTGCCTTGACCTATAAAATGGAAGAGGTTCAAGTAACAGCTGTCGATGAGATAACCGTCGAGCAGGATTGCGAGGGCAAGATCCTGAAACAGATTGCCCGTGTACGTCTATTCTTTTTGGCCTTTCTAACGGGCATGCCGACCATTGAGTTGGGCGTCAACGATATGTGGCGTCAGGGTAAAGAGGTTGTTGGTCGTCATGACATTATTCCTGTGGCAACTGAGGAATGGATTCGCCTGGAGGCGGTCGAGTTCCATAGCGTGGTTAATCAACAGGAATATGAACGCACACGCACCATCAAGTGAGTATCGAAGTGAAAACGCGAACGAGTTACTTGTCTTGTAGAACAATCTATCTCTAATTCTATTGCATATTTATGGGGCAACGTTTGTTTAATAAGCCACAAAGTGATTCCTCAACATTGAAAATCTTTTTGTATATCTGCTAATTTGGATTCCATTCCAATCCACATAGATTTCAACCACCTGATGCCAACTATATTGAACTGTTGCGCTTCCGTGTGCGTCCGCCAAAGAATCGTGAACTTCCGCTTCAGCTAAAAGCCACTTGGTGTGTCACAGGCAATAAGGTTGAGCTGCGCGCCGATATTCTTGTTCCTGGTTTCACATCACGCAAACTGGGACAAATACCGTGCGAAGATGTCTCTGTGCGTTTCCCCATACCAGAATGCTGGATATATCTGTTTCGTGTCGAAAAGCATTTCAGGTGAGCTCAATCGAATAGGGTTAGAAGAAAATAAGCAATCGAATAATATACATATTGATCTTTCGTGAAAAAAGATATGGCTCTGTGAAATCTGCACATCGACGTACTGGCAAAATCAAGGGTATCGAACGGATCTTGGGCGCTGTGGACACACTGCAGGAATCTTTAATTGAGGTCACCTCGGGTCAGGCCAAGTATGAGCATCATCATCGAGCCATTGTCTGGCGTTGTCCACGTTTACCCAAGGAAGGTCAAGGTAGGTGTTGGCATAGAGCATTTGTGCATTTGCGAGTGGCTAATTTAATTTTATTTGATTTTAGGTGCCTATACCACACATCAGTTAGTTTGCCGCATGGCACTCACCTCGTACGATCAGATACCCAGTGAACTGGCGCCATACGCATTCGTCGAATTCACAATGCCCGCCACGCAGGTCTCGCATACCACCGTGCGCTCGGTTAGTGTACAAGATTCTGATGCCGATGAGCCACCAGAGAAATATGTTCGCTATTTGGCACGACATGAGTACAAGTGAGTGAAACCGAATCAACGTATGAAAAATGTCTCTTAATGATCAAAAATTTCTGTTTTGTTTTACTAGGGTTGGCATCGAGACCACGCACGGCGAATCCACGAATGCGTATTTGGCGGCAACGCGTCCCATAAAAGAAGAGACAACCACCACAACGGCGGCGAAGCCAACTGCCTCGCCGGTGCCGCCTAGCGATTCGGATTCGGATTCCAATTAAGCAGACACAAAATATATAGCCAGAAGACTTTCGTGTAGATACATACATACATATTTATGCCTTAAGTGTGCAGTAATCCTTATTCTTTAACTCACTAAACCCTACTCAACACTGACACTCCATTAGAGTGTGTTCCCAGCGCGCGTATCGTACGATTAGAAATCCAGTTAGTTAGTTGACAATAAGAATGAGAACAGTAAACCAGTAGTAGCCAATTTTGGGGAGGGGAACACCTCGAAAAATGATAGATATATGCATATATAAAAGAGTCGGACTGACACACAGACACCGAGAAGCAAAATGAATGCATTACCCAACACTAAACTCGTTTAACTATCGACCAGAAAACAAACGTCAACACATACATATGCATAGACCTAAAGTTTACTCGTAATTGAAAACGTACATACCACAAAAGAAACAAACAAAAGCAAAAGAGAAAAACAAAAAGTGAAGAAATTCTACCAACTAAATAATATACCATATATTTATATATATATATATACCTATATTATTATTATTTAAAGGACGTTCATAGTTATTAACCCCCTTTAAAAAAAAAGAAAACCTAAGCTGAAATTATACATAAGTCCTACCTCCTATCTCCCCCAAAGCTCCCCCAATGATAGAAAAAAGAAGGTGGAAATGATAAGCAATTTCGCAAAACATCGTTTGACGTTCAACTATGATTTAAGTGAATCAAAAGAAGCAAAACAAATAGGTATTCCATATATGAAAACAAGAGAATTAACACGTAACCAAGGGATCTCTTTACCCCAGGGTAACGCACACACACACACACACTCATATACACATAGACAAATCCATTCAGATAACTACACATATATATTATATAGAATATATATATTTATGTGTTGATCAAGTCTTTTAGCAAAAGCAAACCCAGAGGAAACCAGGAGACAAAAAGCAGGCGAAAACGTGGGAACACTCGTCTGGAACTGCGATTGGAATGGATTTCCTCTCCCTAGGCCCCGACTCCCCACCACCACCACCACCACCACCAACATCTAATCGATAGCAGCATTCATCATACGTCATATATATACACAACTAAAACTAAGCTTTATCATTGACTTTAAATTCAATTTATAAACCAAAAAAAAGAAAAAAAAATAAAATGCATATTCAAATGTTATTGTTGTGAATCAAGTAAACCAAAAGCAAAAAACCCAAAAACTAAAAAAACAAAGGAATAAAAATAAATTGCTAAAAAAAAAGAAAAACAACAAATTATATTCAAAAATTAAAATACTTCTATATAGGCAAATCATTTTTGTTAAAACTAAAAACTAAAAGAAATGCAAAACGGTTTACAAAAGCAAACTACATATACAAGGCGATTATTATACATATAAATATATATATATATAAACAAGTATATATATATATATTAAAGCATACATACATAAATCTATATACATACATATATATATGTACTTATATGCCGTTCACATATTATACAAATTAAATTGTTCAGTTTGACTAGCCAATAAATTGCATAATAGATTTGTTAATTGAGTGTTAAACAAAATATACATACAAACATACCTACATACATACAAATATTCTCACCATACATATACATACATAATTCATACATACATATATATATATATATATATATATATATATATATATATATATATATATATATATATCTAGGTATATATATTTAATATCCCTTCACACAATTCAGTGCAATACTTTAAAGAATTTCTTATTTTTCAACTCAATATTATCTAAAATATTCAATTTTCCCCTCCCTCTATATGTATGTATATTGTAAAAGATTCTCCTCCTGCAAACCACACCCCTCCCGCCCCTTGTCCAACCCTTTATCATCCTGAACAATTTTTCTTCTTAATTTTTTTATGTGTTGTATGTACAAAACAAAAAAAGTGCAAGAATGAAACTAAAAACTACAAAATTGAAATAAACATTCACATGTTATATATAAACTAAATACATAAATATATATACATATACTAAATTTACTTACTCAAATAAGCAGCGACTAAAATATGCACGATATGGCATAATACAAATTAATGCTATATCCCCGGCATATATATAATAGACATTGCTTATGTATATAAACATACATGCATATAGAAATCTACATAACTAAAGTGCTGAATGAATATGAAGGCGAAGAGTAATTGTTGAATAACCGAAATGATCTAAAGCAAAAATGAAATATATTGGTAACGATTATTCAATGCAATCCGGCAATAGGAAAATGATAAACCTCTTCCCCTTCAAACACTACCAAGAAAAAACAAAAAAAAAAAGCATTACGATGTGGAAATTAACTAGTCAAATGAAAAAAATAAATATTGAGAAAACCAAAAATATTAAACAATGCAAAAATTATTAAAAAAAAAACCCAAGAAACGTGATGTATTTTATTTACATAACAAAAGAGGGAAAATCGATCGACAAACGTGAGCTGCCCTTTTGGACATAAGGAATATGGAATCTTTATCGGTATATATGTACATATGTATGTATAGGTATAGTATATAGATCAAAGACATAAATAAGTTTCTTAATCTATGATAACTACAATTGAAATGAAGTAAGTAAGTCGTCTCGCCGACTTGGGTATACCATACGCCAGTAAAGCAAATATTTTAAATTTATTAAACAGTTAGTATCTCCCTCACTCAAGCATACGAGCACCCTAGCGCCCCAACCAGCCAACGGCCAACTCCGGCCTTATGGAAAAACGTTTATATGCATAACTTGGCTATTTTTAGTCCGATTTGGATCAAATTTTGCTGGATATTAGTATCCAATTTATGTGTGCCAAATGTGATTCCACAAGGTAGAAAATTACGGGAAATAATCGAGTTTTTCAAATTTTTGGGGCGGAAAGGGGCGCATATGCAAATATACATACTAAATATGGTGTCTCTAGCTGCAAGAGTTTTTGAGATAAACGTTTTTTATGAATTGCGGAGGCGGAAAGGGGCGTGGCAAAAATTTGAAATAAATTTGATCACTCTACATACTACATGAGCCTACATACCAAATTTGGTGGCTCTAGCTTTTATAGTCTCCGAGATCTAGGTGTTCATACGGACAGACGGACAGACGTACATGGCTATATCGACTCGGCTGTTGATACTGATCAAGAATATATATACTTTATGGGGTCGGTCCTTCTGCCTTCCTTCTGTTGTATGAGAAATTTTAGAAAAAATCGCATGGTCCTTAAATTATATCCATATCTAAAGACTTCTTCTAAGGCATAGGATACCGATATCTTTAGCAACTTTGTATTGATTGAAGTCAGGTTCATACCCGAACTTAGACAAAAGATTAGATTTGTGCAGAGCAAATCTTAGTTTTTCGAGAACATATTCATATATACTCGTATTCATATTCAGATTCAACGCCAGATAATCCATTAGAAAAGTGTCTCTAGATCTGGGGGTTGTCTCATTTTTGTTCGCCTGCGGAGTTGGCAAGTTTGAAGTTGTGTAAATATTTTATTAAATTTTAAGAATGGTTGGCAAACAAAAAGTGTTATAGGTAAAGACAAAATATAGTTTTGGGTCTGTTTGAGTGTATAATATAACAATTTTTAAAGTGATTATAGTATAATATTAATGAGAAAGATATATTTTCATTCAATTTGAAAAACTTCATTGGTTTAAGGGCAAGTCAATGTGCTATTTGTAATAAACTAAACAAATTTAGAGAGTATCAATTGAATTCAATTTAAATGAAATTGAGGAGGAAATCGTTGGCCGTTTCCTTCCAAAAATGAGCAAAGCACTTTATTTTCTGTTTTATTCTCTTATTTTTTCAAAGGATTTTAGTATTTAGAAGAATTTAGCTGCTGCTGTTGCTTGTTTGATTTATTAAAGGAAGTTGTGCCTTTCCTTTTTTATGGTATTTTTGTGTGGACTGTACTTGCCGTTCTGTATTTTCTTTTTCTATTTTTTGCAGATTCTGCAGATATGAAGTCATTTGTCATTTGTGTGGCCAGAACTCAGTGCAATCAGTGCAGACGCACACACACACACACACACACACATATAGACACACACGTAAAGACATGTGGATGTTACTTTATACTAAAGCTGAGATTTTGGACTGTCTGTAAAAGTCGTCATAAAATATTATAGTTCAAGAAAATGGGAATGGGAGCTAAGTGACGTGACTGCGGGCTTACTTGACATACTTACTACAATATATCTATCCATCTCCCTCTCACTCTCTGTCTTACTCCTTCTCTCTGCCACTGTGTGTGTGTGTGTGTAATGAAAAATTAAAGCTTTACTGAAACATTTTTCCTTTTGTCAATCCGTTAATACAAGTTAAATATTGAAATGACTTTCGTCTGCCTTTTGTTATCATATTTTTTAGTTTTTGTCACTTTTGGTTTGGTTTTTGGAAATTCAATTCAATTGTGTCGGATGGGAGGAATGTATTTGTCGGACACGTGTTGAAAATTTGCTGTCAGCAAACATTCCAGTTCATCATCATAACTTATTTGCCCAGGGCCTATAACTATGTATATGTATGTATGAGTTGAAGTCAATCTGTGAACAAAACACGTGCCTCCTTTGCATTGTGGCCACAAATGAATTGAATTGAATCGAACTGGATGGTAGGAATCGAATCGAATGGAATTGTATTGATGAGATGATGACACATGCTGCCAACACGCTGCCCGCTACGTTTTGGACAAGTGAAATGAAGAAATGAACATCTGACATCTGGGCAAAAGGAAAAAAACATCCAGAGGCATATTATTTAATAATCTCGATAGATGATTGTCTAACATACTGTTTGGCATTTCGGTTTATTGGATGGATGGATGGATGGATGGATGGATGGATGAATGGATGAAGGTGGCCAAATAGTGAAAGATCTCAAGACACTTTAAGTTTATGTTCACTCGACCACTCGTATTTAGAATGGTTCACCCATGGGTTTAATGGTCAGCTCATGGACCTGGACATGTGGCGGAGTGGCCAGGGCATACATAATGGCATTGGCCACATCCTCAGCCTGCAGCATGGGCAATGTTTTGTATTGCTGCGGCACCAACTCCGTGTCCACCAGGCCAGGGCTAATGCTCTGCAAAGAATTATGCAAAATGTATTCGTTTGAGATTAGTTGCATTCATCTTACCGTGACCTTGACCTTTGTCTTGAAATCCCTCAACTCTTGACGAAAAAGTTCGGTCATAGCTGTTAGGGCATGTTTTGTGACCGGATACATGTTCAGCTCCTGCTGGCTACCGGGCAGAGGATTAAATAGATAATGACCCACAATGCTATTAATGAGCACAACATGACCGTCAATGGGTGGGGACTTGGAGCGCAACGATTGAAATGCTCGCTGTGTGCAGTAGACAACGCCCATTACATTGGTCTGTAGCACCTGCTGAGCCGTATCCAAGGACATGGTCAACAGTTGGCCGCCGGAAAGTTTTCCAGCATTATTAACCAATATGTCCACACCACCGAATTCTTCGATAATCTGATCGAATACTTCATTTACCGATTTTACTTCGCACACATCGCATTGCTTGATATGGAAGTTTTGGCGCCTGGCTTCAGGGATTCCTGCACGCAGCTCCAGCATGCGGTCAAGACGACGAGCCAATCCGACCACAATCACACCAGAGGCAATCAGTTTACGGGAGATCTCTGCTCCAATACCTGAACTGGCACCAGTAACCACAGCCACACGATTTTGCCAACGTTCCATGGCGGCAATTCAAATTGAAATGAAATTTAGTTTGGCCCGACACCATTAAGACAGCTCTCTCCAGCTCTGTGTATCTGTGGTCTGTGGTTTGAGATCTGATATCTGACATCTGAGTAGGTGACTCTTATGACATGGATTTTATCTTATGCAACGGATCGGCAGCAGCATGTCTTACAATTATCGAATTATTCTTAACCCTTGGGCGACCGAGGAACTTGCGAGTTTCCATAATTATTTAAATCATTAAGAAACTTGACAAGTTAGAAGAGTTAATCAATTTACTGGCCACCTTCTGACCAATGGGCAGATGTCTGTTTCAATAACTTGAACCTTTTTTTCAGTTTTTATTAACAGAAAATGAAGCAGATCTCATTGTCTCTTGTTTTGTGTACGTATATAATACTTTTGATAAGAAGAAATCCAATTTTACAGGTGAAAACTTTACGTTATATCTATGGATAAATCTAGTTAGTCATTGCCACCTTGCTTTAGCAATTCGTTGACGTGAAACGAAGAAATAAAAAGGCAAATATAAACAGCTGGGCTAAGCTTAATAATTTCTTGAATAGCTAAATTGAAATTCGATGAAGACAAGAGCTGGCAAATGTCGGGAGAGAAGAAACAAGAAATGAGGGCCTGGTAATGAAATATTGACGAAATGAAGACTAGGAGGAATAGAGGTATAGGCAATATGTATGTATATGGAATATTGTCGCAGCTGCACACAACAGAAGAAAAAAATATTTCAACAGCTGCACAAAAAAGTTTTCCCTTTGAAATATAAATAAAAATCAATTTGAGGCGCATTTTACAGCGCCGAAACTCAAACAGTAGGGAAAGAACAAAAAAAGAGAAAGAAGATGAAGTGAATTGAAGGTAGTGTGCAGAAGAATAAGAAGAAGGACAAGTCGCAGCAGAAGGAAAACGAATAGATGAATGGTAGCAGCAGTCAATAGTTAGCTAATGCCATAAGGAAAAGGCCTTGCTGCGACTTTGGCATGTCAGTTCTCAGTGGTGGGTGCTCTCACTCTTGAGGTCCTTTTCTCAAGGCACACGTGCTATTTGCTCACGTGTTTATGGAAATTGAGCAACGTATTTCAAGTTGAGCGTCAGCTCAAAGCGACATTTGTTTGCCAAGACACCAAGACCGAGACCAGGACCAAAACCAAGACCAAGAGCAAAAGCAAAAGCAGTAGCAGAATAAAGAACCCAAAGAAATAGAAGCAGCAAGAAAAATGTGCATGAAAATCTCACTGATTACGTATTTGCAGAACGCAGAGAGCTCACAGAAGAAGTAGAAGTGGGTGACGGTTAAGTTGTTTTTCCATCTGGGTTGTTTTTTTTTTTGCGTTTTTATTCCTCTGCTTGGTCGGGAGAGACAAACAAGAGTCTATTAGGCGCATTAGACGCTCGGCTAGACGGGAAAGTTACAAGCATACAAATCATACTTAGATGAATACTCATGTATGTATGTCTCTATCCATGTGTCTTTATTCTTCTCTACGGTTTCTATGTACATATGTATATACCCTGCTTTGATAGGGCGAAAAGCTATAAACTTATCTCTAATAAATATAAAGGAAATCAAGGTAAAAGTTGTTGAGTTGTTAGTTGGAAACATTTCGGTTTGTACCTGAGCTAAATGCATATACCCTCTTTGTAAGGGTATAATGAATCTAATTGCATTTCAGAGTAGTATATTTAGCCTTATTGTTCTATTGAATGCAAAACGTTCTAAATGTATGCCATTGAAATGGTTTTCATTTGGCATATTCATTGGGCATCAAAAATAAGACTTAGGTTTTTTGTTTGTGGTTTTAATCCTGTCATTCTCTGTCCTTCTTTAACGTTTACCCTTTTCTTTCTTTTGTGTGTGTTTCTCTTTTTTTTTTTATTGTGATTACTCCTATTGCATACATTTGCAGCTTCAACCGGAAACAGCTGGTGCTGCTGTCGCTTTTGTTGCCGCTGGCCATAATTCAAATTTGCAGTTTTCTATGCTAATTCGTTTGATATCTTGCACACGAGAAGGAGAAGAAGAATATGTACCGCGCCGCGCGCTCTCTTTCTCTCTCTCTCTCTCTTTACTAGCCACAGACCTTTCCTCTTTCTTCATTCTTCACTTTGGTTTTCTGTTTCTTTTTTTTTTCTGGTGTTTTGGGGCGCTGCCCACGAAAGTATGCTAAAATTTATGCAGACCTGCTGCATGGGTGCAAGAACATGTGTTTGCTTCTTCAACCCAATACAAAGCAAGAACAAGACAAGACAACGCAGAGGCAAAGGCAAAGGCAGCGGCAAGAAGAAAAGCCAATGGCAATACGAATACGAATACAAATATATGAGTATGAGTATATGGGTCCTTATTGTGTAGAAACACTCGACATTTTGCTTGAAATTTGCATTTGCCCTGGACCCTTCAAGGAGTCACCAGCAACAGCAGCAGCAGCTTTCATTATGCCAATTTGCCGCTTGCATAATTGGGTGGAGTGGAGGAGGAACAGCAGCTGCTGCTGCTGCTACTTCTGTTTATCCTGCCCACCCACATATTTGAATGGTTTATGGCCATTCAGGTGGAGGATGAAATACTTTAGATTTTATTATCTATAAAAATCCAAAAAACAAAAAAAAAAAAAAACGCAACGACAACACATTCTTGCAAAGAGAGGCAGCAAGAAAAAAAACCAAAAAATTTGTTGACAGCAGCAAAAACAACAACAGCAGCAACAACAACAAGAACATAAAGCAAATGATTGATTTGATTTTAATGCGAGTTTTATTCTTTCTTATTGTTGCTGTTGTTGTTGTTGTTTTCTTTTTGGTTTTATTTTGGCTGAAGACAGTAATTAGTTTTAGTCCAACAGTTGCCAAACTGAGCAACCGGAATTCCTTTTCATTCAGTTTATGATAGGTCCGAAACTTGCAAATTTTTTGGCAACATTTCAAAATGGGCAATTCAATTGCAGAACAAACAAAATGGTTAAAATTATGTCAAAGGCAAAAAGTAATATTAAAGCCAAAGGCTCACAGGCCGATATTAAATGTGTGAATACTTTTAATACTGTAAAATATTTAAGCGATTACAGATTTTAAGAAGAATTGTGCCCATAATTTTTTTAACGATCTTGCTTTACGTTCTCGCATTAATATCACTAATAAAGCTTTAATTGATGCCATAAAATCATTAGAATTTGTTTGTCTTGATTAGATCAGACAGAATCAATCTTGAAGGAAATGATTAAAAAATTGTTGCGCTACCCAAATGAGTTATCATCGTAAGCCCAACTTATAGTCATAGTCGTTAGTTTTGTAGTGTTTTTTGTTTAATATTTATAGCAAGTAGCTGACTAATAATTAAAATATTCTGTGGAGCCTTAACATCTGCAATACGAAAGCCATCAAGGTTTCCCCAAAGTCATTCAGGTCAAAGTAGAGTAAAGTTAAAAGTGAGGGAATTGCACTTAGCTAGTCATACTAAGGTTCAGGTTCAGAAAATGTAGTACGAAAGTTCCGATTCTTTTTTAATTATTCTTACTGATCATATTTTTTTTTGGAAAAAGTAAATACATATCAGTTGTTTTCATTCCTTGGCTAAAAAAGTTTGCACATGAGAATAATTATAAATTTTAAGGGTCTGTCTATAACTATAAACTTGATGAAATCAAGAGCATTAATTTGTTTTGTTAAGCTTTTCCGTTAGGGCTTCCAACAAAGTGACCTCACTGACCAACCAAATGGCTATTGGCTATCTATTGTTATTGTTGTTGTTAATATACACTCTCTTACTCACTCACCGCCGATTGGGCCCCTTCTTGTCCCTCCCCTCCGCCTCCCTCAGCGTGCCAATTTGCCACGATGATGAATGAATAAATGATCAGAAATTAACTGGCAGCGCATTCGGTCGTGGGTCTAATCAATTATTCAACTGTCGTGTGAACTGCGTCGTTGGTTATGAAAATATTTGAAGAGGTTCGAAACTATTTAAAAATTAAATTGCAAATAGCAAAAGTAAGCAAGGCACAACCAAGAGAAAATAATAATGAAATAAAAATAGAACAATAGCAAAATATCATTCCGTATTTAAGCGCCGTTTCGCTGATGAGACGGATTTAGTTCTCTGCGAACATTTGATAGAAATGGAACGTTGGCAAGATCGTGTAGCTGTTGTAACTGGCGCCAGTTCGGGCATTGGAGCCGCTGTGGCCAAAGATCTAGTGAGATCTGGTCTAATTGTGGTCGGTCTGGCCCGGCGCATTGAGCGCATTGAGGCACTGCGAGAGGATTTGCCCGTGGAGCTGCATGACCGTCTGCATATCCAGCACTGTGATGTGGGTGAACTGGATTCGGTGAAGGCTGCCTTCGATTGGATAGAGGAGCATTTGGGCGGCATTGATATACTGGTGAACAATGCTGGGACTCTGTTTGCGGGCCAATTGCTAACCATGGAAATGGAGCAATTGCAGCGAGTGTGGCAAGTGAATCTAATGGGGGTGATCGAGTGCAGTCGGCGAGCCTTCCATTCGATGAAATCACGTGAGGTGCCTGGCCATATAGTACTCATCAATAGCCTTACGGGTCGTAATATTATCTATCCGCCTGGCGAGGAGCTGCAATGCCTCAATATGTATCCCATCACAAAGCATGGGATCACAGCTCTATTGGAAATTCTGCGCCAGGAGATGCGAGGACTTAAAACGCAGGTGAAAGTTACGGTGAGTGGTTAAATGGCAAATGGATTTAAAGGTTTTCATTTTATTTTCTCCCCCCTACGCCATCCCCCCTCCCATTCCTTTGGCAGAGTATCAGTCCCGGTGTAACGGATACAGAAATATTGCCATCTGGTTATGATACTCTGCCGATGTTAAAGCCGGAGGATATATCAGCTGGCATTATATTTGCCTTGGGCACACCTCCCCATGTTCAGGTACATGAGCTGACCATCAAGCCACTTGGCGAGCCATTCTGAACACACACACACACACACACACGCGGAGACATTCACACAAATGCGTGTTTTATATAATAATAATAAAATGGAAATTTGGTAAAATAAATAGGAAATATTCTGACAAAAAATTTGCCATTGCAAAAGTGGGCGTGACAGGTCTGCTTTTTCTTATTTACTCACTGGCACGACAAAATTGCATTTTTTTATTTGAAAATAACTTTCGAGGGGTTCGGTTCGGTTGGCATTTCCGGCAGCAACATGCGAGAATGCCGAAAAATACAGTTACGAAAAGAAGTTAACATTAGCCTGACATGAAGCAGCGATCCGCTCGCTTCTCTCTCTCTCTCTCTCTCTCTAGCAGTCCAAAACAGGTGGCGTCCATATCCGCATCCTCAAAAGGAGCAAAAAAAAGGACGTGAAGAGATAGAGACGATGTTGGCGATAAGGATGGAAGGACGAAGGAAAGACGGTAGCGGTAAACTCTGTGAGTGTCTGTCAATATTGAAAAGCGTACGCATTTGACATAAAATGTAATATAGTTGCAGCCACACACACACACATACACACACAAACATACAAACACAGAGACACACACATGAACAAACAGCACATAGGGAGGTAAGAGAAAAGGAAGTAAAACAGACAGCTGAAGGAAATATGCAAAAAGGCGGCAACTGCACACAGAAAAATTAAGAGTTCCGTTACAGGTAAAGTACAGGTCATAAACTGTTCTCAGTTCACATTAACAACCGAAAGGCATCGTCATCTTTTTGTTGAATCTATACACCAACAGGAAAGAGTCCTTAAGTATGCTAGACAATTACTAGTTTAAAAAAAACAGCGCAATACGTACTCATTTTAGTTGCATTTATAACTTCTTTTCAAGAAACTATTGTTGCTTATATTGCGCATACGCCACGTGTTTCTGAAATTATTTGAAATTAAAGCCAAATCTATTGTAATTGGTTAGGAATCGTTTGGTTTATTTTTTGGAACAGTGTAGAATACGTTTTGCATTTTGAGTTTCAATTTTGGTTTTAGTATTCTGGTTGCTGTTGTTGTTGCTGCTGCTGCTGCACACATGGCACATTCTTTTATACGCCAACTCAGCCAGACAAGTTTTATGACTCGCCAGGCAAACAGAGGCAAAAGAAGCAGCAGCAGTTGGAGCCCAAGTTGAAGCTGATGCAGTAACGGTAATAGCGATGCTTATGCTTATGCAACAGCAACAGCAACTGCAGCAGCAGCAACAGCAACTACTGACGCTCTTCACGCCAAGTTGTCAATGTTGCATATAAACACGGTGTTGTCAAAGGTTGTTGTTGCTACTGTAATATTGTTAGGTGTAGTAGAGGGCGGTGAAGCAGCTCGTTGACTTGTCTGTTTCAGTGGCAGCTTCTTTATTTCATGCCGTTGCTGTTTGTTGTTGTTGTTGCTGATCATGTTGCTGCTGAGACGGCAGCAATATAGTTAATAATGTCGCGCATTCTTGTGAATGTGAGTTGTCAGTTGTTGCCGCTTGTTTGGCTTGTCTATGTTAGACTTGCTTTCCTTTTACCTTCTCCCCCTTTTTGGGCCAGCAAAAAAAATATATGTAGTGATGGGTTAAAGTTTGGCTTTCATCCCCTCCATCATGTTATTTAAGCCTTAAACTGCGAGACAGAGACAAAAGCATCGAATTCAATAGAACGAAATGCTAATGCAATACAAAGTTGCCAGTTCTTTTCTCGTTAAAAATTAAAACAAGAATGGAAATATCTGATTCTGGCCTCTTGCTGGTGCATCTTTGATAGCCTTACCAAACCATTAAAGTGGCCGGTGTTTTTGATTGAATATGCTAAAAATATTGTTTTTGTTTCTGTTCTCGATAGCTTCTCCCATTGTATTATTGAAGTTTGTCTGAGCTTTGACATTTTTGTTAAGAGCCTTTCAACAAACACCCAGAGTTGACTCCATTTCGGTCTTTCACTGTCATTCTACTCATGAATGTAGAAAGTTAAAGTCAAATGGCGTCCGATTTCGAGTTGAAGTTGGAGTTGGAAACACGAATGGCTGTGGCGCTGCTTCCGTTCATGTTCCATTTCCGTTTCCTCATCAGCGTGTCGGCTCCACCCACGGTCATGGCTTAAACTGGCCAGTTGTTGCTGCTCTTGCTGTTGTTGTTGTTGTTGTTGTTGTTGTTGTTGTTGTTGTTGTTGTTGTTGTTGTTGTTGTTGTTGTTGTTGTTACTGGGGAGGCAACGGAAGAAATTTATTTTGCAGTCGACACTTGAACTTTTCCCTTTATTTTGTTGTTGGTTTTTTCTTGCCTTTCTTTTTTTTTTTTTTTGTTGCTGCTCAACCAGCAAATCCTGCGCTAGGGCAGTGGAGGGGGCGAAAGTGCGCTTGGTTTTCAGTAAGAGGATAGAGAGGGAGGAGAGAGGGAGAGCGGCAGCAAGTGAAGGTGGTAAACTGCAGAGAGTACTTACTCGTATTGATGGCCAGTTTCTAATTTGTTTTTAAATACATAACTTCCAGGCACAATCATTTAATTGGGTGAGAAAATGTTGAAAGTGAAAAAAAACTTTTGCCAGCTTGGCTTAATTGTTGGCCTTGTTATTAAGGTTAATAGAGCAAAAATAGTGAAAAGCGAAAGGCTTTTCATAATGAAGCTGTTGATTATGTTTCAAGTCTGTTCAATAATAAGAAAGTATCAACTTGAGGAGATTATTATGCAGATTATAGATTAAGCCATTGAAATCTCTGGATACGGAATCAATCTGTATATATATTTTTTTAATAATCACATTGGAATGGATTTTCTTTGGCATTTTGCATTTTTCTCATCTTGTGCGTGTGTTTGTGTGTGTTGTTGCTTGTTTCACCAACTTTGCCTCATTTGGCGTTGGAGTATATTCCATTTATGTAAATTTAAATTGAACAAACCGCACGAAAAACCCCCTCAAGAGAGTGACCCTAATAGCCGACTCATGACCTCTCCAATCCCTCCTTTGCTTTGGTCCACATCCTCTTGGAAATTTGATCAAATTTTTATGTGCTTCTGTGGTGGGTACCAGCTTGGCGTTTTCATTGAAATTAGAGGCAGGAAGGACCCTCGGTCTTCGGTGCCTTGATCCCGATTACTAGGGTAATCAGCATGCCACAAGGCGGCCGTTTTTGTTGTTAATTTGTGGACATTTTTTTTTTTCATTTTTGTTTTGCTTTCTTTTTTTTGTTGTCGCCGTCCTTGGGGTGCCGGCAAGTGAGTGAGCAGCTTACTTGATTGATTTGCAGCGACACCTTTTTTGTGGTTTAATTTTGCTAATTAACATAATGCCGACAGTTTTTAATAAGTTAGGGCTGCAAGTTGCTGGAGCAGGTGCTTCACTGGCACTGTGCATTTCATTGCCCAATCCGTAGTCAGTCTACGTCGCCTTGACGTGTAGCTGCCTGCCTTTTAATTAAAACTTGACTGGGAGCCACCCCCGCAATTCGGTGCTCAGCTGTGACTCAATCGATGAAGAGAAGCGCAACGTTATGCCACTATACGCGACTCCATGCGACTCCACGCATATCTCTAGCGAAAATCTAATTAAACAGCTCTGGTTTGAGGGCGCCCTGATGGCGGCTTAGGCTTCTGTTCTGTTTTGAGGAAGACAAGCAGCAGGCTCCAGGCATTTCGAGTATATATTTTGCATAGTACGGCTTAGGGCAACCAAGCGCACCCTATCTTTGTCTGCCTTTGAGTGTATGAGTGTGTGTGTTAGACCGTATAAAGGCGCTTGCCTTACTTGCATGTTCATTTCGGTTGTCCTTCTAACCATTGCCGAAAGCTTTTGATTTAGTTTACTTCCCGAGACAATTACCTACGAAACTCATAGCGAAATGCTATCGGAAATGTCTTCAATAAAAAAGGGGGCCACAATCTGAGTAATGGTATCGACAGATGGTCAGTCGAGGGGCTACCTGTTGAGCCCTCAACGATGGAAACTCTCAAATGTTCATTTAACTTTAATAAATAGGTGACAGTGTCGAAATGGAAAGTGTAACGAGTAAGTGTCACGAGTTTAATGGCTTAGAGTCAAACAACGAGATCAACTATTACAATGAGGCCAACAATGACTAGTCCAATTTTAAGGCGATCCATTACACCGAATAAAAAAGTAGCCACTCGACCATCAACGAATTCCACAACTAACAATTTCTAAGCTTAATAGAAATGTTATGTCTAACTTTAAAGAAAATATAAAAGAATAAGATAAACGAATATAATACACAACTAACTATTGCACTTTATGTAGAAAGGTTCTTTGTTCAGTATTCAGGAATTACTTGCGAGTAAAGCATATCAGAAGACTCGTTGCATATTTCACAAGACCACCAAGCACTGATAGAAAGAACTAACATATATCAGCATATCTAACCGCATGTTTTTTGGCTAGAATGCATTCATGTTCCTTTTACGCCCTCAACTACTGTCAACTAATTATAAAGTTGAGAGCGGAAACATTTACAAAACATTTAGCGCAAAAATGCACATTTCCCAGAAACGTGTGTGGACTGTCTAATAAGCGTTGGAGCGTTTTGTTAGACCAACTCCAGTTAACGAAATCAAAAAGGGGCCAATCCTTTGGGGTAGCCAACGCAACGAAGTATGCAAATGCCTATTCCAGCAACATATCCTACAATGGTTACCACTGGCTGGCTGGCTGCTTAGTTCGTTAGCCTCTGTCTGTCTGCACGGTTTCCTTCCTGATTTCATTTTGTCTCTTTTCTTTGGTAAAAACAGAAAAATCATACCGTCGTGTAATAAAAGTCAGACATTTGGTAAGATGTGGCCATGAGTAATGGGAAAGAACTCTTTAAATATTATTTATGAAATGTTTTCTCCAAGATTTTCTCTATCAACTACTATAAATTTGTTTATATTTATGTTTTAAGTGACTAATATTTAAATAAACAAGGGTATAAAAATACACATGTAAGAATAAGCGTCAGTCTATTCTTAATCAGCGATGTCCTTTTTGTAATGGATGGTTCCTGACTTTTGTGTTGCAAAATTGTTTAAAATAAAAGAACAAAATTTCTTTTTTTGCTTAACAATCGATTGGAGGCAACAACTACACCAGGATACCAGCAATAACAATCTGTACAAGCTCATTTCTGGGCAACCATTACCATCAGTTAGGTAAACTCATCGATACTATGGATATTACCATGAACTGGTCATTTCTGTTTGCCATAGCAAAAGTCGTTATTGAAGCAACTATAAAATATTCGGATAGAGCGCAACAAAAAAAGTGCTGCCTAATCGGGCGAACAAACTTGTGCTCTAAGAACTGTCTCCATTACAACAGAAGCAATAACAAGAGCAATACTGGCTCCCAGTGGAGTAGGATTGGGAGTTCTTGATGGAGGTGTGGCAGTGGCGACAACGTGTGTACTTCTATATACACGCACACACATACATATGTAAGAGGTTGTCTAGAGATGTGCTATCGGTTAAGGGTTGTAATGCATTTTTGACGACTGAATCGATTGTTCTGCCATGATATTTCGAAACTTAACATAACAGTTATTTAGGTTTATTGAAAGAGTGAAAAAGAAAAGTTTTCTTTGACGAGACGGTTGCAATTTGTTGTTGTTGTTTCGTTTATTCGTTATTTTATCATCTCCATTCCAGTCATTCGATATTCTCTCTTCCATTCATGGGACATTGCATTTCGAACTGAACTGAAACGAAGCAAAAGCGCTGACAATTCCAAGAGACATTATATTCTTTTCTATGGGAGTTCACTTTGAGTGTGTGTGCATGTTATGCAATAAATAGTGTAGTTTTATAATAATAATCTAATGGCAGTTGTCCGGCCACGACCACGACAACGACAAAGAGTCCGAGTCAGAGTCGGAGTAGTGGATGGAGTTAGAGTTGGGGTCGTGGGGAGCGAGAGAAAAAGAGAAGAAACCAAAGGACTCGTTGGAGCTGTTTGGGGCGATGCGATGAAAGGCAGAATACACGGAAGGCAATGAGGGGAACTGAACTAATAAAAATGGCAACCAAATTATGCAATTAGTGGCGTAATATGAGCCACTTTACGGGCATTGTGGGCGTGCCGCATTCATGTACTCATTCTTTCGTTAATAGCGTGTATGTGTGTGTGTGTGTGTGTGTGTGTGTGTGTGTGTGTGTGTGTCTGTATGTGTGTGTAAGTGTCCTTGTGGACAATGAAATTGTTGTAGCTATTTCCATTGACTTGGAGGGGTGTTCCAGCCTGAATCAAGAAGCATGAAGCATAATGATAACGAGACAATGACAAAAAGGAATTCCTAAAGTTCATTTCCTAATTTGCCATAATCGTAAATTTCAACATAGTTGTTACATATATTATAATAATTCTTTTTTCTTTTGGTTTCTCCAAGAAATGTATTCTCTTACATTTATCATTTTGCTGTTAGTGTTGTTGTATGTTATATACATAGTTGCATTTACTTCCAGACGACCTCAAAATTAAAAGGCCAACAGAACCCAGAAAGGCATCCGAATAAGCCAAAAATGTTGCCTTCAACAGCAGAAGACTTGGTGGCTCCTACAGGTCTACATGTGTGTTCGTATGTGTTCGTGTATGCGTGTGTGTGTGAGTATATTGTCATTCCGGCCGTTGGAGTGTTTGAGTGTGTGTCGAGAGTTGCCTTTTTTTATATGCAGGTAGCTCATAACCTTGGCGTTTTTGTTTCTTTTTCTCTACTTTCCCTTCCATCTGGCTAACAGTTTGCTTTGCATATCTGAAGGTGCAAGCTAGAAGCATCCGTTTATATGAGGTAGAGTTAGAAGGCTCTATAACCGCAGCCAGTAACCGCAGCCGCAACACGCACACACACACACACACACACACAGAGCATCTTCTAGAGACACATGCTCAGGGGGTTGTGTATGTTGCATCGTAAAACTGTTGAGGTTCGGCCCAGAGATGAATGCACATCAAGAAAATAAGCTGCGGTCTTGTACAAAATTAATATTATCTTTATATGTACTTGTTTCAAAAAAAGTAGATGACTTTCTTTCGTTAGAAGTAATGCCTCAATGAGATTAAACCATTTGCATTTTTTTTACCACCTTTTCGAATGGTTAGCCCACAGGCTGATCCTTATATAGTTTAGTTCAATAATGATTCATGGATCCAAGAGAATGTGAATCTGCATTTTAAGCGTTTTTAAGGTCATGAAAGTTCTATTTTTTGTTTAGCTTAAAGAAAATACATTGATTTTTTGTTTAAAAACTCTTCAATAAATGTCAATTCATTATGTATGAAATGCGTCGAGTTTAAACAATATTATAAGTTGCATTTTTGGCTCAGTGTACAATTAATTCGCTGTTGGCGAAAAAATGTCATAACATGAAGAGTGATATTCCACGCTCCAATTACGAGCAGCCGTGCCGAGCACCGCCATCACCACCGCTGCCTGAGCCAAAAAGAAAAATGTGCAAGCAACTGTATGGATGTGGATGTGAATGTGTGGGATGGGAGCAACCACGATGATTGTGCTGCTCATGGCTCTGGTAGTTGCTTGTCGTTCCCTTCATCGTGTCAGTGTATCTCTCTCTGTATGTGTGTGTGTGAGTGTGCCTGCATTTGCGCTTATGTAACCAATGTCATCGTTATTTTTAACTTAATTTACATGCTTAACTAAAGTTGTCAGAAAATTATGTTGACGCATGCAGCTTTCAATTATGTTGCATACACAAGAGGCCGCATACACCGACGTCACAGAGCACCACAAAACTAGCATGTCAACGTTCCCAAAGTCATTCCCAATCCATCTATGTATGTTATGGGCTCTGCTGTTACTGTTGGTGTTCCATTTTGGTGTTGTTGTGTATACGCAACATGTTCCAGCCATGTTGCTGTGGGGTTACCCATTCCCATTCCCCCACACCCCATTTGTTATATGCGTTTTTCGGCCTGACATGTGCACATCACATTATCATAAATTTTGTGAACATCACATTTATGACACTCAAAATAGTAATGAGAATGGATAATCACCAAAAAAATATTATAAAATAACGCTCCGAAAAATGCGGTAAAAGTATATCAGCCTTAAGCCTTTAATCAAAACGAAAGTCTTTATCTTCTAATTACTTTAACTCCTTGTCTGTAATAATAATCGTTTCGATTGTAAACTACCGATTAACGATATCGATAATGAATTTAAATCATGCCAATGAGTCTTAAATTAAAACAAAAGTCTTTATTTTTTTACTACTATAACTTAACTTGTGTTTTTTCAGTTATATTTATTATTATTGTCTGTAATAATCGTTTTGATTGTAAACAACCGATTAACTATATCGATAATGAAAATAAATCATGCCAATGAGCCTTAAAATAAAACAAAAGTTTCTAACTACCACTTTTTAGTTATTATTTCGCAGTTTATTGTCGTTTCGATTGATTGATAAAGAAAAGAGATCGATTTGTCATTCACAACATTGATTTAGAAGAAATTTGATAATTAATCGACATCGATAAGGTATCTATAGTTAGGTAATTCATTAGAAATCATTTGTTATGGAGCGTGAATTTGTTAAGCAGTGTTCAAACTATCAGTAGTTCTTCGAATACTTAACTTTATTCACTTTTACTTGATGGACAAACGCCTAATGACTCATTCGTGATTTACTAATTTGCATACTCGATATAAATGAATGGCATTTGTTGTGTGTAGACAGTGCGAATACTTTTCATTTCTTTTGCACTCATCGCACATTCATCTTCATGAATGTTGTGCGCTTTCTCTTTTACTTTTTGAAATGGTTTTGGTGGTGGCTTTTAGAAGCTGAACGCAACGCGACAATTAAATTAAATAGCAGCGCAATTAACTCTTAATTTCTATTTTTGCCAAACGCTTTTGGCCTTTTCATTTTTTTCTCTCTCTCTTTCTTTGGCAGCAACCTGCTGACCCATTCATTGTCTTTGTCTGAATGCGAAATGTGGCCTGGACTGGATTGGAGTGGACTGCCCTCGACGTGTCATGGCGTTAAGCGGTAAATATTTTTTTGTCCTTTCAGTACACACCGAAAAAAAGAAGGAATAAAGAAAGAGAAAAAGCCAGAGCCAACTACAGTGCGACAAAGGTCATTTTATTAATTAACCAACAGGCAAACATAGAAAACAAAACACCGAAAGGAAAAACGAAAGTGTCCTTGGTTCGGGGTCAGAACTGGAGTTTGACTTCAAATGGGTCTCAGGCGTTGCCCAAAATGTGCGGCAAATTGCGTGAATTATTTCAGCTGCCCTAGGTCTGTGTGTGTGTGTGTGTGTGTGTGTGTGTATGTGTGTGGGTACGAAGGTGTCGGGGGCTATGCCAAATTGAAATGAAATGCTGGGGCTCCATTCAGTCTCTCCATTTTCTGCCTTTTGCTTATTCCCTTTGCCGAGGCCGACGACCCTTTCGAATTACTTCATTAAATTTGCATATTAGGTGCGGATTTGGTTACCGTTACCGCACTTTTTCAACTCAACTGACCCAACATCGACCTCGTCTTTTATGTGTGTGTGCGTATATATGGGCAGACATAAACTTCTCTTCACATATTTCTCTTTAATGCGTTTGAATTTCTTTTTTTTCTTGTTTTTTTTTTTGGTTTAAATTGAAAAAGAATAATGACTTGCCCACTTAATGAGCGGTTAAGCCGTATAAACTTATTCCCACATATTCAACTACGATCAGCTGTTAACGGCTGTTTTGGGTTTTCTCTTCTTCTTTGTCGGAAACGATTTTCCCTTTTTTTTTTTTGTTGTTATTCGCAGTAAAACTGAACATTTTTTGTTAATATCTAATGCTAAGCCAAGGAATTAAAATACAAACAAAAAAAAAAAAAAAATTATTTACAAGACTTTAGTAGAATCGAAAAACTGAAAATAACGAACACATTGAAACATTTTTCATAGCATACTTTTTTGGGTCATTTGAAAAACAAACAAAAGAAGAGTCAACTACAGCCCACTCCCCCGTCGATTCGTGTTCCGCCTCTCTTAGGAAAGTGAAGCTTGAGAAACTGTGAAAGTGAAGTGCATAAATTTTACACCTAATTAAAAAAGTAAATGTTCTTTTATGCAAATCAAGTTTTAACTAAATAAATTACAACCAGTATGAGTGAGAGTAAGGCAGAGAAGAAGAGCGTCAACGAATGTGGGGTAAAGGGGGATGGTGGTAAGGAGAGAGAACAGAAGAATGGCCGCGAAAAAATAAAGTAAAAAAGAAGGTGTAGATGAGAGAAATAAGAGGAAGGGAAATCTTCAATGGGCCTTTGTTTTTCACACACGCAAAGAAACCCAAAGCAAGAGAATGGAACAGAGAGAGAGAGAGAGAGAGAGAGAGAGAGAGAGAGAAAGAGAAATCTGTCTGTGTGTGTGTGTATTGTATGTAAGATGGCGGCATCGCCTTCGTCTTGGTTGTGTTAATCACACTTAATCTCATTTTTATTTCTGGGTCAGCATCTTTATTTATTTTGATTCACTTGCCAAAGGGTATATGAGCTTTAGCCAATATTTCAGCAAAAATCATAGCAAAAATCATTCTTGGCATGAGTTTAATGGCAGATTTTGTATCAATCAATATCTCTTTAGAAAGCTTCCTTTAACGTATTTACAATATTAAAGAGTATGCCGAGTTCGGCATAGAGTCATTCGTTTTGTTTATTTGCCTCGCGTCTACGTATTTTGTATCCCCTTTTGCTTTGGCCTTATGCAAAAGCAAGCAAACTAGACGCAATGCCACGCCCATCTCGGCAAATGTTACCGCCACGGCCTCCCGTAAATATTCTTGACAAATCTTTTTGCCCTTTCGGCGCGCGAAGCGCAAATAAAAAGACATTAATTCGATGTCGTTGTCGCAGTCACGCAGACCCCCCCTTGGTTCCCCTTTGTCTTGTCTTGTCGTACACCCAAATGGGGACCAAACCCTCAGGCTTCGCTTTCGCATTTCCCCGCCCACGTATTCCCTGCCCGTGCCCGTGCCCCACTCTGTGTTTTCGTCCATTTTCTCAAGTGCCGACAATGTAGCGTTGGCTTTTTCTCGTTACATCGAGCTCGTTGAGTTCGTTGCGCTGGTTCTTCGCATCGTTCGTTGGCTTCGCTTTTTATGGCCAGGTAATTTACGTAACGAACCTGACACTTTCTAATTTATAGCAGCAGGCAGAAGGCAGCAAGCAGCCTTAGCCTCAGCATCGGCCTCGGTCCCGGTCTCGGTGTCAGCGCAGAAAATTCCCCTGTCTGGGCCTAAGAAAATATAAAAAAAAAACAAACACCCACACACACAATGATTATGATTATGATGATGATTATGATGATGATGATGATTATGATGATGATGATAATTTTGATGATGGCAAGGCGATAGCATGAACAGCTGCCGCCGCAGATATTAGTTAGGGATCAAAAAATGGAATTGGTATTGGTATTGCTGATGACCAGCTCCACCATACCAACAACCAACAACCCATTTATCCACGCACCAAACCAACTGCTCTATGCCTCAAAACAAAAAGAAATGATTGAAAATTATCGTCATTATGTCATTTTGAGTCTATTGAACTCGTATAATTCGGTCAACAAAATTATCAAGTGGAATGTTTATACTTGAAAGTTAGACAAACATATTTTTCCTTTTTTTAACTGAATAGATACACAGATATCCGAAATGCCATTTAATTTGATTCGATTTTGAACCAACAGCCACACCCACACTCTCTAAATGTCCTCACCTTTACTCTTATTGTGGGTACCCTTTACTTTACTTACAGTTTTTTCGGCATTTTCTGGCTTGCTGCTGGAGCTGCTTTTGCTTTTTGGCCATTGTTGAGCGGATTACCCACAGCACGTCCAAGATACATTTGCCTCTCTCTCAACACGTTGTTGTTATTGTTGTTGTTACTTTTGTGTCCTACGTCCCTTTAACCGTTGTACCTCGACCTCTCGTTTATCGTCCTTTGTCCCCCCGTTTTTCGCATTTATATCGCATGTTGGTATGTGGAAAAATACTTTCGTGTTGGCGCTGAACGCTGGCTGGTAGTTAATCGCTTCCCTGCAATGCCTGACGCTGACTTACCTCATCCTCATCCTGCTTATATCCATGCTCCACATCTCCCTCAGTATCTTTCTCTTGGTTTTTTCACTTTTTTTGTTGTTGCGATGCGGGGGAACGACGTCGCCAGGTGTAGTTGGTACTTGAACGTGTCCGTGCCACCTGGCCATCCGCTCTTACACTTCCACTTAATGCAACACACTGAGGTGCGATAAGGAATTTCTAGATTTCGTTTTACTTTCCCTCACATACGAGTTGAAGAGAGTTAAGTATGAAATGTGCACAAAATGTATAGGGTGTTTCGGGTCTTGATGAAGTCGACACAAAGAGAAGTTGGTTATAAAAGCAAACTGCTTATATTTTGGACCGCATGTCGTATGAGTAACGTGCGATAGGCGCTTAGTACCTTTCATAGTCTTATATGGGACTCGATTTTTCCTTACTTGAAATTTTATTTTTCTTTTCTTAAATTTTTTAGTTTTGAATTTACTTGAATTCGATTTTAAACTACACGCATATCACACACCCTGTAATCTATAGAAGTTTGTGAGTGTTTGAATTCGTCTTTTGGTTTTTATTTTCGCTTGCTTTTGAGAATGTCTATGTGGGTGTGTGTGTATGTGTGCAGTGTTTTTTGTATTGTAGCGGCAACTTTTGTTGCTGTCTCTGTATGTATGAGAGTGTGTGTGTGTGTGTTTGGTGTGCGCATTTCAGTGCCCAACAACTGTCAATCTCCTGTTGCCGCTGCTGCCTCTATTGAGGCAGATGAATCCAGGTTTGCCTTGCCTGCCATTGCCATGTGTTTTGGATACAGCACACATATTGTATCGTTTTGTGGCCCAGAGTCGGCCCAAAATGGAGTACAGTGAGTGGAGCCGAAGACCCTCGACGTATGAACGTGAGATACATGGGTGGGGGCAAGAGCCTAAGTGCCTGGGCATAAAAAAAGAATCCAAACCAATGGAACGAAAGAAAGAAAAGAAAAAGTCGACATTTATTTGCGAGCATGTTGTAAATTGTAAATTACATTCCTAATCTCTGTAAAGAGAGCAAGAGAGAGAGAGAGAGAGAGAGCAAGCGAGGGACCAAGGGAGACACCGTCTTGCCTGCCACTAACTACACTTTAAGGGGAGCCCCCAAACTCACTGAGTTCCCCCTTGCCCCTTTTTTTTCCATTTCCTTCAGCAAATAGATAGAAGCACGCACTTTTTGCTCATTTGTGTTTTAAATTTCATTTTCGAGCGACAAGTAAATGGTAAAGTAAAAGGAAACTTCACATTGCCGCTGTTTGGGGACTCTTTCTCTCATCGTGTGCATTGTTCTGCCCATGATTTGTGTGGGTGAGGATGCCAGTGGGTGTATATATGAGTTTGTGTGTGTGTGTCGCTTAAAAATCTGCGACAGTGACAATGTCACGTTTTGTGTTAATTTAATTACAAGAAACCATTTGTAAATATTACGACGTGATTTGAAAGACACGCATGGCACTTCATTCCTCCTCTTTTCCCTACCTTCTCCCTTTAGTTCAGTTTGTCCACACTTACGACTTCTTATCATGACACCACACCCCGCATTTTACCCCTCTAACTCACTTTCTCTCTCTCTCTTAACCGTCTATGCAAAGGAAGCATGAAAATGATATATAAATTTTCAGGCATTTTCATTTGCATTTTGTTTGCATACTTTTAGGCAACTCCCTTTGCAAGCAAACGTTTACGTGTTGTTGTTGCTGCTGCTGTTGTCGTTCATGTCTTCGTCTGTCATCATCATCGTCAGGGATCAGCAGCAACAGCCACAGCAACAGCCGTACTTTCTCAGCAACATCATCGCTGTGAATTTCCTTTCACTTGGTATGGGATATTCCCTTTGGCAACAATTTGCTGAGTCTGTGAAATGTCTGCAATGTGCAACATGTTGCCACTGCAATATGTTGAGCAACATTTGTTACATGTTGCTGAATCTGTTAGCCGGTGAGTTTAATAGACAATTTGTTTTGATTTCTTTTTTGATGTTTATGTTGATTAAAATAAAACAAATAGTTTGAAAAAACTGCAGTAAAAAAATTCTACAATGTTTTGCTAACGTAGAAATCAAATAACTCAAATTAAGGTAAACAAACAAATAAAGTTATTTTTCAATTTAATAATTTGCAATACTATTTGCGAATTGTTGTTTCAGCTTTTTGGCTTAATGCTTTGAAAAAATAATAAATTAAGCACCTTACGATGTTTAGTTGAAGTCAACATGGACAACCGATTCTGAGTTGTCGAAAATGTTAATTCTAGAAAGTTATTAGAGCACTCATTTATAGTAATAACCCATAATCATTAAATATGATTTAATTGTTGTTTGTTTGATAAGCAAATCCAATCTTCATTTTGCAATTTGCTTAATGAAAGTGTTAATCGAACTTGTTGCCATATAATGCCAGATGATACTTGTCCCCTCGTACCCATCAGTCACCACCCATTACCCACCGATAGTCGCACAATCATCATCATCATGTTAGTCATAATTCATTGAGTGAACACAAAATGCCAATTATCGGGTCATAAGTTCAATTGGCCATAAAGCACGTAATTTTCATTGATATTGATGAGAGAGTTGCAACTTAAAGTGGCTTAATCACGGAGGCTTAAGAAAATCACAATCTCCTTTCCATTATCATATCAAAATGGGATTAAACAACTGCTTACCTATGTATGTACATGAGACAGATGGCAATACAAATGATACATGAACGTTATGATGATTGTTTGGGGAAACAATAACTAGATGATGAAACGCATTTTAGCATTGTCCTAACTTTCATTCACAATGCCCAATAAATCATTCATGGATACAAGTGCTTGTGATGTAGTTTTATCAGCTCGAATCGTTTAAGAGAGTGTCGAAAGTCTGCTAATGCAGGAGCTTCTTCTTCAGGTAGGTAAAATTAACAAAAAGAAATCCTGAATTCGCTTCCACCACTGCCCCTCCTCCTCCTCCTTTTGTGCTTCAAACTGTGACGCAATCATTAAAAGTTGCAATAAGAAACTACTTGGCAGTGCACTTTGGTTCACCTCGCCTATTACTTTTACTAATGGTGTGCAATTTCAGTAGTCAGTGGTGACCCCATACTTCTCCACATGTGGTTCGTCTTCCCTTTTCCCCGTCCACCTGTAAATGTGAATTTCTCTCTCTCTCTCGCTTACTCCATCTGGGCGTGGCTACTGTAACTGGCTGTGGGCACTTAAATTAAACACCCGGGGCAGCACTTTGGGCAATTCATTTCATTTCATTTACAGACCAAAGATGTGAGTCCACAGTTGGTGGGTATGGCGGGGAATTGAAGGGGGCGGGACAGAAAACGAAACAAACCAACAACAGCAAACGGCAAATCTTCAAAATGTAACAACATGACAGAAGCAGCAACTACCAACACCAACAGCTTTAAATGTCAGTTCTAGAAAACGGATTTTAACTGCGAAATGCATTAACCAAAGTGAGAAGCCTGTGAATTTCTATACAATAAAACTTAATGATGTCTCAATTTCGGTCTTAAAACGTAACTCTTATATATGATTTCAAATAATTTGTTATCTATTATATAGAATACACCTTTTCACTATATGTCATGACCCATTTTCGTTTGCAGAGGCATTTGAGACAAAACTTTTGTATTACGTTTTGCCTTGGACAACGCCCAAAATGTTGCCCACAAAACACTTGCCACATTAGGCGCCACCATACCACATGGTTGGGAATGGAAAGCAGAATGCTTGCTTTTGGCTGGGGTTACAAGTCTGTTAGAAGAAGGCGGCAAAAGGGGGGCCAGTTCATTGCCCATTGATTTTCTTGGTTTTCGTAATCAAAAGTTTTGCTCCCACGGCGCGTTTACACTGATTTCCGACAGACACACTCATACACACACATGAGCGCGGCTTAATTTGCTGCAGTTTGCGTGAAGATAAGGAGAGATGGAGATGGAGACACAGATGCCGACGACTCCAAATGACTCTGACTCCAACGACGTTGGAGTATAATAAATTTTTGTGTGTTACCAACACTCTGACAAATTAATTAAAATGATTGGCCTGCTCCGGAGGATGCTGCTGCTATTGCTACTGGCTCTGTCCCCATAGGAGATACACCTAACCACACCCACATTCACCCACTCACACACACACACACACTTGTCACGTTTATGTAGATAAGCAAGTTGAAGGTGGAACAGAGTATTTGAGGGATGGCAAGGGGAAAGTGTGTTAAATTCTCGCTCCTACATTCGCTTGCTCGCTGGCTCGATGGCTGGCGACGTGTCGCTCGCAATTAGCAAAGTAAGCTTAATGTGGTTTCACTTGAATTACTTACGAGTGTCGCTGCTGCTGCTGTTGCCGAGTGAAAACCAAGCAAACCCAAAGCAAACGCCAGCAAAATGTCAGAGCAAGTAGTGACAAAAAACGGGGACGAACAGCGCTGGCAGTGGAGAAGGGTGGAGACGGGCTGGCAGAGTTTGTGTGCTTGGCTTCATAGCCGAGCTCATCAATTGCTTTGGTGGTAAATTCAAGTTCATTTATTTTACTCAACTTTCTAAATGCAACTGCAATTGCAGCAACGAAAAGTGCTCACGATTGCAACTTGCCAGAGATTACAAGCTTAAGATTTCATTTGACCCTAACCCTATGACGATAATATCCTTTCTATTCCATTCCATTCCATTTCAGATCTGACAAGCCAATGACATCGATTTCCCCAAGTGAATTGAACTGCAAGCCAAAGCAAATCATTTGGAAAAACATGAAATGAACTAACCTTTAAAACATTTAATGGCTACAATTGATCTGCTGCCTTTTATCATAGGTAATATTTTCTATATACGAGTAGCGATGGGATGGAATAATATTAGTCTCAGAACCGACTGTCAACATTCTATCTTTTCACGAAAAACTGAGTAGGCTCCTTTATGTTATTTAAAGGAGTTACGAATTCTCTCTTCAACTCAAACAAGAATATTCCATCAAAGACTTAATGTCTGCTAGTGTCAAAAGAATGGAATTCATGGTCGAATCTCATTTTTCGTTTCTATGAGTTTTTTTTGGCTGCAATTTTCCAATCCATTTTCGATGCCGCAATGCAACGATGCAATGAAATTTTGTTAAAATGCAAATGACAAGTGGAAAATGAAAAGTGCAAATACTCGTACAACTTAAGCGAAAGTTAAGCAGAAACTGCTCAACTGCGATATGAATATATATGTATTTATATTATATATATAAATATATATATGTAAACGATGACAGGGAAAACGACGTTAACCATGGAGAGGACCCAACTGGGTGCTTCATTAAAAGAGGTCGAGAGAGAGACAAAGAGACAGAAAGTAGAATGGGAAACTGAGAATGGGTGGCAGCAAATGAAACACGTAACGTGGGAAAAAGTTGTGTGTCCAAATTGCAAACGTGCAGACCCCAAAGGACGTGGTGAGACGGTGGGGCAGGAACAGTGGCGTGGGGCGGGCTACGCGGGGCAGGGATGACTTCGCTTTGAGTGTTTAAGAAAAATGTCTGCCCTTGTCGTGTGTCATTGTTGCTGTTGCATGCATAATGAGAGTGAGACAGAGACAGCGAGAGGAAAAGGCAGAGACAGTGAGTGCACTTGGGCGACAATTAGAAGAATTTTCTTCGTTTCATTTTTCTTGCTTCGCTGGGAACAACTGTCTGTCCTTCTGTCTCACTCACTGACTGACTGAGTAAGTGAGAAAAGACAAATGAATGTAATTGTGTGTGGCACTTTCGTTTTCCACAAGCAGTGGAGCAGAAAGAGGGACTGGTTTAGCTAGAGAGATAGAGACGTGTGTCACTCAATTGAATGCAGTTGCTCTTGGTATTTTATTTTTTGGATAAATTGATAAAACCAAAGCCACTTACCAAACGTAGTTAGAGAGAGCGAGTGAGGGAGAGCAATAATTTATTATGGTTTTTTACGGTCCGGACTTAAATTGATATGAAGGTCAAGCGTGTTAGGAAGCACGTGCTTCTAAATTCATATAGACGGATATGTGACATCACCTGAAGCCTGACATAGCTAACTCTCAAGCTGCTACATGATGTGATGGTCGCTTCAATTTCTACGTGCTGCAGTGCAAAAACTTTTCTATACATACATACATACATACATACATATGTATGTATGTATATGTAAGTATAATTTTGGCTTCTGGTCCAATGAAATTACATAAGTGTTCCCAATGGCTTCTGGGTCATGCTGTATGTCAAGATTGAAGGTTTCATGGCATTCAGTTTGATCGGGGGGTCAAAAGTTCTTGGTCTTGTTACAGGTTTTTAAATGGAGTGTGTCATGGATTTTAGTTTAAGCTCTTTGGCTCTTCGAATATCACATTATTTTCTCTTTTCATTTTTTGTCCCTCCCTCCTTTTGTGTGTGTGAGTGTGTGGGTGTGTGTGAAGGGCTGCTGATGTTGTTGTTATTGTTACAAAGCCGATTTGCGGTCGGTTGCCGCTCATTAAACAGGCAAAGCATAACCGAAATGCATAGACGTTGGGGTTACGGAATTTGAAATTTGGTATAGGCATAATCACATCATAATCAGGAATAATAAGTGCGGTTTCTGGCCCACTATATTTCCGCTATCCGAGTGTTTGTGTATTTGCGTGTATGTGTGTGTGTGTGTGCGTCTGTATTGCAAAGTGATTACCACCGCAAAAGTAAACCTCAAATTTATGCAATTGCAAAACACATGCAAGATAATTACCTACATACATAAGTACATTTCGATGCATGGCATATGCATGATAATGTTTATCATCGGATAATGTATACTATATATACGTATAGACGTGAATATAAACATAATGTTGCAGATAATCATGATATTGTCGAAAGTTTCTTTTTGCCACATTCCACATCAGCAATTGCAACTGGTTGACTGCTTTCCATTTGGACTAGAGTCAATTAACTAATTGGCATAGAAACATGAGTTCACGAAATGACCTGATTGACTCGTATTCAATAAATATGTTATTAGTTACACATACATAAGCTATAGGATAAAATAATAGTTTTATTGTTTACGAAATGTTATGCATTTCCATGAGTAAAACTTAAATTATAGAGGAGTGGGCAATTGACAGATGTGACAATTAATCTTATTTATAGTTGATTGTAAACTATAATTTGAAAAACACTTAAAAAAAGAGAGCTATAGCTTATCGCTTTACTTGGCACCATAGCGAAATTGTTGAGTGTTTTCCACTAAAAGCTCTTGATAGCGTTTACGATCGGCTTCGGATATATTCGTTCTTAGTATATCTTGAAGGAGTCGTCTCTCCTTACTTATTGTTAGTTTTGGGTATTTACTTCCATGGTTTCCTCACCGGTTTTCTTTATCTTTTCGCGACTCATCGATGGCAGACACCTCCAGTAGCTCTTTGGTAAGAGGTGCATCCCGTTGTACGATAGGCACAGCAGTTAGGAACAACATGTCTTGGACATAGCCATTGCTGGTCATTTGATTAATCGTCATTTTGACCAGTTTAAAGATCGGGATCAATCCAGGTTGGAGTAGAAAGAACACACATGTGCCTGAGGAGTTGAGTTTTGAAAATGATGGAAAGACTTCGTAGGCAATGTTTACATTGAACATATATTCTTATGATGAAATTTGTATTACCAGCTCAATATACTGGCGCCCAAAAGCAAAAACGAAAGAAGGAAAACTTTTCCACTGCTAACTGCTACGGTAGGGACATTTTAGTAGAGACATTCGCAGTATCTTTTTCTCTTTCTCATGTGTAGAATGTCTTCTCCCCACTTCCCAGATCAGTCAAGTCAAAATTTATTTGTATCGAAATGGCTTTGGTGTATGGTTTGAATTTGGGTTAATCTGAATCTAAAGATGAATGCTGAATGCTGAAGAAGCCAAGGCAGGCTAAGGCAATCGAAACGTCGTTGAATCAAAGTTGTAAAAGTCATTGGAGTCAGTCAGTCAGGAAGCAATAAAATGATTTTACGCCAATGCCATGAAAATGCTGAATTTGAATAAAGCTTTGGCCATCAGTAGTAACATCATTATTACCATTATCATCATCACCAATATCATCGACTACGAAGTCGTAATCGTCGTCGTCGTCGGCGTCGGCGTCGTTGTCGTCGGTGACATGGATTGGTCAGGGCATCAATGGCGTCCATGGGTTGTGACTGTGATTTTTTGTGCTGATGCAAGCAGACTTCAATGCGGCAACTAGGCAGCAGCTGGCAACAGCTGCAACAAGCCGAGCCCAAAGGGGTCCCAATTATGCCCGAAGAGAACATTTACGCAGAGCGCAAAACGCAAAACGAGCTACGTCGCAGCTAATGCCCAACGCATATTGAAGCAATTCTCATTGAAATGGTTATCCTTCTGATGCTGCTGCTGCCGCCTGCTCACACACATTCTGCCATTTACAGCATAAACTTTTGGCTTTCAAGCAATGGCAATTGCTTGGCATCCTCCTCCTCCATTTCCTGCTCATCCCACATACATATATGCATACCTTCACAGCCACAAACACACACATATTCGTCCTTGTTCTGGCTTTGGTTCTGGAACTCATTCTGGTCTGCATTTCCGGTCGGCATTTTGCAATCTCGTTGCTTCCTTGCCTCGTTGCCTTCTCCTTGTTTCGCGTGTGGAAAGCCATCGTTTTCATCGTTGTCGTCAATTGCATTGCACAATGTCCATTGCCCCGTTTTCCCATTTGCCATTGGTTTCATTCCCCTGCCCTCTCTCTCTCCTACGCCTAATGGCAATCAACGCATAATGTCTTGGCCCTTGTCGTCGTCTCCAATTGCAACAATTGCAACATTTCAAGAATATTTTCGCTTCTTGTTGAATGAATCTCCAGATATTCCTTTCGATTCCTTTGACCAAGTATGAGATATTATTATGTACATCGATAAACCACAGCCAGAAAGATTCCCAATATACATTTATGTGGTCTAAATATATAAATTAATTATAATATTTTATGCATTTTATTCCATTTTATTAACGTTTACATGGACTTCACTTCAAACTTTCCACTTGTTGAATGAATATTTTGCTAGTAATTTCCTTTTATTCAAAATTTACCATTTAAGAAACAGAATTTGTTCAATTTAGTAATTTTATTTTTGTAAATACGTACTAGCCGATTGAGTTCATTAGAATCAAAGAAGTTTTGATTAAAATTTCTTGACTTTTGACATTTCTGAATAAATTTCTCACTTTGAGTGAGAACAAAATTTGAGAATTAAAAATATAAACTCTTTACACAAATCTAATAAGTATACATATGTATTGTTGTTTCCTGCTAGAATAAAAAGATAAATTTGATTTTTACTTTTTGATCATGCATTTAATTCCGTTAATCAGAAAATATATCGAATGTATTGTGCTTAGAGTGCCTCTAATTCTTCTCTAATTTTCTTGAACATTGAGAGCTATATCCCAGGGCTCGGCGACTTTAAAGGGTCCCCGTATTCCGCAATAGTCTTCCGTACAAATACCCACAGCATAGGTGCCAATCGTTTGGGTCTCACGATAAAACGTAACCTCCATCGATGCGCGTACCAACCCGCCTCATGAGCAGTAAGATCCCGATCAGATGGTTTGCGTTCACGCACCATTGGCATGGCCATGTGGTTCCACTGGCCACCACAAAATCCTCATAGCAACAACCACGCTTATCGATCGCGGCCAGATACGGGATTTTATCTTTATCGAAGCCACCCACACCCAGGGTAACGTCGTAGGGATTCATTTTAGAACGACGATAGTAGAAGGCCCGGGTCAACCAGGTGATCAGAGCTCTTGGACTCATTTTGGGCATTTGGTGGCATTCCTGGTCAATTATTTTGGCATCAATGTTTCGTTTGAGCGCTTGGATATCGGCATAGTCTCCACTGCCAGTGAAGAGCATGTTTTCGCTTATCTTGAAAATGCGCTGAGCATTCTGATAACGAAGAAGCGACAAATACGCCACCAATGTTTCGGTGCCAAAAATTATTCCTTTATCGATGGAATTCCTAGAAACGAAGGGCAACGGTAGCCATTGGGATGGATTTGTATCCCTCCCTAGCTTGAGCAATAAGTCCGTCTGATTGATTTCTGGACTCCAGAAATTCTTTCTTAACTGTTCACTATTAAACATTTCAATTCGGATATGACTTTACTAGCCTCACAGTCAAGCCTCAAGTCGGTTGGATGAATAACTTTTTGACTAATAACTAACAGTATTCTAGTGTGAAGCCTTTTCTATTTTAGTTCACTCTATTTACTACAAACTGAGATGAGTATAAAAGCAACATAAAGAACACACACAGACAGTTTGTCTGCAGAAATTTCTACCATGTGGTGAAAATTTCTTCAGGGCCACTTTCCAAAAGAAAAACCGCCCCAAGTTGGAATACTTGAAAACAATTTCTTTAGTCAAAGTGTTTTTGCAAAACTCTTATATTTAGATCCGCTCCTGTTTTTAAGTAAACTAACTAACTTCAAAAAGGAATCCGTAGAGGAAAACGAAGAAAAGAAGAATTTCATCTACATATTTGTTAGAACTAGACTTATTCTCACTCTCTTTCTCCTCCTCTGTGAGTGTGTGTGTGTGTGTGTGTGTGTGGGTGTGAGGAGATTATTTCAATGTCATTTTGTTCATATGTAAAAGTATGCATATGCAAAGGATCCATTTCGTATGTGGCCATAAAATATTGCCCACAAAATGCATTTGGGCAATTCAATCCTGTTCATTTGTTGCATTTAAGAAAGTGCAAAGTTGGTACCTGGTCAATAAAAATGCATTCATTGACCCATTTGTACCTATGGAAATGCCCATACAATACATATAGACAAAGAGCGAGAGAAAGAGAGAGAGTGAGTGAGAGGAAAAACGTAAAGTGTTGGTGGAAAATTTATTCAAATTTTCTTTTGTGTATGCGGAGGTAATGTGGCAACTTTTGTGGTTGCTGGTGTTGCTGTGTTTTTACTACTTGATAAAAATCGAAATATCTTGATATTTATTTAAAATATATGTATCCCACATTCTCCCTTTCTCTCTCTCTCTTAATATTTACATACGTATATATGTGGTATGTACATGTGTTTATGAATGTGCATTTTATCTCGTTTTTGCGTTTTTCTGTTGGCTTTTTATGGATACACAATCTACATGGTTCTCTGTTTTCATTTACAATATTTTCATATCCTTATACACACATGCACATACATACAAACACAAAAGGAGAGAGATGGAGAAAGAGAGAGTGAGTGGGTCAGTTTCATGTAATTTGGCCTTTTACTTCATTTTGCCAGTTTCCGTTTCCGGTTAACATTTGGTTGTTACCAAAAACTTTATTGAAATTGTTTCATTTCATTTATTGTTGGAACACACTTAAACATACAGACCCACATAAAAGAATGAGAGTTTCGTTTAGCTTCATTTCTCTTATCATCATCTGGCTCATATGCAATAAACCGTTCGCTATTCTTATTAACTAACGGCATAGATTGGTCAAGGAAAGGTAAACCGCTTCCTTTTTAATTTCAGTTCTTGTTTTAGCCCCAAACATTGATGCACTTCATTTGATGTTGCAATTTCAATTTCAATTTCAAGTACTTGGCATTAATTCGGCAAACCAAAAATTCATTCTCCATTGGTTTACAAGACTTTGATTAGTTATCGATCGATGAAATTGTCACTTGAAAGTTATTCATTCATCAGATTGATATTACCTTGAAGGCGTATGTCTACATGGATTTCTTTTAGCCAAAGATTAGGCGTGGTCAATTGATGATTATGGTTTCGGATGTGGAGAGGTGGGGAAAGGGATTGGCATTTACATGGCTATTGGCTAAAGCCATTGCCGGATTCCCATTTCCATTTCCATTTTCGTTTCGTTTCTTTTGCCGCAAAATGCAATAATTTACATGCAAATGCGTTTGGCAATAAATGTGCCAACCACAGAAAACCTGGCAAAAGGGGATGAAAGACGAAGACGCTGGCAAACGGGTCGTGGTCGTGGGGGAGGGGGAGCTGGTGGCAGACTTTGAGCCAAAATCGAACTAAAAATACACACACACGGCATATGTACAAAGCAACTGGAAATGAGTTTCGCGCAAAAAGAGTACGAGATAAAGGTTGTGAGGAAAACAGAAGGCGGGCATTCAAATGGTCGGTCGGTGGGTCGGTCCGTCGGTGGATAGGTCACATCTGTTTGGCATTTGAAAATGTCGCGTTAAGTTTTCCTTCATCGACTTGCTGGGTGGGTTGAAGGGGAGCAGATACAAGGTGTCGTTGCAAGAAGTTCCGGCTCCTTTGATTTTTTCAATATGCCAGAACACCCTGTGTAAAAGAAATGACAGCAACTTCACTCACTCAAGTCTCTCACTCACTCACACGCTATATCCCTCTCTCTTACTTGCCTTGGACATTTTGATGGGATTCCTTTCACTGCTCGATTTTCATTTTTCTTTTTGCCGTTTTTGTTTGTTGTTGTTAATGTTGTTGCTGTTTCTGTTGGTGTCCTCGCAAATCCTTTTGACATTTTATTTACAAAACGCATTTGTCGGCAAAACGAAACGGAAATTGGCATACAGAACTCAATAATAAAGCCGCACAGGAGCGCAAAACAAGCCAGAAAACCATCTCCTTCCCCTGCCTAAGGATGGGTGGGCGTGTGGGTATTCAAGAACTTGGACCGCTAGATAGAGAGTGCTGGGAGGGGGGAAAACGACGAAAACAGATAAAGTTGAAAAGGATTTTGCTCACTTTCCATAACGAAATTTATACGAAATCAACGTGCAAACTCTGTCTGGAGTTATGCAACTTAAAGTGCCAGGCTGTTCGTGGCATACCGCTAATGAAGCGGCAGGATCATGCACAAGCACAGGCTCAGTCCCCAGTCACTGGGAATAGGGAAAACTGCCACAGGAACAGGCAGGAGATTGGCATCATTGCATCATTGATAACTATGTACGTATGATGTCAAGGCGAATCTTAGCGTTTTCATCCAATCATAAACTAATAAATGCAAGTAGATATTTTATCGACTGAAAGTCGACTACAAGAATACCCTACCAGTAGGATAAATGCATTGAATCCCATCCAGAGTTCAGAGCATTTAATGTTGACTGTAGTCGACTCTGTTGAGTTCTGAGTGAGGCTGCCTTACTCCAACTTCATGTCTGCCGCTTGCTGACATTGACGTGTTGCACTGTGTCTTCGTGGCTTTGGATCTATGTGCATGTCTCGGCTGCAACATGCCACGAATGCGGCTTTAAAGAGAGTATTGGCTGGAACGGCAAAGGGTCGAAAGAATATGAAATCAGTCTGCAAGGAGTTGGAGGAGCCATGGCCATCGCGATGTCGTTCCAAGAAGCTTAAGTCACAACTGAACATAATTATGAGTCTCTTCGCAGGGCTTTTTTTGCTCAAAGCATAAATAGCTTATTAAAGCATAGCCCTAAACTGTATACTAAAGTTTGTTGGAAAAGCCCTAAAATGTATGTATGTATATTTTGTACTATTGTTTTTTCATAATCAAGAAAACAGTAAGATGATTTTTTTTTTTTTGTAGCTTTCTCTAACATTTGCTTCATGCGAAATTTGGAATTTCACTTTCTATCGAATCGAATTTCGCCTACTCCCCCTTTATACCCACCTCTCCACCCTATTTTGAAAAGTTAACCAACTTCTGATTCTGGTGCTAGGACTCATTTGTAGTCCTGCAGTCAACTTGATTCACTTTTCGTGACAACTTCAAACTGCGGTCAGTTGCCATTTTCATTCAATTCCCAGGGCGATTCTATTATTATTCTTTTGCTTTTTATTTCGGGTTTATTTTGTGTTGTTTTTGTGTAAATTGTAAGCAGAAGCTCCACGCACGTTTGCGCACATAAATCAATTACAAAGAGCTCAAGAAAAAAAAAGCTGGCCAAAAATGGGTGAGCAAATGTGTAAGACGAACAAATGAGGGCAAGGCGGTTACGCAGGGTGTATGAGTCTGTGATGATGTCTATGTATTTGTGTGTGGGTGCAGAAGCAGTTTGTATGTGTGTGCAGGTTTGGGGAGGGGAGCGGGCCGGTAGGTTGAATTGTAGATAAACCTTTGTGGAAAGCGAAAATTTTGTAACGCAATAAAGAGCAACCTGCACTTTCTTGGGCTTCACGAAAATTTGAAAACTTTTTTAATACTTTTGGCTCTCGCTCTCGCCCGCCGCTCGACAAACTTATTACCTAGAACTAAGGGGTGATGAGGGCGGGGGGCGGGGCGCGTGGGTATTGTGAATTGCTGAGGGAAGATTGCCTGGATTTACAGCATTACAAGCCAAACTATGTGCATACAGCGAAACTTTAAGCAAAAGCAAACCGAGTGCCAATAACTTTAAATACTTGAAACAAAAGCAAACGAACTTCAATGATGAGCCATTCTTTTTTTTGTTCGTTTTCTTTTGTGTATTTGGTCGGTCGGTGGGGAAAAGTCGCAAGGATTACGCGGCAAGTGGGTAAGGGATTTTCGCTGATGGTAATGTTGTGTGCTCGCTGACTGCCCTTGTTATTGATTGTTGCACAAATTCGCTTAGATTCGACGAAACTAGCATCCGCTTGCCCTGTGCCTAGTATCCAGCTACAAGAGCGAGTGAAAGAGAGAAGCTGACCGGGAGACTTGTTCATCGTCTGGATACGTTTCATTATTGATTGATTGCCCTGGCCGTTTGACTGACTGGCTGACTGACTGGTTGTTAGTCGACTGACCGCCAGACGAATTGTCGCCATTGATTGATCGTCCCAGTCTTTGCACATTAGTCGCCTGTCACATTGTTACAACTTCGATAGAAAGACTAGAATCGCATTTACCTGGCTGTCTACTTACTAGTCACCCGCTACTCGCTACTCGTTACTTGTTACTCGTTACATACTTATTATTAGTTGTAGTGCTGCCATTACCTCAACTAGTCGCTTCACAAACAATGCAATCAATTTATCTGCCATTTGTCCACCTTGGGGGCAAACAATTTAGCAAAACGCTTTGCTCCATAAACTCAAACCCAACAACCAACAACAAACAAAGCCAAAAGAGCGAAAAAGTGAAGCTGCTGAATGAGATTGAGTTGAGTAGAAATAAAAATTTATGCAGTGGTCATTTATCACTTTGCGTTAAAGAGCGAGAAAAGGACTGGTCAACCTATCGAAAGGACTGTACTGGCAATGTTGTTGGGACCCACAGCGAGAACAGCAACGCAACAGAACACAATACAACACAGCAGCAACAGCAATAACAATAACAATAACGAGCATTCTGGTCGGTTGGTGGGTTGGTTGGTCAGTTGGTTCGTTGGTTGGTTTGCTGCTTCATTGTTGGTTTGTTACTTGTCTGTTTACCGCTGGAAATTTTAAACATGCACTTTTTTAATGGAATTTCCTTGTCAAACACTGACTTTGACTACCTCCCATCCAACCCAACAAGCATTGGGCATCGGGCATCAGGCATCTTCCTTACTACACACATTCCCCTATTTCATTCCCAATTCAATTCTCATTCCTTGATAATCCACTAATGTAATTTTTACACACGCACACACACATACAGACACACATCTCACACGCTGAAAATTCCCCGCGGAATTGTTGACGCCACAGGAAAAACACCCAAACCATACGACGAACAGAACAAGTGTGGGATACATCGCGTCGTGTGCGTGCGAAATCTGTGGCCAAACTGCCATAAAATGCTACCAACAAGGCATTGGTATGGGTATATGTATACAGGTATAAGAGGAGAACTTACTGGCAAAGCAGGTGAAGTGAGGCGACTGTAAATAGCTACATGAGTATATGTAACAAGATTTCGTCATAAACGGCTTAAACTGCAACAAAATGTTACAAAATGTTTTCACATCGTTCTCAATTGATCAAGCAAAGTGAGTTTAGTACAACGAAGCAAAGTTCGAACAAATTTTGTTTTCAATTAGTTTGACTTAAACTCAAATTCAATTAGCCAGCAAGCAAACAGAATAAGCACAAACATTGGGATATATATATATATATATGTATATATAGAAAACGCGTATATACGCAATGGGAGTTTTTACACCAAACGTATGTTTTGTCATGCGGCCATTTGTTGTCCGCCAGCCTTGAAGGAGACATAGCCCTACTCTTCCTTTGCCTCTGCCTCTCCCTTTTTTCCTGTCCCTCTCTCTTTCTTTCTCCTCTTTTTTTCAGTGTATGCTTCTCTATGTGACCACTTTTGCCCAAAACTCAAATTGGCTTTTTGTTCTACTTTTTTGTTCAACTGCTATTCTGTTTTTCGTTTTTTTTTGTTTGTGTTTTTTACAATTCTTTCGACATTTTTTTTGTTTTTATAGTATTTTTTCGCAACTTTTTCGCACAAAAACTAAAAAACTAAAGTGCGAGAATGAAAGGGGTGAGGAGGGAAAAAATATCAAGCTGTCATCATGCATACGGAAAAAAATATGCTTGGTATGACAAACGGAATGCGAGGTGAAAAGGCTTTAAAAGGTTATTGGAGAAAATTGAGTTTGGTGAATATTTAGTTTTTCTGTTGTTATCCCCTTGCTCATTCTGCCCCCCCTCCCCTCTCACACACTTTACCTTTCTTTTGTTTTACATTTCGCTCTTTCTGTTAAATAAATAAATGAGAAATGCAGTTTTTGGACCCGATTAGTCGAAATATTAGTGAAAATTGTCACAATTACACATTTCACACCTTTCCTTCAAATTTCATTACAATTTCAAAGGGTTCAAAGTCAACTACAATCTTCAATTAATATATTTTTCCTCATTCCCTGTAAAGGGATTTTCTAGACAAACAACAACATTTGCTTGCATAGACAAATGTGTAGAATGTGACTGGTGTGTGCAATTATCGTAAAAGCATTTGTTTAGCTTAAGTAACGTGAACGTTTCTACAATTATGTCCATACTTATTTATTATTACATTATGATGTACGGCCAATCGAGAAACTTTGAACGTTCTTTGATTATAAAACAACTGGCAACTATTTCAGTTCGTTTTTGTTCTGTGTGTGTGTGTGTGTGTGTGTTTTTTTTTCTCTGACTTGATTCCTGTCGGATTTCGTACAAGTTTTTGGTGCGAATATTTTGTGCGCTTCATTGATTTAATGGAAAAAGTTTTTTTTTTGGTCAACAACAAAAAGGAATAAGAAGTGAAATCATATACGCAGCTGCCCACAAAATCGACGTCCATAAATCGAATGGGTTTCGGTTGCTCTCTGCTTGTTCGTTGCGGATATATCATAAAAAATGTTGTTTGTGTTGTTTTTCATATTGTTGTTGTTGTTGATGACCAGCCAAGTCCATACGTTTTTCTTTTTTTCTTCTGTGGAGACTATTTATAGTAATTTTCAATAGTTTTGCGGTGTTCATATGGGAAAAATATGTTCTGCGTATAACGAAAGCAGTTTGAAAAGTGTACACAAGCTTACATTAAACTTGAGCTTATCTCTTTCGATTCTTTGATAATGGAATGTACGTATATATAATAAACATCTTACGGAGTATCCATTTTGATTTGTTTAACTTTCAGCCAACTCTACGACTATTCATGCCCATTTACTTTCTTTTACTGGACTCGAGTTATAACTCGAACTTTATAAATTGCAAGTTAAATGTTCTGATTTACATATACTCTTACTTCTATCTAGCAAATGTTGAACAAAGAGTTTAGCCAATTTTATGCCAATTACAAAAAAGGAACTTAATTTCCATATAGGACTATTTAAAGAACCATCATCACCCAATTGATTTCAAGCATTTGCCTCACTTTTTCTTAAAAGCAATAACTTTTCAATTCGCCCTCGTTTTTACTCTCTTCTCATCCTTTCCATATTTAATTTGTATGGCATAATTGTACATATATTCGCAGCGATTTTTATAGATTTATTATGTGGGGGGTTTTTTTTTTTGTTTTTGTGGTTTATGTGAGATTTTTACCACAACAATTGAAAAATCTTCAGTATCAATTCAGGGTTCGATACGATTAAAGGCAACCAATTTTTGATGATTTTCAATTAGTGGGCACAAAAAACTTGATGTCCCATGTCCGCCATCCTTTTTTTTTCTCAGACTTCTGGCCCACTTGCATCATGTTCACATGTCCCAATGTCCGTGTCGATGTGCTCGACGTCGACCAATGTTGATGTCGATGGATGTGAATGTGCACGGCAATTAAGCTGCAAGCCGCAGCCAAGTCAAACAGTTGACAACGCGTCGTCGTCCTCATCGTCATCGTTGTTGTTCTTTCTTCCTTCCTTCCATCTATCCATCCATTGTCGTCAAGATGACGATGGTGATGATGACGACTTGACTGACTTGTGGTTCCTACCCGACCCCCCCTCCACACGCCATTCAACTGGCCGCCCTGTTGGCTGCCTTCTTGTCTGGTTACCGTTTGCAATTTACGTTACAAAACCAGCAAAGTGTTTTACTACTAACTACGGTTTGAGCTAACATATTATACCAACTAGGCCAGACACTGTCAACTAAGGGGAGTGGCACACACACACACAGACACATTCGTAATGATGTAGCCAATGAATGAAGACAACAGACAACGACAACGTATCCCACTGCCTGCTTGCTGAGTGCTGAGAGATGAAATTTTACCAATTAAAGTTTGTTTTAATTAAACAACTTACTAAGTTACCTTAGCTACTTGTTGTTGCAAGTAAAATTAAGGTTTCTCTTGCATACATATATCCACTTATACACGATATCCTGCATCTACTGCTGCTGCTGCTGGCGTGGCAACCAGACTACGTGCACTTGGCCAAATAATCGCGTTTAACAACACAATTGAATTGCATATGCCAATAAACTTGATTTATTTAATTGTTATCATTGTTATCATTACAAGATACTACCATAAGTTTCTTTATGTCCACTTAATTTAATACCTACTTGTCGCTTCCAAGTTACTCTTCCAATTGTTTCTCAAAATAAATCCTCTTTATTTAGCTTTATTGATTTATCATTTTACACTCTCTATAATATATATTTGCCATTAGAGCTAAGGCTTAGATGGGTTTATAGTTTCCAGCTTAAGTCCTATTAGAATTCTGAGATCAATGAGAGTTGTTCCTGATTCCGAATGCCAAATATATGGCACAATTTTCCGTTGTTACCCCTTAAATATCCAATATCTATTTGTAAGTAGAAAATATTTATAAAGCACGAACTCCTAATACTCTCACAAATGAAATGTGTCACATATCAACATTAGGTAAATAAATGAATAAATTTGAATTTTGTAGTTCCCTAAAGTATGCTTTAAATAACTGATCTTTGAGTTTCAGATACCTCTAAAAATTGTTTTGCTGTAGGATAAACTTTTAGGGGACACTCCTGTTCAAATGTTCATTGCACATTGCACTGCAATGAGGGTTCCCCTTCACATTTTACCGCCCACATACACTCTCACACAGTCTTGCGTGTGTGTGTGTGTGTGTGTGTGTGAGCCTAATTAAAATTCTGCATGGCATTTAATGCCGTTGATGAGAAAACGTGCTTAAGACAGCGGAAATTTCCATTTAATTAAAATTTGCAAACAAAAAAATAGCAACAAAACACAAAAAAGAAAATTTCAAATGGAATAAAAATTGAAAAAGCAAACAAAAAAACACGACTTTTTCTTGCTTCTATATTTTCCTCATTCTAACAACAGTGTGACAAATATGAAGCACTCGAAAATTAACAAAAATTAAAAATTATTTCTGAAAAATTTGAAAATTTAAACTACTATTTGATAATATATTTTACTCTAGGGTAACTCCACGTCGTCTGAAATAAAAGCAACAACTTTTCTTATTTCTGTTTCATATCATTTTTATCTTTATTTACTTTATGGGTGTGTGTTGTTTGTTTGGCATTTTAAATACAATAATTTTCTGCTCTTTTTGTCGCATTTTGTTGGTTTTTCTTTATTTTATAATTGTTATTAATAATAAGTTTTCATTTTTTCTGTCAACCCCTTTGAAATTTGCATTCGCCAAACGAGACGCAAATTTGTTGAAAGGAGAAATCATTTTTCCCTTTTCACTCATTGCATTTTATTTATGACTTTTTCTTTTTTCATTTTGAGTTATATATATATATATGTATATATATATATATATATATATATATATGTATATATTTCTTCCTCATTTTTGTTAGTTCCTTTAAACTTAAGTTCGATTTGCTTGTTTTGATTTTATTTTCCAAGAATTCATGTCGTTTGATTTTCTTCTTTAGTTGTTGTCGTTTTTTGCTGTTTACTTTTATTTATTTGTTTTTTCTTTTAAAATATATATGAAAACCCCAATACATGTACTCACACACACAGTTGAACATAGGGCAGAAATTGGTGTGTTTATCTTTCAATTTTCTCCACATTTTGTTTTAGATTTAACCAATTACTTAGCCCCTTTAACTTTTCCTATGTGGTTGGGGAAAATGTGTGTTCATTTTTTGTTTTTTTGTATGCATTCTGCTAAATATTCCTTTGCTTTGCATGTGTGTGTGTGTTTTAAGTGAAAATTGATTTTTCTTTTTTCATTGTCATTCATTTTATAGCTAATTTTGTTTTATTATTTATTTAGACTAAGGCTAGGAAGAACTAAAAATTTCAAATATATTTTTAAAAAACAAAACCAAAAACAAAAAAATTGTAAGGACTTTTATTTTAATGCATTTTACAAATGGAACTCTTTGAGTTTTCTTTTTTATTTGTTTGTTTTTGCGCTTGTTTTATTTGCTAATAATTAAATTTATATTTATTTATTAAATTTATTATAATTAATTTAGTGTAATATGTTTTCTCTTCTCGTCTTCATTCATTTTGTTTGCAATTTTTATACAATTCTTGCATTGTGTTTTTTCTCTTTTTTTTTGTGTTTTATTAAGTTTTTGTTTGATTTTGTTTAATATTAAGTATTTACGTAGTATTTCTTTAGCCGCTAACAAAAAAATTTCCTCTTGACAAAAAAAATAACTTTCGTTTCACTAAATCTAAGTTTGTTTCGTGTTTTTCTTTATGGATACAAACAGTGAGCTCAAATAATGTGCAAACACCTGCTGGAAAATGTGGGAAAAGTCTCTGAAAAGTATCTGCTAATAGATCAAGTTAAGATGGTCATTAGATGGCGCCAAAAAGTAAATGTTTTATTCTCAACAGGTGTGGCAATCATAATGTATATATGTAAATATATTATTTAACTTTATCGGCACTGTCTATATCCATATATGTATGTGTTTTTGTGTATTGCATGTTTTCATATATGTATGCATGTATCTATGTATTATATGGTATATACTATATGCTTGGTATGGCCTTAAAGAATAGTTTAGCCATTTAATATTAGCTGCAATATTTTAATGTTTGTTTTTGGTTTTTTCCTCTTTTTGATTCTATCTTCTGATTTATTGGCCAACCACCAATTGGTTTTTTTTTTTTTTGTTATTTATCATATATAATTAATATTTATATTATTTGCATTTTGCCAGGGCTGACACATTATGCTTAGGGTTTTTGTTTTTGATTTGATTCCACATTTGTATTTACACATTGCTAGTTTTGGAAGGTTTTTGGCGTTCTTTGTTTTATGTGCGTGTGTGTGTGTGTGTGTGTGTTCTCTACACTTGAAATTGTCATAACTAAACGAACGTTGAACGACGCCTCATGATGATTATCACTAACCTAGTTTTTATTTTCATTCTTTCAATATCTATTTCCATTCGCATTCCATATCTGCTTCTCTCTCTGTCTCTTTTTTAGATTTTGTTGTTTTCTCTTTTGTTTTGCTATTTATTTCTATCGTAAATTAAATGCATTTGTTTTCCCATTTTGGCCACATTTAAAAACATAAAAATGTTTGGTTTTTTTCTCATTCAATTGGCGAAAAGTTTGCAATGAAATATGAGAGTTGCAGAACTTGTACATATATACACACACACCATATATATATATATATATAAATCTGTGTATATTAACTGAATTGAAGGAGACATTTGTGTGGGTCAAAAGGGGTCGTGGGGGTAGGGGTATATAATGCAATTCGATTTGATTGAAAAATGGGTAAAACAAATGAATTTGCTTCTGTGATTTTCTTTTTTTTTTTGGGGGGGGGTTAGTTTTTTTTTTGTTTTTTTTTTGTTGGCCATAAATCAAATATTATGAAATATTCAGAAATATTTTCTATGTCGCCACATTTGGTCTATTGGGCGATTTAGTGGGATTAACTGTTGGTTGGTTTAATGATTTAATCACAGGTATTTTTCGGGTCTGATGTGAGTTAATCCATTTTCAAATGCTAACTAAAGAATGAGTTTCTTGTTTTTGTGTGTGTGTGTGTGTGTGTGTGTGTGATTTTTCCATTTGAATTCATTATATACTAGAGAGGAGATGGATTCATTCACTTTTTGTTTGGTTTTTACTCTTAGTTTTCTTATTTGGCTTTGGTTTTAATTGTTTTCATACCAAGCATAATACTTATATATGGACACTGAATGAACACTCTAACTATAGACGATCATCAAGAACTTACCCAGTGTTTACATTCACTTTTAGTCTTTCCATATGATATACATATTAAACTATCATTCCATATTTCGATTTTCTAAATGATTCATTCTGAAATCAATAACTTCCACATCTGTCAAAGTATATCCCATTCGATTTTCTATCTTGCTAGTAGTATTGAGCTGAATTTAGGAATATCTAGGTTTCGGTCTTGCCAAGATTTACCAACTAACAGACACTCAAATGATTTGTATTGAGTACAACACCAGCAGCCATATACCCAGCAATTGCTCCATTATTCTGGCGTTGCTGCTGCTGCTGTGGTCCATGCTGATGGCCATGGCCATGTCCATGTCCATGCGATGCATGATGGTGGTGGCTGTGATGGCCATTGGTGTTGGCTGGAGATGTTCCGCCTGGGCCGGGAGCCACTACAACGGCTGTGGCCTCCCCATTTGGTTCCACCACAAGGCCCGCAATGCCCACTATTGGACTCCCGGCCGATGCCTTGGGCATGGCCATGGCCATGGTGAGGGGCACACCCATGCTGACGCCGCCGATGGGCGTTGTGGCTGTTGTGGTTGTGGTGCCAGTGTTAGTCCCTGTGCCCGTGCCAGTAGCTGTGCTCAAGCTGGTGCCGCTGATGTGGCCACTGATGCCGCTTGGTACACTCGACATGTGCGAGGAGGAGGAAGCCGAAACTGCTGCTGCTGCGGCAGCTGCCGCCGCCGAGTTGGCATTGGCCGCTGTGCGAGTCAGCTCCTCATTAGGTATGGAGAAATGGCGATACGATATATATTCCGGTGGTAGAGCCGCCTGTCGTTTGGCATTCTCAATGCGTTGCTTCTTCAATTTGACATAGCTCAGGACCGATATCATGACAATGAACACTATAATGCCCAGACAGCAGCCGACAATCAGACCCAGACGACGGGTTAGAATCGAATGGATGAAGCCATTGCTGGACAAGCCATTCTCATCCGTAATCAGGCTGGGTGTTGAGTCCAGAGTTTGCACATCCGTGCAGGCGGAGATGTGAGAGTTCTTAAGCACTTCGCTTAGCACACTGTCCGCTACGGGTATGCTGTTCTCCATCATCATCATTGTTTCCTGTTGGTCAAGTTGCTGCTGCAGTTGATCGCCTAGGCCAGTCAAATGCTGATACGGTGAATACATTTCTGGCAATGGGGGTGACGCCCCTGCCACCATATCGTAGAGCTGCTGTTGCTGCTCCTCCCTGGTTGTTTCGTTCGGCGAGTGCAACCTTTGCAGGGCAATGGCCAAGGGCTCTGAAAGCCAATTACCCGTACCGATGACACAGATGTGATAGCGAGTATTGGGACTCAGTTTGGTGAGCTTCGTCGAGCTTGCCGATCCATTTAGCCGCTTGCCGTGTATCTGTGGAATAAATTAAGCAAGTTTTAAGATGGTTATACATACGCATCATCATCATCATCCCCGACCACAATGGGCGTTTTTATTAAAATTTGTATCCTGTTGCTAAGCACAGTGGTTAGAACCAAACTTTAAACGAAAATTTAAATTAAACAATTTCATATTTTTTCTACTTTCTACGGTCAATGGGTTTTGTAAGCAATTTAACAATTTTAAGAACTTCATCTCTTCATTTGCTGTTTGATTTTGTTTAATAAATCAATGTTTCTATTTGAAAAACATGGAAATAAAAAATAAATGTAATAAATTTTTAATTTAGTTTTCATTTAAATTGAAAATGCTTTCCACTTGTTTTTGAATAACTGTGCAAACTGAGCCGCCGGCTATTCAAAAAATTAAACAAAGTTTTTCCGTTTTATCGTTGATCGGTCAAACCGCACCCTCAGTTGGCCCCTGCCCTCGTTATAAATGGTACAAACAAATTCCATTGCCTAAGTATAGGCGCAATGATGGAAAGAGGATAAAGGGGGTGGAACTTTACGCATATTAAACAACTCTCACCTCATCTGTGGCTAGAGGCGGACGTTCTCTATCACGCTCTCTATCATCATCGCGGCCGTCCCTCATTTCATCATCCTGATCAAGATGCAGGGTCGCTTCATCTGGTTCGTCCAAAATGCCAAGATTCGAATTCGCTCCATGGCGATTTTGGTGTAGCAGCCTGTCACGGTCTATTGGCCCTGTTGGCAGGCCATCGCCTGTGGCATGGTAAACAATTTCAAATCCACTGAGGCCCAAATGGTCGCGACTCTGCCAGGAGACGACCACCGAATATGGCTGAATATCCTGTATGGCCATTTTGGGTATTAATGGGGCATCACAGAATTGCTGCGGCTCCATGCGGCCAAACACCTTGCCGCGCAGCTCTGTTGGATGTTCGCACCTAAGGTAATTAATGCCGCCATCTGTGGCACCGCCGGTCGACGTTGTCAGTGACCATTTGCGATGATCCCTCAGCCATTCCCAGAGCTTTTGGGCATCACAACTGCAATGCAGTGGATTTTCTGTAAAATAAAAAAAAAAGCAAACCCAAAATCAGCATACAACAGGAGGAGGTGAACTAATCGAGTTAGCTTTGGTTTTTGCCCTTTTTTTTTGGTTTTTTGCTCACCTTCTAGTTTGAGAGTACGGAGATTAGTTTCCAATGGCCGTAGGGGCTCTAATGGCACCAGCTCAAAATAGTTTTTACGCAAATCCAATACATGAAGTTTCCTTAAAAAGCGAAACGCATCATTGGATAGAACAGTCATGCGATTACCCATGAGTTTTAGCTCGACCAATCCATGGAGATTACGGAAAGTCTTTTTGGTGATGCGATCCAATTGATTGAAACTCAAGTCGAGTATCTGCATTTGGGCCAAATCGGTGCTAAACTCCTCTAAGTCTTTCAATGTGTTATGTGAAATGTTCAACAGTCGCAGCAGACGCAATCCTTGCAAACGCTCTTTTGGTAGCATTTCCATTTCATTTACACTAATATCCAGGGTCAGGAGATTGGTGAGCGACTTGAAAGCTCCCGGCGAGATGCGTGTAATGCGATTGTTAACTAAATGTAAATGCTGCAAGGCCTGAAATGCCTCGAAGTCCTTTGAGGTCAATATCGATAGATTCGTCTGACAAATGTATAGCTCTTTCAAGTACGGATAACGCTCCTCTTTGACCGTATAGATCTTATTGATCGGATTACCGGTCAAATTAAGCCACGAGAGACGTGGTATAGAGACATCGGATAATGCTGAACTTGGTATCTGCAGGAAGCGATTACTAGATAAATCGACACGCTGTAAATTAATCGAGTGACGTAGAAAATTCGCAGGAAGCGATAATAAAAGATTTCCACTTAAGTCCACATTGTCCAGTTGGGTTAGATTGACAGCATTGAAACCGCTAAGCGAATTAATTTTATTCTCCTTCAATATCAATTGACGCAAATTCAGAGTGCCGCTCAATTTAAAGAAATCAATCGAACTCAACTGATTGCGTGCCAAATCCAAAGTCTCCAAAGTGCTTAGATTATAGAGAGCAATGTGTGGGAATTCACTTAGATAATTGCGGCATAAGCGCAACTCTTTAAAGACATTCAGACCACTGAATATGTTGCGATTCATTTGCGTTAGGCGATTCTCACACAAATCAAGACGTACCAGATTTGTGTTTTTGGCAAATAACTGATCGGGTATATGGCTGAGACTGCAATTGGCCATTGTTAGTTGTTGCAATGAACGCAGACGATCAAACATGCCAGCCATTATGCCAGCTGTTAGACCACTATTGCCCATTCCGTTGCCACCCTGAACGAGCACATGACTGAAATTATTATGCGACAAATGCAGGCGACGCAAACTGGGCACATCCAGTTTCTGTATATCGGCCGGATTCAGTTGATTACGCTCCAAATTGAGTTCGTTGAGATTCTGCAGGGATTTGAATGTATGCTGTTCCAATTTCCTTAACGAAGTGTTACCCAAATTTAATGAAATGACCGGCAACTCTTCGAGAAATATGTCACGGGTCAACTGTACCAGAGGATTATTCGATAGGTCCAAATTCTTTAGTTGCTTCAAATTGGCAAAGGCATAACCCTCAATTGCCTCTATATAATTGTTCGATAAGCTCAACTCCTCAAGGTTTTCCAGCGCTGCAAAGTAATCGCGGCGCAATTGCTTCAAATTATTGCTACTCAAGTCAAGAAACTTTAAAAGTTTTAAATTGCCAAATGTGTCCTTTTCGATATCACGTATGCGATTTTCGCTCAAATACAATCGACCCAGCTGCGGTGTATCGACAAACATCGATCGTTCGATTTTCAGCAATTGATTATCTCGCATCCACATGATCTGAATGCGTTGCTGCTGACGAAAAGTGCGCTGATGTATGCGATTCAGATAGTTCGATTCGAGTTGTATGGACAACAGTGACGAGGTATTCTGCTCTGGGAATATATCCTCGAGCACGGTTAATTGATTGTCCTGCAAATTGATATGCTGCATGTGGGTTAATGTGTGAAATGCCCCCGGTTCGATATCCTCAATATTATTCTTCTGTATATGCAACTCTTGCAGGGCCGACAACGGCTCAAAGACACCTTTGCGCACTCGTCTAATGCGATTATTGTGCAAGCGCACCTCTCGCAATTGTTCCAATTTGCGAAACATTCCAATTTCCAAATCCTGAATCTCATTGTTGTCCAGGGACAGTGAAGATAATCGTGTGCATTTATCAAAGAGAGTCACTGGTACCAATGGAATGAAATTCGAACGCAAATACAAATGATCCAGATTGATCAGTGTACTGAATACATTCGGATCGATGTGCGCAATGGCATTCGATTCCAAGTAAATGACATCAACATTTGTTGAATTCGTAAACGCATCGGCTGGCAGCTCTAAAATGTTATTCTCGGACAGAAAGACTTCCCTCAGTTCAGGCAGATTTGAGAAGACGCCACTTATGCTGTGTATATGATTGTGACTCAAGTCCACCGTTTGCAATCGCTTGTTCCACTCAAACACTTTGGCCTCCAATATACTGATGCGATTATGCGACATATCCAGCGATATCAATTCCTTAAGACTCTTGAATGCCTCCGGTTGGACAATCTCAATTTGATTTGCATAGAACGACAAAGTCTTTAGCTTGGGGAACGTACGAAAGCAATCGTGACATATCTCACTGAATAGATTCGAACTGAGATCCAATATGATCAGGGATGGCAATTGCAATATACTGGCCGCCGCATCAATGGCCGAGGCATTGTTCGTAGCCAGTTGAATGTCGCCGAAAAAGGTTCCAATCTTATTGTTCGATACCCGCAGTATACGCAAATGATCCAATTTACGCAAAGCCATCATGGGAAATGTGCGCAAGCCATTCTCTGAAATATCAATCTCCTGCAAACATTCCTCTAATCCGGCAAATGCATTCTCCGGTATCCCTTGCAAGCGATTCCCCTTTAAATTCAATTTCGACAGACGCAGTCCATAGAAACTATAATCCTCAACGCGAACAATCTCATTGTAATCAAAGTCCAGAGCCGATAATTTCTGCAATGAACTCAAAGCTCGCGATGGAAGCTGCAATAAGAGGACAGAAGTATTGAAATATTATCAATATGATTTAAAGAAGGATTAGAAAATAATTGATATTTGGAAACCAAAGGTTTACGGGTACGGCAATGATTCCACCCATCTAGCAACTGATGGAAATTTCTAGAATTTCCAGAGGTTTTAGAGGTTTAGAAGTTTCGTATTCAACTTCTTCCAGTTGTAATCCCCAACCAGTTTTAGTGTTGAAATAGCGGGAAAAAACATTGCTTTGAAAAAAATTCAACAAATTTGCAATTAAATGCATTTCCATATGTCTCGCACATGAATTCATGTTGCAGATGAAAAAGTTTCAAAGTTCTATTGCCGTCTGGCTATGAAAGCTAAAAACTAAATACCCAACACTGGATAAAGTTAGTTTATTGCCTTTATTTACTCAGCTTTGGCATGTGAATGGAGTAAACTCTTCACCCAATTTTTATACCCACCCCACGTCTGTAGAAAATTATCGCTTCATCAGCATTATCTTTCCATGTTGCCTTTGGCAAACATCTGGTTAGCTAGCTAAATGCTGCCCAACTTGGCCTGGCCCAGTCAATATAAGTTTTGCTTTTTACTTTATCACTAAATATAAATAGCTTTATGCTTAACTAACTCAACTTGTTTATACTCGTATATACATACATACACAATATTTGTGCTATTGTTGTAATTAAATGTGGCCATTGTCGATGTGGCGATGGTCTTGTCCCTGGGCTATAAAACAATATTGCATTCAACTTGAAAATAAGTAAAAGAGTGAAAGAGAAACAACAAGTTGTATGCATTGAAAGTGTTCCTGGCTGTGGGTGGAAGTTTATTTGCTCACCTGTTTGCAACCAGATCGTAGATGGCAAGTGAAAGGGGACAGCAATTGTTGTCGATTAAAGTAAACAACTATAATATTGACTTGGCTGATCAGCTGAATGAATGAATGAATATAAGTCTATGTATGTATATACTTTTGGGGATGGCAAATGATAAATAACAGCAATCATATTTCTGGCGGGGCATCTTTGATTATTATTTAATTTAATGGAATACACGTAATGCCAGCTGGAAATGCAGAAAAAACAATGAATCATTTAGGAATTAGAACGGCGACGTCTGTAGTCATTGTAACGTGGTCCGGATAATGAACGGGAACGGCTTCGGGAACAAGATGAGGAGTAGCGTGAATAGCTACGTCTATTCCGGCGTTCACCCGAACGTGAGCGGGCAAACCCCCGACGGCTCGGAGTGAAGCGGCGACCCTGACGCCATGGGGCACGCAACATTTTCTCTTGGAACGGTGAGACGATTACAGTCTTGTCATCAATCTGGCCGCCGTTCATGTGCTTCAGGGCGCATTCGCAATCCTCCGGAGAGGCGTACTCGACAAATGCATAGCCACGTCCCATGCGCCCTTGATAGCGATCCATGGGAAAATCGACATTGGTCAGCAGACCAAAGTGGCCGAAAATCTCAACAATATGCTGCTTGGTCACCTGGCGTGTTAGTCCCTTGATATGCAATCGCACATTGGATGTATTCTGACGATTATTGTGGGAACGTTGATGGGAGGGCTTCGGGGAATAGTCGCGACTCAAGCTGCGTGTGCTACTGCGACGGCGAAAGTTCTTGTTCGCCTGGCGGTTACGTTTGCGTGATTTACCATCAATATTGGTGGCCTCCGAATCTTTGGGATCGGGTGGAGTAGTCGGACCGCGACGGACACAACGTGACTTGTGGCTGGCAGTAATCGGCTTTGTCTGGCTCTGACTTCTGCTACTGATGCTGTGATCTTTGATTTTCTCCTTTTCTACATCCTTCTCTTTCTCCTTACTCTTAACTTTGTCCTTCTCTTTATCTTTCTCCGTATCCTTCTCCGTATCCTTTTCCGTATCCTTCTCAGTATCCTTCTCCGTATCCTTCTCCGTATCTTTCCCCGTATCCTTCTCCGTATCCTTCTCTGTATCCTTCTCCTTATCCTTCTTTTCCTTCTCCTTGTCGTTATCCTTCTCTTTGTCCTTTTCTTTTTCCCTCTCCATCTCTTTACCCTTGTCTTTGGTATCCTTTTGTTTCGTTTGATTGGACTTTTGATTTGCGTTCGATTTCACCGCGGAAGCAAAACTTGTGCGACCAACAAACTTTAAGCCCACTGTCTGTGCGTTTACCTTCCTTTTGGAGCCGCTGTTTCCCAAAATCGAGCTTAGCTTTGAAACAGCTTCACCATTGGGCGGTTCGGGCCTACCTTTCACCTTTGACGAACCCTTCCGTCCTTGGGGCCTGGGATCTTCGGACTCAGCTTCGTCACTGGAATAGGATGATGTGTTCAAGCTGGATGATTCACTCGAATCACTGGAATCACTGGAATAGCTGCTGCCATCGGTGGAGGATTCACTGCTGCTAGCCACCACCTTAAGTTTATGCTTTAGCAGGGTAGTCTGCTTTTTGTGGCTGCTTCTGACTGGTGCTTGGACCTTGGCTTTCGGTAAGTTCTCATTCATCTTCTTCTTCTTATCCGTGCGGGCTTTCTTAACTGGCGGCTCGACCTTGCTTTTGGTTTTAGGCATTTTCTCCTTTTTTTTGTTTTTTTTTTTTTTGCGTTAAAAACCGAAAAACCCAGACAAAATTTTTAATTAAAAGGAAAATTTAATTATATTAGAAATCTTTTCAGCTTTCAGTTTTTTTGTTGTGCACGCTTCGGAGTTCGCTTGCGAATGGATAACTAATGCCCTACTTTGAATCCATCTGTATTAAATTATGCTTTGAAGTGAAATCAATGTCTACTTGATGGAATCCAAGCAGCTTGAGTAAAAATAATGTGACCAGATGGAAGTCAACTAAAATTGGCCACAAAAGTATTGCAATTTTTTCTGTTTTTTATTTATTTTCACTAAGAAAAAGAAGCTCAAAATTTATCGCGAATATTAAGAGAACCTAACAAAATCAAGCATCGTTTCCCTTTAGCCATCTCTAGGGCAATGACATTTACGGACATACGATAATTGCTTGTTCATATGTCTTTTTGAACATTGGAAAAAAGGCAGTAAGAGAGAGAGAGAGAGAGAGAGAGCGAGAATCGGTTGAAGTATACAGTGTTTTTTTTTGTAAATTAATTTAAAATAAGAAATTGTCGCTCGCAATTTTAATTTTAATTGCGCAGATTTACAAAATTTCCGCTACAACTGTGACAGGATATGGACAAGAGCGGGAGCAGCTGGAGCAGGCAGAGGAAGAGCCAGATCCAGAGCCAGTGGCAGGATACTGTTGTCGGTGGATGGAGAGAGAAAACGAGAGAAAGAGTGAGGCTAAAGGTGGGTTTGGGGTCACCTGACCTGGACTTAAGCTATGTATGTACGTACGTAAATACAATATTACGGCCTTTTAATTAATGTACTGACATGGAAATTTATGGCATTCGATTTTAATTTATTGAACCCAGTAAAGTCCGGGGGCAGAGTCCTTGTCGCCGTTTGGCGCCTTGCTGCAACAGCAGCGGAAAAAAATTTCAAAAATGAAAAAAAAACAGAAAAACAATTTATGACCAACTCGAAGAGAAGTAGAAAAGCAGAACAAAGAAATGGCTGCCATAAAATGATATTTATTTTTATTGTTGGCACATTATGAAATATTTATAGACATTTTGAATTTCAAAGGCCAGAGAGGAGGAAAATAAACAAAGCAGAAAGGAAAAAAAAGATAAGCTGAGCTAAGCTGAGCTGAGATGTGGAAACCAACCAAATGGAAATGGGGTTAGGTAGAATTTGCAGCTGGGGTTTGGGGCCTGATCCTGATTAGTCCTTCTTAATCACCCTGCGGCGGCATTGACGCACTCCACCGCCTTGTACATTGCCGGCGCAACGCCAATCGCTGGCACGTTGCCACTGATCCTGAGGATCACGATTGCAGTTCCTGCGCTGTGCCTCACAGCGGGTCAGGACAACGCAACCGTTATCCCTGTTCCTCCAGCAGCCGGGTCTCTTCTCTATGTCCACGCAACGGCGGTAGCTGCAATCGCGTAAACGCTTGCCACCAGACCAGGGCGATTTGGTTGTCTGGCGACGCAGTTTCGGGGCACATTGTCCACTGGATCCACTGCCACCGAGAATGTTGCGGCAACGGGTGACGCAGCTCTCCCTCAGGGGCTCCAGGGCCAGATCCCGGCGCTCACAGTTCTTCTCCCTCAAACGGCAGGGGCGCAATTTGGTGCAAGTGTTCGTGCGACGATCCCGTATGCAGACGACACGTGTGCTACCCAAATCCTTGATGTTGCAGCGGCCCAGACAGGGACGCCTATCACCGCTAGCCTCAATGGCCACAGCCACCAAAACAACAAGGAGCAGGCAAATGCTAAGTTTTGACATATTTGCAGTAAGTTGCAGTTGCCGATCTCTTGGGGAATTTTAGAGAGTTGTTCAATCGTAAGAAGCCGATGAGCCGATGTCTTCAAATCATCATAAACTGGACTATTTATAATACGATTTTCGATCCTCCAATCGACTTTGTATTGTGTCTGGAGAAAACATATGTTTTTTTGCCATCCATTCAATGTAAAGCCATTATTGCAGGAAACAACAGAATATTCCAGCCACTACGAAGCATTCTCTTTCTATATATAGCAATCAGAATTTAACAAAAACAAAAATCATAAAATACGACACCCAATAGTATATGTATTGAATTCTGTAATAAATCTCAGAGTATTTAACTTATGAAGACTAAAGAGATAGAAACTAAAAGTCTTTGCGAATGTTTTCTGTTTAAACAAAAGTTTCCAGAATTTCTAAGGAATTCCAAAAGCTACTAAGAAATTTGACTTCTGTTTGCGTTTAATACAAGAGCACAAAAATATGTACTCAATTTTGGATTGGTCGGAAGATCTCTAAATAAAACTATTTATATTATAAATCGATTTCCTTTCCTTTTTGTAACCTTTGAATGTAGTTTCTTTGGTTCTACATACATTTGTTAAAAACTTTCAAGTTAATAACATAATTAGTAAAAACATCTAGAAAGAATTCTTTCAATTCTACTACTTATTTTGCTTCCGTAACTATAAAACTTCTGCTTAAATTTCGAACATATGGAAAATTCAAGTTTTAAAAACAAAAGTTCAATATCTTTGCAGAAATAAAACAATAATATTAATAATAAAATAAAATACCCACGTGAAGTGTCGATTGGATAAACATGAATGCATAATTGCATTTGCATTGTTTTCACAGCAGTTGATGACTATATAAAACGTTGGGAGTTCTGTAAAAATCATAGCACAACGCAGCAATCAATCAACTGAGTAACCAACCGTCCAAGCAACTCAGCAATATCATGAACACCCAATTGACTTTGGTCTTTGGTAAGTCCTCAAGATTATTAAGAGTAAGATGGTAACATAACTTTATATATTTTCTGGCTCTACAGGACTTGTCCTTATGTCCCTCATCATGGTCAATGCGACCACTAGACCAACTGCCACTCCACCTCGCTGCGTCTTGCCTAGTGTGTGTATTCGGGGCAGTCCTCGTGTATGTGGACGTAATCTTCAAGGCCAGTGCCAACGCTACAACAACATTTGCGAGCTCCTGGAGTCAAATCGTCAACGCACCAATGTGGGAGTTGTCCATGTCCGGGACAGCGAGTGCCGTACAGTGCGCGGTGTAGGCGGTGCTCACAGACGTCCATGCTACCGGGCATGCCCGTCTCGTCCAGTGGTCTGCAAACAGACCCCTGCCAACCAGCATATCTGTGTGAGAACCCGCAATAATCGCGAGTGCAAGGTGTTGGCCAACAGATGCCAATTGCTCAATCAAAACTGCCACGCCAGGCCACGCAACAGTAAGTATCATCGATGGGACTCTTCTGAAAAAGGCGTGCCTTGAAAATGTCAACTAATTCGGGTTATTCCCTTTTCTTTTGTAGACTGGCTGCGCACTGATAGACGTCGCTGTGGCAAATTGACCTTGGGTGATAAGCCACAAGCTTGCTTAAATATTCCTATTATTACCATAGAGCCACGAACTCCAAGCCGTGCACCACCAGTAACTCCAACTCGTGCCCCAACAGTGACTCCAACTCGTACACCAACAGTGACTCCAACTCGTACACCAACAGTGACTCCAACTCGTACACCAACAGTAACTCCAACTCGTACACCAACTGTCACTGCATAAATGTAGTAGCCCAATTAATATGTAGATAATTTAACTCAAAACTGTAAATCGAATCTTAATAATAAAAGAAATCTACATACAAACAAAGTTTTAACAAAGATGTATTCATAAGGTATTTTTTAACTTTAAAAACAAAAACAATATTGATTTTCAAAAAGCCTCAAATCAAATGATTGAGAAACTCAAGCCCAAAAGTATGCAAGTAATTTTTATACAGAATCTACTTTGCACACAGCAAAAAGGTTTCAATAGGCAATCAAACATCCAAAGGGTTTTTCTTATCTATTAAAACAATTTCTTTGCCTAATAATTTCTAGATGCCAGAAAGAAATAAATCTCCAAACGTAAAGTCGCTTTAAGCGTTGCACCTCTTACATTTTGTTTTGTGATTTCGTTTTTCTTAATTTTTTCAATTTTCGTAATGAAATTTGAAATGAAATTTTGATTTGTTTATGATATGGGTACCTTCTTTCAGTTTGCGAATGGTGTGTGTGTGTGTGTGTGTGTGTTTTTTATTTCGGGTTCTGTTCATTCAACATTTGAAAACATTCTGCTTCTAATACGCGTGCCCCAGCAACCCAGGCAAAATTTCCGGCTGGACGCTTTTTTTTGTTGTACGTTCGTTTGGTTTGCGGACTGCGCTCTCGGGCGTGCTCGACGCCTGCGAAATTATTTTATTGAACGCAATTGTTTTTGGCTTTGGCTCGTTTGTTATTTCGCGGCGGCAAATTACTTTTTATGGCTGCCGGCGGCGCCGTTTGGCGTTTTCCGATGCGGCGGCTGTTTCGCCCGAAAATTTAATGGCTTAGAAAGCCATTTGCATTTTTTCGGTTGCCCAACTTTGTTTAACATTATATTGCGAGCTGTTGCCGTATGCTGGCATCCTGGCATCCTGTCGACAGGCTAATTAGCTGCACCACCATTAACCCCACCAGTAAACTCCCAAAAACAAGCGATTTCAGTGGGCGCTTTGGCCGCTCTCAGCTGTTTAATGCAATTTGTCAATTCTTTTTTTTATTTTCCTGTGGCAATTATTTCAATTTAATGGCCATGCCTAAAAGTAGGCAGCACAACTGACTGGACTGTGGTAATGGACTCACCTGCGTCAATTTGCCATTGACAATGCTCAACGATTCAAGTGTTGAACGAACATTCTTCAAGCTATTATCCTTGAGAGCCTCCAGATGGGAATGAGAGAATTGCAAGTGCCTAATATGAACGCCCGGCTGGAAGACATCCTGCGAAAGTGACGTCACAGAGCGATCAAAATCATAGATGGAAAGTGAATGAATTGGTGCCGAAATCCGTTCCAGAGTAGAGCGCAACGACAGGGCTGTTGTTCCCGGACACTCCAGAAAAAGCCCTAAGAGATTAGAGAAAAACATATAAGTATATATACATTTAATGATTATGTGTGTGTGTGAAGCCATTCATTCTTCTTGTCTATTAGTTAATATCGCTTCAGTTGCTCAATATGTTGTTATCAGACTGCACAAAGAGAATGAAGCTAACCATTCTATGGTCCATATCAACATCTCATTTGACACGCCCTATCCTCCCACTTACCCATCAGCCACGCACGCACACACACAGCACGTAAATGGAGCAACAAATAGTAGACAGAGAATCGAGAAAGGAAAGAAAGGACAATAACATGGCATTATGGGTTAGAAAATTTGCATGCATTTATTTTGCGAAATGTGAACAGACCTACGATTACGATAATAACAATAATGTTGTCCAGAAATTACAGTTGGTCCCAACAGCTATAGCGAGCATGTGCGAGGAATAATGAATCAGCAATGTTCTTTGCAATGAGCAGAGCTCTTGAATATAAATTAAATCGAAAATAACTACAACTATTTTTAGCTACCAATCGATGGGCAAGTACAAATATTCATTCAAGTAGAGTCATTTATATTAAATTTATCGTGTCACTTAACGAAATGAATCTCAAAAAACTAATGTCACTGATTAAGTGAAATTCTCTGCTGGCATATGCAACTTCAACCACTGTTCCTAAGTTGACTATTCAGTTCAGCTTTCTGTGTCAAAGTAAACAAATTTTCTTGGCACATAAGTGCATCGTGTGGCTTGGACTTCGGTTTGACCATCTTCTTGGTCATCATCAACACCTCCTGCTCTGTTCTTGCATCTATCCTAAGGTATACTACGATTTGTTATCGTGCCTGGGTGCAATAAACTTGACACTGCCTTGATGCGTCTTAATTAGTTCGCTCGACCATTTTGCACTTACCATCCTCAAATTTGTAGCATGGACAGGCAGAGCTATCATCAAAGCTGGGGCATTCGATGCCACCATTGGCTGGTCCTCCTCCCCCACCTCCTGAAGATATAGCTCTGTTTGAGATGATGTTGCTGCTGCCGGCAATGTTGCTGTTGCTTTTGCTGCTGCTGCTACTACCAGAACGACCAGATTCACCATAGAGCAAGGACTCGCGCGCATTGCCCTTGGTATTCGAGATGTGACTAGGATTGAGACTAAGTCCTAGACCCAGACCCATGCCCATGCCCATGCCCAAGCTGTTGTATCCCTCGTTCAGCGGTGAGCGTGCAATTCTAACTGAAGGTGTTGTTGCTGCTGCTGCTGTTGTGGTCAGCAGTAGCATTAGCCACAGGACATGCTTTTCGAATCGCATTCCGACTTCAACTTTGGCAACATTATTGCAATTTCGTCGATGTTGTTCTGGGTCTCGTCGAAATTCGTGTTTGTGTTCTATTTCCTGTTCTTCTGCTTTTGCTCCTTGCCATTTCCAATTCTCCATTTGGTATCCTTGTTGTTTTTGCTTCTGCTGCTGATTCTGATTGTTTCTCTGCAGCTGCATATTTTGACGTTTGCCACGTTGTTTTTGTACACTCCCCGATATCTCCGTCTTCACCTGAATCTCCTGCTGCTTTCTTTGACAATTGTTAGTACCGATTCTGCTCCTGATTCTCTTGTTCTTGTTGTTGCTACTGTCGTCGTTTGTTGACTTCGTGCATTTTACTAATAAGTTTGTGAACGCTGCAGCAGTTCCATTTATATCGCTGCCTTTGCACATTTTCTATAGTTTTGTCTACTTTTTGTTTTATTTGCTTTGGGTTTTCCTCTTCCCTCGCTTTATCGTCAATTTGACGTTCCCTTGTCTATTTGCGAATGTGCCCTTTAATCAGTGGCTGCTGCTCCTGCATTGTCGCATCTAGCTGAATATGCCACATAGTTCTGCAAAAAATGGAGAGAAGAAAAAACATCATTAAATGATATGAAAATTGAAACTGAATTCGATCCACAAGAGATCCGAGTCAAAACATTTTCAGTAGCAACTTAAATAAATCTTTTTTAAGCCCTCTACCCTTCTCTCTCTTATAATTTCCAATGCAATTCCCTTTATTGGCCCAGAAGACTATGCCGGAAATGTGAAATAATTAATAATTCTCCTTTCTGTCCTTCTTTTAGTTTTCTTTTCTTTTGGTTGTTTTTTTTTTTTTTTGGCTGGAAAAGAAGAAATATTTCCGGTTAAGACGACAGCCGGCAACCTTCATCTTTTCAGCCACGCGTCTCTGGCTTTTCCTTTTGGCCATAATTTTAATGGCATTTAATGGCCCAAGAATTGAATACGGCCAAAAGAAAAAGCATTAATTAGAAAACGAGCAGCAAGAGAACAAGGTTAAGTAATAAAATAATAATATTAATAATAAAGCATGGCCAACGTGACTCCTAAGCAAGAAAACCACCAAGAACCACCCACCACTCACTCATCCACTCGCCAGTCAACTCCCATTGTCGTGTCCAACGCTAAATGAAAGCAAGAAAAAAACGCACAAAATTGTGTTCTGGTCTTGCCAGTAAATTAGGCGCTGATCTGACAAAAACTGAAAATATCCACAAAAATTCACGCACTTGACACAAATTCCCGGACATTAAAATGGGAAAATGCCAAAGGAAGAAACCCAAAAAGATGTCCAAGGCATGCAACACGCCAACAAAAAATTCATAATAATTTCTAGAATTTGTAGAGTGATGGAAAGAGAGAGAGAGAGAGAGAGAGAGAGAGAGAAAAAGAAATGTTGAAGGCTAAAAACGAGAGAAAAGAATAAAGAAAATGCCATGCAAGTGCGAGCAGATGGCGAAAAACTAACACTGAGAACAGGGCGAATCCGAAATGGCTTATTCTTTTAACTTAAATGTCAACGGAAATTAAAAGTAACGCGTAGCGAGTAACCCAAACTACTTCATGTTTCAGCGAATCCATACCCAAAGTCAACGAGAGCAAATAAGTAGCGAGAAACTAGTATTGAGTAACGTTAACTAGTTTATGATTCAGCGAGAGCATAACTAGAGGCAATTAGAGTAACTAGCGAGTAACGATAACTACTTTGATTCCTAACGAGTTCATACGAAGGACAATTTAACTCGTTAAAATATTTAGAAGTAACTAAACGACTATCTTAATTAAATTTAGCCAACTGCATATCGATATATGTATGTATAGATGTATAGTTAGAGAACTCGCTCAGAGGAGCGAGTAAAGGGACGAGTCCAAAGAACACTAGCTGGCTACATTTATAGTGTGGAGAGAACCTTTTAGGCCAGGTGTCATTTGAAATTGTGGTGGAAAAACGATTGGTCCCGGCCACGTGACACTAACCCATTTTTTGTGTGGGGGTGGCAGGTGGACAGACCGTGATGAAGATACATTTATTCCATTTAGAAGGCCCAAATAAATTTTCCAACTCAATTCCCAAATGGTCGGAATTATGACCATCTTTTTTGCTTCTCTTCCTGTCATCCCTTGCCTGTCGTTTGTAATTTTTAATATTAATTTATTTACTGTGTGTATGTGTGTTCGTTGGTTTCTTTTTATTATCAATTAGTGGCCATAACAACTGGCAACAATTTCGCCGTTAGTTTAATGTCAGTTGCCTTTGTTCGCTCTCGTCTTCATGTTGAACTAGCTGAGCGGCAAAAATTGGCCCATTGCCTTTGCCAATGGTCAGTTGGTTATCCATTTTGGTGGCCATTTGGTTAACAAGTGAGTATGTTTATATACATTAAATTATTAATTAAGTAACAAATTGAAAATTAAGTGAAAACAACATAAATATTCAAATAAAATCAATTTCAGAATTGCCTTTACCGATTTACTCTGATTTTTTCAGCCGTGAACATTTATTTTTCCCATGCAAATATGTATCACTCGTGTCCAACGACAAAGCTCAGTTGAATGCATCGCTGCACCGTTGCATCGAGTGATAACTAAATGCAAGAATATTCATATTCATACACACAAATACATACATATGTACATGTATGTATACCTATGCACTGTGTTGCAACATACAAAATACATTTAACTCTATGGAAATCAGTTGGACAATAGCCTCAAAAGAGAACACGTTGAAAATGAAGCAAGTAAGTCGTCTCGCCGACTTAGGTATACCATACACCAGTAAAACAAATATTTCAAATTTGTAATAACAAATGCATTTGCCAATTTAAAAAAAAATTTTGTTCACATGCTTTTTACAAGCATATCTTAGTATCTCACTCACTCACGCATATAAGCACCCTAGCGCCACCACCCGCCAACGGCCAACTCCGGCCTTATGAAAAAACGTGGTAGCTTGGTTATTTTTTGTCCGATTTTGATCAAATTTGGTATTTTGCTGGGTATAAGTATCAATTTCAAGTGTGCCAAATTTGATTCCACAAGGTAAAAAATTACGGGAGATAATCGAGTTTTTCAAATTTCGGGGGCGGAAAGGGGCGTGGCAAAATCTTTATACATACAAAATGTGCGCATTTACTAAGCAAATATGCATACCAAATTTGGTGTCTCTAGCTGCAATAGTTTTTGAGAAAAACGTTTTTTTTGAATTACGGAGGCGGAAAGGAGCGTGGTAAAAATTTGAAACAAACTTGATCACTCTACATACTACACGAGCCTACATTCCAAATTTGGTGACTCTATCTCTTATGGTCTCCGAGATCTAGGCGTTCATACGGACGGATGGACGGACAGACGGACGGACAGACGGACATGGCTAGATCGACTCGGCTGTTGATACTGATCAAGAATATATATACTTTATGGGGTCGGAAAAGCTTCCTTCTGCCTGTTACATACATTTTGGCGACTTTAATATACCATTTCACCCTATGGGTGTATGGTATAATGAATGACCCGAGGACGAAAGCTTAATGTCCGATGGTGATTTCTTGGTGTGTGTGTGTGTGTGTGTGTGTGTGTGTGTATGTGTGTGTCGGTGTTTCGTTACAATTAAGCAAAAATAAAAGCATTATCTCAGGCATTTGACCAATAATCACCTTAATGTTAACAAACGATTTTCTAACGATATGAATGGTTGTTCAAAATTGGGCAACTCTTTTATTCAACAAAATAGAAAATTAATCAATTGACTTCAATTCAAACAAAAATAAAGTAAGAAATAGAATTAAATCATTTATTTTTCCTGCAGTAATTTGATTATCAAATGATATCAGTAAATAAACTATTTTGTTATCTGTAATTAATGCATTAAAATTCATTTAATTCATTTATAAAATAGGAAAGGCTTTCTTCAAATTTGAAAAGATTTCATTGAATGATGCACTCAACTCCGATTCCTTGGTAAAGGAAAAGGACTCTAAGCATATTAATCACCTTAGTTTCTTGTTAAATTAAACGAAAATGTCATCAACATGATGACTATGCGTAGACTCCACATAGTATTTATGCACGGGAAAGAAAAATATCTCTCATATGACATTAACGTTGACAAAAGTCAAGAGGAAACGGAGTACAACACAAGAACCTCGGCAACAACAACAACAACAACAGGAACAACTTTGTTTATAGCAGTTGAACACCGCATCACTCACATAAATATACACACACCGCACACACACACACACAAACAGAGGGAGAGAGAGAGAGCACACACTCATATAGACACAGTAACCAAGATGCACCTGTGTTTGCCTTTTGCCTACTTCTTCTCCTCCCCTCTTGTTGGCAAGAAGCAGCCAACAAACGAACTACATACGTAGTCGGTAGTAACCTACTCCATACTATTCTTGGATCTTTGCTGCTATTTCATTTTAATGACTCACGTGACTTTCACGTTCTCGCTGGAGCCGTGCTGCCAGCAATAACAATAATAACAACAACACAAACAACACCAACATAATCCAAGGTAGTTGAAGCAAAAGCAACAACAACAAAAGTATAATCATAATAATAAAAGTTATACACATAACATGCTATTACATAACAGACAGAAAGAGACTCCCCCTCTCTCTCTCTCTCTCTCTCCCTCTTTACACAGGCTCCGACTCCAACTGTGATTCTGACTGGGCCACGCCCATCGAAGCGCGATTTCCCAAGCACAAAAGCCCCTGAGTCAGAGTCAGAGTCGGAGTCAGAGTCAGAGTCAGAGTCAAAGCCAAATCCAACTAAAGAAGGATGACGACGACGACGAGGAGGAGTAGGAATAGACGGTAGAAGAAGACGGGAGGTGAAACATCATGTAGAAGAAGACAACATGATATGGGTTTTTACTTAATTTAAACAACACACACGAGTATTCTACCCATTTGCCCGACTCCTCAATCCAGTTCCTTTCTCACTGAATTTGGATGGCAAGAGGATGCCAAAGATGACACCGAAACCCACATTGAAGGTTAACAGCAAAGAAAAGAGCTTAGTCAAAGTTTCCATCATCTAGTCAATGTAAAAAGTAATAAGCTGATGATGTCTACAGATAAGTAAAATCTCATACATATATTGGTAAGACTAGAGGAAAGTTTCACCTAGTCAAAATGATTACCGTTAAATGTAAGCAAACTGTGCAATAGATTCGATTCGATTTGTGAAGTAAAAGGAAAGTGAACCCAAACATAAAACGAATTGACCACTGTATTATTAAGATTAACCAGGAAAAACCATACAATATATGTTAGTTGTTGTTTATCTTTTTAAAGCCTGGTTAACTGTAATGATAAATGTTATCAATTCATAGATAATTTGCTATCATTTGGATTATAGACATTATTAGAATATCCCTGGTTAGCCAATATAATAGATCGCTACATGCAAAGCTTCCCCTATAAGGCGACCATTTTCAAATAGATTTCTAGATACATTCTCTCTCTCTCTCTTTCTCTTTCTCTACCACTTATGATCCTGGAAATAAATGAGATAAGCTTTACGAAATTTTCCATTACATGAAAGTTCTGGCCACAGAATTTGGCAATTTGAACATTTGTGATCGATCGTTCGATCTTTTGCGATTGCGGAAATGTTTCACATTTTGATACTTGACATTGGTTTTTCTTTTCGGCTCCATTTTCGAGCCTAATGTTAAGGATTTGTTGTTGCTGGTTGTTTTGTTTTGCATGGTGGCAAAATATCCACAAGGCATCAAAGTGACAGACAGCCCATTCATCAAATGGGACCAGATCTGGTGCCTGATGACTAGTGACTGGTGCCGGGTGCCTAACTGATGCCTGGTGGTTGGGCCTATGTTTTCGGTTCAAAGTTAAATGTGTGAATGGCAAATGGCTTCAATGGATGGGGGAGATTGTGGGCCTGAGAGAAGGGCATGTAATTGGCCCTCTTCCCCCTCCCCCCATTCTGCCCTCTACTAACTGTGTGACAGCAAACATTAGCGCCTGCTGCGGGATCTGATGGAATGGGATGCGAATTCGAATGCGGGAAGAGTTTGGGTATTATATGTATGTTTGGAATGTAGAAAACGAACGTCAAATGAAGTTCCAATTGGTTAGGGGAAAGACATTGGAGGCTCAATGTGGAAAATATCATCAGAATTGGGATTGAAAATGGGCTGTGTGTGTGTGTGTGTGTATGTTAGGGTGATTGACAGGCAAATGGCGGAGGAGAAGAATATATTTCTGGCGAGGGGAGGAATTGAGGAGGAGAGAGATGCCAGCTGCTGTTAAGACAAACAATCTGGGCGGTTTTTGTGGTTTTTAAGCGAAAACGAAAAATGTCAATTTGACAGCAAACAACGCGAAGCATCGAACAGGAAAATGGAAAAGGCAAAGCTGCGGCTGTCCTCTCCATTACCCTATATTACTTTTAGACACCTTCGGTAACCACCACCCACCATCGACCCTAACCCCCCCTTCAAATCCTTTCGCTATTCTGTTTTTGTCATTGTAAGTAGATTGTCGTGTTAAACTGATACATTGCGGTTAGTCTTTTTCAATTTTCTCTAACTGCAGTTTGAGTTGAGTTTTCTGTTGAATATCAAACGAAAAAACAAATGCTTCATCTGCTTTTTGTTGACCATAACTAGCGACTCACCGCTCCCAGTTTAGTGCAGTTCAGTTCAAAATAGAATCAAAGCGGAAAAGCCCATAAAAACTAAACCCAACACACAGCACGAAGAAGAGAAAACATAAGAAGCAATATGACGAAGAATTTGACACTCTTTCTCTGATGAACTCTCTCGGATTCTACATAGCTTTCTTTCTTTCAGGGCATAAATATAGTTATATTTATAGATATGGAGTCGTCTATTCCAACTAGCCTCAACTTGTGTTAGGCTCGGAAATGGGAAACCTTAGCAACAATGTAGATGGACTTTTCGTTTTGTTGGCATAATGGGACATGGGCGAATTACATGCACATACTAAATAGCCAACCAGTTGTTAACTAGTAAGCGAAGAAAAAAGGCAAAAAGGAGGAGAAGGCCCACTGACTAGGCGGAAGCATAGTTGCTTACAGTGGCAACAACTATAACAAACACCTTTTAAAGTCCGGCCCAGAAAAGGAAGCAGTAAAAGCAGCAATTTAAAGACGATTAGAATTGATTATAATTAGTTTACAACAAAAACAACAACAACAACAAGCACAAACAGCAGCAGACTTTTTCTTTATCTCCATCCTCCTTCATGGTTCAACATCTGCCTCCTGCCCCCCACCACCTCCTCCTGCTATTGCTCTTCATACTACTCATGTGACTCCCCATACTGTAAATATGTAGTATATGTTGGTAGGAGAATGAAGTTATTTTTACTTAAACTGACATTTATATGATGGAAATTATTATTATTATGACAGTCCATTGATTGGGTAGGAAGTAAGTAGGAATGAAAGGAAGGAAGAAAGGCTCGCAGGCAAATGTAGGAAGAGCAAACGTGTGAGAGAGAGAGAGAGAGATAGAGGGAAATAGAGAGAGAAGACCCACCCAGTCCAGGGCAAAAGGTCAATGTTATGTTCCTTATTTTTCGTTTTCTTTTTTACGGCAGCACAAAAAGGTCAAAAAGTTAGAACTATGTAATTTAATTTTTTGCCGAAATTTCTATACTCTAACTATGTAACTATTGGGTAGATTATTTCGTTTTCATTGAGCATTTTTAACTGCAATTAAAATGAATATAAATATAAGAGATTTCCCTTTCAAGTATGGCTTGAAATTTTCTTAACAAATCAATTTAGTTATTCTCCAATATATAGAATATTTAAACGATATTTAATTGAATAAACAGTAGGGTGAAAACAGAGCAGTGACCAATGGGCAAAAGTCCAGCAAATTCCAATTTAAAATATTTGATTGACATGCCTTTCCTTACAACATTCCCTTTAGCGGGTAACGGGCAACGGGCGGGTCGTCACTTGACAATCCCTTAACGATCCCGAACTATATATACATATGTATGTATGTATGTACATATGTATGTATGTATGTATGTACATATATACATACATGTACATATGCAGGCATGGCATATGAACAAGACAATGAGATGATAAATATGAAAAATGTGTTGACTTGTTAATGGAAAAGCAATGTACTCGCTCCAACTTCTTTTTGTTTTGCTTTGTTTTTTTTTTTCCAGGAAGGTCAGATCAATTGATATCTAGCATCATAGCAACACAAACACACATAACATAAAAACTAAACTGCAATGTCAACACACACACACACACACACACACACACACTAACTCGTAGTGGTAGTAGTAAGTAAAGTCCAAGTTGAAGTTTTTTTTGATGACTCATGGCCAAGTTCAAATGTCATGACGACAAACCCGACAATGCGGCGACGTCTCTGTCTTTTGCCCCTTTTTTTTGTTAACAAATTCCACTGGACTCTCAAGACCATGGACCATGATGGGCTCTCTCCCTTTTGTGGATATGAACCAAATTTGACAGGGGACAACAGCATGAAAATGCCTTCAGATGTAAAACTAGTTGAATATGATCGTTGTTAAGAGAATATGAAATTTCTTTTCCTCACTATCTTCCGTTTTCCTGTCGTTTTTTTTCTTCTTTCACTTGGCTTTAAATGGTTTTTCTCCCCTTTTTTTCCACTTCTGTTTTGTTATTGTTGTTTGTCGTTGTTTTTTCTTTCTTTCTGTGTGTTGAAGAAAACTTTGCAAATTGCTGTCCACTTTTCATGTTGGGAACCAACCAAAACAGAAAGAAAAAACACAAAAATTCCTGGTGCCTATCGTTGTCAGCTTTACTTGTCATACCCTCTAACTAGGATGATGGAAAACGGGTATATTTGTTATCCTCTTTAAGATGATTGTCTTTATACATTTGGCACTGAATTTGATTCATCAGGTAATGGCTGATCTTTTAAGGTCATCGAAGAGTTTCATTTCGCAATCATTAGGTAAGTTACTGCAGAGTATTTGTTAGTCGTTGTCTTGGCCTTAATACTGTAAGCTTTTTCCTGATGTTTTCTTTTGGCATTTGCCTTTTTTCGCTTTTCTTCTTACTTCTTTTTCATTTTTTTGTTTTGTTGTGGTTCTCTTCTGTTCTGTTCTGTTCAGTTCGATTTGATAGGCCCGAAGCGAATGAATCCTAAAAATGTTTGACTGCTCCACACCACACCCAACTCTGCTCCCTGTGCTCCATCACTCACTCGATAGGCAGGGGTAGGGGGGAAGATATCTGAGCCCTGGCCCGGCGTGTTGATATGTTTATCATTGTTATTATTTATGTTTAGATTTGAATGTCAATGTCGAATGGCATCGACATCGACACGAACATTCGTTTTGGGAACTTTGTTTCTGATGAGGGAGCGGCTATGGTGGCGCACTTTGAACTTTCTTGGCATTAAGTTGTCAATTTGCGTTTTGACTTTACCCGAAATGTACACACACACACACTCACATGCACCCATGCCAAGATACATAAATCGTAAAGAGTCAAGCGCCAGCTATGGCTTAGAGTTGGGGAAAATATGTTCACTCATTCACACATGAATTGATGGTCCAGCTTTGTTAAGCTAAGGATACCTATAGATTCTATATAAAAGACTTAACCAACTTTTAAATTCGTAAGAAAAAAACAAAACAAACAAAGCCTCTCCATGGCATTTGCTACAAATACGGAAAACAAAACCCAATATAAGTTTTGTATTGAACCAAACCCCTAGTATTATCCTTAGCAAGTAAGTTAAAGCGAGTTAAAAGCTCTCTAATCTCCCTTTAAATGTCAATATCATTCTAATGTCATTGACAGAATGCGAATTTATGGTAAAAAATTTCAATTCCATTAATATCGGCTAAATGTAAAATCAAAGAGGCGTAAACAAAATTCATCTCAATTACAAACTCGATTCGAACTGCCTTTTGATTTTTGTTTTGTTTTTTAATTAGTTTCCTCATCGTTTGTAATAACTTTTTGTTTTCTAAAAGAAAGTGAAAACGAGAACATTCATCAAGAAAAAGTAAAAACAAAACAACAAAAAAAAAAAAAAAAAGTGAAAATGATTAAACAAGATGGAAGAAGTACAACAGTTAACAAAAAACAAAAAACGAAAAGAAAAAAACCAAAACAAAAGAAATTAATTTCCATTGAAAATTCCAAATGCCACTTCGAGCCGCTGCTGCCACTAAGCCAACTACAACGACAACAACAACATAAGAAGAAGACAAACAATTCGAAAAGACAAAGAAATTTTTTAATTGATTTCACTTAAAGCACCAAACCAAACCAAAAAAAAAAATTTAGGTATATATATAAGATGAGGCGAGATGAGAAAGACGAAGGAAAAGTACCAAGAGCAGCAGCAAAACTTGAAGTTTTTGGTTGGTTTTTTTTTTTTTCAGTTCGTTGGCCAACGAGGGCGGAAGGGGAATTGAAACCAAAACCAGACCAGGCCAATGCTAGGGCCCAGACAGAACGCATCAGCTCCCAAAATACACTTGACCATTAACAAAATGTAAACGCACAAGACCTATGGGCAAGAAGGAGGCGCGTTATGTCCAATGAGGAATCGTAGCCAAGTGGGCCTAATTGGCCATTATGTGGGCCCTAAGAGACATAAAAAACAAAGAGAAAAGAGAGAAGCAACGTATTTGCCATACCCTGCAATCAAAATGCATTTTTGAAGTCAACCACCAAGCGTTAAGTTGGTCACATATATATATATTAAATTGTAATCAAACCAATATTTGTTTAAAATAATGTAAGAATTGTCCATGGTGTATGAGAAAACGCTGATATACCCCAAATGTATAGGGTATCCTTCAGCAACAGATTTTGAGATTGACTTCTCGACTCGAAGGGAAAGGCGAACGAAGAGGCCTAATTAAAAGTAGCGTGAAATACAATTTGGCAATCCAACAACAAAATAATGGATTCAAGTTGAAATTAAGGATATGTCCGGTCTCACCCCCAACCATTTAAAGCCACCACCTCCCATCCCGCCCCCTCCCCCCTTGCACACTGGAAATGAAAGTGAATGGAAAAAATCAAAATTAAATTGCCCATTGAAATTGCCTTGAAAATACGAAATGTATCTCAAAGATACTTTTATGCATGGCAATGAATGAGATTGATTTAGACCAGCTGTACCCAGCCAACCAACCAACCACCCAACCACCCACTCAGTGGGGCCAGGGTTGGTATGGTAACTAAAATCTAACCGATAATTCTTACTTCATATGTATGTCTCCATCCCTCTCTCACTCTGACCTCGTAAAGGTCAACAAATTGAAAATTGGAAAAATAGATATTCCCTAACAAATAGCAAATTCGTTTTCAGTGCTTTGCTAGCTTCTCCATATGTGTGTTTAGTTGGGTGAGTGTGTGTCGGCATGTAAATTTCTCAATTAGTTGCACGGAGAAATGAGAAGGCCCAAAACTGAAATGCATTTTTACCATTTCCATTTCTGGCCATTAATCATTGACAATCTCTCAATAGAGATAGCGACAGAGAATAAAACAGAGACACACTCTGTGTGTGAGAGAGAGAGAAAGACGGGGCAGTAAGCGAGGGAGACAGAAAAAACAAGCGATTATGTTGAAAAACTCAGCAAGAGTCCAGCAAAAGTCACGCACATGATTTTTGGAACTACAAATTTCATTGGAAACCTACAAAACATACAATTTACAAATAAAACGTATGTGAATAAGATAAATGTTTACATATTTACTTGAAAACATATATTTATATACTAAAATATGATCACATTGAATTTTTGTCCAACTGATATTTAAAATCTATGGACAGATACACTTTGAATTGGGCTCTCAAAACGTCAGTATATGAACATTATCTACATACATATATACTTTACATATTCGATGAGGTCTATTATAATGATAATATACATATAGCCATTAGGTAAGGTGTATGATGATTGAACATAAGTTTTTGAATAAGATCACATTGATTTTTCAATATTTTCTAATACAAATAAAGATCAGCTTAAATCTAGATGAAAATGGCTAACATGCCCAGCACTGCTCTTGACTCTCTTTGGCTCACAATCGTTCTGCCTCTATCTCTCTCTTAAATAGCCCCAAGATCGTACAGTGAAGGAAAGAAGTCCACATACACCTCCAATTTTGCCATAATTCGGAGTTTTGCAATAAAAATTAAAATTGTAAGTATGCCATAATTTAGAGGACCGAAAGTTAACTTTATACGAGAAAGAAAAATGCAAAAGTAATTTGATGCGTCTTTTTGGAGTTCTCTATTCCTTAATGAACATTTGGCGATGTATTTCGTCCTTTTCTGCCAACTAGTTTTGTTTTTGGAAGGACTTTTGTAAGGATACTCTAAAACGGACATTAAGTTACTCGATTTTTTCCTAGACTAGATCCTGTTTATAAAACTCTGAGCAATAAGGAAGACCTAAAAAAAAGCAATTTGTCGAAAAGTCTTAAAAAATACCAAATATCATTGTTTTTTTACGTTATTAAGAGGAGGGATTTCGGTGTATGTAGACATTTTTCCCATCACTTTTTCTGTTTTTTGTTTTTTTTTTTTTCTCGTATAGAGTTAACTTTCGGTCCTCTAAATTATGGCATACCTATATTTTTAATTTTTATTGCAAAACTCCGAATTATGGCAAATTTGGAGGTGTATGTTGACTTTATTCCATCACTGTATGTACGATCATTGCGCTCTTAGCAACGAAACGACCCGAAACGAGCCGAGCCAAGACAAGACCGAAAAGCAATGCGACACGATGCGACGCCCGCACCATTCCAAAAACAACTGTGAACGTGAATGGTAACGGTGCGTGAGAGAGCAAACATAAAATTTACAACAAAAAGAAAGAAAAGATATAAAAGCGATCGGTAATAATAATATTCCGGGACGGCGGGCAAAAAAAAACCGGGGAGACAACAAAAATGGTTCCAATTTCTATTTTTGTTTTTGTGTTTGCAAAAAAAAAAAAAGAATTAAATAAAAAACAACAACAGAGAAAGAAAGAAAAGACCAAAAGTATAAGAAAGAAAGAGGGAGAAAACATGTGTATATTGTTAACAAACAAAAAATTTACAAAAAAGTCATGTGCAATTTGTGGGAAAACGTGCATAACTTTAATTATTACTTTGCCCCTCCCTCCCAACCCACCTCATGGCCCCTTCCCATGGAGCCCTCTTCTTACTCTTTTCATTTATTTCTAACTGCGGAAAGGAAGTGAAATTCTTTCATATTTTTCTCGATGAGAGGATATGCCAAATATGAGATCAATCCGATTATAGAGTCTATATACTTCCAATACTAAAGCTATTCGCTTTTCAATATCGATTTGACCTAGTTTAAAGCGATCGCAGCAAATCTGTCGTCTATATATTAACATTATACAAATTTGTGTGTGTGTGTGTGTTAGTGATTTATTTGTATAATACTTTAAACAATTTCACTTAAGATGGCTCAACTTACTATACTTTTTTATATGTATTTAAAACGTTTGCCATTGGAATAAACTCAGTGACTTAATATATCTATTTAATATAGAACGAAGGAATTAGTATAACTACTTGTAAAGTTAACCGGCTAGTTAAATTGGTTAGTTCTGGGCTTTAAGTCCATTACGAAGTAGAGGAAAGGAGCTTCGGTTAGACAGTTAGTCAAAAGGTTTTAATTGTTAATCTCAGTTTGTTTTTGTTGTTTTCTTTTTCAACTAACTAATAATTTTCGAATCCCTTTCAATTCTTCTCTTTTTCAGTATATTTTTTGTGATTTTTTTTTCGTGTATAAACTGGCTATTGTTTTTGTTTTATTTTGCGTGTACCTTAAAAATAAAAAGGAAGGAAAATGGGAAAAAAATTGAAAATGTGAAAACGAAATGAAAATTGCATGGAAAAATTGCAATTCTTTGTGCATAAATTGTGAATTGTGTACAACAAAAGCGACAAGCGCAGCGACAACAACAACAACAACAACGACGACAACAACAAAGAAAAAAATATAATAATAATAAAATGAAAGGCAGCAAACAACAACAACAGCAAGAAAACTTTAAACAATTAAATAAAATTTAGTTTATGAAACAAAATCAATCAATAACAACAACTTCAAATATTAATTCATATGCAAATCCAGTTTATTATATACGTTTTTGTATATGTATATGTGTGTCTTCTTTAACTTTTTTTTTGGTTTTGTGTGCGTGTGTGTGCCGTGTTAAACAATTATTTGTTGTTAACCCACAAACAACAACAACAACAAGAAAAACCATAAATTCATAACGAAAAGCAACAAAAACAGAGCAGAGGAAGAGAGAAAAAAAAACCAAAACAAAACCACAACCAAAAATTATCAACAATAACAGCAACAACAACAGAAACAACTTTACGTCTTTCTCTCTTTCATCTCTTCTTTCATTCGCCTGGATTATAAAAAGCAGCAAAAGTAAGTTTTTTTTTTTATCATTTTCTTCTTCTCTTGCCACATACATATGTATATACTTACATACTTATATAGATATATACCCTAAAACCCAATATAAATATGTTTATTAAGTCGCCAAGTTAAGAATTCTAGAATTTTCCATCTTTCAAATATTTTGACTTTAGAGTTTATTTCTTCTTTTATAATCAAATCAATATTAGACCTAAGAAATATTTTATGAATTAAATCTAGAAAAGTATGAAGTTATACTGAAGAAGGTTTAAAAATTTAATTTTTAATCTTCTATATAGTATCTAGGATTTTTATTACGTAAATATTGTATATATACGCGAAAAAAATGATGAAAATTGGCTTTTGGTTTGATAATTTAACATCAACTTTTTGAAAATGAATTTTTCCCTCTAAATCTCTAGATCTCCTGACAGTTTTCCAATTGAAAACAATCGTAAAACAATATTGTTCAGATTTCTAGGGTATATAAACATCGGCTTTAGTAAATATAATGCAAGCCACTGATTTTTTCTGTTGGTTTTATTTATTTTTTTTTTTTTGTTGGCTTCGTTTAAAACATGTTTTTAAATGCAAATTCAATTGAAGTTAACTTAAAGTGGGCGAAATTTTTAGTGGTTTATTTTGAGAGGTGAAAAGGCGGATATATAAGATAAAATATTAACAAATGAATATGTTTGGCTCAATCTCAGCACTCACACTGTAAGAGAGAGAGAGAGACAGAGAGAGATCAGATGAGATAGACGACAGGAAAGCAATCAGGCTAAGGAATATCCCAATTTACTGACTTAGTGAAAATTATTATTATCCTGGGAACTATTTTCGTTTCATCTGATTTCACCATATTGAGATGCATTTGAAATAGTTCTAGAAATAATTGAACATCTGGCACAAAATAAAATGTAGAAAACCCTTAATTGAATTCGCACACATGTTTTCGCATATAATCACAGCATGGAAGAGTTTTTTTTTTTTTTTGTTGTTGTTCCTTTTTGGTGTTCTGGTCTATTGATCTCAAATAGACGACCTTCGCTGCGTGTTATCAGTTTTGACCAACGGGCAGCAAATGATGAGAATGATGAATGATTATGAATTTGCCATACACGTTAGATCATTTGGAATCAAATGTAGTGTGGCTCGTTTCCCGTGTCAGTGGGAAAATGAGAAGGTTTAGGCATTTGTAATTGCATTTAATTGTCTTGTCGCATCTGTCTGCCTGGTTTTCTTTGGGGGTGATCGGGGAGGAGGGGAGGTTCGAAATTTAAAGTTCAAATGCCAGACCAATGCGACGCACCACATGGTCAGAGCGAAAAAGTCATTATCAACTTTAGAAAGTGTTACAAACGGCACGCAAATCAAATTAGAGGAGACGCAAAAACAAATACTAAACGCACCACAAACACACACACACACACACACACACACACACATACAGATACAGTTCACATACACAGAGAACGTGAAATTAAATCAGCGCGACAAAAAAACACGCACACAAAATCCATTTTCGTGGCCAGTCAAACGAAGACTGATAGCGTGTTGGGTGGTCCGAGACGGATGAAATAGTGGGACAGACTGGGATGGGGTGATGGGCGGGATAGGGTCATGATAAATACTTAGTTAGTTGTGAAATTGATTCAAACTGAACTGAACTCAACTCAATCAAGGGCCACACACACACACACACAGTAGGCGTCGAATCTAAATCCAAATCGAAATCCAAATCCGTTGATTTGCATCAACAAATCAACATTGAACAACAGCAAAAAAAAAAAAAAAAATAAAATTTTAGCACTATTTTTGCTACCACATACACATATATGTATGTATGTGTGTGTGTGTATGTAGATACGTGCCCGTATAACCCAATAGATGGCTGATGTGACCTCACATTTCCGTTTCGTTTAACGAATTTGTAATCGGAAGGTATGCCACTTATATGCACACATCATCATCTCCAATGCATTGCCATGGCATTTAATTTCCACCCGAAAACGTACTTACCGTTCAGAATAATGAAATAATCACACTAAATGCTGAAACGAAAGAATAGAACAAAAGAAAAATTATGTCATTTAATTGCATAAACAGTTTTTTGTAATATATCAATGAACCAATTTATCATTATTTCTAGTCAATATAGTTTGAAACTTTGAAATTTTGAATCATTTTCTAACTGATTCATACTACAATTAACAATAACATTTATACTTCAAAATTCAATTCAATTCCAATTCGTGACATAAACCATTTTCTATATCTTTGAAAATGTCGGAAATGTCAGTCATTGCATCCAGTTTGATTAGATTTGAAACCTTTTGATCTTTAAGCCAGCTTCAGATCATTCTTAGGAGTAAAAGTCTAAATCATAGACAAAGCTGATTGCCTGTAAATCTTCAATCAAGTTTTGCAATCAGCAGAATTTGCTTGTGTCCTTCTTTGTTTCGAAATTTTGAATTTGAAGAATACTTTTATATTGATCTGTAGATCTTTTTTGTAATTTACTAAGTTTCGCTCACGTAACTCTAAGCAGTCGTACTTGTCTTGTACTACACTAATGAGCGGATCATAAGTGAATTGACTATACTATATAACACTATACTATATAGTAATAGATATTTATTTGTATATGTAGTCATCTCTGACATTTAATGTATTGTTCTTGCATTAAACATAAGAAAACACCTATAAATTTTGTTTAATTTCCATGCACTTGTTGATTGTTGTATAATATTTTGGCTAATAAAGTAAGAATAACCGTTAGATGCCTTATTTAAGCCCCAACATATACATATACATACATCCCCCTCCACCTTCATCTCCCCCACCATTTCACTCTCCAGATGGCCAACAGCAACAACAACAAGTGCAACGTAGCGTTTCCTCACTTAGATCTGGCATATTTATTTAAGCATGAAAGCCATGGGTTGATGGTAGGGGGCAAGCGGGAATAGTCATAGCGCTGAGTCATCGAAAAGTCTGAGAAAGAGAGAGAGATAGCGAGTGGGGACTGGGATTGGGACGAACCGAATGGCACCGGGATCACTAGCTAGCTGGAGGCAGGCAGTAACCATTCGCTTCATCCGACCGCCCAAAGCCAACGATGCGTCAAAGTGTCGACGAACGTCCGACGAATAGCCCTTTAAGCAGGTGGACGGGAGGCGGTGATGGGGCGGGGACGGGGACGGGGATGTTACGCTTTTGTGGTCAATGTTGTTGTTGTTGTTCTTGCTGCTGTTGCCGCTTACCTTTGCCACCAGCAGCAAGCGGAAGCAGTAAACACAGTTGGGGCAGCAACAGCGGCAACAGTTTACAGTCAACGTCAGCGTCATCCGACGTCCAATCGTCCAAACGAAATGAGAATTGTACGTACAGGTGCACCGACCTAGCGACCAACCGACCCACCGAACGACCGCTTGGCTGCCTCATTTGATGTTCTTCCTCATGTTGTTGTTGTTGTCGTTGTGGCATATATGTACATATATACATATGTATATGTATATATATTTTTTATTGTTCTTGTTTGCCTCCGCTCGTAATTTACATTACACTCCATGGCCGACAGTCGTCGTTTGTCTTTCTTTATGTTGCCTGCCTGCCCGCCCGTCCCCTCTTACATGGTGGATTGGGGAGTCAATTCCTCCCCCTACCCCCACTGCCCCTCTTTCTCTTTCTTCTTCTTAGTTGCCGTCTCCTTCTTCTGCATAGAGGGAGCCTCCTTCTTCCGCTGCTGCTGCTACTTCTGATATAAGCCAAAGCTTCTCAGTCATCGTAGTAGTCGTTGTCGTCGTCACAGCTGAATGCGTCGCTGCTACTTCCGCTTACAATTCGCTTCGTTTTATTACACATTTTTATGCCCCAGTATATTTATAGGGTATTTACAGGGTATAACCGAACAGACAAGGCAGGAAGGCAGGAAGGAAGCAACGCCTATTATCACATTAGATACATATAAGTTAAATCAATAGATTTCACACGATCCCGTGAATTTGTGAGTTTCCCTTTGCATTTTCCATTTCCAATCTAAGAGCGTTAAGTTTCCATTTAAAGTTTGATGGTGGAGCGGGGGTAGAGCAAAAAAATTGTAAAATTAAACGTTGTCACAAACCGCAAATGTGACAAGCACTTAATTTTCGCCTGCTACATGTAAATTGCATGCCAAGTGGATGCCAAAGAACAACAACGACAACAACAATATCATTAACAACAAAACAGTTACCAGGATCCAGTTAGTCAGTCCAGGCGACATCAAGCTAAAGCCAACATTGAAACAACAAGAACAAATGATGAGAAACAATCAGCCGCAAAAGGACAAAGAATGAATAATGCTATATTAATAATTCATCATTTTATTTGACTTCTCCTTTGAGTAAGTTGAAACAAAGCGATAATGAAATTTTTAGATCTTTTGATTCGGCAAACTATTGTCAATACTTGTAAACAAAAAATACTTGAAAAGTTTTTAACACTTTGAGAACTCATTCAATGGCATTCTCCCACTAAAGTTGACCAATTTGTTGGTAGGCATTTGGGGCTCCAACCACCTCAGTTTCCACTCTCATTCTTCTGGCCACCATTTCGTTTGCATCACACCTTTGGGGAATGTTTCTCTCTCTGTGTGTGTGTGTGGCAAGTGTGAAAGCATATGTTTCTAGCACGATATTCGCGTTTCGCCCCACAAAACTAAAGGGATATCTAAAGGGGGTGGTGTTGGTGGGGGCGTGGCACGTAGTTGACATGTTGAGAGGCACCGTGAACAATTTTTGCAATGTGCATTGCAGTTTTTGGTGTAGTGCAAAAATTAAAACGTGTGTTTCTCCCAGGCTTTCATGTTGGCTTTGTTGTTTGTGTTTGTGTTCGTGTTTTATGTTGTTGTTGTTGTTGCACTAGGAGGGAGTAGAAGCAGCAGCAACATTGTCGCTGGCGTCCGTTACAGCTGTTTGCGGTGGCCAGCAATGTTTCTGGTTGACAATTTTTCGTATGGCTTTTTGGCATTTTTATCATATTTTTTGCCAACGTTATTTTGCTTTTTTTTCCGCTTTTGTGAGTATGTTGCCGCAGTATTTAAAGCGTATGTTGTTAGGGTTCTTCTGTTTCTTCTCTCTCCTCTCTCTCTCTCTCTGTCTTTCTGTCTGTGTTTTTGATGTTGTTTATTATGCAGTATGTTGCGTTTTTTTCTTCTTTTTTTCGGGGTTTTTTCATTTTATGATAGTCAACAACAATAAAGCCATGCCCAAAAAATTGCCCATGGCATCACATTTACAACGCTTTTAACGGCAACAACAGCTCTAACATCAACATAACATAATCCAATGAGCTTATTACATGAAACAAGTATAGATATATCATAAAATATATATAAATGAAGGTGAACCAGAAAATATAACCAAAAGAAAAATCAACATAAATGGATTTCATTGAAGAAATCTTAAAGGGGTTAAGAGTTAAAACTCAAATATGCATATAGAATGGAAGCACACAAATCAAATTATAATTCACATTTGGCAAACAAACAAATATGATGCCAAGTCGGAGGGCAAATAACAAAAAAAAATCTACAACAATGATACATGAAACACTTGCACCAACAACGATGACAGCAGCAGCAACATTATTCTCATTGTTAACAGAGGAGAGCAGCAGGAGGAGGAGGAGTTGTAGGAGGTCGTGTTGAAAATCATGTGAGAAATGTATGTAAAATTGTTGCGACAGCGAAATGCAAGCAAGCAAGCAAGCAAATTGCCCCTCAACCATCCACCCACCCATCTAGCATCTCGGTAACAACACCCACGCCAATGCCAAGCAAATGAAGCGGGGCCAAAGTTTGCAGTCAACAACAGCAGCAACAGCAACAGACAGCAGCTGCAGCTGTTGCTGGGTTGCTTCTTGGTGGCATCTTCTGGAGCGGATTCCCATGAACTGAATGGCGCTCACAATGATACAGAGGCAGACTGAGAGACTGGGGGGTACCAACTAGCTGACATGTTGCTGATGTTGCAGACAGCAACAGCAACAACAGCAGTAGCAACAACGACAACAGTGGCAACTTGTTAACTTTTGTGTTATGTCAATGATTTTGTGGTCGAAGCAATTGAATTGATGATGATAATGACGACGACGACTACGATGCTGACTAATCAGAGCAAACGACCGAAAGACCATGGGTGGTCTTTCGACCCCTCCCCCCGCTCCCTAATCACCCATTCGTCACTTGTGTTGACGCCCACCTGTTTCGGCGGGTTGTGTGGGTAGTTGGGTAGCCAGGCAGGCAGCCCATGAAAGTTATCACGACTGACAGACGGCGAGAGAGGGAGAACGTGAGATGTGGCTGAAGGATAAATCAAGAAATACACAAAAATTATTCAGCTAATGAGTGTTGCTTGTGGATCTCGACAAATAGCAACATGTTGCTGCGGGGTGGCAGCAACAACAACAACAACAACAGGCAGAGACAACCAACAAGCATTAACAATAACAATGATAAGCAGAGCCAATGGGTAGAGAGTTTAATGACTTTATGAATGAGGCACAAAAGAGAGAGAGAGAGAGAGAGAGAGAGTGAGAGTGAGAGAGAGAGAGAGAGAGAGGAGAGATGAATGATAAATGAGATGAACGATGAGAAGTTTATCTAATCAAAATCACGGAAATTTATGGGAGAGAAAACATTGGAAAATCTGAGAAATGACAACTAGGAGCGGGGGATATGATGAGATGAGGTGGGGAACACATTGACCTCCATTGAACTGATCATGCAATAATTAGCCAAGTACACCGAGAGAAATCAAGTGAGATTCTAACATTGTCAGGCCTCCTCTTGGTTCTCTATCATCTTGAGATTACACAAAAAGCAATATACATATAAATCTTTCCATAAACATATATGAATATATAATGCATATTGCCCATATTCATTCTATTTGTCATTGTTGATAATGACTACAAGTCTTTAGTATGCCACCCTCGCCCAATCCCCCTCTCTCCTTTCTCCCTGACGCTGTAAGTGAACAAAGTTCTTAATGTTTGCGTTCTTTTTTTTGTGTGTGTTTATGTTCTTTCTGTATTGAATACCCTATGAAACGAAGGGCATATTCATTACGCTTTACAGACTATGCTTAAAATTACCATTTTTTTTTGAAACCGAGCCAAAGAGAAGTAAAAGTGTATGGAATTTTCGGTATAAACATTGACTCAATGTTGACTACTTCTTGGTATTTTTCTTCTGGTTCTTTTTTGGCTGTCCCTGACATCGGGACTGGCTTTTGATGGCGACGACATCTCCTTGTCATTGTCAGGCGCAATTAATGGAGCTTTAATCATGTCTTGGTCGACGTCTCGAGCGAAGAACGAATAACAGCCGTCGTCTGTCTTCATCATCATCATCGTCGTCGTCGTCGTAGTCGTCATCATCATTTGCGGCATATTGCAATTGAGCTACACGGTTTATGAAGAAGTCTTCTCGGTCTAAGAATTCAGTTAGGTCCAATAATAAAATGCCAATATCATAATTATCGTTATTCCCCTCTATTGCTGTCATTAGTCATAAATTTTAACTGTCTTATAAATGGTAATCATCGTATATAATAAATACCTTGCTCTTATGTCCCACCAAAAAAAAAACCAACTGGGGTAGGTGAAGTGGTAGGGGGAGGAGAATACAACTAAAAATTTGCGTTTAATTTAAACACATTTTTGTTGTGCTTTTTCTTTTTGTTGTTGTTGTTGTTTGTGTTTTGTTGTATTTTTAACTTTTAATCTTTTAAATTTTTTGCATAAGCGCAAAATTATAAACAGCAATAAAAAGTAACTGAAAATGAAATTTATAAAACAAAAAAAATAACAAACAAAAATTGTCAACATACTAACGAAATTTCAATACCCTGACATTAGCCAAAGCATATGGCTAATATATACCTAGTTATCAAGCTGTATACTGTAGGTTACTCTATCTGAAATACATAATCCAGCTTTCTGATTGAGTTATAAGTTGTTGATATAACCAATTTAAACATTTGAATTTAATTTATTTTTTGTTTCTAAAGTTAGGGAAATCTTTATATTGTTATAATATTAATTGATTCAAAGCTTGCTTAAACCCATCAGCGGCGCACATTTCTAAGAATCACTAAGAAGGATTCAGGCAATCTACAAATTCATATGGATATGAAAAGATTCTTCAATTTGGGTCGATCAAATCATTAGCTTTATCTATTCTAAATTCCATATTATCTAAATGCAAATGCTTGGCTCATTTTTTTGAAATATACCCATATCCAGGTTTAGGGTATATCCACATTAACAACAAGACAAACATCGTCGATTGCAACAGGCCAAGACAAGACAACGTTGACGCTGACGTCGACGTTGAAGCTGACAGTGGCGCTGACATCGGCGACAGCATTTGGCGCTAATTTGATTTTTGTTGCTTTTGCGGCGCCTCAGACAGTCTTGCAGTTGTTGCATTTGTTGTAGTTGTTGTTGTTGCCGGACTGGAAATGGGGAGTTACATTTTGACATTTAAACGTGTTTTTGGCACTTCTGGCGGCATCTTCTTCTTCTTCACGTTCGCCTTTTTCGTCGTTGTATACAAATTTTTATTATCTTTCTCGATTTGCGTTTTGTTTTTATGGTTTTGTTATGTGTGTGAGAAAAAAAATCAAAACAGCAAAACAAGAAAAAGAAAAACAATTTCAAAAATTAAGCCATTAACATTCAAGTTTTCTCCTCATCAAATTGAAAGTCAAGAAATAGAAATTGACACTTACTGAATTGTATTTTTTCACCCAGTGCTTAGAGGGGGATAATAGATCGATAGATTAGGCAACGCATCAAATCGATAAAAAAAAAACTAAAGCCTATCGATAGCAATGAATTCAGTTTGGCTTGTTTTCCTTTTACTTTCTGTATCTAATTCATCCATTGAATTGATATGTACATACATTTGTAAAGAAAATGATTGATTCCCCTTCCGCTCCATCCAGCACGAAATATTCCTTTCCAGATTGAAATAGACAGTCAGAGAATTGCAGAGAGGATGAAGTCACATTCAGTGGTTAAGGCTCAGCGAGGCGTAGAATTGAACTGTCAATTTTCCTCAAATCTCTCTCCAACTGAAAATGAGAATCGACTTCCTTCTATTTCGGTCAAAGAAAAACAATAAACAAGGATTTGGAGCACACTTTGATTGCAGAGCACAGAGAACTCCTAATCGTCTGATGGAAATGTTTTCGTTTTATATTGTACATTTTATATGTATTAAGTAGTTGCTTATGCTTAAATTGAGTTATGCAATTGACTTTTGTTATTATTATTGTTCTTGCTATGTTCTCTTATTAGTTCAAGGTCAGACTTGGGCTTTGCCTTTACATTTAGTTTAGTTTAGTTTTAGTTGAATGCGCCATTTGGTTGTTTTTTTTTTTTTTTAATTTTTTTATTCTTGATTAGCAGGCAACTTCCTCTTGGTTACCATTTCTACATTTCCACAGAACACACAAAAACAAAAAAAAAACAAACTACAAAATATATCTGGAATGAAAAAAAAAACTTTATCAGCATCCCCTACATTTGGCGGGGGTGTCAGTGGTGCTGGTGGTGCTGGTGATTCTGCTTTGTATGAATATAGTGGAAACATTTTGCGTTATTCAATTTAATTTACAGTTGTTAAATTTATGTAAACAGAATTTAATTGAATTAAGGCAACGACTAACAGGATACCCTCTAAACAATAATGCTCTGTTTTTCTATAGACTTGCTTCTTTTTTGCTTTCTTTGAGGATATATGAAATAAAACCAATCCAAGATGGAATTCTTTGTCCATATTTAACTCGTTTTAGTCCTATGTAAATATATAGAAACCAATATAGAATATATTTGTAACTGTTTTGATTTTAATTTTCATTCTATAAAATTTCAATTCCAGCAATTCCACAGAGACTGAAAGAAGAATATAGAGATATCCAGAGAGTGAAAGAGAAAAGGAAGTGAAACGCAACGCATCCTGTGCATCATTCATTGACGCGAACACGGACACGAACTTAAAAACGAAACAGAGGAAGTTTCACCCATTGTCGTGTTTTTCCTCTTTTTTTTTTTTGTTTTGGTTAGTTCCTATTTTTGTGGCCCCCAACAATTTTTTGTGGTGCTTTTTCATGTTGATGCCTTGGCCTTAAAAAAAAATAAGGGTGAGTACTATAAATTGTTGTGGCAATTTTTTTTATTGGGAATTGGGAACAATTGATTTAAAATGGGGTACCATAAATTACACACATTCATACACACATACATTCACATTTGATTTGTTTTTGGGACTTTGCAACACTGATTAGTGCTGGCCAATACAAGTAAAGCTTTTGACTTTTGCAACTCTGACAATGAGAGAAATGTACATACTTTCTATTTAGATAGTGTATTTAATGTTCGTTGAGTGTAACAAAACATTTTTCCCTATGCCCCACGCAAACCTTTGACTCCGCTTTAACAATGAGAGAGACAGAGACTCTCTTTCGCTCTTTGTCTGCTAGAAATGCATTTTCAACGAAAGACTTTTCCTTTGGTTTTTCGGTTTTGTTTTGTTTTTGATGTTTTTTTTTTTTGTCGCTTTCTTTGTTTTATTTCTTTATCAGCGACAGCAACAGCAAAAGTAATTGCCATAAATTACGTGAAAAGTTGCCAATTGTATTGAAAAGTTACAAAATTCAAAAATTAATGAACTCATTCGCTGTTGCCGCTGTTGCTCCTGTTGTTCTTGTTGCTGCTGCTGCCTTTTTGGTTCAATAACATTTCAATTGCGTTGACATAATTTTAATTAAAAAATAAAAAAATAAAAAAAAATACCAAAACAACAACATAAAATCGACACACAATGAATTTTAAAATGTCGATAAGTTGACTTCAAGCTGAGTTAACGAAAAGTGAGTGGGGCTGCAAGGGGGTGGGGTGGAAACATTAATGAATGGGGGGAGATTCAAAATATACATACAATATAAATGAGACTACGAAATTGCTGGCTAACGGGGTTAACCAACCAACCAACCAACCAATCGACCAACCAGGGGGTCACAATTTGCATTTAATTGCATTTACCAGGGCTGCATGCCTAATACCCCAACTCCAGCCCTGATATGGTCGACGATCCCTAATTTACCATGCTAAACACGCGACAACAGCAACAAGAACAAATTGTGCGTGATCGGAGACAGAGAGAGAGATAGAGAGAGAGAGAAAGATGGGGAATGGAATTGGGGATTCCAAAAGACTCTGCTGTCCATACTGTGACCCGGAAGTGATAGCAAAATGCAGATAACTCAATGCACTTCATTCTCCCTCTCCCTCCCTCACTCCCGCTGTCATTTGCTGTCTCTGTCATTTAGATGATTCTGTCTCTGTGCCTGCCCCTGAATAAGAGATTGTGCAACATTCGCACGAAATCAGCAAATTATTCATTTTCGTGTACATGACAAAATTGTTTATCACCATAATAGTCGAAATACATAAGAAAACATAATCAGTACATGCGTTCGACAGGCCTCATTATGATGATGATATTTATGACGACAACTTTGATTTATTTAGTATTAAGTACAAATGTACTAACAGAATTCATTCGCAAAACAACAAGCTTCCCCCAAGGCTAAAGACACAAACTTAAGATACTTCTAATCTGAAATTCCACTTTTTTAATTTGTTAATTCACAATTCTTTCCATTCTCCTCGATGGCACTCCCTTTCATAGTATTGCGTAATCAGGGGGAGGGCCCCTTTCGGGGCTCGACCTCCAGAACAACATTATTATAGTTTGAGTAGTTTTCCCTCAAACGAAATCGACATGCAAATATGATATATTCTTGGGATTTGGACACCATTATTGGATGATTTTCATTTAGTATTAAAAAGAATTAAAGCGAAAAGATTTTCAAAAAAGTTAGGTAATACTATATTTTTTCTGAAGCCAAAAACCTTGTTTCATCTTTAGTTAAGGGAGTTTAGAACTAGAATCGACAATAGAGATCATAAATCAATATCAATTTAACTATTTTTTATGACTTCGTTGAACTTTGGTTACGCTATACGTAATATAGAAACTTGAAACTTTTGCATAATCAAAGAAATTGAAGATTAATAATTATGCCAAAGATTTATCTCACACGTTTCTGATTTTTCATTATTTTGATTAAGTTATCTGAAAATGTTTTTACATCGTACATATGTATGTACGTATGTATGTACATATATAATATGGCATGAGATATTCAGTTCTTTTGCTGTTACTCATTTCCATTCCGAGTTCGATTTTCATTCTCGATAGCAAGTCAGGTCAAGCTCACTTAATGCCATAACAATAACAATTATTTATCAATTAAGTTACATTTAATTCAATTCAATGCAAACGCCTGCCCGTTCGATGTTTTTTTTCTTCCTCTCAACCTTTTGTGCTCTTTCTCTCTCTTTCTCTGCTGATTTTTGTCAACGTTGGCCACTAAATAAAAATTTATGCGAAAAGTTCAATTGCGTTCAAAATGTCAATAATTTCTTGTTGTTTTTGTTGTTGGGTTGTACTTCTGAAATTGTCTCATGAATTTTGCATACCAGGGCAATTTATTTATTTATTGATTTACTTTTAGGCCCCAAAACTGTGCAGAAAGCGAGAGACAGGGGGAGAGAGAGACCGACAGTCAGATAGATAGATAGATGGGTAGATAGATGGTTGGTTGGATGGATAGACACTTTGCCTACCACCACCACCAGCATCAGCATCATGATCATTCTCTCATCTCTGGCCTAGTTCATTCACATATTCACACACAACAATTATACGCAGATTGTTTTCACATTTCCATTTTGGCTTTCAGAATGGGCAAACGTGTCAAAGGTGTTTGCAATTTTGCAGTCAATTGGCATTAATTGAGTGTGAACACAAAAATATTTTGTAAATTGTTGTTGCCGCTGCTGTTGCCGCCTCTTGGGTAGCTTTGCCACAAATGCGCCGCGCAATATGCAAATTGATTTGGCCGAACAATTCATTTCACAAAATGTTGCATAAGCCGCAAAACGCCAAACGGCCAAACTGCCAAATTGCAGCTGCAAAAATAAAATAAAATAACCCACTTAGAGTACGGGTGACACTCGCAGGGTGGACACACACACACACACACACACACGAAGAATAATCTTCATTTTCATCTCCATCTATGGCCTGTTTTCTCCTTTTTCTCGACTCATAGAATTCTCTTACGCACATTGGGAACATCATTTCACACCTCTTCGAACAGAACTGAGGGAGGGGAAACCAATTAGTGGAATTATTAATCGATGCAAAAACCGGCTGAACACGATTTTAATGTTATACTATAAATTTCAAATTGTAAATGTTAAATATTTGTTATTATTTGTTGTGTTGTGTGTGTGTGTGTGTTTTTTTTTGTTTTGTTGTTTTTTGTGTGGCCCTTTTATTTGGTTTTGCGTTTTTTGGCAACATATGGAAAGACATGTTGGCGGTTTTTCCTGTTGGCTGACTGCAAAAACCGCGGGCGGGGCGGGTTTGAGCCGGGAACGGAACGGAACTGACGGCTTTGGTAACCTTGTGGGTTCACCCCGCATAAATATTCCTAGGTTTTCCACAACATTTCTCTTCTGTGTTGACTAGCAAACAGAAAAAAAAAACTGGCTAATTAAACCAACCTTCAATTGTAAAGATTTGGTTAGCCATTGGGTCGACTTTTGAGATATCCATTAGACGAAACTCAGTGCCGCCACCTATTGGTCAATAATTCTTTGTATTCCAATTAGATTTCAGCGATTATTTAAATGATATAATGACTATATAGAGAAGCAATAAAAAGTGGATCAACTATAATCGAATATATATACTTCTCATCCAAAACTGTTTACAGGGTATTTAAAAAAGGGAATAACGATTGAATAAAATCAAATTCAATTCCCAATATTATGGAAATATTTTGAAATAGTTTAACATTTCGCATTCGGTTTGAATTCAATAGTCAGTCAGTCCGACAGTCAGTGAGTCGGTCAGTTATGTTTTATGTAATTTTCGTGAGAGGCCAATCAAAAACAAGTCAAATAAAATACAATTCACAGCAACAGCAACAAAAAGAGAAAACAATTGTTGACTTTTATTTGCACGCGTTTTTTCTCTTTTTTTCTTTTTTTTTTTCTTTGTTGACGTTTTCTGGCGCAACAACAACAACGAAAATTTCAAGGCCAAAACCTTTATTTGTGCCATACATATACCATTCGTAGTGCATGCACTAGCACACCCTGCCCCCTTTCCAGCCCAACCCCACCCCGCCCCCCACGCATTGGCTTCAATTTTTGTTTAGCTTTTGCGTTGTGTTTGTTAAACATAGAAAAATTGCCAAATGAACCGATTTGCTGCTTTGCTTGGAAGAGTGGTGAGCGGCGGTGTGGTGGGCTGTCTCAGGTGGGTGGGTTATACCCCGGACATGTGCCATGAATATGGAAAAAGAAAAAAAGATTTCAAGATTTTTGCCTTTTTGGATTTTAAATACATATTTTCATTTACGCAAATTGCTTGTTGTTTTTGCTGCCGCTTTGGCGCCTTAAATAATCAAAATAAATATTCAATTAATTCTGTTTTCATGCACATAATTATGTAAACAATTTCAATCAATTTCCGATTCATATATGCATATCGTTGGGCTTAAAAGTGTCAGTAGTTATGACTCTTAATATGCAAATTACTATACATATATCCAATTGAATCATTATTTCGTTAAAGTTGACTGATTTATTCAGTACAATTCATTTGAATTGTTTTTGATGGCTTTTCCCATACTTTCCATTATCCATTATCGGCCAATGCCAAGATCTACTTTCTCAGTGAGCCACCAAAACCCCACCAAAATAAATGTTGTGCCATGGTGGTGGTCCGCCTCCGCCCCCTCTCCAGTGGACCTTATCGATACTTATCTTTACTTTGTCGCTTTGAATGCTCGGTTTGTTCCATGTTCCATGCAATTAGATGTCGCCGTCATCATCATCATCATTGTTGTTGTTGTTGTTGTTGTTGTTCATGTGAGGTAGTCACCAATATGCGCCATCATTACACATGCGACTATCTCTCGGTTTGCTGAGTATCTAAAAAGTTTGTTTCACATGCACTTGTTGCAGTTGTTGTTGCTTCTGTATTCTGGTATTATTTTGCTTCATTTTTTTTCTCTCCCTCTCCCTCTATTCTTTTTTGTGTGTGTTGTCTGTCTGTCTGTTTGTGTTTGTCTCTATGTTTCTGTTTGTATGTGTATCTTTTGAATTTGGCCAGACAATGGGCCGGAGTTGCGGCTGGATCTTTAATTTGAGGCTTTTTGATAAACCACAGACAACCAACACGGACGACAACGACGACGATGATGACCGTCCGTCGCCAGCAACGTCAGTCAGCAGGCAAACAGTCCCCCAAACCCAAACCCAATTCCATGCATTGATTGCTGTGTGTGAGTGTGTGTGTGTGTGTGCTCTATCTATCTACCGACATTCGAAGTTCGCCACTGATCTTGTAATTGTAGCTCATCATCATATGGCATCGTTCGTCATTCATCCGTTGTCGGGCGATGGCGTCGACATTGACAGCGTTAATTGAATTGCAAACAGCGAATAGCAAAAGGCGAAAGCTTTTTGCTTTAGCTAAAGCCACAGTCACAGTCACAGTGTATTGGAGCGATCATTATTCGCCAGTAAGCGGCACTACTTCAAGACTCTCGTGTCACTTTCGTCACTTTGGGTGCTTGAAGAATTGAAAAAGTGCCAAGATGTACGAGAAGTAGAGTGGAGTGGATTGGAGTAGAGTAGAGTGGAATAGAGTGAAGCAGAGACGGGCTTAGTCTAAGTCTTGGTGTCGAAGTCGCTGTCGGGTATCGGTGTCGATGTCAAAGTCGATATCGGTGCCATTCATTGACCTAGGTTGTGTGGGCAGCGGTTTTTGCCAGTGAAAACTATCATTTAGCTAACATTAATGAGCTTCTCTTTTTGGCTGATCGGATTGTGAGTTTACTGGGGGTTGTGCAGGTCAGTTGAGAGATTAGGTTGGCTTATCATCCACTTATCTTTTCGGCTTACCTTGCGGCCGCGGTTGCAATGCGCGTTGCAAGACGCACAATTAACCATTAACACATTGTTATCAGCAATGCCGGCAGCAATTAACCTTGGCTATCAAGTCCACGCATTCATGGTTAACAGACAGTTTGTTCTGGCCCTTTGGAGGTGATGGCAAGAGAAGAAGCAAGACAAAAGATGCAGATACATTTCTCACTTACGTAACAGATAACAACAAACAACAAACACAGAGACAAAGACAGAGAGAGAGACAAGAGTAAACATGTGGCAAGGACGCAAGAGGAGCTCTTATATATCTCTCTCTCTCTCTCTCTCTGTCTCTCTCTTTCTTTCGATCTCGTTCTGCGTAACTGTAACATTTGTATCTACGATATAGCGGAGTTTGTATCGGTGAGTGGTTCAAGGCTGACAGTCTGGCAGGTAAAGGTAGAGGTAGGCCAAGTGCACTACCTGATCACGCGTCTCTCTGGCACGATGTCTCTGCGTCTGTGTCTGTGTGCGTGTGTGTGTGTCCTGAAGAGGACAAGAAACAAGTGGCGAAAAAGATTTACCACCAACGGTGTGTAGATTCTTGTCAAGTACTTTTCCTGGAGGAGTTGTTGCTGTTGGTCGTTGTCGACCAACGACAACAACATTGCCGTTGCGTAAGTTTATCTATATACTGCTGCTGCTGCTCTCTTCCCTGTATCTTTTTTTCTTTCTTCGTTGTTTTGTATCTTTTTATCTGCATCTGTTGTTGCTGTCCCTGTTGTACTCAACGTGTTCTTGTGTTCTGCCTCTCGGCAATGTTTTTTTTTGTGTGTTTGGGTTTTGGTTTTGGTTTTCTTTTCTTTTGCGCTTCTTCGATATGAGCATTTTTCGTGTATTTTCCACAAGATTCAGTCTGTATTCAGATCTTCAGCGATTCACAAGTCTTTCGAAAATACCGTCAGCAGCAGCAACAGCAACAGCCGCAACCATTGGCAACATCGGCAACATTGGCGCGCGCGCAAAATCCAATACAAAACAATTGAGTGTGAACGAGCAAGCAAATATAAATATTTCCGTGTGTGTGTGGTGCTCTTTCGTTCTTTTTTTTTGTTTTTGTTTTTTGTTCAGTGTTTTATCATCATCATCTTCAGCAACAACAACATTAACAAGACTTCATATAATAATTGTAAGCAAAACGATACAAGTGTTTGGTAAATATAACTAACTCTGCTATACACAATGATCATTCTGTATGTATGTATGTAGGTGTGTGTGTGTGTGATGGAAAGGTATTTTCTTTAATTTTCCTATTTCTTCTACTAAAGTTTTCCAACTAAATTATACAAGACACATTTGCAAGAACAGCAAAAGAACTCGGCCAAGAGGCATATGAAAATATATCTAAGATTCAGAAAATCTGAAAGAACCAAGAAAAAAAATGTCTTCAAATCCTATTTCCATGACACGCTACACTCACACAAACATACATATATCAGACTTAACCACTGACACAACAAATTAGCCCCACACAAAACCTAATCGCTACTTATGCTAATAGCTGACTGAATTTACATATATGTATATACTTACATAGATACATATTTTAGGGAATGAAATCTAGAAGGAAGAGGAGGAGGACTGACAGTGGGAGTAGTCGAAGCAAAGGGAAAATCTCGGAAAATGACTCACTCAGTCTTTTGTGAAATTTGAAATATGTTAAATGGTTAAGGGAATCAAATTAGAACAAAAATTCATTTGATACAGCACAAACAGGGAAAATATTCTTTTTTTTCCTATAAGATAAAATGATCAGCAAGTGAAGAACTTCTTTTCATCTGACTATAGCTGGTATATTTAGTCCTAACAATCTTTTAAGCTAATATATCTTTTAGAAAAGAGTAAAAATTACCAGGTTAAAGGTTTTCAGGACTATAACATTTGATAAATCTTTTATGTGGACGCATTCTAATTTGGTTCTGAAAGGTTTAAGGTTTGAAAAGAAGAGAATCAAAATGTCATAGAAGAATTGTACCTGAGTTGATTGCATTTCGTCTTTCTCTAACGATTAATCGAATCTAATGACTTAGAATTGGAATTTATAAGAATTTGGAAATATAAAACGAAAATCATTTGTTCCTTAAGCAAAATTTGTGCAAAAATATGACATAAATGCTTATACATATTTCATAAAGTATTTGCCAAGTTGTGAAATTTTTAATTGTTGTTATTGGGACTCTTTTCTTTTCCCCCTTCCTCTCTCCATCTTACAACAATGTTTTGCTCAAATTTCATGGCTTGGTTTGGTTTCTTTGGTTTGTTGATTAATGTAAACCGATTCGAATGGCGTTTTTATGAATTCGGCACGCGTCGGCGTAAGCGAGAGTCCAATTCTGCCGCACCCACTCATTCATTCAATCAAACCACCCACCCACCCACTCACCACTGATCCACTCACCAAACACCACTGGCGGGTGTCATAAACAATATTCAACTGTCGATGGCCCCAAAAACAAAAAATCAAACAACAAAGTAAACCAGGGGAATAAAGAGACGCAAAACATTTGGAACTGCATTTTGCAGATCGTTTGCTTTCGCCTTTTTGGTTGATTCTTGTTTCTTTCTTTCTTTCTTTGTGATTGTTATTGTTGTTGTTGGCCGTTTTCATTTTCGCTTTCGCAGCAATCTGTCCAGCGGTCTCCGGTCCCCGGTTGACGGACGCTCTGTCCATCTGTCTGCGGTTTGGCAACTGTGAATGGATTATTCCCCATTTGGTTGAGATCGAAACCCAGCAGGTGCTGGCCCGCCTAAATTGGTAATAATTGGAAAACTAATTGCGTTTCTCACGCCTTGTCTGGCCCTGTGCTGCTCATTTCTGGGCACTGCCCTGCCTTCCTCTCTTCCTCTCTCTGTCTCCCTATCGCGTCTTGTTTTTGTTTAGAAATCAATTTTCCCCCCCAAAACGAAACAAAAAAAAAAAAAAACACCCCACAAATATACGAAATATATGTATATTTCATAGTCAAGTGCTTCATTGCACTCACCAACGGCGGGCACGTAGACCATACCAGACCAGATCAGATCAGACCAGACCAATGAGCTCAAATATTCAATTTACATCATTTGATTTAAATGCACTGCAATTTGCACTTATCAGAAGGGGGCAGAGATTGAATTTGATGGGATAAGATCGGAGAATGTTATGGTATGGGATGGAATGGGGATCGGATCGGATCGGTTCAGAGCATTTCGTTTCAAACAAACAACATTGATTGTGTGTCTGTTGCGAAATTGCCAGAGCTGGTCCGATGATGTCAGTAAACTTCAGACAGATAGATGCTCATTTAATTTGTCTATATAGTATATAGTATGTAGTATATAGGAATAGGTATACATACATGTACATATATATAAATGCATTTTCATCTTCTATATACTTATATTTTTTTGTGTAAATATATAATTCAATTATGTGCAAATTATTTCCCATACAGAGTAAGAAAATACTGAATCTCGTTCTCAATCAATCCATTGAGCATATTTCAACGAAATAGAATTACAAGATTAACGTCTTCCAAACAGTGTGTTTAGTCATTTTAAAAGTGCTGTCTCCTGACCATATTTGCTTAGGAGAATTCAAAGGGCAATTGAAACCCATCAGTTTGATTGTTTTGTCTAACAAATATTGAATGATAAAGTAAAGTCATGTCATTCTGGCAAACAATTGATTAGAAAAAGACCTTTTGATGTTTACTCTGCGGCATGTCAAAGTTATTGAAGTTATCCTTGTGATGATTAGTATATGATTGAATCCTGTTGCCTTGAAATGTCCAATTCTTCAATATAAACTCGAGTTGGTCAACTTGTTGTGGCTTAAAGACTATCATCAGGATTAGAACTCAAACTAGTAAAAATTGAGTCTTTAATGCTAATAGATTAATCTGCTAATAGACAAATTGATTACCATATGAAATTAATCTTAAATAGGTCAGACTGTTGATATTTCATTTTTCTCACAGTGTACAATTGAATTGATTAGATGATGATGTTATATGAATTGATGATCTCAGAATTCCTAAATAATGATAAACATATATTCATATTAATTAAATGCAGTTGGCATTTAAATTTTTTATTTTATTTAATTTTTTTTTTTCACTTCAAATGCTGCGAACATAAAAGTCCCCCCTACCAAAAAACAAAAAAAAAAAACTGAGACCAAGTTGTAGACTGAAACGAAGATTGAGTCTCAGTTGATCCGTCATGTGCGGTGTATGTATATATATTTACAGTTACCATTAAGTATAACGGTTTTCAAGTGCGACTACTTTGCCCATTGCCTTTGCCTTAGTTATGTGCGATACACACGTCCGTTTGTTTGGTCCGGTCAGACGGTTCGAATGGCTGACTGGCGACTTGGTTGATTGGTTGGTTGGGCTTAGGCCACCTTTTGGCAGCTTAGCCAAGTTTATGCCACCAGCACGTTGAGTGATTGTTTTCTTTTGGCTAAGGTAAAGCAGTTAAGCAACTAAATGACAGTCGACAACAAAAAAAACAAAACGACAAAACCAAAACAGAAACAGAAACACAAAATTTAACCGCACTGGAGCAACAAAAAGTGGTGTAAATTGCGCTCCAGTTGCCTGCTGAACTACTCCAAAGCACTTCGAACTACTTGATAGTGTTTCTTGCCGTTGCCAAGACCAAGTTGTTAATGCCGTTTTGCATGTTGTCGTTGTTTGGCTACTTGTTGCGCCTTAGCTGCCACTTCTTCTGTGCCTTCTTTCGCCCTCCCTTTTGTCTTTTCTCTGCTCTCCGTGTCTTTCTCTTTGGGTATTTTATTTCAGTTTTAAGTTTTGTTTTAAGTTTTTTTTTCTCTTCTTTTTTTGCATTTTCAATTTTAAAAGCCTTCCAACAATATGAGGGAGAAGCAACAACAAACAAATGAAGAAACTGGTTGACAGCAGTTGGTTAGTCAGTTGGTCAGTTAGTCGGTCAGTTGGTAATAACTATCTTTAGCCACAATAATCCACGTGCGTAGGTAAACGGGCTGCGAGAGAGAGAGAGAGAGAGATAAAGAGAGAAAAGCAAAAGCAAAACAAGATTCAAAATACATTTGTATCTTGTTCGGTTTATAGCTCTTGAAATTGTATAATTCTTTTGGCCAGACATTGACATAGTCTGGTCTAGTCTAGTCTGGTCTGGTCTGCTATCTCTCTCTCTCTCTCTGTCACTCCATCTCCCTCACTGATCACTAAAGTCCATTCCATTCCACTTTAGTCTCTGTGGTGGTGGCTTTTTTTTTTCTGTTGTTGCCGTTGTCGCTGAATGCATAATAACCCATTCTAATGGACAAAAAAAAAAAACACACACACACACACAGAGACACACACTCACACACGGATAATGATACAAAACGAAGAGTTACAAAGTCACTTGTCTACTAATTGGACTACTTTGGACTACTTTGTGTGGTGCATGAGGCGAACAAGCAGCAACATGAGATCACAAAATGGTGATGATGATTGTGATGATGATGATGATGACGTAATACAAAATGCAACTGCAAATTGGCTATTGCCATTCATCTCTTCAGGGATCCTCTATCTATTGTTCTCTGGGAACAAGCAAAACAACTGTCAGCTGATACAGATTCTTCAAGAATATACATATGTATAATATACATTGCACATGTGTGCAAGTATGTCCAATGCATCTTTTAAAAGCCTGATGATTGTTGTCTCTGGGCTATACCCTCTCTCTTTCTATATTACCAGACAAAACTTGCCAATAATTGCATTTAGCTAATTCTTTATGATTTTTAATTGAAATTGTTCGATTTGAATATTTATAATTGTAGTTTGCTTATTGAACTTTACTTAAACGGATTTTGCCAAGGTTCTTGTTGAATATTCATTTCTTTAGTCAACTGATTCAATGAAAGCAAAATCCCATTGCTTTTAAAAGCAAATTTTTATGATATCATTGTCACTTTATTCATCTACATACCTTCTTCTCCAAATGTCCAAGAATAAAAGATTTACTCTGAAAAAAAGGAATACAGAGTAGAATTAGAGAGGATTGAGAGAGGATTTTTTTGTGGGTTTATGAAAGAGGCCAACAGTCGGGACTCTAATAAGCCAGGACCAATGGGTCATGCTTTAGGTGGCAGTGTGGGGGTTGGGGCAATGCGAATGCAAGTGAATCGAGAAAAGCTACGCGACGCAGCAAACAACAAACAAGATGAATGGAAAGAGGAGAAAAAAGCGACAGAAAACGCCAATGGCACATGAATAAGAGGACACGCACTCGCATTGAAGAGGACACGGTGATGGAAGCGGGTAGGGTAGGGGAAGGGGCGGTTGAGGGGGTGCATGTTATTCAGCATACAAGGATTTGGGATTGAATCATTGAATTGAATTGAATACGTGCAAGCACGAATCAGAGAGCCAGCTAGATACGTGTTTGCCCCCAACACCCACACACACACACACACACAGATAGAGAGAGAAATTCTGGCGTTATCTTGTTACGTTATGTGCCATGTATTAGCAAGATGTCAATGTGGGTTTCCGGAATTATGTATAAACATCACAACACACACACACACACACACACGAAACACATAACACACAAACATTCGCGTAAAAAGGCATCAAATGTTGTCCTAGAGGAGACAGAGCCACAAATAAAGACAAAAAACAAACACCTAACAAAAAAGGACATGAACACGAAGACCAATGCCAACACCGATTTCAACTTCAACTCCAACCCCACCCCAAATTGACATCAGTTGCTGGTTTTTAATTAAAAATTTGCGACGTGTGAAGTTGATTTCAATTTTGGAGCTACCAAAAAAAAAAAAAACTGAAAATAAATACACTACTGACAGAAGAACAGATAGAGACAGAAAGGCAAAGAGTGAGAGGGTATGAGAGGATGGTTGAGGAAGAGATACAGAATGAGATTGATGTTAGAATAGTAGAAAGTCCTTTCCAGTTCGTGACTGACCACCAAACATGAGATGGGGATAGCAGCAAGTGTTGTACGAAGGGTATGATGAAATAACAGTTGATTTCCAGTGACAGCCAGCAGACACACACACACACCATACAAATACAAATGTCAGTGTCCTGTGTGTGTTTTTTGTGGGCGTTGGATATTGGTTGAAATCAAGGCGTGGCTTCATAAATATAGATTAGTAAATCGAAGCAAGAAAATGCTCATAGAGAGAGGAAGAGAGAGAGAGAGAGAGAGAGAGAGAGAGAGATGATCCAATAGGATGTATATTTCAAAATTGATGGGCATATGAATTTAGATTGATGTCATCAACATAAACACCTGTTAAGCCACAATTAAATTAGTTTTTTTTTCTCCCAAAAATCAATTTAGGCTAGTATATACATATGTACTTTGCTTAGTCGGACTTTAAATAGTTACTTCAATGATTTAGTTGCAACTTTCACCCTTTTTTTGGTTAATTGTTTAAATCAACTTCCCTTTTGAACCGTCAAACAAGTTGTTTGTGTGTGTGCGTGTGTGTTTGGGAATGCGGGTGTCAAAGTCATTGTTCTTGTTCTCTGTTTGTTTGTTTAATACAGTTATGACATTAACCTTATCAAGACAGAGGAGACACAAACTTCAACTTGGCCAGGCGGCCTGAAGAGGAGGTACTTGACATTCACATGCTACATATATATGCAATCCAGCGTAGGGTAGATAGGCTTTTTCGGATCGGTGCACAGGCGTGGGATAGAATGAGATAGAATTCATATGAAGCGACGGAGGGAAGGGGCAGTTGTGGACAGTTTTTATGACCGATACGGTCGCTCGCAGACCTTCTCATTCACCAAAGAGCTATTAACAAGTAATAATGACAACAACAGCAGCAGCAGCACATAATAATAATAATAATAATAATAGCAGCAGCAACAACAACAATAACAAACCATAAACTCGAGTGCAACAGTTACAAAAAGTCGCGGCGGTCGCCATGTGCCACACTTGAACTCATAAATTCTAAGAACCCGCAGATAACCTACATACACATCATTGTATCTCTCTCCCTCTCTCTGCCCTCCCTGCTCCTTTTTTCACTCTATCTCACGCTTTTTCTCTTTATGTGTCTCCTATATATTTATGTATATGTACATATACATATGTATATATGTGTCTATATAAATAAACATTTGTGCGTGCCTCTGTCTGTCTTTGAAAAGCAAAGTGCAGCAACAAGTTGATGCAGTTGCTGTTGCTGCTGCTGTTGATTATGACAACACCGATGACTGATGTGAGATACATCCACATCCACATTCACACACACATATATATCACACTGCTTGTATGGGTGAGTGTGTCTTTGATATCACCATTAAAATGATGCCCAAGTTCACAATCTTTGAGTGACGCCGACGACAACAGCAGCAGCAGCAGCACCACCACCAACAGAAACAACAGGAACAACAGCAACAGTTGCCACCACTTGAACTGTGTGTGAACAGTGGCAATTGCCGTAAATATGTGTGTAAGCCCATTAACAATACACACACGCACACACACATTAATGTATATTTATAATCCTCTTATTAACTGAACTTACTTGAATCTCAATCGCTAGACATTTAATTTGAAAACTTTTTATAGTTTAAAACACATTCCACCCACTGTGCCGGGCCCCTTTTGACTGTGTGTGGGGCCCATGGGGCAGAGAACAGAACAGAATTTAATCGAACAAAAACTGAAACAGCAACAGAGATGAGAACCGGTATTGTTCGCTACAACCAACAGCAAACGGCAATGGCAACAAAGGGCCAACAGCAGCACAAAGCGCATTGTATACTTAGCCACCGGACAGGGAATGACTAGAGCGGGCGAAAACGGTGACGGGAGGGATGGGGAGTAGGAGTGGGAGTGGGACGACGACTGACGTAGAGTGTAGACATTGGGTGGCATTTTGGCCGCAACTTTATGCCAGTCATACTAATTCATTTTCTATTCTTTTGCTTATCTGATTGCAGCCAGCTGATAGCCCTTAGCAGCGTTAGTATACGGAATCCAGGATTGGCCATGTCCACGATGGCATCATCCACATCCACATCGCATACCATAGCTGGACGCCGATGGCTATGGCGTTTGCTATTCACTTTAGCCGCTGTACAAAGTTTGGCCCACTGTTTGCCCATCACATCGCGACCCTTGGAGGGTAATGCTCAGCGTTTGGCTTGGCAGGAGTGGCTCGATTTGCCCAAGGATCAAAAAACGCCCGAAAAGAAAGTGACAGCAAAGTCCATATTCACATTGCCCTTCCGCCGATGTCCGCCGGGGCATAAATTGTATAATGAGCGTTGCATACCGCAGACCAACATTGATCCGGAAGATGTCCTCAAACAGGAATTAATATTGGCCGGCGGCGGGAGTGCTGGAGCACCAGGTAATGGTGGTTTACCGGTGATAATCACCGACTATGATTATACCGATGAGGATGAATTTAGTGATGAATTGCTTTACGATGCACCGCAGCAACAACCTTTAATGCAAACCACTGGTAACCTATCACCAAATGGTGAAGATCAGGCATTACCCAGTGAAGATGCGCCACTTAAATTTAATCTATTTGAGAAGAAATTTCCAACGGGAACGGGCATGGATACAACTGAACAGGAATCCCTGGATGATATGTTGATGCTGCCACCCGAAATGAATGCAACTGCTACGATCAATAGGAATGCGACAGCAACAACAGCAACAACAGCAGCAACATTTACTAAACAAGCCACGCCTACTTCGGTTGCAACTACCCCACGGCAAGCGGAAGGTATTAACAATGCAATTGCCCAAGGTGATGATCTATTACAGGCCGCGTCCAGTAATAATATCATATCAAGCACAACAACAACATTGCGCGACATTGACATTAGCAGCATTGAGGCAATTGTTGTGCCCGCAGGACATCGGACAACAAACACGAATATTGAGCCAGAGGCTCAGAGTGTTCAGTTGGTGACAAGTTCCCTGAGTCCAGATGCGGATGCAGAGACGGATGCAAATTTAAGTTCAAGTTCCATTCCTTTACCGGCCGAGGCGGATCTGGCTCAATTGCTCAAGGTCGACGCCTTTTTGCCGGCCAGCACCAGCCGCAGCAACATTGAAATGCTGCCAGCGCCCTATAGCAATCATCGTCGTGTGGCGCCATTGTTGACAGCAGAGGAGTTGGGGGAGGAGACTACAACAGATATGGTAACTACCACACAGGAGGATGAAGGGGAAACCAAAACGGAGAAGGAGATGGAGACGCAGACAGAGACGGAAAGGGAGATGGAGACAGAAACCGAAACCGAAACTGAAGTGGAGGCGGAGGAGACAACTGAGACAACGCCTACAACAATGGATGAACCTGAAAATCATCTTGTCTTGATAAAATCGAAAGTGCAACCGGTTCAGTTGACACAAACAACATCAGCAGCAGCAACAGCAACAGCAACAGCAACAGCAATAGCAACAGCGACAGCGACAACGACAACAACTGAAGCTGTTGCTACTGACCGGTTTCATTATCAGCATTTTGAAGATGTTGCTGCCAGCAACAGTGCAACCAGTGCCAGCAGCATTTTGCCTGAAAACGAGGCGGAGGTGAAGACTAGCAACAGCAATAACAACCACAACAACAATATAATGACAAATACAATTGCCAGCCAACACGATGATGATGAAGATGATGATAAAACAAGCGAAATAAATCTGGCTGAAGAATTGCGCATCATCAATGAGTTGGTTAAAAGCAAAAAGCGTCACCAGCCACAACAGTCAGCAGCAACAACAAAAATCACCACAGCTACAATTATAGAAAGCTCAACAGAAACAACAGGCACAACAACTAGCACAACAGAAAGCTCAACATTCATAGAAACGGAAATGGAAATGGCAACTGAGACAGCAGCAACAGCAGCAACCATTAGCAATAGTGCTGACAGCAGCAGCAGCAGCAGTAGTAGCAGTAGCAGCAGCGCAACAACAACAATAGCAACACAATTAAGTATTAATACAAATCGTAGCAATAAAAATAGCAAAATAATTAGAGTCAATAATGAATATGAATCCACAAGCAAAGCAACAACAGTAGCAACAGTTGCTCCTGGAGCAACACCCAACAGCAGCAGCAACATCTCCTCCAGCGATGGTTATACACCGTTCTGGTGGTTACCAAACATCGGTTGGCGACTCGATCGTCAAGTCGATCGTCATGGCGAGGATCGTTCGCTTCTCTTGCGCTTTTTTAGCACATTTCGTGCCCCCTCAACTGGTGAGATAGCCGCAAATTTGCACTAATTTGAATCTATTGAGCGAAAAATATTGTGGTTCTTAGCCAATCTCACTTGATTTGAGATTCGCTGGAGCAAAACTTATGCACACATCGTTTTAAATTATATATTTTATGCCAAAATTTCTAACATTAATGTTAATTATTGTATTGCCTTTGTACATAGCATTCATCAACAACAACAACAACAACAATTTTTTGTCTTACTTATGATGTTGCCCCTCTCTATATCTCTCGCTCTTTATTAATTTTATAGGTTCATTTAAATTACCATAGAATTTTTTCCTTTAATTCTTAAAAACATTTATTATTATTATAATTTCTTTTTTTTTTTTGTTGCAATTTTAAGTTGTTGATTTAATTTTATATGCAAAGTGTTCTGTAGGTTTTTTTTACAATAGTTTTTAGTTTTTGCTGCTGTTGCTGTTACTTTAGCAATATTTAATTGTGATTATTTACAGATAAAAAATTTAGTTATAAAACTCAATTTAATCAAAGCAAATATACATATAGAAATTAGTATTTTTTTTTTTTTAATTGTAAATGTATAATGATGTGAAATGTTAAAGCGTTCTGTTGTAACTGTGTGTCTTCTATTTACCGCCACACGGCCATTCGGCAACCGACCCTGTGTATATATATCGATCGTTAATGGGTAATATTTAGAAAAACAAATAATGTATGTGTATATCTATCTATATAATAATTCTCTTTTTTCCCCAATTTATCATTTAAGTTTCAAAATATATTTAAAAGCAAACGAGAACGAAAAAAATGTCAAGAGAGTAAGAAGGAAACTTTCACAAATAGATTAATTGTAAACTTATTTGTAATGCATGTAAATAGTTATAGAAATCCTTTGTCCTACTACTCCTACAAAAAACAAAAAAAAAAAAAACAAACTACAACAAGCTTCTTAAACACCAACATTTTTTCCGTTTTTGTCAAATTAAAAATTTACCAACTACCAAAGTTCTAAGAAAACAAAAAACGCAAACAAACACAAATAAAGATGAAAAAAAAAACACAAACTAATTGTCAAGAAATTTAATTTTAGCTGTGCCAAAGTTTTTGTACCCTTGCAGCCATTGATCATTAAATTTGATATTTTTAAGAATTTGATTTCCCTGTTTCAATGACATACGAAATTTAACTATTTTGCAGTTTTCAGAAGTGAAAAATGCAATAATTGTTTGAAAAATGAAATGTTTAATGAGTGAAATTTGAACGTTTCATGTCCTTACTCAACCATACACCCAACTATACAACCAAAATAGTGAAGAGAACTTTCCACAATTCTTCCCTCTTAGTTCTCAGCTTCCCCTTTAACTTGGCTGACTGTGCCTCTTCGTATGATTTAATAGCCTGGCCACAGTTTTGTGGAAGGTTTGTCTTCCAACTCTGCTCCCCCTGTGTCTCTGCTCCTGGATTGAACTTCATGCTCTTCCATTCCCCCCAAGCCATTTTCTGGAATGAGAAATTGTCGTTTGTGCCAGGCTTTGTGGTAAGTTTCTAAGTATGAATTGGTGCGATTATGCGGGATTAAGTTGGACGCTTGTGCTGGCAAAACTTACCAAAATGGGGTTGCATTTATGAGGATAAAGGGGGCGGAGAGATAGTGGAGATGCATAGTGGGTGCTGGAGCAGAAGGAGGACACTTGGCAGTTTGCAAATAGCAAACTCATTCAACTGTAATAGAGCGGGCGTGATGCCATTGCCATTGGCCGACCACTTGAGGCTAAGTATATTTGTCAGTTTTAGTTTAAGGTTTTTCAAATTCCCCTCGTGTCTCTCTCTACTCCACACTTTTTTTTTTTGAGTATTTTCAGTATACCATGCCCTTCATCACGATCATAGTCAGCCCAATTGCCCAAATTATAAATTTTACTTGTGTTGATACTCTTGCAACTGGGCATATTAGTTCAAGCCAACAGAACTGACGTCGACTTCTGCAGAGACATTTGCAGGAAAGGTCCGAAACAAATCAATTCAAGAAGGCGCGAATTTTCGCTCAAGAGTGGGAAGGGAAAATCCCAATAAAAATTTTTGCCAAAAATCGAAAGGAAAATGTCAGATTCGACTATCTCATAGAGGCCAGGCGGGAGGCGGGCGTTGAATGTCGAGGGGGATGAGGAGGTTTGTGTGTGTGTGTGTGTTTTTTTTGTTGTTTTTTTTTGTTTGAGTGGGTTAGTTGAGTTGAGTTTTTCCGCTTTCTTTGCAATAGATGGAAGCGACAGCTGCCAAACCTGACGATTTCATTCGCCAGTCATGGAAACAAAATCAGCGACAGGAAGCTGCTGCCAGCCATAAGGAAAAGGAGACCAGAGCAGAGCAAGGCAGAGCACAAACAGAAAGACAGATAGACAGTCAGTCAGACATACATATGCTAACATAATATGCCAAAAGTATCTGTCACATTTGCCTGTAGGCAACCGTCTCTGCTCTCGTTTTCGGTTTCGTTCTCAACGTTGTAGGTGTCGCCTTCTGTTCCCAATAAAAGTACCGCAGACACACGGACACACACACACACACAGTGAGATAGAAAGAGGAAAGCAAAAAAAAAATGCCATTAGGAAAATTTAACATTTCTTCTTTTTTTTTTTTTGCTTTTTCCAGAAATTTTCTTTTGGGTAAACATATGCAGACGGCATGTTAACATGGCGAATAAAATACAAGTGAAGAGATGAAGAGCATTCGAGGGGGATTCGATGTGGTGGCACAAAAGTGCTACATACGTTTTGAATGGGGCAAGGGCAGGGCCAGGGACAGGGGAGAGCCAGTGAGTTTGGGTGTGTGTGTGTATGTTTGCCTAACGAGCTGCATTAGGCGCTGATTGCAACAGCTGAGAGAATTTTTAAAAACTGAATACAAATAACGCACTGCTTCAGCCTGTTCTGTTCTGTCTGACTGCCTAACTGTCGGCGCGTCCCCTCGATCTGTCCGACTGTCTCTTTGCCATTTGTTTGCATTTTAAGAATATGCACAATTCAAAAATATGTCGAGTTCTTGCCAAAGTTTGTCTGTCTCTCTGCTACTCTGCTTCTGTATCTTTAATGGCAAACCTTTAATATGGTTTATTTTGCAGCTCTAATATCGATGACTTGAGGAGTCTTTAAATATTTCAGTCAAATGTTAATTGGATTTATTGTTTAATTTTATATTTACTTTAAAGTAAAATGCCAATTCCACACACTACAGAGCAGATAGTTGCAATGATTTTGTAATTTTATATTTCATTAAACCCTTGACAGTCAAGTGACAAGGTTTGACAATTTAATAGCCAATTTATTTATTTACACTAACGTTTAGACTTTTACTGAATGACAACCAAGAAATTGTCATTTAAGGGAAATCGAGATATATACATATTTTGAAAATATTTTGTTATACGCTCAAAATTAAGAGGTGAGTAAAATCGGGATAGTTAATCAGAAAATATCAGAGTCAAGTTAAGGTGAGCTATAGTCGTACAAATAATATTAGCCATCTATTGGCTGTAAGCAGCAACAGCAACATGCAATGTCAAAAATGTTGGCCTACTTTTAGGAGTTTCGATTGATTGTTGTTAATGTGAAACTAACCGACGACGACGACATTGAAAGGAAAATGGACATATATCAACATCAAAAATATTGAAAATTGGATTTCTCAACATGTGTGTGAGCGTGTGCATGTGTGAGTGTGTGTGTGTATGTAAGTAGAGGTAGATGTAGAAAAAGGCTTAAAAGGCAGATGGTTGGAAAAGGAAATTCTCTGTTTATTTAACTATTAAGCAGAAGTGCATACACATATATACATTTAAGTGTATGTTCTTCTCTCTATCTCTCCCTCTCCCTCTCTGTCTATTCTATTTGGCCTCTGTGTGTGTGTGTGTGCATAAAATATAAATGAAACAGCTCCTAATACCATGCAATATACACAGACACGACATAGCACAAAAGTCTCGAGCCTTGAGAATATGTTGTGCAGTATTTTAGTTTCAGTTTTCAATGTCTGAGCTTTTATGCAAAGTAAACAACAAGAATATACAAACATATATATCCTATATTTCTATATATATGTAGATTGATATATACCATGCACACACTAACACACACACACACGCATACATACATAATTTTACTTGTGTTTGTATTTACCAGTTGAAGCCTTAGCCATTGCCTAACCCTCAGACTCTTCTTCCCGCTTCTGTAGTGTTCCACTCATCCCAAAAGCTGAAGCCTTCTTCAACAATCTGCTCAATGAATCTCAATAAGTTTGTCAAGCGTATGGGTGTGTGTGCGTGTGTGTGCGTGTGTGTGTGTAGCTTTGTTTGCATTTGTATGCGTGTGCTAAATCAAGCGGTAATTGGTTCTTCTTCTTGCTGCTGCTGCTTGCTGGTTGTTTATATAATTGAAACTAACACAAATAAAGTGCAAAAGCTTTCTGATTATGGGGATTTGCGCCTGCCACAAAATGAGCGTGGCTAAAAGCCGAGGCACCAAATGCTCTACCCCCTCCCCCACTTCACCAACACCATCACCACCCTACTGCAAATGAGAGCTGGCTTGAGGGACAAGGCAAATGGATAATGATGTGAGAGTAGTGAAGAGAAAGAAATGCAATACACCATGGGATCCATAGACCAATGATATAAAAGAGGTCCTTTCTTTCACCTATGGCCTAATTGCTCCTAACTACTTAGTTGGGACTAGGTAGCTATATAACAAAATATCAAGTCATATGCCTAATAAGACTTGTTTCATCCGAAAACTACAACTTTTATCTCTTAGTTGTGCTTTGAGACATATTTATCAACATTTTGTAAGTCTCATAACACACAGAGAGAGAGAGAAAGATAGATAGAGAGAGAGAAAATAAGATTTCTATAATATCTATGTGATATTTTAGTTTTCATAGAAGGTTCCAGAAGCTTAATGTTTGGATTTCAATTTTGTATCCTTTTTAATATTTTAATTTTTTTTTTATGTGCTTTGTGCTTGAATTTTTGTGCCATATTTTTGTCGTTCAATCCCATTTCCTGCTGTGGTCATAAAAGGCAATGGCAAGAGATGTTATGTATATCTCTCTGTCTCCCTTTTATTCTCCTCATCTCTTTCTCTTTTTTATAAGTGTGTGAGTGTGTGTGTGTGTGTGCATGTGCTTGATTACTTACTGTAAGCTTTGTGTGTGAATATGCTTGTTTAAGCTGCTGTTAACTTAAGTATAACAATGATAAGGATAACGTCAGGTGATTGCGATTTTGTTTGGCATTTAAGTTACCAAAATGAGAACGAGACTGAATAAAACAAGAGACGGAAAGAGAAGGGAGGCAGGTCGGTTTTGAGATGCGTGTTTGCACCTTATTTATTTAACACATTCCTTTCTTTCCCCATTTCCCCCATCTCTTTCGCCATATACGACGAATCTGAGCTACTTACTCAAACATTTGTGTTAAGTAATTGGAATATTTTAAGGCTTTTTTATTTTGGTTGTTTTTTTTTTTTTGTTTTTACTTTAAGGTTTAATATGCCCTTACGTCTTCTTCATCTTCATTGCCAACTGTTCTGATCCCTTCTACTTATTTCTTGAGTTTACTCTACTGTAATTGTAATTTGCTGCAATGCTAATGCTTGAGGATTTGAGCGGCTTTTGCCTAGTTTGCCGACACTTCAACTTGAACTCACTTCATTAGTTTGCCATTTGTCATTTGTTTTGTTTATTTCAAATGCTGTCTGCTCATTCAACTTTATTCATTTGAATGGTATTCACTGAACACACTCATATATGTGTGTATGTATATGTATTTATTTATGTGTATATGTATCTAGAATGGGTGTTTCTATTAATTTCCACAAATTTAGAAATAAAAATAGATATACAAGAATCAGAACGATCCTTTTACACACTAATCAAACTCACCTTTAGGAAAAGGCCAGAAAGATTTGTAAAATCTACAAGATTTGTTAGAAACCGAAGACTTTAATTGAAGTAACAAGTGACTAGTCGAAGTTGGTTACATGTTTTTCATTCAATTTCAACAAAGAGTTGCCTCTAAAAAGGACACCCTTTTTGTGCAGGCGAATATATGTACATGAATTTGTGTATAGAGAACTCAATTAATGGCAATAAATGCAAATTGCATTTAAATGTGGCGCATAATTTTGCATTTGGCTGCCTCTTTTCCGGTTTGTCCCTTTCTCACTCTCTCGCTCTCTCGTTCTCTATCTTTATCTCTATCTCTATCTCTATCTCTATCTCTATCTCTGTCTTGTTTGTGCACTTATTTGGCAACACACAAATTTGCTCTGAATGTGCTGCATATGGTGAAAGTGAATTCAATTGCAAATTGCGTTTCCATATGAACAAGACCGAGCAAAGAGCTGTTAACATTAATGTTTTTATGTTCCCAACACAGAAATGCATAAAAAATTGCTAAAAAAAAATATAGTTAAAGAGATAAGATAGGTGTAAAATAGTAAATTTAATGATTTAACACATATACAGAGTGCTTCAATGGGTTACTACTGATCCTTTGAGGATAAATAATATAAACAGCTGTCTAACAGGGCATATTCAAGTAAGAGGTAAAATGTCTTTTTATGTTTACTAAAAACTTTCTACTTATATTAATTTCAGAATGAATTTAAAGTACTTAATTTCAATTATGCATACAATAGTTTATTCTTTATTAAAAAAGAGATTACATTGAAAATCATTCTTTACTACGCATGTATATAAAAGTAGCCAGTAGACATGAAACTTGAAATTTTAGCAATGTATCTTTAAAAAAAATCAAATAGTTGTGAAGCAAATAGTTATGAATTAATCTCGATCCGCTTGATATATGAACATTTGCTGCTCAGTTGAAATATTCCTTTTTATACGTAAAATGTCTTGGCTAAATGTTTTTCTTTTCCACTTGGTCAAATGAAGAAGTTGAGCTAGCAATTAAATAAAAGCCGACTCGATCTTCATTTATTTCACATTTTCCTTGAATTTAAGCGAATTACCGCAACTGTCTGCAGACAAACTAGGAGGAGGAAAAAGATATAGCGAATGATTCCATTTTGGGGCGGCAGCAACTGGCAGCCATTTTAGAAGTGCTTGGCAAACAAGATGGACTGAACATCGCTGGATTGCTGTCTGCTAACTGCTAACTTCTGCCTAATGTCCGCTGATGGCCACTGCTGGATCGCCAAGTAATCAAAGCATAATATTGGGAAAACAACGAAACAGTAAAGCAAGACGAAGCGAGATGTTTGCCATGCTCTTTGCTCTTACACATTGAACTCGTCTAGCTCCTCCCGATCATTCTGTTTCGGTATGGTCTGCTCCTGCTCGGTGTTCTTATAGGGCACCACTCGCAGGCGTCGATTGGGGGCAGTAGTTGAAGTGGTTAGATAGTCAGCCGAGGGAAGAGGTAATAGTACCTGGCCAGGACATTGTTTCACCAAGTCCGAAATTTCGGTTGGACTCTGCTGATTGAGCTTGGTCAAGGATACGGACAGTAACCCCATTTGTGGATGCTGATCGAATTTTCCTACTACACCAGTGAGCTTTTCGCCTCCCACACCACGACAATGGCATTTGGTATCAATTTCGGCATGCGATTCATCCTGTTCGGGTAATGGTTTATCGCAAAGATGCGTCTGTGACGCAGTGGGCCAAAGTTTACGCAGAGGAGTGATATCCGTCAGACCGAGATAGTTGCTAAAATCACTGTCCGCCGTTGGGGTCGTTGTCGTTGTGCTGTGTGAGGAGCTTGCATCCGTATCGATGGCGCCTGAGATGGGCATCGGGGGCTGTGGTGAACTTAGCCCGTTCATAGAACCAAAGATATGCCGCACATTCGGATACGTCGATGCAGGGACCTTCTTGGCACAACCCTCCTTGTTCATTCGGTGCAATGTGATGCAGAATTCTTGGAATCCATGAACTGTATGATAAGTGGCATTAGGATCTACTTTGCTGGCTCCCCTTGCAGCCTCTTGGCTGTCCAGTTGATCCAAGGATGAGTCGTGCATGCCCGGGGACCAGGTGTTCTGATACCGTGGCGCCTCCACATCCATTTGGCTATGTTGGCTAATTTGCTCATCCTGCAGACGATCGATGGCCACCTGCAAGGCCGGATCATGGAGAGCAACTTCCCGAGCCAGACGTATGTCGTGTCGCCAGAATTGCTTATTGACCTGCACCGCCGGCGCCACCTCTTTAATCCGTAGCACCACCACTCCCATAAGCCACACACAGACGACATTCAAGAGGGTCAAGCCCATGCTGACAGCGGCACAAACAAAAAGCTCGATATGCAGATGCTTGGAGTACTCCCTATGTTGGGCCAGACTACGGAGTATCTCGTGGTCCGAGTGCATAAGCTGGGTGCCCAAGGCGAGAGCCCACAACAGGCCAGCATTGACGGCCGGCGGCAGAAGAGAGGCAGATATGGCCACACCCACCAACGAACCAGTATTGCCACCAAGGACAGCAATAGCCCCAGCTGCTCCCGAGGCCAGAGCCGTGCAGATACCAATCGCCAGGGAATGCGTATCACAGCGGGAAACAATCTCCTCAGTGAGTCCAGCCGAAATGGCAAAGAAGTGCCCAAAGCCGCAAACAATTCCGCCAAACATAAAGCCAATCACCACGGAAATGGCAATGCCAATTAGCTCGTTCTTCAAGCCTAGCCAGCGCAGTTCTCGATCTCCAATCACTGAGCCAAAGATGCCAGCAATGATGGGTCCCATTAAGGGGGAAATCAGCATACTGCTCGAGAGAAACAGAAAGCTATTCTCCACCAGACCCACACAGGAGAGGAGAGCAGCAGCCATTAGCAGGACGACAAAATCAAAAGTCATGGTGGCGTCCCTTCTCACCTGACGTACCACCTGATTTACATTCAAACGGCAACGCACTGAATCCATAAAACTTTGCCAGCCCTGGCCATGTCGACACTCGGCTTCCTCCTCCTCTCGATACTGTAGATCTCGTCTGTCTCCAGCCATTTGGCCTTGAAGTTTCGCCTGGCACCCTGAAAACGCACCCTGTTGGCCACCGATCATCTTTTGGCTGAATGTGTGGCTAGCGCTGGTGTCCAGGCAATGGATGGCTGAGACATGGGTGCCCGGTCGTTCGCCTACTCCCCAATCTTGTAGGGTGCAAAGGAGTCGTTCGTAGCGCTCATCTTGCAGTAGCTCGAAACGCACTTGCAATTGTTTGCCTGCGACATCCTGGGACCAGAAGACATCCTTCAGCCTTAACTGCTCGGCAATGCAATGCAGCAGGACCTCCATGGGAGTATCCTCTTTCAGTTCGATCAATTGCAAAGCACGAGACTTGGCACTCATGGGCGGAAGTTGTTGCTGTTCCTCAATCTCGCTTCTAGCAGTTTGGGCTAGACGCCAGCAGCGATCACAAAGCTCCAAAGATCCAAGATGATTATCATCACTACTGATCTTCTTGTTGTTGTAAAAGTCCCTGCTGTGCGTTTTCCAGAACTCACTGCGAGTGTAAGTGGAGCCGCAACAGCCACAGCGACAGCATTTGTCATAGACACGATGCTCCTCCTCGGCTGTTGGCACTGTGACCACAACGCAGACGGCGGCATTCATGATGATCGATCAAACTGATCAGTTCGGATTGCATTGGACGTGGATCGTGGATTACTTTCTCTTTGTCTGTTTGTTACGTATTTCAAGTTAGTTGATTGGATGAGAATTATATGATTTGAATATGCTACGAATTTTGAAGCACTCAGCTACTTTTTTGAATACTATTAAACTGAATAATCAATGAATGAAAGCAAATGCAATGAAACAACAACAACAGCAACAACAAGTAACAACAAACTAGTGAACAAGTTTAGCTACTATTTTATTTAACCTTGACCACAGTTCGAATCACAGTCAATTTCACAAAACCAACCAAATGAAACGTAGTGTCGCGTCGTCAACATTCTGTGATGATGCGGCAGATGCGCTTTCATCCTGTTTTCATCTCCTCTTTGTCCTGATGGCGAATGCGCAACCAAATGCAGATGAGGTTTGGAAATGGAAAACTATCACATCCCTCTAAGTCCACAACCCACTGAAAACCCCATTCGGACGCATTGTTATTTGCCTACTGCAGTGGACAGCCTGGCTGTTGTTCGTTCGTTCGTGGGTCGGTCTACTGTTGGCTCTGGCCGGTTTTTGGTTGCTTTTTGGCGGCTTTTGTGCCAACAATCGAAAACAACAGCAAGTGTGACCAATGCACGAGGAGGAGCTAAGGGCGGGCAGGTTGGTGGAAGGCAAAATGTCAACAATCTGCAAGAGCTATGAAATATTATGAGGTTTGGCCAGTAGCTCGATGGGGGTTAAAGAAGCGGGAATAAGCGGTAGCAGCTAGTAATAATACGTTGCAGAAAGTCGCGCCAACAGGAAAAACGCAAAACGCATGTGAAGTGCAAGCAAAAAAAGTTCATCCGCCCAACCATACACACAAAGGCAGATACATATGTGTCTGCGTCTCCCTTTCCCCAGTTTGGTAGCCCTTTATTTGTTTTTGTTTTTATTGTAAGGTAGTCTTGCTGGTGGCCAGTGAAGGAATGCCTCAGTGTCCATTATCCTGAAGCGGGCGGGATTTTTTATTTCTTTTTTCGTTTTTTTGGTTTTTTTTTTTGTCGTTCTTTCGTTGCCGTTTTCCAGCTGCCATTGAATCCAGTTTGCTTGCGCGCCAAGATCAAGCGTCAAAATTACATTGTTGGCATACGTCGCGGCCTTCTGGTCCTGCTGAAGTTGCTATTGGGTCTGGTCAACGTTTTTCCGGATACCTTTTTTTGTTGGCTTGTTCTACTTTTTTGGTTTTTTCTTGTCTTTGCCTCAGTTTTTCATTCTTTCTCTCTCTCTCTCTCTCTCTCTCTTTTGGTAAACATTTTATTTTTCTGCCCGACCATTTGGCTTCGTTTTTCTGGTTGATATTGCGGCTCCTGTTGCTCGCGAATCCTTGACGGTCCATTGTCTGGACGTTGGCTTGTTATTGTTGTTGTTATCGCTGTGTTTTTGTTTCTGTTTCTGGGTTTTTTTGTCCCACTGACCAAATGTCCGCAGAAGCCAGGAGCGACGATGATTGTTGCAATTTCTCGTTAAATTGAATTCACTCCCGTTCAACGATGCCGCCTTATGGGAATGGGTATCATCATCATCATCATCGTCATCGACATCGATGGAATGTAGGCAGAAGGGGAGCAGGACAAGGACAGGCCATATTGTTTGTGGAGCGCCAAAGAGACTGAAGGGTGAATGCAAGCAAGCTGCACTGCTTATTTATGACATGTGGCGGACACAGATACGGACATCGGACACGGACATGAGCCCATGGACACGGACACGGACACGGACATGGACAATGAATACGTTGCATTATGAGGAGAATTGCCGGTTTTGGTTTTCAAATTACGCACAAAACACATGGAAGCTTAACACGATTGTTGCTGAAGCCTTTATGCTCAATTAAAAACATCACAAAAAGAACAATTGGTCAATGGTCTGGGAATTGGAATTGAAAATGGCAATGGAAATGAAAATGAAAATGGCAATGGCAATGGACATGCAAGATGACACAATGGAGATACCAATGCATACGTTGTTGCATCTGTAAATGAAAATCTTTTGGTCGCACTTTGAGCATTGTTAATACAGTGTGAGTGCGTGAAAAGCTTTCGACTTGAAGGGATCAACTTAAGGGAATTTGGTCATGGCCTAAAGTTGAAGCTTTAACTGAAAACATTCGAATAACTTAAATCGTTTCGGAAAGTTAGTCTTATGAAAAAAACTGACTAAAGATTATTTATGTCGATTTCTATTTACTTAAGACTTATTTTGTTTTTAATTAAGTTTTAAAGATTGTTATACAAATTCAATATGATTATTTTTAACAAAATGTTGGTTATATTTTTACTAGAGAAACTGTTTCTTTTTTTCTTTTTCGTGGAATTTATTTGATGGCATTTTCGAAACTGGCAATTGGCATCTGTTCAAGTTTTATTCATACATTTACACAAAAAGCCACTGCCAGCCACTTAACCACAGCCACACCCATGAACACACACACACACACACACATACATTGTGACCCGCACTGAATTCGTTTTTCATATTTAGACCTTTTCGCTAATTGAGTTTGCTGCCCTCTTTTCCTGACTTTTAATGGGTTTCTTTACCGTGGTTGGTTCCTATTTTAATATCCTAACCGAAATATGTGGTACATTTATTTTGTTAAGATACTTGTAAGAGTCACCATATACAAATCTTTACCCTTTTGGTGTCTACTCTCAAAAACAAATGTTAGAATATAAAAATTATTCTAAATTTATATAGCTACATTTTGAACTTTTGGAGTTCTTCCTCCAATGAAAGAGTAGAGAAATTTCGGCATTGTCAACGTCTTTATTTTTCTGAAAGCCCCAAAAAAGGATGGGGAACAAGGTGCTGGTGGTGGGTGTGTGTGTGTGTATGTGTGTTAGGTGCTTAACGTTTAATTGCGCATATTTTCACGTTAGTCTCATTCGCATATTTTGGCATTTGCAATAAATACAAAAAATAATTAACTCATTAAATAAGCATTTGGCGTTGCAATTTGCTGGCCATAACAAGAATATCCTACCGAGGGGAGGCACGATGAAGGGGAAGGGAAGAGTTTCTTTCTGAGTTCTGTCATAAATATTGCTTAATGTTTGGCGTCAACCAACGAAAAATGCTGGGTGACCAGAGTCTGCTGAAAAAATGAACGCAACTTTTGCTGTGGGCTTTTGTGCCTGATGCTGGTTGTTGGGTTCAGGTAATTTTGTGGTGCCTAGGCCGCAATTAATGCCAAATGCCAAGAGCCATCTCCTGCATGTCTACCACAGTGTCCTGTGTGAGTGTGCCTGTGTGTGTGTGTGTGTGTGTGTGTGTGTGTGTGTGTTTGCACATGGCCGGACATCATTATTATCAGCGTGTGCTTAAACAACTTACAGCAATAATAAAAGCATAATTTACAATATTCACGTATGCTCACTCTGTGGGTGTGCGTCTGTGTGTGAAAATTAATTAACTAAATTATTAAGTGCAGAGGGAGATAGACCACAAGACAGACAATGAGAAAGCGAGATAGACGGCGAGAGAGAGAGCTAGCAAAAAACTTTTGTCTTGTGCTTAACTCTTACACTCAATTAACATTTCGAATTATTTATATAAATTATTACACAAATATACACAGGACACACTTCCTCACACACACACACACACACACACACAAAAGGACACACACACACATACATATACATATAAAACAGTAGCAGACATTAAGGTAGACCACTCACCCACCTGACTCTTAGCTGGTCTAACAAATGTTCCAATTGTTGGCATTTGCAATTATTCATACGCCATGTAGACAAATGTGCTGACAGAACAAGGGCAACAGGCAACAGGAGCTAGGAAGGTTGGCAATAGCCAAAACAGGAAAAGGACATACCAGTTTAGATTTGTTGCCGCTGATAATTAAGTTGCTCAATTGTATTGTGTTGTATTGTTGTTTGCCACTTTAGTTTTAACTTTAGAGTCGAATTTCCTTCATTTCCCAAAAATAATCCCTTGAAAATTATCGCAAAATATTCAACATATTTTTCAGTCAAGTGCTCTTCAGACAAATAAATGTATATGTATGTATATATATATATAAACAGTTATGCATAAATGAAAATGCCAGAGCAAAAATTTTCACAATCTTTCCCCCACCCTTTTTATACCCTTGCAAAAAGGGTATATTAATTTTGGTCAAAGGTGTGCAACGCATAGAAGGAAGCATTTCCGACCATATAAAGTATATATATTCTTGATCAGCATAACGAGACGAGTTTATATAGCCATGTCCGTCCGTCTGTCCGTATGTCCGTCCGTCTGGATCAACTCAAACTCCTCCTAGACCGTTGGAACTGCAGAGTTGAAATTTTGCATGTAGGCTTGTATATACTGCAGGGGTTGTATATCTCGGATTCAGCCGGATCGGGCCACTATATCATATAGCTCCCATATAAGCGGCAAAGTCACGAACTGTGACTTTTCATAATAACTTCGTTATTTTCTGAGCTATTGTCATGAAATTTAATATTGGTGAGTTATTACACCTGTAAACGGATGTGCCAAATTTGATTAAGATCGGGTTACTATATCATATTGTTCCCATAGGAACGATCGGTCGAAAACGATGAGTTTGGTCAATAATTTCGTTACTTTTGGCGAGATTGCTTTCAAATTAAACATTTGTTAGTTTATTGTATATGTTAAGGACTGCACCAAATTTGATCAAGATTGATGACTATATCATATAGCTCCCATAGTGATTTTGATCAATATCTTCGTTATTTACTATGCTAAGATTGTAGGCCATTCTTTAGCAAACATTATATTATATTATAGGTAAAAAAAGAGTTACCAAAAAAGTTGCAAGGGTATACAAACTTTGACGCGGTCGAAGTTAGCCCTGGCCCTCTGTCTTTGCTGTGTGTTTTGTTAAATTAAAAGTTACTCTCTACTATTTTTCTATGATCTTTGTCTTTGCTGTTGCCCTTTATACAAACAAAATACCCTCACTCAAAATTTGTTTATTCCCTTTGTGACAATTCCGAAGTTATTTGAAATGATTTAAATTTGACAATGATAAATAAAGTTCTTGTTTTCAATTAAAGTTTTCATTAATAAAGAAAAGTCCTCAACATTGACAGTCAAACGCACTTACTATTCGTTGACACTTGGAAAGTGCATCAGCACTTCGGTTAGGGCTTATTGCTGGACCCTTATTTTATATAGGAAGGGTATAAATACTTTGGTCTTGGGCTTGTGCTCTTAGTTTGTATAGTTATTTGGAGGCTGTCTGGGTAGGTCAGGGTCTGAGTTTCTCATTACGCCAACAAAACGAAAAGAACGAAAAAGATTATAAACAAAATGCTGCTCAATTCTTTTTCTGTTTATTTGTTGTTTTTTTTTTTCTTTTATTTTATTTCATTTTTTTGCCCAGAGTCTTTGTAAAATATTAAAAGACATAATTTACCAAAAAGGGAAGACACCAGCTGAAGTTGGAGTTGGAGTCAACGCTGCACTGGACAAGATGGAAAACAATGGGCTGGATTAAAACGAGTCAGAAAGAAAGCAAAAAGAGAAAGATAGAGAGAGAGAGAGAGATAGACAGAGAAGAAAATATAGCACAGAAGAAAAAACAAAGTCACTGCAATTTGTTGCAAAAACGAAACTTTCGTCTCAAGTTGAAGGAAGAATCTACACACACACACACAACCATATTAAGCGAACTGAAGAAGGGTAGACTAGGGAGAAGTAAGCAGAGGAAAACGTATTAAAGACATATAGGAGATTATGGGTGGAAAAGTTTTTTGTTTTGGTTTCTTTGGTCATATATTAGTGGCTAGACTTAACAGAACTTAAAAACCAAACTAATCCAAATCGATTTATCATGATATTTGGCCACAAAAAACCACAGTAAGCGAAACATTTTGTTGAGATAATTTCGATTTCTAGGGCCTAACTAGTCAAAGGACTTTCTTTAGTCTATATAATCAAAAAAAAAATAGAACAAAATATCAGCTAATTGGAAACAAAGTATTATCAAGTCATCCTTAATTTGAGGCTTATTTAAATGGAGCTTATTTGCAAAATCATATATAAGTCAAACCAAACTGAATCTAAGCTTAAATTGACTTGCATTGAATTCGTGTAAGGTAAATTACAATTTCTTAAAATGTTTGTAACTCAAATGGATCTTAGTTGGATCCTTAGTTTTTAACTGAAGTTTAACAAATTTCTTTACTAAATTCTGGTTACATTTTGTTTTTGGGAAATATTTCATAGTACTAGAATTATTTTTGCTTCACATGCTGCAAAATAGAGGGAGACGGTGAAACTGGACTAGGAGCAAATCATCTGACCTAATACCACCTGCTGATGCTTCTCCCATTCAGCTCCATTGCTGCTTCCCCTGTTGCTCCCTGCCGTTCGTGGTGTGTGTCTATAAATAATACGCACTAAGCATGTGCTTGGGGTAATCTGCCAGAGAACAAGAAAAAGTGCACTACTTAAAGTCTAACAACTCTTCCACTTCATGGGCGACTGGTAAAGTGTATACTCCTGCGGATGCTACAAAGGTGCAGTAAAAGTTACTCGCATCCGCCAGAGTCTGATATCGTTGGCTGGAGCCTGGCCAGCCCATGGCCTTCTCTATTCCTTGGAATGGCCCCGGATGGATGGTGGCAACACAAAACACAATGGAGATCAAAGTTTTACTCTGCTGGAGGGGGGGGCAGGTCTCGGTGGCTTTTGCTTTTGCTCTTTCTCCTGCTTTCTTTGGTCCCATTTAATATTAAACATTTTGTCTTGGCCCCTTTTTCATTTGAGTTTTCTTGGCTTGGCTTTACTTTCAGCTTGGTTTTACTTTGCTTTCACTCGCTTAACACGCAACGGAAGTTCAAGCTGAAGTTGGTTTGCTAGTTGCCAGTTACCAGTTACCCACTTGAAGTGGCCATGGAAATGGCAAACATAAAAACTTGTTAACAGCAATAAATAATGCTCTAAATAATTATGCAAAATAATTAAAAACCGGGGCGCTAAATTTGACCAGACAATGCGAGGCACACAACCAAAAGAGATAAAATGTGAGAAAAAAAACAAAAAAAAAAGAAAACAAAAAGAAAGAAGGATGCCAACCATCATTAAATTAGAGAAAGCCAGTTAATGGGAAGTCCAAGTGTCCGTCTGTCTTTCTGCCAGTCAGTCAGTTGGTCATGTACATGTTCTACCTGTAAAAACGAGTTAATCGAGGGCCAGTCGCTCGAGAGACGCCAGGACAACGGCGCTAATTGTGCGGACATGGCAAATGTCGCACCTGCCCAGCAGCTCAGCGGGAAGTAAGAGAATCATGCTCTGACCCAATGCAAACAACAGTCAACAACGAGGAAAACGGTAAAAGGGGCAAAATGAAAAACCCGGCCAAATGGCAAAGACAAAAACAGAAACAACAAGCGGGCGAAAAGCAAACAAACATTAGGGCAAAGAGAACAGCACATTAAAGGCCAATCACATATGTGTGTGTGTGTGGGATCGGTGACCCTTTTTATGTGGCTCATGGAATGGTGGTTGGTAATGGCATTGGATGGATTGTTGCATGCATTCAGCAGCACACACACACAATAAAAACGCAACAGTTTGTTGTAATTGTTGTTATGGCAATGCCGTTTATCGTCCTTTTCTTTTTTTTTTTTTTTTGGTTTTCCGTTCTTCTTCAGGCACTTAACTAAAGGCAAACAGACAAGGTGTGAACAACAGGTGAGAAATTGCCACTTAACGGACCAAATCGATCGCACATAAGAGTTCAGAAAAATAAATTCCCTATTAGCTAGATTTAAAATTTTGCTGCGATTGCATTTAATCGATATTTCTGATTTCTTCAGAAATTGTAGAAAATTCTATGTTTAGCTGGGATATATATAAATTAAAGTATCCGGATATTATTTGTTTTTCAGTAATTTGAATTAACTTGATGTTTTAGCCTTACAAATGTTATTTCAGAGGGAAAAAATGAAAATGAAAGCAGATCCAATCAAATAATGGGTCCAACTGAAATGACGGGCAACCGGATATCAAACATAAAATGTGTTGCTAGCATACACAAAGAGTCATTTCCCCTACTTCTGATTCTGTATCTCTCTCTCTCTCTCTCTCTCAGTCGTAGTCTCTGCCTATGTTTCCATCAGCATTCCATAGTTGCGTCAATCAATCAATCAGACAATCATTCATGCGCACATTAATTTATTCATTTTAGCGAATTTTTGGTTGTTGTGGAAGAGTTTTGTGTTGGAAAAATACATGAAAATATTTTCCCCATTTAATTGCGCATCTCTCTGTCTCTCTTTCTCTCTTTAACATCAACAAGAGACAGAAAGAGAAGGAGAAAGCGAGCGAGAGTGAAAGAACGCTTTTAATTACTTAACCGGAAATTGGCAATTAAAGCGATTTAACGGCCCACATGCATGAGAGAGCCTCGTCCAAAGAGGGCGAAGTGGCAAAAGAGACTGGAATGATGGGTGGGTTTGGTTTGTTGGCGGTGTAGAGATGAAAGGCGGCAAGAGAATTCTCATTTGCGTCAAGAAGTATAGCCGAACAGAAACATAAGACTGACACTCGTCCTCTCCTCGTCCCTGATCATTCTCGTCTGCCTTCCATCATCATCATCAACCATCAGCCATTTCCTTTGGCCTTAATCAAGTTTTAAATGGCCGCAGCCAACAACTGCTGCTTCTCGACCTCGCCACCCTCGTAGCCCCTTAGACATCCCACTCCGAAAGCGGCCTCACGCCCACGTAACCACTTTTAGTGCTGCCAACTCGTTCATTGTTATTTATTGTATTTGTTGTTATTGCCGGCAATTTATTTCAATTTTCGCCAAGCTGGAAAAGTTTTCTGTATTGTCATTGCCTTCGCTTCGCAGATGAGTTTCAGTTTCAGCGAAACGTTTCGCATTTTTCCAATTAGAAATTGGTGAAGGTGGTTGGTTAGAAGGGGTTAGCAAGAGCAGCCAGCGTTCACTGTAAGCGAGGGAGGGGAGGTCGTCTTTCGATGGCATAAAAACTCATTTAACTTTTGTTGCCGTTTGCGTTGTTGTAGTTATTGTTGTTGTTTCTTTTTTGGCCAGCAAACGTCAAATGATTTGGCGTGTAATACACAGACAAACAAACATATAGAAAAGTTTGCCTAACCAATCACCCAAACACTACTTCCCACCCTCTCATCAACATCCCTTTTTGCCATTTGCCATTTGCAGGTGGGTTCCTGGAGTCTGATAACTGTTGCATAGTTTTCGGCGGTTTTACGGTTAGACTTGGATAGCCGCTGCATAATTAATTACTCGCCAGCTGGCAAGAAAAGGAATAAGCTTTGCGTGGGTGTGAATCACGAATCGAAATTCGAATGAATAAGTCTCTGAATGGAATTTAGTTCGTATGACCTGAACCAGGAGCGGCTAAACGGTGAAATACTTTAATTATTTCGAATAACCAACTATTTTTCATTAAAAAGAAAAGCTCAAACTAAATGAAAGAACAATAAACTGATCTAAGGGACAAAAGAAAACAAAGAACAATTCCTTCTCAACTTTTCCTTTTTTAGTTTTTATAAATAGAAATTCTTTGGGTTTTCCTCATTATTTGTTAAAAGTAAGCAATAAGGCCAAGGTAACTCATAGTGCGCCCCTGCTTTCGACACTGATGGATTTGAATTTTTGCGGCAAATTTGGCACAAATAAAATGTGCAATTTCAGTGGTGAATTTTATTTAGTTTGACACATGTTCCACTTGAATTTTCTTGTGGCTGGCCAAAAAACCAGAAGACCAATTTTACGCCACATTGCAGTCCTGGCCACTAAAGTTATGCGCGAAAAACTTTTAACTTTTCCACAAGCCAGTTTTCCATTCGCCCATTTCCGCCCTCCTCCCTGACGAGAAACTAACTCTAATTTCAATTGCTGCCTGGCTAATGTGACTCCCTGTCGACTTCCTTTCGAAGGGGGCAAAACAATAACAGAAATCGGGAAAGAGCGGCAGACAGAGGGGGAGAAACGCTAGTTTATAGCGAAAGTTGAGCTGGCTAAAATGTCAAGTGCATTTTATACAAATTTCACGGTTAGAAAAAAGCAACCGAAGCCCCGGCGAAGTGTCGAAAACTTTAAGAACACCAAAACAAGAATGAAAGGACTTATGAAGCAAACACTTTGCCTGAGAGACACACACAAAGAAAAAGAAAGGCGGTGTGGGGACTATAGAATGAGAAATAGCATTGCCAAAACTCTCTCTGTTCAAGTCATAGTCATTGCATTTTGTGTAAAAATAGTGTTGCTGGCAAATAATCGAATTGCAAAAGGTTTCATTTGAGTAGGCCCTCGATTAATGTACACATAACATTGCAAAACTCATCAAGTTGTATATCATTTTGCTTTTTCCTTGTGTCTACCCCCGCTTTTTTTCGCTTAGCTGGTTTGGTTTTTTAAGTTTTATTCTGATCCGTATCATGTATTCTCTCTCACTTGTTACCACTAGATATTCGCATTTTTTTACGTGTTTTTTTCGGTTCTTCTTACCCACTTTGGTCCGGCATGTTTGTGCCACCGATAGCCAAACAAATGCAATTGCGGAATTGTGAGGGGTGACTGGAATGGTTGGGGGGCTACGGGGCTGAAAACACGGTGGCAGAGCACGGCTTTTATCTCGTTTCGTTGCGTGCAGAGAGTTTTGTAATATTCCCCAATGTCAGTTTGATACCAACTGCAAAAAATGAAAAACGCGACGAGGAAAAAAAAACCAGCGGGGGAAAAAAACTTTGCGCAACAACTAGCAACTTGCAATGGCGAGGCAAACAAACAACCAGCAACAACAACGACAGCGATGAGAGAAACAAACACAACAACAAAAAAATGGGCAAAAACTTTTGGCAATTTAATTGGAAAATTAAATTTTACGCTGTTGCAACACGTTTGCGCAATGCGGGAGCAATTTGCAGTGCAATCAACGCATCACCCATCCGCCCATAGATGTCATTCTCCTCCTCTCCGCACACACACACACACACCTACTGGCCAGGCGCAACCATCTCCCCCAGGTAATATCCGTTTAAACAAAAAAATATTTGCTTTCCAGCGCATTGAATTCTCCTTTTGGGGGAGCGTCGAGTGTCATGTCAAATGTCCCCCGTCCGCTCAGCTGCTTATGCAATTTAGTAAAATGACTGCGAAATTCATTTGACAAATTGTATTCTTTAAAAAGAGGGTTGGGACTTTTAGAGTTGCAGTTTCAAAACTGGCTGTGTGGCATTTCTTTAACTTCAACTTGAAGTTGGCTGCTCTCTTGTCTTTGGCTTGTCCGGATTCGTTTTGTGCTCTGTCATTGGTCAAACAAGTGGCAAAATTAAATTTAACAATGTCCTGGCGCAATGGCAAAAGGCAGCCGCTAGTCTCCTTCTCGAGTCAGTCAGCCAGTCGTCAGTCAGAGTTGCCACATTGTTTAAAGTGCTTAACAAGCACGAAGAAGACCGCAAAAGGCAGACGTTCTTGTATTCAGTCCTAGCCAAACACCTTCCCTTTAAGGATAATCGTGATGCTGATGATAATGACCATGATCATCATGATGATACGTTCTCCGTCCGTGGCAAGTTTTGCCAAAGAAGTAAAGTGCCATGAAAAATGAAATGAAAACCAACAAGTAACCGCAATCATTGCGGGATTCGCCACTCGTTAGTTGAGCTGCGGGGCAGCGATAGATACATGGCTACACTGAGAGAAAAATGGGCATCATATATGTGACTGGCATTACTTTCACATTTCCACTCGCCAAATTTAAAGAAAATATTTAATAAATAATCGAAAAGTTACCAATTCCACCAAATATTTGTTTTGGTAGAAATACTTCCTAATGTGTTAAGGTTCAGTGTAACCAGCTAAAACCATTGTTATATCTTTTTGCATGTGCGTGTGTATGGGAGCAAGGATATGCTTTGTTGTTTGAGATCAAGAGAGAGTTATATTTTCTTGGTTTTTGTATAAGCCATAAAGATTTAAAAAAGACAAAATTGCATTCTATTCTACAATTGTGGGATACAAATTGTGTTTTTAGTTTTCCTCGGTGTGACCATCTGCACTTTTCTTTATTTCTTTTCACTTCTCATTTGCAACAACTAAGCTGATTCTTCTCTTTTATTTCTTGTCTGTTTTCTAGCTTTGGGCACTGAACTCATTTGGCTTTGGTGTTGGCCTGCTTAGCACGAAAAATGCAGAAACCAAGTACAGGCCAGGCCAGGCCTCGGCCAAGGAGATGGACACGAACACCACCAGTTGTCTAGTTTCTAGTCTTGGTTACTCATTTGCCACTCTACCCCCTCGACACCTCTAAACCGTATACCAGTCCCTTCGTCCATCACTCAGCCATCCAGTCAGTCAGTCAGCATTCTCAACTGTCTGCCTTGTTGGGTTTTGATTTGTGCTTGTGGAACAGAGCAGTAGCCGGAAAAGCAAAAGGACGACTTTGATTTTGCGGTCAGCTATACTACCAATTCCCTTCTGTCCCTCTCGGTCGATGTCTCTCCCTACAGCATCTACAAAAACCGACATAGCTCGGTCTCCCCCGCCCCTTTGCATTAGGTAATTACTTCTTTGTGACGGCCGACGAGGAAGTGCAAATTCATTAGAATGATGCATTTACTCATCTCTTTCTCTTCGGTGTTCTTCCCCTCCCCACTCTGTCGCCGTTTTGTGGCTATGCAGGAGCATTGGAAATTACTAAATACGGAAACCGAGAAACTGTAATTTGGTTTTCCCACTTCGAAAGACAAATTCTCCAACATTCTTATTCAAGTCAAGGTCTGAACTTCCTCTCCTCATTCAACAACTCCAAGCGATGTCGATCTAAGGTCACATTTTAATTTATGCAGTAACGTTGGTCGCACTAATTAATGCTGTACCATTTTATTATATATTATGCCAAACTCACTACTTCAAGCAGAGCTTAGAATTTCAACGAGAAGCAGCATAAAGTTGCCTTTTTCCACCATTGAAATGCAATTGCATGTTGCAATTTTCATTTCTTTTTGCCATGACAGGGAAGAAGCCGAAGGAGGAGTTGAAGGAAATTCACATTTGGCCAGCCAAAATAGAGAAATAAATTTCATACAAAGCAAATGGCACAAAAAGGAACGGAAATTTCCTTCATAATTTCTTTGGTGTATTTTATTATAAATAATTTTTTACTTAGACTGCGCAACAACACACAGAACAAGAGACTGAGATAGAGATAGAGATGGAGACGGGGCACGGTTGGACAGAGCAAGCGTGGTAAAGGGAAAAGAGGAAGTCAGGATGGTAGGAAGGGCTAAAGGGAAGATAAAAGCAGCGGGTCAGATGGCCACTCAATAAAGAGAAGCAAAAAAGAAAAACAAGAAAAAAGATGGGCAAAGGGCAAAAGCAAAGCAAAGCAAAGCGAAATGCCAAAGCTGAGCGAAATATAAATAAATATAAGGAAAATAAGTGCATGCCAGAAACAGAAATACTCAAAGTTTATGAAAGGCGCGTCGCCCTCGTCGTCGTCGTCGTCGCCGCCAAAGTTTTCCTGCTTGTTGTTTTTTGTCGTCCTTTTTTTTGCGCTGCTACAGGGTATTAAATAAGCATTGCGGCATGCTGGTCTAAGCAAATCTAAACAACCTCAATTTAAAGTGAGAAGAAACTTTTAAAACAATCCTAGAATGATAGCTTCTTGCAATATCTTCGGTTTAAAGTTAAGTTATAGACGTCTTTTAAATAGGTTCAATATATATTTCCTACACTGGCAACCGATTCAATATGGTGTTGAAAATTTTCTCAAGAAGACACCGATTTGGAAAGTGACTCAGTAGTGATTTATTTACTTATAAATCAGTAAGACCTATTTCTAGACGAATGTTTTAATTCACTTCTATTTCAGTTCAAATTTAGCAGCTAAAATGATCTTTTAGTTATCATTCTAGCGTTTCTTCTAACTATATACATGTATATCAACAACTAGTCGATCAGTATTGAGCTTTTAAAAATTTCACTTGAATTTTTGTGTAGGACCTCATACGATGTACGTCTACGTAAAACAAAGTATGATATATATATATATTTTATACATATAAAACAGCGACCCGCTTGTCATACATGTATGAGTGTACTTTTGCGTGTGTGTGTGTGTGTGTGTGTGTGTGTGTGTGTGTGTGTGTGTGTGTGTGTGTGTGTGTGTGTGTGTGTGTGTGTGTGTGCGGGTATATCGCCAATTACTGTGTCTGTTTGAGCGGACAAAGCGTTTTATGAACCAACTCTGAGTCTCCAGCTGACCCCCCTTTGTAGCTCTAGCGACCTTCTCTTTTGGACGTTACGTTTTCGATGCCAGTCACGCCTGGACTTTGTCGAAAAACTTTACGCCGACGTCGTCATCTTGGTTGTTGCTGATGCTCCTGCTTCTGCCGATGTTTCTCTTTCTGTTGCTGATGTTGTTGTTGTTCTCTTGCTCTTGAACTTTTTTCGCTTTTGATTTTATTGCCAATTGACCAACTTTTTGGGTCGATTGCCAGCCGAGGAGTCAAGCAACGATGCATGCGACGCGGACCGAGAGGGGTAGAAAGCTTACTTAAAATGCCAAGACAGCTGTCTCAGATGAGTATACCAGATATCAGTCGAGGAGTATGTACCTCTACCCTTAGACTAGTCACTTCCCTTTAGCCGCAACCATGTCTCGGCCGCCCATCAACTGAACGGTTCCCAGTTGGTCAAAGCATATTTTAAATGTCTTCAAACTTACCTGAATTACAAATGGGATGCCAGAGCGAGATAGAAATGGCGACAGATGGCGATGGCGAAGAGACAATAAGAGATGAGGGGAGAGAGCTGCTGTAGAGTTTGGCTGTAAAAACAAGCGAAAAGAAATTGGAAAATGAATAATAATTTTCAGGTCGAGTATGGGATTTAAGTTGCCATTACATATTCTAAAGTTGAACTTTGTAAAAAGAAAATGCTAGCTAATATCGATTATGTAACGAATAGATTATCAAACATTAACTGTTTATACTTATACCTACATATATAATATATACCGATTAGCATCAATCGTTTACAAAACATATTCAAAATTGTGCTATAGAGTTAGAATGAGTTATTGTTATTAGAGAAGTTGTACTAATATTTCAATGTTTATCGATAACTTGAAAAATTCTTCCTTTTCTAACAAAACTTATCGAATGATTTGGTAACTAATCAATTATGTCAATTTGCCTTCATCAACTTGCTTATGTATATATTTTCGATGTTTCGTAACTTTTACTTGCTACACACACTCACAAACACACACACACGTAGAGAATACACACAACTCGTTAATACAAAAACACATATCGAAAGAAAAACAAGACCCTAATTATCGACTTAAGAGGGCATTACCGAAACCTATTACATTCATTACACGGAAACCGCAAATACCGAAACAAAAAAGAAAACTGGGGAAAAGTTGAAGCCTTCGTCAAGGACTTTTTAAGGCCGGAAGGGACCATCATGCGACAAAGACAAAGTCCCAGGCAGAAGATGGAATAAAATCTGTGCGAATTAGGTGAACAAAGAAAACCAAGAACCGAAAGGAACAAAGTGAGTTGGCGGGGGAAGTGGTGGTAGTGGGGGAGGGGGAAACAGAACGAAACGAAAAGCCAGGCATAAGCATAATAATGATAATAATCAAGGCAATGGCACAAAATTTTTGGATTTTCTCTCATGTTGGCGGCAGAAAGGGCTTAGTGTAGAGAGACAAAAGACAACTCTTGAGGCGAATATTTTCCAATGGTTTCTTTTTTTGTCTCAAATTTTATATTCCGTCACACACCCACACACACACACACACATTCACATGGATGTGCGTAGATTTCATAAGGTGAGCTCTTTCTTTGCTCATCATAAAGCGGCAACTCAACTCGAAAAACCAAACCCGAGGCAAAATCCGAAAACTGTAACTGAAGCTAAAGTACAAACATGGCTAAAGGAAGTCCCAAAGACAGAGTCATAGAAAAAGAGAAAGAGAGCGAGAGTTAGAAGAATGTTGTGGGCAATAGCATAAGAGCCTGGAATTGAGGTAATCCCTCCAACATGTCTCTTAGACATTGTTTATTCTGTTGGTTCTTGCTGCTTGTACCCAAAATATGTTATTGTTAATCAAAATTGTGTGTGTGTGAATCTTGGAGAGATGGAGGAAAGAACGGGATTGGAGCTTTTTAGCCTTAAAACGCAAAAAGCGAAACCCAGACATGTGTATTCAATGGATTAAAGCAAAGCCCTAGCACCTGTTGACTATATATGTATACTTATGCATATTACACCATACACCACTCCACAGTTGACTTCATTCACATCTCTTTGACTTGTTCCAATTTACTAAATCTCTTAATTTGGCATAGTCTACTTTTCAGGATGGGGTGCTTGTTTAAGTGTGTGTTTTGTGTCTCTAAAGAGCAATAAACTGTCCATCATTCCAACCGCTCAGTGGGTCATCAATACCCACCACTTATCCCTTTCTCTGGCTCTCACATTCCCCTCATACTTTTCAGTGTTTCCATGCTCTTGAAATTGTCGCGTGTAAAGCTACTGCCACATTGAACACCAAATGGCCATTATGTGCCGAGATCTACTTTACTATGTGCATGTGTCTGCGTGTTTGAGTGTGTGTAAGGGAAAACTCTGCTGCAGTGATTTACACGTATTAAGCCAATTTCTCATTTCACTGGAGATCAGCTTCAATAGGGTGTTGCAGTAAAAGTTCAAATGGCACTCAGAAACGGCTTCTGGCCAAATGAAAGCCCAATTAAAAGAGATTTTAAAATAAAGTAATGAAATCCGATTGTTTATCGCTTCCAGCATATTTTGGACTTCATGGAATTTCATTCATTTTGTACGTGTGCGTGTGTGTATGTTTAATTTTAAGTCACAACATTTTCTTGCATAAGAACGCATTACCTAGGTTCCTTATTCAGAACAAATTTAGCTTTTGCTCGTCAACAACTTTCAGCAAGCACCCCTTAGATACCAACTTCTCTCCCCGCAGCACATGAAGCTTCATTCCTTTATACACACACACGCACACTCACACACACATTTTGCCCATTTGTGTTTGCTGTTTGCATGCGTTTAGCTTCGTTAGTCTGAACCCTTTTTCCCAGTTGGCAAGCCTTTTCTTTTGCACTGAAACTGCTGACAGGATGCAGCAGGAACGAAAAGTAGGATGAGACGCAGAACGCGTGGGCGTTATCATGGTCTAAAGGATGGCAAGGGGAGGGCGTGTTGCTATGGGTTGGTTGTGTGTTTTAATTGTCGCAATGCGACCAAACTGCAGTCTCTTTTCTCCTTCAGGCTTGGGGACTAAACCGCCTATTGCCCCAACACTTTCTCTCCGCCCAACTCATTGCTGCACATTTTTCAATCTGTATATGCATTTGTGCATGTGTGTGCGTGTGTGTCTCTGTATGTGTACACGTAAATCCCCAAAAATTGTCACCGACAACGTTGTGTCGGCGCTGCCGGAATTTGATGAAATTTTCGCAGCATTTTCGTTGCCAGAACTAAGTTAAATGGTTTGAAAGAAAAGTAATGGTAAGGACCAGACAATACCTCGGCTTTATTATTTCAATTTAAAAAAAAAAACTATGCCCAATGATCATCCTATCATTCAATTAAGGTGATATCATACATTTGCATTACATTCTATAGGGGTATCTAGTTGTTCGTCTTAGCCAAGTCGAGATACTTTTTGGCAGGGCCGAAAATAAAGGAGTGCCACGAATACTTTCGTCAGATGAAAATTGCATATGTCCGATGAAGAAAAAAATATGGTGCAATCAAGTTTTAAACGAACTTTTCTTTTTTGCAAGTTGTTCTCTGTTCTTCCCGTTCGCCAATTTGCAGAGGAAGAGAACATTTAAAGAGAAACAGAAACTGCGAATGCCTTTGCCATTTCAATTTCAAAGTTCAATCGTAACACCAACAACATAAATAAGTTATGATCCTAAAATAAAAAGCAAAGGCTAGACAATTTCCATTGAACTTTGGATTAAGCTAATGAGATTTTTCTGTGGATATTTGATTATGTTTTTACTCAGAACTTAGATTGATATCGAAACATACTTTTTTGTTTTTTTTTTGTGGTAAGCAACACTTTTCTTTTTGGATATTTAACATTTCTTTTGTGTGTGCGAGAACCTCTAAGAGTTTTACCCCACATTGTTGTCAATCTGCCAATGTCGCACCCTCTCGGCTTAAGTAAGCGGATTGATTTCCGCTAATAAAAATGTATAACAACAGAGAATTCTCTTAACAATGCAATAGATGGGCCTTTTCAAAATGCAACCCTCCATTTACCAACACCAAAAAAAAGTATATATCCCTAAACCCTCATCCGCAATGTCCCCAATGCTTCCTCCTGTTCCGTTTGCACTTTGGTAACAATGTGAATGGAGAATGGCGGCATGATGAAAACGACGATGAAGACCTTCCATAAACGGCACTCGGAAATGGCTTTTCTTCTTCGACTTTTTCTTGTTAGACAGAAGAAAAAAAAATATATGTACATACATACATATATATATGAAGAAAAACAGAAGTGGATAGGGAAGTGGAAGAGAAAACCGCTGTCAAACCGGCGGGCAGATGAGCAGGGCCAGACGAGCGCAAAGTTATGGCAGTTGCAGTAGCAACAGCAACAGCAGCAGCAAATCACATAATGGCAACAATAAGGAAATCGCATGTGAAAAGGCCGCAGGCAGCGAAAAGGACCTCTCGCATCCCCATCATCCATGCCCTTTTTTCGCATCTCCTGTTTCTTGTTGTTGTCAACTGTTTATGAACTGTAAGCCGCGTATAAGTTTGTGAGCTTACACAACACAATGCACGTATCCAAAAGATGCGAACAAACGATGGTAAAGTTGAGGGTGAGGGCGGTGGTGGTGGTGGTGATGTTAGTGTTGGTGCTGGTGGCAGTGGGATGCCACTTTTGTGACTCCTTGGCTTGCCACTTGGCAATTTCGAAGGCGTTGAATTGTGTGAAGTGAAAGTCAAGCGCAGATTCTTTTTTGTTTCCTTCTCTTTTCTTGGCCGCTTCCGTTGAAAGTCTGAGATGGTAGCGTGAGTGAAATATCGTGAGACCTAGAGAGAGGAAACACCTTTGATTATGTTTTTGTTGACTGATCTTATCAACAAATTTCTAAGGATTTTTCATTTAGAAATAGTTTAGAAGCATTTTATTTGCTCTGGATCATGGTCATTTTTTGTGGACCTCACGCATTTGTCTCTAGAGTTTTTGTTTACTTGTTTATTTTGAGCATTTTCTTACTTAAACTTACTCTTGTTTCCCTTTTTATTCTTATTCATGTTTATTTTCTTGAATTTTTGTAGGCCGGCGGCATTTTTTGCATCTTCTTTTGAAGTGCCAGCATTTTTTTATATTTTTCTCTCGTCTCCTATCTCTTTCTCACTCGCTTTCTGTCTCTCTCTTTCTCTCTCTGTTTATCTCTTAGATAGACACATCTACATACATATATGCATGTAGTGCTCGTTGGTTTTGGCCTGCTGCTAATGAACGAGAAACTCATTTAAAGCCACACCCATAGCATTTCGTTTTCGCCCATCACACACACGCACATTTAATTTCATTTGTATTTCGATAAAAATTTCTTCAATTTCTCGTTTTCTTATTTTAACTTTTTCTTCTTATTAGGCCCGAAAAAGTATGCTATGAAAAATTGCAAAATACGCGGGAACGTCCCAAAAAACGAGAAACAGACCGTATGAGCGGGCCCGAAAAAAAATAATACCAAGTAAGAGTGAGAAGGAAAGCTTTGATGTTTTGCATGAATGAATGACTGCTTCACCCAGATGCGATATACATATGCGTGAGCGTGCGTGTTTGTATGTGTGTGTGCACATCTTTGCTTCTTTTCTTCATTTCATACATTTTAATTGCATTTTTCGTATCAAATTCATATTTATTTTGGGAGTGTGTGTGTGTGTGTGAGTGTGTTGAAAGAGAGTTTTTCCCATTAACAAGAGGAAATTAAAACGAGAAACTCATAAGAACCCACACAGATACACACACATGTTCAGTGGTCTTCAACCAGCCCACTAATTGCGTTATTTGTATGTGTATACACGTGTGTGAGTGTATGCTTTGGCTTCATCAATCAATCTCGATTTACATATTTAGAGAATAAGCCAAAGCCAGCGGCAAATTGCCTTGCAATTGCAATATAAAATTTCATTCATCTTACAAAAAAATTAACTGACTACTGTCTTGCTATTCAGTCTATTGTTATCCCTCTACTTCCCAAGACCGCCTGCAGGCGGGCTAACTTCATTGGTCGCGCAATCTAATTTTTAAACCTGTATTTGTAGTTATTTTTATTTCATGTATTTAGGGGAATCCCAAATATTTATTTTGAAGCTTTCGCAGTTTACCATTCCACGAAAGACAGCTGCTAGAAGCATTCAATTGCCGAATTTAGTGAAAATCACAGAAAATAATTATTTGGTGCGAAGAGTCAAATTCAAAAATTTAAAAAAAATATAATTTACTCCCATATCTCAATTTAAAAATTACTAGCATATTTTTGCACAAGTTAACTAATAAGAAAGTGATTAAACTTATAAGAAAAAGTGTCCATAAGCTTTTTACTTGAGATCAAAGTTAGCCCGCCTAGAGGCGGTTTTGGGACACCTAGTGAAAAAATTCGATAATGTAAGTTTTAAATACAAGCAATTCTAATGAAAACGGTTAATCAAAACACAAATATTTCAGCAATGAACCGCAAAAAACAGCGTAAACTGTCATCGCTTTCCGACGATGAAATAAAAGTAGCATTAGATATGCTCGACTTTAATGGTGAAACGGATAACGAAGAAGAAAATTTAGACGATTTACATGAAGATTCTTTTAGTTACGGTAGTTTTGGAAATGATATTGATGTCTCAATTAACGATGTTCTTGATATGTCAGAATCAGCACTTGCATCACAGATTTGCTTTGGTAACAGCACAGCTTCAATGTTGTCACCATCATCTTTAAATGCTTCATCAAGTGCTTCTTCGACCCCGAAACGGAAGCGCCGTCCGCTTTCTCTTATTCAAGGTGAATCGCATAGTGAACTTGATAGATCACCAAGAGGAAGTCGTCGATCTGCCAATAAGTCCTTTAATAACACCATAAATCAATCTGGCGCTTTCGTAGGATCTGCTTTGGCCATTGACCCGAGATCAGAAGCATTTAAAAAGATACTATGGCGTCAAAAAATCTTGTTCTGGATAAATCGTCGATCAAATTTTGTGATCCCGATATGAAGAAATTTCTGATCCTGGACACTCCATCCAAATGCTTTGAATATTTCGTAAATGATGAAATTCTATCGCACATTGTTTACCAAACTAACCTTTACGCTTCTCAAAAAAACATTAGGACCTCCTTCACAACAAACAACTTGGAATTGCGTAAATTGATTGGTATTCTAATTTATATGTCAGTATTTCACTATCCAAGTATCCGTTCATATTGGAGCGAGTATGCGTTTAAAATTATCCAAGACACAATGTCAAGAAATCGTTTTGATGAAATCCGAAGCAACCTTCATTTTAATGACAATAGCACTATGCCATGCAAAGGTTCAGATGACTTTGATCAGTTATACAAAGTCCGCCCTCTTATAAAACATTTCAATGAAAAATTTCAATCAGTACCAATGCCCCAGCATCTATGTGTAGACGAACAGATGTGCGCAACAAAAATGAAGTCATTTCTTCGACAGTACATGCCAGATAAGCCCCACAAATGGGGTATAAAACTATTCGTCCTGTGCGACTCGGCTGGTTTTTGCTATAGCTTTGAAGTATATGGTGGTGCAGGTGATAATGTTATTCTTCCGGGAACCCCAGATCTTGGTGCGTCTTCAAACATAGTAATTCGACTGTCCAGTATAGTGCCTAAATTCAAAAACCACATAATGATTTTTGACAACTTTTATACTTCGCTACCACTACTTGTTTATCTGCGATCACTAGGAATTTATTCTTTGGGGACAATACGCTCAAATCGGATCCCTAATTGCAAGATACCAACAGATAATCTTTTAAAGAAACTTCCACGTGGGTACTCTACGGAATTCTGTGGCTCAGCAGCAAATGTTGACATTTCATTAACGGTATGGAAGGACAATAAATCAGTGCGCCTTGCATCCACCTATGTTGGCGTTATGCCATTTCAAAATGAAGTGCCTTTGAAAACCACTGTCACACGATTTGTGCGCTCAGAAAAAAAATTTGTTGATATTGATTGTCCCAATTCAATAAATGAATACAACATGCATATGGGTGGCGTAGATCACATAGATGGACTCATAGGTCGATACAAAATTTCTTGGAAAACTTTAAAGTATACAAACCGAGTATTCACACATTTGCTTGATGTTGCGATGGTAAATGCTTATATATTGTTTCACAAAATTAACAAGCCGGACCCCAAAGATCCCGAATATCAACTGCCAAATTTTCGAACACAAGTTGCAAAAAGTGCTTTGTACATCAAAAAAAGATGTCAAAGCTCCTGGACGTCCTCTCGCAAATTCTCAGAAAAAGGTTACGGAAAAAGACTTTTTACCGCCTGATGAAATTCGCTTCGATGGAATTGAACATTTTCCTGAATATTTGCCACGAATCAACGGCAAGAAGACTTGTAAAAATACAGGATGCCCTTCCGAGACGCAGGTTATATGCCGAAAATGTAATATTAATCTTTGCTTATCGATGCAAAAAATTGTTTCTTTGATTTTCATCATAAATAAACTAAACTTATCTTTATATTTATAAATATGCATATTCTCGAATATTTGTGCACTAATTTTGAAGTTTTTCATAAATAATAAACAACAGCCCAAAAAACTATGCAGTAAAAAATTTTTTTGGCAATGTTTCCCAAGACCGCCTCTAGGCGGGGTTAGGATTTGACCCAATATATCCTGAATCTCGGGAAACCAAAAATTTTTCTAGAACAAATATTTTTTTTTTACCCGTAACCAGTGCAAAAATAATTTTTGTTTTTAAAACAAAAATTTGGGAAGTAGAGGGTTATTATTTCTTTGCATTCGTCTGTAATCAAATGTTCAATTTTATAACGGGCAATTTTATTATCTTGCTTTGTTTACTAATCTTTTTGTATGTGGTAAATAAAATGCTTAGAAAAAGAATTCGCAATCCATTATAGTTAAAGTCAATCAATATACTAAAATTCTACTTCTAGTTCGATCTGTTTTTTTTCAACTCCTCAAAGGGAAGATAAGATCAGGCTTTTGCTTTAAGCTGAAGTCACTTTGGCTATCTCCCGCTGGCTGTTTCTAATTTATACGTATATTTGCCTTGTTTAATACCAATCGAGCTGCCCAGGAGCCGATATAACCCAACTAAATACAGACGGCTAAGTCGAAAAGTAGAGCTCACCATCGAATAAATTGAACGATTTCAAATCGAACAAGGATTCTCTCTGGCTACATCTTTTTTTTGGCCTGCCTTTTCTTTTTTCATAGGCTTTCATCTTTGGGAGCATTAGGCGGCATGCCTGAGCCTTTTTTTTGTTTTGCTCTTCCTGCTTCTTGTGCGACTAACCACGGCGGCGGCAGGCGCGCCTGGCAAGAAAAAGTTTTGTTTTGGGATTTCTGTTACTGGTCGTGCTACTGCCACCGCTACTTCAGTTTCTTGTTGCAGCAGAAGGTTGCAGGTTGCACTTCAGAGACGCCGCACAAGCACCAAAGGAGCAGCAGGCAAGCAGCTACCAGCAGCTGCTCTGGTTCAGGCTAATAACAGTTGCAATGAGAGCAGCCAAAAAAAGAGAAAAAATGAGAGCGGGAAGAAAAAAAGTAAAGGAAAAACGAAGACAAACCAAAAGAGAAGACGGGGACAAAAAGGGAAGAGGACACGGAGGGTAGCTGCACAAAAAGCGAGGGAGCAAAAAACGATTTACGCTGAAAGTGCCAACAATGGCGCAAAACTTATCCTCCCAAAAGACTCTCCATTCCATTCAATGTGTGTATCTTTGGATAGTGTGTGTTTTTCTCTCTCTGCCCCTCTGTGTGTGTATGTGTATGTGCTCTGAGCAAACTTTTGCACTGAGCGTTTTAATTTAATACACAAACTTTGGGCGGCTGCTTGCTGCAGCTTTTCGTTTCATCTCCTTGCAATTTGAAACGCAACCGAGTGCAGGGCAAGTGCATTTATTTAAAGCCCAAAACTTTCTTGATTTGTCGACCCCACCCATCCAAGCAGAAAAAAAAAATACCGATCCAAATCCATACCCTATCCCAACACAGTGTGAGTTGGGGCCAAGGGGTTAAAATGAAAAGGACAGAAGAAGGAAAAAAAGACAACTGACAGCAATTCCCAGTTGATCGTTTGTCTTCTCTTTGGCAATTAATGCCAGCATTTAGCATTTATATAGATATATAGAGAGAGAAAGCAACAACAATTCAGGATTACCTGACAGCTCCCACAGGGCCGTCAAGTGAAAACCCTGTCCCCAAAGAAACCTACCTCTAGCTGCCTGTCTACTTGCCTACTTGCCTTCTTTCTATTTTCCGTTAAAACAAAGTCCAGAAAACACAGAAGAGGGTGAAGGGGTAAGACGGGGAAGACGAGACTAACTATGTATGTACATATGTATATGTATGTGACAAAGTTTCAGTGATGTCTGAGAAAAACCTCTGAGATTTGTTTTAAAGATTAAAGTTTCATTGGCAAATTCAAATGAATTACTTCAAGTGCTAAATATAATGAAAATTGGTCAAAGGATCAGAAATATAATTCAACAGATTAGCTTTTTGCTCTGCATTTGTCTGTTTACCTACTTTTCTTGACTGGCCACAGCTGATATCCTTTCGAGATATACATGTGTGCGTGTGTCTTTACGCCTTTAATTATTTTGCTTACTTATTTTATATCTGTTTTTTTATTTTTTTGTTTTTTTGTGGATGGCTAAAGAGATTAATAGCCAACCGTGTTTCATGTATCTGTCTATTCATCTAATATGTCCAAACTGACTCACTGACTACACGAACAGGTGTCCTTCAAACAAAAGGCAAAATGAAACGAAACGAAATGAAATGAAAACGTAAAGCCTTAAAAATGGAATTCGTGTTGTCTGTTTTTACGACTTGCTGACGACACAAATGGAATTCGTAGAACAGACGATGACAAATCTAATGAGTAAACGGAAATGTCTTTCCGTTTCAGTTTAGCCCCAACGAATTTATGGCCCAGCAAAAGATGGCGGCCCTAGTTGGCCAACTTGTGTTTACCCTGTTAAAAGGAAAATGAGCTTATTCAATCACTGAAAATTTCTTTGCATGCTCTTTTATCGTTTGTCGTTTCGGTAGTCTTTCGTTTTGAACAATCAAAGTTTCTAGTCAACAAACAAGTACAAATTTTATGTCATTCTAATAACAGAAGTCTTTATTAATTCAGATCAAGAATATATTTGCTCAATGAGTTGGAAAATACCAATATGCCCGCTTGACTTGACCACTTCCGATGTAGGGTAAACCGCAATGGCTCAGCATAAAGAGAATAACAGTTAGAGAAAGAGAATTGAAAGGAAGAAGAAAAGGAGATGGCCGGACGAGAAAAAAAGTGAAATAAATGATAACAATAAAAATATAAATAAATAAATAAAATTAACTCATAACCACTTAGACAAAACGCCGGCGGGATGACTGTTGGCAATGTCCATTGAAAAGACGCAGCGGGATGACCACAGTTTTTGTCGCCCCAAAATCATACTCATATTCTGTCTCTCTCTCTCTCTCTCTCTCTCTCTCTCTCTCTCTCTCTCTCTCGCTGATATATCTCTCTACCCATATGCCATTTGCTAAGGATGAAGTGAAACTAACAACAACATAATTTAGTGAGCAAACCGCAAAACGACGACTTAAATGGTCAAAGCACAGAGAGGCCAACGGCGGAGAGAAAGGAGCAGGGAAAATAACAGTAGGGACACAATGGATATGGACACTGTCCACGCTAATGTCCTGCTTGTGTGCGTGTGTGTCTCTCTGTCTGTGTGTGTGCGGGTATGTGTTGCCTACTTTTTGGTAGCTGATGCCACTTCAAAAATGCCGCCACGAAAACCTTCATTTATCAAGTTGACATTTTAATTTATTAAAACAAAATGGAACGAAATGAAATAAGACGAAGGACGAACAAAGAGGAGGATTGGGTAGTTGGAATTGGGATAACCATAAACTTGAGGGTGGATCAGTTCTGAGCAGGCAAGACGACGCCATTGAACATACCCCGTGTAAGGTTAATTCTATTTGGCCGACTTTATCATACTCTAGAGCGAATAAGAACTTCGAAATTACCTAGCAAAATGTAAGTCATTTTCAGATTTTATTTTTAAATAAACGATATACCCGGTGAAACTATGACTACAGGGTATATATATGGGAAGGAGCAGCAAACAAGTGAGCAAGACGACTCTGGACGCTGTCCAGCACTTGAGTTGGGGAACCCGAAAAGGCGTTGCAAATGAATGCGTAAAAGATGACAGGATTCTCGCCGGATGCCACTTGTGACCATTGAGGGAATTTCTTACTTCTCCATCATCATCATCATCATTATCCTCTACGGCAGAAGCAGCATCGTTATCGTTCATCATCATCATGGTCGTCGTCGTTGGCAATGCAAAAACAAAAATGAAAATGTAAGAAACACTGGCGACGACCTTAACTGCCACATGACGAAGCGGAAAAAGCGAATGGGAATAAAAAATGTTTAACAAATATGAACAAAACGTAGGCACAATACGAAAGACAGAAAGAGGCAGAGACAGGCAGAGACAGAGGGAGAAATATGAATTTTTTATACAATAAGAATACTTCAATCAGTCAGACACACCATAATCGAAAAGGGTTATCGGTGATTGCTTGATTAATCGAAATTGTTTTAAATTATTCACTTACAATTGTAAAGGCGAAAGAAAAAATTGTTTCAGTAAAGTGATTTACCATCAGAGACCATCAAAGACTTTTATCATCGATAACTTTTGGTTGCGTTTATCGATCAAGCTTTAAAATAAATAAGGGCCAAATGCAATCTATACAATTTTTGGTTTCCGTTTAAGGCCCTGTAAATTGGTTCAATTTATAAAGAGAAAAAACCCATTAAAAAAAAAAATTCCAACTTTGTTATCTCTTTCTCTGTCTCCCTCTCTCGTAACCATTTCGGGTTTCGATTTGGATTTCTTTTTATCCATAAATTCCACATGCTGCACTTGGCATTTTGTTTTCTGCACGGTTGTTGCCTCTTTTCGCTGTTGCTATTGTTGTTGTTGTTGTTGTTGGGCGTCTTTTAATTTACATAAATTTTTATAGCGTAAATTTGTTCATTCTCTGTCTCCTGTTTGATATAGACCCTCCATCCACCACCCAGTAACCAGCCATGGCATGGCCATCCGTTTCCACCTTGCAACAGCCCAGCCGGAAAAAAGGCCCAGCCCAAAAGCTCAGACAAATATTGTATATTAAAATGGCAGCGGCGAAATGTGAAATAAAATAAAATATAAATTCCAGTGGCCCCTTGAAAAACGCGAACGCCATGCCAGCACTCAAAACCCACAAAACGAGACCCAATCTGAAGCAAGAGTCCCCCCCACTTCCCCATCCGCTAAGCACAAAAGGTGCGCAAAGCGAACTTCTCTTCGACCTAACTTCCACTGAGGGGCAAGGACACCAAGAGCCATGTCCCATAGCCGCCGTCTCAAAGTGGAGTGCCCCCTACTCACCTCGAAATCCATCGCAAACCTTCTTCGACGTCTGCGTCTTTTGCGATTTTCCCTGCTCTTTTTTCTTGTTTTTTTGTGCTTTTTCTTTTCGGTTCTTTTTGCGGCTTGTGGGCGAAAATGCGCTTAAGAAAATGTTCTTATTTATGGGCTTCTTGTCTAGAAACACTCAGGCACGCCCATGCTCGCCACAACCACATCGCCTGGCACTTCTACTCCCGTATTTTATTTGTGCTCCTCCATCCTCAATCTCATCTCCCCAATGTCAAACCTCTACCCTTTAGTCCTTCGTTCATTCGTTCGTTCGCTGGTTAGTTCGTTCGTTCGTCATTGTTTTACAAAGAATATTTAAAACATTTTAATGTTAAAGGAAAAGCAAAACTTGCAAATGCAAAACAAAGGTGAGGGTGATGAAGATGGAGATGGAGATGGGGCAGAGGAAGGGCTTCTCGTCGGTCAGTTGGTTGGAGGGCCGCGAGGTTGGATCACCTCACCTGATGTTGGTCATTCGCATGAATGACGTTTTGCGTTGAATGTGAATGCGCGGCTGTGAGTGTGAATGAATGCTTTTTGAGCGATTTCTGTGCCATGATTCACTTTGCCAACGTTTCGTCATGTCCGGACCCGGTTCAGGTCCAACTCTAGTGTACCTTCTGCTTCTGCGGCGTAAATTGCTTTTCATTTGTTGTTGTTGTTATTATTGTTGTTGTTGAGAGGAGTAGAAGGAAACGGGGTGTCCGGCAACAGCTGTCATGTCAACGAGTCCTGGTAACAGTTTCACCCCTTCCCACCACACCAACCACCCTACCACTTTTTTCTTTTTTTATGTTAGCACTCCTCTTTATTTTCGCGCTGTATTGTAAAAAAGATGAAATTTAACCACAAAAGAAAAACGTTTTATAAATTGAAACGAAAAATTTGTACGCTGTTGAGGAAAATGAATGAGCAGCTAGTTGGCAGCTCCAATGGCAATGGACTAAGGCATTGGCATGGAATGGAATGGCCCAGAGTCTGTTTGTGGGAGTCAAGTGAAGTGTTGCAGAAGAAACCACAGCGGAGATGCCTTAAGTCATTATTCACATTCTTTGTGATGAAAGGATATGGCGGGGCAAAATAAGGGTGGTGCGACGGCGTGGGATGAGATTGGTTTAAATGTGGGTCGGTGGCAATGATTTCTATGTCTCTCTCTCTCTTTCTCTCTAACTGATGAGCAATAAAATGAATGCATTCATTTGCTTCAACATTGCGTACGAGTGTTTAAAATCCCATTTGTCATGTTCATATTCATAAAGTTAAGTGGCTAAATGAATACATTTATAACTCAGAATGGGCATGAAATAATCTTTCCTTAGGCTACTAGTGAATTATATTTATTAATAAATACTTAAACTTGGATTTCATTTATTTTAATAACTATAGAATTGATACACTTTGATTGTGAACTAAGTGCAAATATTAACGCATCGTCATTGACATTAACATTTTTTTTTGCCTTCATATTCGTTTATTCTTTTACTTTCGCCATGATGATTGCCATTCACGGCGCCCAGTCAGCTAGGTAACCATTTTTACCCATTTCATTTGAAGTGCATGTCCATTGGGTGGATGGATGATGAGCTATGGGCGGTCAGGTGCCTGGCCATGGGCGTGGCACATTAAGCAAAGTGCCGCGCGTTCCATTTGCAACGTGGCTGCTTTTGATTTTAATGGTTATGCTACTTATCATGTCTCCCTATAGAAATACCAGTGGCAACAACAACACTAAGAACAGCAAGAGGAAAAAAAAGCGATGGGAAAATGGAAAACGTGAAGCGCAATGTGCCACGTGCGAGGCAGCTGTCCATCAGCAGGCGAAATAAAAAAACTAAAAGGGGGCTACAGCATAGAGAAGCGAAGCAATGTAAGAGGGAGTCCAAGGGAAAGACGATGATGACGATAACGAAGGAGAAGCAAGAAGTGAATGGCAATGAAACGGAATAGAGAAAGAGTTAACAGTAAGAACAAACACAGACTGACCCAAATATGTTTGTACAGAATGAGTTTGACGGTCATTAAATGTGTTGTTTGCACAGCTCGAAATCGAATTAAGGAAGAGACAAACTGGCAGACAAGCTGACTGACCAGTCCCTTTTTGAGGACACCTCACAACCAGGTGGGCGTGGCACGTATGCAATTTGTCGTCTGCGGCGGAAATATGCACAGAAACACAAAATAAATACGAAAAATAGTAGAAAGGATGTGAGAAAAACAAACTCTACTGTCTATAAATAAATTAGCATGACAAAACAAGTTGGTAGCTCTCTCTCTCTCTCTCCCTATCGCTTTCCCTTTCTCGTTCGTTGCCACTTGTGTGTGTGTTTGCACTGGTGTGAGTGCGGCTAAAAAGCTGTTTCCGCAATGAGCTTGTTTCCTGTCCGCAAGGACCCTGCCATTGACAAGTTAAAACAGAAACAAAAAATTAAGCATCTGAAATTTTGAAGAATCGACTGAAATATATCCTGTAAAATTATATATAAAGCTGATAATTATTTTAAAAATATTTGCATAAACTTGTCCATCAAAACAAAACTTAATTCGTTTGCGACAGCTGAGAATTTGGTATTGTAGGTGTAGTTCGGATTCTAGAGTCATATGTCTTATGGCGCATTTGTCTTATCGAATGGCAAGGTATGACAAAAACAAAAACCCAAACCAAATGTCCTTGCAAAAATAAGGCATGGCTGGTTGACTAGTCTCAAAAAAATGGGAGGAAAAAAAAACTAATTTCCTGTGAACAACATAAAGTAAATGTTTCAAAAGTGACGCCCTGGGCCAACACGAGTGAGGAGTGCTTAGATGGGAGGGAGATATACCTCTCATCCACTCCCTGTATGTGTATGTGGTGTGTGTGTGTCTGTGTGTGTGTGTGTGTGTGTGTGTGTGTGTGTGTGTGTGCGACAACATGGTCGTGGTAATAAATGCTCCTAGTCTGGGCAGGCGACTGGCCACCATTTGCCATTTTTCGGTTGCTGGACCTCGGCATAAGTTATGAGCACTCCCTCCCAAGCATCGCCTCCCACCTCCTCTCTGTGCTAAGCCCAATCTCCACTAGGCTGTAACTGGCATGAAACATGGCGAAAGCCAAGGAAGGCGGTCAGTTTGGGGAAGGGGAGAGTTGACCAATCCATTGCTCCTTGCCATGCACTCTACCACCGCCCTCCACGGCTGTCTACTGCAGATGAAACCACAGCAGCAGCGCCAACCAGTCAACCAAACTCATTCCGTCCATCTTCCTCCTCCTACTTCCCCATCACCTAAGCAACCACCAAGCCAAGCCCTGCTGCACACAAACAAAGAGTAGCAAAAAAAACACAGAAATTGGTTATAGAAATAATTTACAACGCGCGACAATTTTTGGGAAGCAATTGGTTTTTTTTTTGTTTTCTTTGCAATGCAACCACAAGGACATATTGATCCAAGGCCATAAAACTGAACGAAATGAATGCTTTTTGAATAAATTCATCAATTTTAAACAAATAGAAAATCAAGTCCAAAATCGATTAACTATTCTTATGCAGCAAGCGATTACTATTTTTATTTAAAACCTAATACAAATATTAAATATTAAAGATTGAAAAAAAAGAAATGAGTAGGGCTTAGAGATGAATACTTCATGAATGCAATAATCTGACTCTTTTGCCTCTTCTATCAAAGAACTCTTTTGTAATGATTCAGAAGTATTCACATCATATAGGGGAAGGAACACAAAAACACGTCAACTCAACTAAGAATAGTTTTTCGTTAGAACGATTTTGCCAGCATATGATGTGAATACTTGTGAATCATTATAAAAGAGTTGTTTGGTATAATACGCAGTCAAATCAGCGAATAAAATGGCAAACAAGGCTAAAGAAAACCACAAAACTGTGGCATGACTCCCACAGGACATCAGCACGTGCTCGCATATACATATATGTATATATTTATATATATATATATATATATACATATGTGTGTGTGTGCAGAAATTGGCTTAAATGAATTTACACAAATTTATCAACGTGGCCAAAGTCAAAGCCAACAAAGCGAAAGCATGGCCGCCGTTGCCCAAGTAAAACCCAAAGCGGAAAGAAAGTGTCAAGTGTGAAGCAGTTTTCCTGCCCCCGCACTTCCTCGTGTTTCCACCGCATTGCTTAGAAACGGAAAAGCGGAAATGAATCATTTCATTAGAGTTGGCAGCCAGCAACGCCTACAATATGAGACACAAGCACGAGGTGAATGAAAGAAGCGGCCAGATGACGCCGGCAGGGTAAAAGAGAGAGAGACAGAGAGGAGGCGACTTAAGAAATTGCCTGTGCTTGTGTTTGTGTGTGTGTTGACACTTAACGTGGGTCGTTCGCTTGACCAAGAAATTGGGCCAAGTGGCTGTGTTTTCTTTTTGTTTTTTTTGGGGGGGAAGAGCAAAGTTTTATCAGATTCTTGGGGCTCACCTCAGGTGGGAAACATTTTACACATGTCCGCCCTTTTACAGAATTCCCGAATTGGGCCAACCACAAAAATAATCCAAGAAATACCTTTAACTTGAAGCTTATATACTCTTGCCATGACATATTAACTTCTAACTGAACAGATTGAAAAGTAACTGTTTTTGGTTTATTTTATAAAGTCTTAATTACATCTCTCCTTTAGACAAATTAATTTCATGATATTTACTTAGTAAGAACGCGTTTTGGTCTTCTATTTATAAGAAGAATAGTTTGGGTTGAACAATTCATGACTAGCAAATGGAAAAAAACTGATAGGCAATATATAAAATATATTTAAAGGTAAATTTTATTTTATTTAGTTTCATTTTGCTGGTAAAGATTGACAAGGAGAAAGCGGTGTGTTTATTGAGTGGAGAGGGTGTTGGGAATTGGAAAGCAAAATAGAGACAAACAAAGTAAAAGTATTGTCTATTAATTGAGATTTTGTGATTTATATTCAAATGCAATTTTCGACCAGACCATAAAAACGGCACAAAAACAAAACCCAAAACAAAATATCATCAAAAGCAAAATGGAATTCCCAAGGTGACAAAATCAAAAAAGAAAATTTGATTCTCGATTTTCAATTTACGCACACATCAATGGGGATTTGAACATTTATTTTTTTTTTTTTTTGTCGATACGATATTGAACATAATTAAGATGAAAGAGGTAACACACACTCACATACACCCATACACACAATTTTGATTATGTTCAGAAGCATTTACTACAAAATTTGCAACTCGAATGCAAATTTCGGTATCAATTGGATAATAAAATAAAACAGCCCTTTGAATACTAAGAGCAGAAATTTTTGTAAGTCAATGACTAAAGAGTATATACGATTCGTTGAGTGTCTCGTTTTATATTTTCTTCTGCTTGGTTGTTGTTCTTCTTTTTTTTTTTTGCCTTTTTTTGTTAGCTTTTGTTAATCAAATTGGCTTTTGGTTTTTGCTTCAACTGGCGCTTAGCTGCCTACAGGGCGTATGAGTAATATTCACTTTTATGAGCCAATCACACACACAGGCACACAGATACAGCTTTATATTCTTTTGTAATCGTCAATCGATTCATGTATGTGTGCGTGTATATATAAAATACAATTGAATTTTTGATGCGTTTACGCGATAAGAGACCGAAAATGCTTTTATGTTTATTCATACCTGACAAGGCAAGTCAGCAAAACGACGTTTCGATACGAGTCCCTTTCTGTCTAACCCTTTCCCTACCTCTGTTCCTGTCTCATCCATCCATTTACTCTAAGGATTACAATACCCTTTTCACACACACACACACACACACACACATACACATGAATGAATGACTTAAGCTGCCATTTTGTAATCTTATGTCTTTGCTCCTCTTTTCCCTTTTTATTCTTTGTTATTTTTCTTTTCCCTTTTTTTTTTTTGGTTTTGTGTTTTGCGGTTTGTCACTTTTTCTTATCGGACCAAAACCAACGAAATTATACGCATAAATATGTATTTAAAAATGTTTAAAATTTGTATGTTTAAAAAATAGGTTAATATGTCTGCTCAACGTAGAGAATAAGTTCAATTGTTGTGCTTTAAGTTTTAAGAGCTTCTTTGAATGATTTTCCTGCACATTGTATACTTGAATAAGTTAATGTGAACATGTCTAGAATAGACATTCAAGTCAATCCATCCATTTCTTCATCTGGCTTAATCCTTCGATATCATGGTTCAAATGCCTGACCTTCCTTTTTGTTTGAACCACTCTTATACAGAAGTTTGAAAAGTTTCTCATTAACTAAGACGCCTTTCAGATGTTCTTCACTGCTTAAAGTTTCAAATGTCGAGAAGGTCATAGAAAAACTAACTTCTCTGTGGAAGTTAAGTTCTAAGCCCAGGCATAAGTTCGTTGAACTACAATTTAATGTTTAGCTAATCACATTTGCCTAAGCAAGGTGCAAGAAGATGAAGAGAAAAAAGATAGGTAGAACGAAATCAAAGCTTTGTCGTTCTGTGAATTATGCAATGATAGTTGCAGAGTGAACTGTGGCAAGTGGGTTGTCTGTTTTTAGGGGGCTAGAGGGGAAGCAGTTACTTAATCCCTTACAGAATTCGGACTTGGGGACACAAACATCTTTCAATATAAATTTCAACGGCTTGTCAAGCTGTTTCCTGTTAGATGCCGTTGGCAACTGCTGTAATGGCTTCGCTTCATGTCCTTGCTCTCGGTTGTGTTTTCTGGTCCTACTGCTGTTGCTGCTCCATACTCTAGGTTTGTGTGTGTGTGTGTGTGTTGTAGTCCTGTCCTAGTCGGTGGTCTCTATTACATTACTGATTGTTTTTGTATGTGTTTGTATGTCTGTCTCTCTGTTCGTCTCTTCGTCTGTCTGTCTATTTCCCTATCTGTCCTGCTTCTGTCCAATCGTCGCAACGTCCTTTCGTTGTCGTTGGCTTTCAGTCGTATTTCTGCAATATTTTGTTTGCTGTTGCTTTTATCATCAATCCCTCCTTCATTTTCTACTTCGTACTCCTACTCCTACTAAGTAAATGTGTGTGTCTGTATGTGTGCATATATGTGCCGTTTACCATTCGTTCTGGATAAATACAAAATGAAGATGATCCTTCGGGAGCTTTAGTTATTCAATTTCAAATGTACTAAATTTAATCTAGCAGGCAACTGTCTACACTCAACAAAACAAAATAAAAAAAAAAACCAGAAAACATTTCCAAAAAAAATTGTAAAGCAATAATTTTTAAACGGAATTTTATTTAAATGGTTTCTATATATGTTTTCATTTACAAATCTGAAAAGTCTAACGTTGGGAGTTTTTTTTTTTAAATTTAATTTCACACATGAAATTTTCGCAGTAAGGTAAATAAATACAAAAATCATGATATCAAAAATTCAACGAAAATTGCAACATTATCTGCAGTTTTTTTTTTACTTTTTAAGTTTAGATAGTTCAATTAATACTTTAATCACAACAAATATTAAAAATTTACTTAGATTTGAAATCTATTTTGGAATTCATTTTTGACTTGCTAGAGCATCTCGTTTTGAATTACTCTGAAGGTTTAAATTGATTATAAAGAAAATTGTTCACTAATTCATTCAGTTTATTGGGTATATTCCAGTGTATTTGTTTCTTTTTTTTTCTCTGATTTATTCGTTCTTTTTGGGACTCCTTCTCACAATTTTCATTTCAATGCCTAAAACATAAAAAAAAATATGTTACAGCATTCCATTTATGGGGCAACTATTTACTATTTTCTGTTTGCTTCCTGGAGCTACCTTTATTTTTAATTTTTTCTCATTTTCCAAGCGTGTGTGTGTGTGTGTGTGCGTGTCTGAAGGTGTATGTAGGTGCAGTTGTGTGTGTGTGTATGTGTATTTGAGACTAAGTCGAAATCTATCTCATGTCCTCTGACTGACAGGCTTAGCTCAGCTCACATATAACCGACGGACAGTTGGCATTTTTATGTCTTTATATCTCGCTCTCGTTCTCTCTCTCGCTCGCTTTGTGCGGTCTCTTTCTAGCTTTCTTGGTCTGTCTTTGGCATTTTTCATTGCGTTTTCCAAATGCGTTTGGCCGCCTTTGGTGCTGTCTTCTCACATCGCTGGCTGGCTTCGGTGTTGTTTGTTTGTTTACCCATTTGAGCCAGGCAAGTGCATGGAATTGCAGTTCTCGATTCCGCCACCTCCACCTCCACTCCACTTGTCTTCTTCTACTATATATACATACATATGTACATATATGTATATGCGTTTGCTCATCTTGTTTGCCTACTGTGCTGCCTATTTATCTTTTCAGTTTCCTTTCACTTCTACTCCCTCTCTTGGCTGTCTATCTCTCTCTCTCTGGGTTTTTCTGTGTGGAGTCTGCCTTGTCGTCACTTTGTTATTGCTGCATTATCTTTCAAATGGCATATTTATAGGATTTCGCTTGCACACATACACATACACACACATATATATGTACATGGTTTATTGGCAGTGCCTCAGTGCGCCTGATGCGCATTTCCTCAATCAGCTTCAGCTTCGGGACAGGCAAACGTCCAGGCCCGGAGTAAACAGTTAAACAAACGTCACGCTCTCGTATCGGCCAATGGACACACACACATACAGGGAGACCCAATGCTGCGATTGCCTGCAGCACAGTGGAACAGCCATTTGGAAAGACTCTTCAACAAATACACACACACACCACGATTCCGATTGAGAGAGAGAGAGAGAGAGCGAGAGAGAGAGAGACAGAGAGAAAGAACTTAATTTGTAACAATTTCAGCATAAGGTGTTTTCATCATTGGTCCAGCACATTAACCTAGAATTGTTCCACTGTTAATGGTCATTTTCCTTTGCTTGGTCTACTTTCTTGCTTCTTACTGACCAGTAAGTCGAATGGAGAGAGGAGAGGTGAGTAGACGGATGGCTACAAGACAAAACTTTTACTTAACCATTTCGAAACACAGTAAATTCATTTTCTCAATTGGCTTTTATCAAATGGCCAAGCATTGGCGTTGTCCTTGTCCTCAGTTACGATCTACTTGTCCATGGCCATATTTTATTTGTGTTTATTTATTTGTGTTTGTATTTGTGTGTACTTGTTCTGCGTGTATATATATGTACATGTATGTGTGTGAGTGCATGTGTAAATATTTTATTTTCCCTTCATTTTTATTATATTTGCCCGAATGTCCGTCGTTCTGTCTATCTGGCTCTCTGTGTCTGTCTCTGTCCAGTCCACCGTCTTCATCATTTGCCATTGCTGCTGCTGCTGCTGCTGCTGCTTATCGACACGCAATTCTTTCGACTTGACTGTAAATGTGAATGCTGATGCTATATAACGCCGCAAATGAAATCAATTCCAATGTACAGTGTCCAATTGATATAAAATGAAATGCTTTATGACATCCGCAGCTTATAGAGATAGAGACAAAAACAAAGTGACACAAACGCACAGAGAGAGAGAGAGAGAGAGAGAGAGAGAGAGAGAGAGGGAGAGTGCGAGCGAGACCTTGGACCACAAGTGGTATGAGCAATTTGGAGCATCCTCCTCAATCAGTTAACTGACAAAGATTGCTGCTTGATTTTTAGTGTTTTCTCGCTTTCCCTCCCTCTCTCACTCGCTCATTAATTTTCATTTATACAATATTCAATTTCCACAACGAGGCCAACAACGGCCAACGATAATGGCCAGGATATGGTAATTATTAAGTACAGACAGGTAAAAAGCGTATATTCAAGTGGCTGGATTGGTTTCTATACTTTGATTTAATTAACAAATGAAAGTGAGCCCCAAAAACTGATCAAATGTATTTGTTCATTGATTCATTTTATTCACTCATTCAATGAATTCAAATAAAATGCATTATTTATTCATGATTATTATTAATGCTTCATTGAATATTGCACTTTGAATGCGTTTCAGAAATGAATATTCAGTGATTAGAAAATGTTTCGTTTTGATAAACATTCGTTTCTATTCAAGAACACTTGGCAAATAATTCATTATTTAAATGTGTTTAGATATAATAATGGGATAATCATTTGCAATAAGCAATTGTTGATTTTTACACATTATTCACTTGTTCATTCCACTGTATTCCATAGCCTTCAATGCTTTTGGCCAGTATCGTCCTGATGGCCTAAACAATTCCTAGCATGACTTAGTTTTGGGGAGTGGGGCAGAGCTTTTTCGAATGACATTTGCTGGAACACCTTTTTAATTTAATGTTTTAGTTTTTATTATCCTTAAGCTTAAGCGTAGCGATTTATTAACTTGATGGCAGACTGACTTTTATGGTCGCATCGGAGTCAGTCGAATCATGGCGAAAAAGAAATTATCTATCAATGCGCCGCAGATATTTACCGGGATTGGTTATTTTGGCTACGACTTTGGCTTTTGCTGGGGGTGCGGTCCTGCGATTCGCTCTTTCTCATTGTGTGTGTGTGTATGTGTGTGTTTGCTGTCCGTGGCCTGAGTGAAACCATGAATTATTTATTTGTGTGGACATGAATTATTGTTATGAAGTTTATTGCAAACAAATTGCGTCCTGGGACAGTGGAAATCAATAGCAAATAAATAAAAGCGCAAACAACAGTTTTTGTGGCTTTCGCTGGGAAGCAACAACAACAACAACAATCGAACAAAAATGTTAAAGCTCAAAGCTGGCCAAGATACAGATACGGGCATTGGCATGGGCATGGGCATGAACATGGACACGGACACGGACATGGGCCTTGCTGCTCACTCGACTCGCTCTTTTGGATGCTGAGAGTTGTTGCTGCTGCTGCTGGTTGCTCTATATATTTATCCCACTCACTCATTCTCATGCTTTCCTTCTGGGGTGTGTGTGTATCGAAGAGTCTGTGGGCAAAGCTATCAACAACATGCACAGGATATGGCGTAACGCTGCGGGCGATTCATGAAATTTAATGAAGCAGGCAACTTGAACGGGCAACGAAGTTGGTAGGAGTGGGCGGAATGGCATCTGCATGGTTGCCTGACTCGCGGGTCTCGCGACTACACAGAGCGAAAATATATTTCAATCATTATCTAATATACAAATTTTCTTAAATAAAGAAAAACAAAGACATATTACTTAAATTACTCCTGCTGACTTTAATTCTTTATCTCTGCTAAAATGCAAAATTTTTAAGAATTTTTCGCCTTGAAAACCAAAACTAATACTGTCTATGGAATTTAGTTTAAAATCAAAATTTATGATATTTTACTGTGAGTTTTTTGTCAGTGTCTGTCCTAACGTCCAGTTGTTGCTCTCTCAAGCGGATGTGTATTTGAAGTTGAAGTTGGCTTTTTAATTAAAATAAATATTTAATTGAAATTGTAATTAGAAATTAGTTGCGGGCAATAAGTCAAAGACAACAGACACACTCACACATACTTACACACACAAAATGACAATGACAAGAACAAGGACATCGATATGAAACATGGACATAGACAAGGGACATGAACATGAACAATGACAAGGATATGGATATATGTATAGACAAGCAAGGATTTAAGTTTTGGTTGCTTTAGTCTTTTATTTGTCCATCTGCCAAATTCGGATTAAAAAGCATAAATATTGTGAATACACACACACATATCGATTCACAAGGACAAACGGATGAAATGTATTCGATTTCAATAACATTTAGTGGCAATTTCTTCACTCCATTTTTCCTCTTTTAGCCTCATGTTTTCGTTTTGGTTTGTTTTTCTCCTCTCCTTCTTTTCTTTTTTTTTTCTTAGCTGCTTGCGCTTTTAACGACAGCGCATCGCATTAAGCCAAAGCCGAAGCCAAAGCGTAGGGAATGAATGAAAGCAAGAAGAGGAAAAAAACCTGGAGTAAGCAGCAGATGAAGGACTAATGTCATGCCATTAAGTTGAGAGGTTTTCTCGTTTTTTCCCCCTCTGTTTTTGGTTTGTCTGCCGAGTTTGTGTGGCAGAGAGTTGTTGTTGTTGTAGTAGGTGTGGCATCGGTTTCCAATTACATAAAAATACACATAAATGCACACACAGACCAACACACACACACCAACACACATGCGCGTGCAGCCATTAAAAATTGAATGCAGTCAAACCCAAAATGATAAGGCAATTGAAAAAAGGATAACAACTGACATGGGCCCTTAGGGTATGCACTGAATTTTGTTTTGTGAAATGAGCATTTAAAATGCATAATTAGTAGTTATGACATTTCACACAAAAAATTATGGAAAAACGAAAAAAAGAGAAAAAAAAATGGAGAACCATGCTAACTTTTGCCCGTGCCGAAGTTTGTATACCCTCCATATTTTTTGCCCATTCAAAGGAAAAACCCAATGGAAAACGCCAAAACTGCAAATCATCTGAAAAGTATGCTATGATTAATTTGCTTTAAGCAATTTCAATGAAATAACGAGCATTTGCATGTGAACAGAGTCAAGCGAGAAGAAGCAGGTTAATTTTCGGTAACTAGTCAACCGATTTAAACAAATAAATTTCTAATTAGATTGATAACTTTTAGCCTCATTATGTCGAAAAGTATTCGCTCATTATTATACCCTTGCAGAGGGTATTATAAAATTGTTCAGATGTTTGTAACGCACAGTAGGAGACGTTTCCGACCCCATAAAGTACATACATATATTCTTGATCAGCATGAGATGATGAATCGATATAGCCATGTCCGTCTGTCCGTCCGTCCGTCTGCGCAAATCAACTTCACGCTGGCATCTTAAGAGTATTGTGTATTGATGAATTGAGTTGCAGGTAAAGAAATTTCAAAATGTAAAAATATTATTGCCAAGGACTGCAAGGGTAAATAAACTTTGGCATATCCGAAGTTAGCTTCTTTGATATTTGAACTAACTCCGCTTGCTAAGGATTTTTTTTTCTCAGATAAGCTAACTGGATACACATATATAGATATTTATATATAAACTTACATGTTTGGCACTTTGTATTCTTGTTGTTGTTGTTATGCTTGTCAATTATCCTGAAACAAAAAGAAGGGAGAAAAAAAGGAAATCAATTATAGAATTATTTGTATTCGATTTGCATGCTAGCCAATTTACAAGCCCAGGGTTGGGATTTGAATTCGAATCGAAATCGAAGTCGGGGTTTGAGTTTGGGTTTTGGGTCTGTTGCGACTAATCTTAATGCAGTTGAAGTAGAAGAAATAACAGCAACATTGCGAAGGAATCCAATTGAATGACGATGAAATGTAAAGTGGCATGCGCTCAGCTCGTGGAGGATATTGCATGTAAAATAGCGCAAGGATAACGAGACAGGATAACAACACGCTGATGAATGCCAACGGATTGGGAAAAGAGGAGAGGGGAAAACAATGGCAACGTGGCGAGGACAGCGACATGGCATGGCTTTACAGGCAAGCAGCTGCTGAAATGCAACTGCGAATGCATTTTAATGTATTTTCAGTTGTGGGCGTGGCAAACGTAAGAATTCCCATTTTGGCAATGATGTGTTGTTGTTGGACCAGTAGCAGGAGCAAACGTGAATAAAAAACAGAGAAAAATGGAGAGACAGAGAATGAAATCTACAAATTATGCATGTTCTTTTTATGTCGATTCGATTAAACCACACATAAAATATATTTATTTATATCTATCGAAAAGATCGATAATTCGGTAAGCACTTGAAAATATTTGGGCAACATTTAAACTAAATTTAACAACATTTAAAAAAAAATTTCATTGCAAAGAGGTAAGAAACCCTAGGCCAACCTTTGCTTTGTGACAGGTAATGCAATTTCTTTTAGTAATTTAAATTAATTACCTGCATCTAATTAAAATGCCATTAGAAGTAAGTTTATTCCTTTTTAGTATTTGTGAACACATAAAAATGCAATTGAAGTACACTTACTTCAATACAAATACTTGAACACGCTAAAGAGTAAATGCACTTGAAGTAAATTCAGTAGGTTAATCATTAATTCACACACAAACACGCACACACACATTTTCATACCTACCTTACACACACACACACATCTAGACACACCCAACCCGTAAAGAAATAAAATTTTTGAAGCCTTGCAAAATTTAGTTTAAAGTTTAACTTGTTTATAGAACTTTAAGAGAAAATAAAATGAAGAGTCCTACGGCAATATGTGTGTGTGAGTGTTGATATCCTGCATGCAGACAGGGTAGAATTGGTTGCCTCCTCCAACCCCCTTGCCAACCAAATATGCACTTCCTCTGTCGCACTTGGGCAATCTCACCTTGGCTTCTACATGTTTCATGTGCCTGGCATGTTGCATGGCTCAGTGAGCAATAAGTTCGACAAACTCATTTCATTAAGCTCAGCGCTGCATAAAAAACGAGCTAATGCGCTTCCCCGCCGCCAGCTCCAACAGCTTACTTCTAGTGGTCCTAGCTCTGCACTTGCTTGCTCTTCGCATGCTCTTTCTCATAGTTTGTTGCTGTTGTCGATGTCTCATCATTTATTGGCAAGCGCTTTTCAACGGATTGCCAGCAGTTTGCACATATCGTGGATGGCAACGGCAGAACCAAGTAGATCCTCTTTTGCAAAAGTGTCTGTTGCTATTTATTGCCAGCCAGCCAGCCATCGAGCCAGCCTCTCACAGCGTCGCACTCCAAAGCCATCAATTTTTTATTAGATTATATAAAATTTACCAACGATTTATCTATGCTCAGGGGCCGCCAACTTTCAACGTCAACGGCTGTTTATCCGATTGCATGGCAATCGAAACGAATCGAATCGCATCGAATGGCATCGAATCGATTCCAAATGCTGACGACAAGTGAGACAACATTTACACACTACATACACAAACACATACACGCACACACACACACACACACGCACACACACACATAGCCCGCGGAATGTCGTTGTCGTTGTCATGGTTGCATTTCATTCAATTTGCAAAAGAAGAAAATAGAATGCAGAATTTGGAATAGAACCGTTTGTGGATTTTCAAATCATAGGCAATTAGGATATTAACTCTCGGGACTAATGTATTGGATGATGATAGACATGATTTGGGCCATGTTAGAGTTACGAAACGCAATTTCAATAATCCTTTGCAAAAAAGTATGCTATACTAAAGACCTCTAAAAATCTGTAAATCTCTTTTCTAGACTGACTTTTCCTCTTCGGGTAGATTAAATCATTATTTGCTTACCTATTCACATTTCATATTGGAATACATACTCTAAATTTTGAGAATTTTCTAAAATGACCTTTTAGAAAATGAATGAAAATAATTGTTTCCCATAGTTGTGAAATACATTTATAAGTTAAATAGATGAACAATTTATTCTTACTCTGATTACAATTTATTCTTACTCTGATTACTCTCGAGTATAGTTTGCTTTTGTATATTCGATTTCGTTTTCCCAATGTATATCAATCAAAATGAATCAATTTACTTGGTTCGAATTCAATTATAGTTCCCCAATTTAACATCAGATTCAGTTTAATTCATTTTCCATGCAATTTAATGAATTATGTTCAATTCTCGTTTAGCGCTTGTAAGAAACTCTCTATGAACTTTCGGCTACAGTTGAAATATTTATTTGAAAAAGAAACTCTTATCCTGTGTGAAACTTGGCCATTATCTGTATATAAACTTGATAGTTTGTCTTGGCTTCTGATGGCAATATACCTACTGTATGTTGTATAAATATTTTTCTTTTTCAATTCATGTTGAAGGAAACTTATCGAACACCACCCAAGACCCATCCAATTCACCACCATGGGGCAATAGTTGTTTTACACGAGGCTAGCGAAACAATTAAGTGGGTCGCTGGTCGCAGGTCGCGGATCGTTGGCAAGTCAATCAGCCAATCAGCCATGACCCAGTCCAGTTCACTCACTCAGTTTAGCCATCGAAAAACTCGACGCCATTGTTAGATGCGAGTAGACTGAGCCAAGTAGATAGAAAACAGAACAGAACAAAAAAAAAAAAACGAAAAAAAAACTTTTCCCTTGGCATTTCTCTCTGTGTCTTGTTATCTAGCGAAATTTCAAAAGTTACACAAATGGACGAGCGGATTCCATTCCCCATTCTGCGTCCAACCAGACAAACCCCTTGGCAAATGTAAACAGTTTCAAATTACAACAACTAAACTTGTTATTCTTCTTGGTCTTCGACTTGGTCTTCATCTCGTCTTTTGCTTTTATTAACAAATTGGCACGCGTCGCTTTTAGTCCTACTTTAAGACATGGTCGCCCGTCGCCATTCTTGGCTCCTGCTCCAGCTCGGTTTCTCAACGTCGTCATCTGCGTTCGAATCTGCTTAAAATGTTAGTCAAGGCAATATTTATTTATGAGTAAAGTTCCTTCTCACATGTGCGGAAGAAGCCATGGACTACGATGGCTGAAGGAGGGTCTTTAGCCATGGTGGCATGGTTCTCTTGGCATGGGGGGTAGTTAATGTTTTTATTAGCCAAAAGTTTGAAGTCGTGAAAAATGTTAAAGACTTGCCACGAAAAACTTAACGAGACAGCGAGAATAAAACCAGCATGAATAAGGAGGACGATGGGAATGAGAATATGAGGATGAGGTAGAGAATGTGTCTGATGATAATGATCCAAATGATAAGGAATCGGCAAATGGGCAACTTAAATTTTATCTTACACTGTCCCCGCAAGTATGAATTTATATTTTTCTGATAATTACAGAGATGGTTTCATGAGAAAACAATCAATCTGATTTTGTCTCTTATACCATCTCCCCTTCCTTTCTTACACACTCTTCTGTATACAAAGAGTGAGTGCAGCTTAGCTCATAAGTATTCTGATGTTAATTTTTATTCCTTTTGACTTGTTGAAAATTGCATTTCTTTCAGTGTAATCAGAATGCACATATGATGACTCCATATTGAGTAGAAAAAGGGGCAAAGTCGTAATTTTTGCCCTCTTATAGGCGGCTGTTGAATACGAGAGGGAAACATAAAGGCAGGGGGATGTATGTATTCTGGGGGAAAACGTTTTGCAATGCCCGAAATGGGCAATCAAGCGAAATGGGCCAAAAAAAGAGTGAGAGCGGCAGAAAGGGCGTAGCAAACTGTGAACGAGAGTGAGTAAGAGAGACAGGGAAATCAATGGCAGAGCGTTTGCAATGAGCATTGAAAATGACGATGAGACGACGACGACGACGACGCCGACCGACGATAGTCAGAGATTTCAGCAGTCACTCAACAAGCGTTGACAAGTACCCCACACACACACACACACACACGATAATGTCCTTCTCTCCACTCCCTTCCTGTCCCTTAGAGGCGCACTCGAGCCACGCTAAAGAGGCACTCAGCCAGTCAGTCAAACAGACGAAAAAAAAATAAAAAAAGAAAAACAGAAATGAAATGGGAATGGGGGTAAAAAAAAAATGGAAAGCAAAGTCAAAATGACGCGACTATAAGTGCCACAATCAGGCCAAGCGAAATCGCTCAAAACCCTAGGCTGAAAAATAGAGAATGGCAGACAGACTGGGTGTGAGAGAGACAGAGAAAGAGAAAGAGAGAGAGAGAGAGCGAGAAAGAAAAGAAGTTTAAAGTGTCGAACCAACGATCGAACTGATGCAATTCCCATTGCCATTTGCCAGAGTCAAGTCAAAATATATGCAGACTGAATTGACTGGCTCAACAGACATTGCAGAGAGAGAGAGAGAGAGAAAGAGCAAATTCTCACCACGAATGCTAAATACTCTAATACTCTAAAAGATTTCATTCCATTTTATGTATATTCGATAACGCTAGTAAACTTTTTTGTAAATCCTAAGGCAAAAGTCTCAATCGACTAAAAAGTAATGGGATAAAGACGTAACTTTCCCTTCAACTGCAAAATATGTTCATAACCAAATCAGATTTTGAGTTCAATAATTAATTAAACTTACTTTCATCAGAGTACAAGGATCGATAGAAATAGTCCTTAATGCTATGCAAGAGTATACAAACTTCAATGTGTTTGTAATCGAATATCTTTCGTTGGTTTTATTTTGTTTTTAATTTCAATAAATTTGAAATGTTTTTATGCCTCACCAAACATATTGGGTGTGTCTGTGTGTGTGTGTGTATCTGATGGGTCAGCTGCTGCGGTGGCCAAATGGGATTCGCTTATACATAAGCAACAGAAACAACAACCAATACAGAATGAAATAAAGTTGAAAAAAAGCACCTGCAAAATTACGTAATCCTATAAGCCACTGAAAGCGAGATTTCAACGCGAATTGCTGTTAAGTATTGCATAAATGAAGAGTAACCAAGGGTACGCATAGGTAAAAGAGTTCAATGCGATTAATTGATTAACTTATCGAATGAAAAACACAAAAATGAAACAGAATGCCAACCAAAATACAACTGCCACTTCACAAGTGAAATCAAAATAGAATCGTTTAATCGAAATTTGTTGATGAGTCGTATTGTAAAACAAAAATGTTTGAATTTTAAGAATTTTGTAGCAAAACCAAAAATCAATTTACCTTTTTTAACGAAAAGAAAAATAATCACACATGTTATATGGAACATACATATATACTAGGTAATTATATTGTCAATTAATATAAGCCATGACATCAAAGTTTTGTTTAGCAATGGAATTTTCTACATTTAACAAATTGTGGCTCAATCGAAATCAAAAACGAAGATATAAGCCTCGTCAATTCTTAATCGATTGGAACGGAATTTAACAAATAATGAAAACTAATAGTTTTATTTCTTAACTGATTTAAAGAATTATTAGAATTAATGACTTCATAAAATATTACTAAGTGCTTTGAGGGACTGTCAAATCTTAGAGGGTTAAAACAGTCCAAATCGCTTCATATGGATTCTGAAATTAATTGAAAGCATTTAATTTTTTATCATTACTCAATTTAATTAAATTTGCATTCGGTCCGTATGCACTCTTTTTTGGTTATGCCAATCAAAATAAGAATTGAGATTGTCAATTGCAGTTGCCATTAGCCCATATCGACCACCAAAAACAAAATATTTGCCCGCAGTTCAATGTGCATATAACCACATACCAAATACTTATATCTAAAAATGTACATATATGCATTTAGCATTATCAGATTCCACACACACCCGCACACACACACAGACCATTTGAAAGGCAGTCCAGCTAGACAAGGAGACGAAGCCAAACATCAGAGATCATTGTCGCCGCACTCGATTGCACTTGGTAATGCATTTCGGCACTCGGGTTATGGATTACGATTTATGTGGGGAGGAGAGGAAGCGGTCCTTATTACGTAACTTAAATTCGCCTGTTGGTTCAATGCAAATGTCAAATGCCAAATGGTCAAAATGCAAATGCAAAGTGAGAGAGTGAAGGAGATAGAAAGAGAGAGAAAGAGAGACAGCTAAAAAGTTGATTGTCCTGGCATTTGCATAAAATGCAATGTCAGTCAGCTGCAGTCAGTCGACTAGCTGTTTCGTTGGTCGAGTTTTGTTGATCTATTGACAGTTGCCTCTGGTTGTTGTTGTTTTTTTTTTCATTCTGACTCGTAATGTCTATATATTTGAAATACTCGCACACGCACACATTCGCACCCAATCAGTGTCTGCGAATCAATGCCAACAACCAAAAATAGTTCGAAAATTTTTGTTTAGTGATCGAAATTAGAATTACCCCTTGAAAGTTGGCAGAATATTTACTCTTAGACTTCTGTGAGCTAATGTTAATTGTCTGCGTGTGTATGTGTGGTGTGTGTGTGTGTGTGTTATCCAGATGCTGTTAAATGACTATTTACCTATACTTAAGCAACTGTTAAGATACTATTAAGCCAATGTTAAGCCACTGTAAAATGTTTATCTTCTTTTAGTCTCGATCTTCATTTGCTTCTGTGCCTGGGTGTGTGTGTGTTTGTTTGTATATACATATATGTGTGTATGTGTGTGTGTGTGTGTGTGTGTGTGTGTGTGTGTGTGTAATAGACAGAAAACAAGAGAAATCAGTTGCCATAGCCACACACCAGCAGTTCTTATCACCCTTCTACCTATCTAGACTCATATCCACACCCCGGACATAGACAAGTGGCAAGTGATGGTGAGGGAGTGGTGGGCAAAGGGGGGCGGGGCAAAAAGTCAAATGGATTGAATATTGAGTTTATGATGTTGTCGCTGGCAATTTTCGTTAGCTTTAAGCGGTTTGGCGTTGGGCTGCTTGCTGTTGGCTGATGCTTTTGTGTTGGCTGTTGGTTGTTGGTTGCTGGTTGCGTATACGCAATGTGGCCTCTCTTTGGTTGTGTGCGTGCATGCGTGTATTCTCTGTGTATGTGTGTGTGTGTGTGAGAGTTTTGTCGATTATATGCTTCACAGAGCTGCCAACACACATACCCAGGCAGCCAGGCAGGCTGGCAGGCAGTCAGCGTTCGTCTACGCTTCACTGGCGACGCCTCAGCAGCGCTTTGTTCTTGCTGTTCTAGTGTATGACTGTGTAACTGTTTGTGTGTGCGTGCGTTTTGGGGTATGTGAGTGTGTTTATGGACTCATGCAGTAAATTGAATTTTGCCCACAACAACGACATTAGCCATATCAAAGACGCTTCTCCCTTTTTTTCTCCTTTTTTTTTTTTTTTTTTTGTTGGGTAGTCTTCAGCCCTTCCTATAGAAGATTTGACACATTCCATATATGTGGGATGCTGGGTGGTTCTCTTTTTTTTTTTTGGCTTTGTTTTATTTTGCGTTCTTGTTATATTTTTTTTTTCTCCTTTTACATGGCAACAGAGGTTTTTTGGGTTATCGGAGTTTGAGTTTTGCTTTAGCTTTTCGGGGCTCTGATTTGGCTTTGGGCTTTATCGACAGCATAATTTTATATGCCAACGCGCTTTTCCAGCCATATTAGCATATGGCAATAATGATGACAATGATGATGATGACGATGAGAAGGACCTCGACGACAAAATGACGATGATGGAATCCTGATATCTGATATTTGATGCATCGATTTTTGCCTTTGCGCTTTTGGGAAGAACCTTTTCTTCAAATAACTAACCAGACACAAACAAACAAACAAACAAATTTCATTTTATTTGGTCAACTTTAGCAAACCAAATCAACCAACAACAACAACAATTTACCAATGGACTGTGAAATTTGTTTGGCCCAATGGAAAAATAAAACGAAAATAAAAGCAGCAAGCAGCAAAAGAAAAAGTTCTTCTATCGCGGAAATTGCGAAAATGCAAATGCAACTGGTGTTAACTGGAGGTAATGGTTCTGAGGGGTGGGGAAAGAGCAGGGATCGGCTATTATTACTACTGGTTACTTCAGGGAATGGTGAAAGAATGGAATGCTATGGGCTATGGGCATAATTGTCATTCAAGTTAGTTTTAGTTTAGTTTCCTTTTATTTTTTCAGCCAAGTGCAAATTGATTTTTGTGTAATGTGCCACGCCTCTGAACTAACTCCTTTTCGATATGATGTGTCATTTCACTTGCCTCTTCAACTGAGAGTTGTGTGAAACTTTTTCCTACTCTTTCTCTTTGTGTGTTTCCATACAGAGACAGAGACTTGGTTTTTTTCTCCACAAATTGCGGTGCAAATTTTGCAACTTCTGCACAAAGTTTGACGCAAATTACCTAAGCGAAGGCAACGGAAAGCGGCTCCAACTCCAATAACCAAGCGTAGCTGTTAAAAAGCGTAAAGTAGATTTCTCTCTCCCCCCCCATCCTTTTTGCCACTTGAACAAAACAAACTTTTCTCTTTCCAGATTGTGTGACAAATGCGGCAAACAATGCAACAGACAAGTAAACAGAGAGATTGAGAAAGAATAACAGAGAGAGAGAGAGAGAGAGAAAGAGAGAGAGAGAGAGAGACAGAGAAAGGGAGGAATTGAAAATAAAGACTATAATCATTCACATAATTTCTGTAAGTTAAAATTATAGAAATAAAAAACAAACTTTATATATGAACTTGCCAATTTACTTTAAATTGAAATAGGAGGTTTTGATTCAAGGCGAAAGATTAAGAACATTCATTGAGGAATTCTATTCAAATTATCGTATATAGAAAATCTAAAAATTAAGTTTCAGTTAAATGTAATGCAAGTTTATAGATTACAATATAAAATGAAATTTAATTTGTTTGACCGAAGCTTAAGCATTTTGGTTAAGCTGCATGAAATTAGTAACCCAAAAAGTAGGCTACACAAATTCAATTTGAGTTTCCATATTAATTTGAAATTTCGAAAGAAAGAGTACGATCGTATTCGGTTAAATTAGCATGTGAACTTTCTAATGTATAGAGTTTTGGTTCACCTGATGATTGTAAACATTTGCCTAGTGTATTCATATTTAAAGAGTTCATTTAAAATGCACGACGCGTTCATGGAAATGCGTTTCGAAATGGAGTTAACCGCTGACTGAATGAATGACTAAATGCCTGACTGAATGACTGACTCACTGAGTTGAATGTGGGGCGTTGACTCTTGAATTACGCGCTTTAAAAACAATTTTGTCGATTTGCAGTTTTTCTTTTTGTTTAAATATTTTATTGCGCATATCAAATTCGCATTCAAGCGGAAATCCCTAAACAGGACCACACACACACACACACACAGACACACACACGCATATACATATGCATGCACGTGCTGGCTGTCACTCGCTTGTTTGGTTTTCTTCATGTTTATGAATACATTTCGCCAAAGGAGCAGGAACATCAGCAGCGGCACCATCAGCAGCAGGATAAGGCGCAAGATGCCAATACCCACCGCCACCTTGAGGATGCCTTGAGCAATTCCACCACAGCACAGAGCAGAAGAAATCAGCACGCAAAGTTATATTTTATTGATTCTAAACTGACTGTGATATATGTATGTCTATACACACACACAGACACACATACTCACATTTTAATATATATATACATGTATGTGTGTTTGTGAGTTGGTGTGTGTGTGTGATGGCCTGGTCGTTGGGTCTTTGGTCCTCGGTCCTGGCCTGGCTCGTTGTCTCGTTGCGCTTGGCTGGGCAAAATACCATCATGATGCTGATGTTTAAGTGCGCACGTGATGTTGTAGGCATCGAAGGAGGCACTGCAAGAGGTTGCAAAAGGCTAAACAGAGCTGCGGCCAATTCGTGGGGCGGATGCGAGGTGTGCTGGGTTGAAAATAGCGGCGCAAAAAACCCAAAAAAAAAAAAAAAGGAAAGCCAGCAAGCGGCCAGCGTCGAAAGAATGAACGAAGTGGAGCAATCAGTTTGGGTTTGGTGGGTTTTTTTTTTGTTGTTTTTGGCTTTGGGTTGGGTTTTGTTCTGAGTGCCGAATTTTACGTTCGCTCAAATTCGACGCCTTTTTCATCCCGATTTTTGTTCCTGTATTTTTAGTTCGGATTCGCTTCCCTTTTTTTGTGTTACGTTGCGGTTCACTTGCCTAGGTCTACAACCGGGCAGGCAAACTAAAAAAAAGCTAGCCAAGCCTATTTTCAATGTCCAATAAACTATCGATACTTTTTCCACTTTCTATTTTCAATGTCCAATAAACTATCGATACTTTTTCCACTTTCTATTACTTTTCAAAGTTTTTAACATTTTTTTTAAGAGCTAAAAAGTGTGAGCCAAACTCATAAGATCTCATTTATCGATAACAACAACAAAGGAAACAAATTTTTGTTTAACATTATGTTGTCAACGATATTTTTGATTTCCTTCGATTCGATTCTATAATTTGAAGATTGAAATAGTGACAGGTGATTTTTTTATAGGGTCTACCCATCTCTACTGCATTTACCTGATGGCTGCTTGCATGATGCATCGATGTGGAAATAAAACTCTGAATCAGAGACCTGAAGCCATGGAGCCATAAGCTGTGCATCCAAATGCATGCATACATACATATATTGCCCATAGCCAGACTGCAACGTTGCTGCAGAAGCAACCGAACAGCAACACCAAGACCAACAGCAACGGCAACGACATCAACATCAACATCAACATCCGCATCACTTCTGTCTCGCCGATTGACAGTTTAATAGTTTTTCTAGTCAATATTATGCTACTTCGTGCCTGCTAGACAGCCGCACAATTTGCGGCCCGCACTCTGTTGTGGTGGTCTCTCTTGTCGACTAAGCCCTTGCTGCTTCTTGGCTAACTCATTTAGGCTATATTTGAAATTTGATTGCGGGAGCAACGGCAGCTGCATTAGCAAAATCCATGAAAAAGGCTTTTTGGTGCTTTTTGCAACACAAAGAACGTATGGCAAATACAATTTTCGGTGCATTAGTCGCGGCCCTTTGCCGATATTTCCATCTATTATTTTGAAAATCAAATTAAAGCCATACTTAAATGGGCTTTATTTTTGGCCATGGCATCACTATGTTGACCAAATGCTAATACAAATGGCAAAGGAATTCCATTTGAAAGTTAATACACAGGGATTAAATGTTTAAGCTCCAATTTACAAAGAAAGATTACAGTTTACTTGATGATGCTGGGTTTTGCACTTTTATCGATATTGGTTTAATAGTTTAAAGCTTTGCAATTCCCGTTTAAACTTTAAATTTAATCAGCTAGTTGTATTTTTGTTTTCTACAAATATAAATATCATAATAAGACTATGTTAAAAACAATGCCGAAACTCAGCACTGTAAAACATTATTTTCATAAATTTGTAATGGATTTAACACAAAAGAAAGGTCTCTTTGACTTTAAAGGAATGCGGTTTGTTCGCCTCGTCCAAATGGCTCAATTGTCCTTTTTTTTTTCTTGAAGCGCTTTTCTTTTGTCCAGAAATATAAACGAATTTGAATTACCATAAAAATATGTGGGCCAATTTTGTTCAAGTTATGACAGGGCAACAACAGAAAGAACACAACAATAATCCGCCCAGTCAATCGTCCTTTTCACTCTAACTCACTTTTGCTTACATTTTATATCTCTTTCTATGACTCTTCCTAACTACTTTGTGGGTATGTGCATAAAATCAGATATCAAAAATTGTTTACAAATAATTTAATAGCCACAACACACGCACACATACGCATGTCACGCATTCGAATGGGCAACACACACACACACACACACACAGACATGCAATCCATAAATCGGCTTTGTGTGACCAGGAACCCAGGGCACAGAACAATGCATTAGTATTGGTGGGGAGAGATTTGTTGGCTTGCCCCACTCCGTCTCTCTCCTTCTAACACTTTTGCGGTCAAAACGACAAAAGGACCCGCCAACCATGTGTGCCCCTCTTCTCCGTTCTCTCACTCTTACATCCTATGTGCTTGTTGTTGGTCATAAATAAAATGTTAGTCCAAAAACAGTGTAAGCAACTGTTGGGAGAGGAAAAGCTGGGCAAGGGGAGCTTCGGCTTTGGTTTGGTCAAGCACAAGGAACAGGGGGAGAGACATGGGGCAACGGATGCTACTACACGACATTAGGCCGAATTAATGCGCGCAAGGACTTAAGTCGCAAATTTATTTCTATTCAACATACGAGACAAAACGACGAGCTGCAGAACAAGCGTACCCTTATACCCCAGTCCCCGGCTATTACTCTCCTCAATCCCTAAATACACAGCGAGTAAATTTTGGGATTCTAATAGCAAACAAATCCCCGATGATACGAATCGTCCAATTAGGATATCGATTTTTATCGATGCAAATTATGACCTTACGATTTCCTATTTTTGTTCTAAATAAGATCAAATATCCACCATTAAAGGTCCTGACGATAACAATCGTTATATAACCATCGACTACTAACAAATCGAAACGTATAAAAAGATGCAGTCGTCAATGAGGCCATTTATGTAAAATACGTGTATCGATATCGAATGACCAATCCGCACTTTATTAACTTTTTCGTGAGTCGAATCAATCGAGAGTATTTCAACAACAAATCAGAAGAATATATGAAAGCCAGCATTACCTTATGTTAGATATTGTGTGCGTATATTATTAGATTTCTTTCAGTGCATTGATGCGTGTATGTGATGGTGATCGGATGGTGGGGCAGTGGGTCGTTTGGATGCTGTTGAGCATTTCGGCATGACAGTGGAAATCCGGCGATAAATGTTACCAGCAAATGTGCGTGTGCGTTTACGTTTGCCTACCAACAAAATGGTCAGTCAGTAGGAGAAGAGTCAAGAGAGAAAGAGAGAGAGAAATCGGCGTAAATGCTAACTGGGACAATTTAGGTGCTCCATGGAACTATTCATTTTGCAGGAATACGGGAGACGACAACGACAACGACATCGACCGACGACAACGACAACGACACGACACACGCTTTGTGTTAATTTGTGGACAAATTTCGGCGCCGCAACGGAAGCGTATTGCTAAGGCACAGTCAGGCACAAAAGTAGTTGTTGGATAGGGCTATGATGGTGGTTGAATGACCATTGTCTTGCTCTTGTGTGCCGCCTCTAATCCCAGAGATCAGCAATCGATAATGAAGTTGCCGACAAAACACACGCACCAGTGTCATAAGTTAGAGATGGTGACAGCGAGAGCGAGAGAAAAGAGAGAGAGAGAGGCAAGAGGCCGAAACCGATTTGTTTGCTGCAAATCCAGTTATCGATGAGCTTTGATGATGTTGACCAACATTAGATGGTTAAGGGCCGAGGGAACGTAACATGTGAACGGACGGATTCGGGCCACTGTTTCAATTTATGTGAAGCATTCGAGAAGGCAGAAAGAACACTGAAAAGGGTAACCAATTTGAAGAGGGGAGCACGGTACGTAAGAGATGCTTTGCAAACGTTTTCGCTTAACACAACACTTCAAATGGTAGGAAAAGCGACCAAGTCGAAGTCCCCTTTTGGTGTGGTTTTTGGTATTGGATTGTTGCATGTGCATTTGACAAATTTATTGTATGCTTAACGACAAAATTTGAAATTCAGTGAAGCCAGAGGGCAAAATGGACAACGGAGATGTCTACTAACATGCATGACCGTAGGGTCAAAGCTTTAAGTTGGGCGATTGAGCAAATATTTAACCAAATTATCAATGTATATATATATGTATATATACATATAATAGACCCAAAAGGATGATGAATAGACCCGTTGGCGATTACTCAAACAGGGCTAGCAGCAATTACACACTATCCCTTTCCATCTATGGTTCGTTGGATATTGTCTATGGCCCCAAAATGTAGGCAATACTTTTTTTTGCTGTTGCTATATACTTTTTGCTTACTCAGCGCGAAACAATTAAAAACCGTAAATGTCCCCACATGACAAAGTGTGAACTTAATTTCATTTTTCGTAATTTACAGCAGAGCAGAGCAAAAGACAAAGTGCTGGCTGGCTACGAGAAGATGAGGTAGGTAGTAAGAGAAAGACTAAATGGCCAAAAGAGAACTAAATAGTATAAATGAAAATGCTTTTTCTAAAGCCACAAAAACAAGACAGTAGACAACACGACGATAAGGAAAAAGTAGTAATATAAGTAGAGGCAACAAGAGGAGCAGCAGCAAACAATAAGGTCCAAAAAGGAGCCACAGAAGCCAACCAAAATCGACAATAACGAGCAAAACGAAGTACACACAAATGAAAGTAATTTTCGAAATACTTATGTCTCTGTGACTCTATGCTTCTGTGTCTGTCCTGAGTGTGTTCCTTACTCTTCCTCACTAGTTGCAGTTGCACTTCTCGTATGAGTCATTTTTCAAAGCTTAATTTCCACAAAAACAAACAGCAAAAAAGGAACTGCTTTCCCTTAGTCTCTTTCTCTCTCTTTCTCTCTCTCTCTCTCGTTGGCTTCCTCTGAAATTCTTTACCAACAAAAAGGGAGTAGTATAAATTCCATTACATATATATATAAAATAAAAAAAAACCAGAGGGCCGGGGCTAACTTCGACCGCGTCGAAGTTTGTATACCCTTGCATCTTTTTTAGTAACTCTTTCCTTACCTATAGCCATCACAGGAAAAAAGTTTTATCTAAAAAGGCTAATGTTTGCGAAAGAACGTCCTACAATCTTCGGAAATAACGAAGATATTAATCAAAGTCACTGTTTTCCACCGATCGTTCCTATGGGAGCTATATGATATAGTCACCCGATCTTCATCAAAATCGGCATAGTCATTAACAGATATATTTAACTATCAAATGTTTAATTTGAAAGCAATCGCATCACAAGTAACGAAGTTATTGACAAAAATCACTGTTTTTGACAGATCGTTCCTATGGGAGCTATATGATATAGTCACCCGATCTTGATCAAATTTGGCACAGTGGTTTACAATTACAATAAACTTACTTATATTAAATTTCACGACAATAGCTCAAAAAATAGTGAAGTTATTCAGAAAAGTCACTGTTCGTGACTTTGCCGTTTGTATGGGAGCTATATGATATAGTCACCCGATCTTGATCAACTTTGGCACAATTATTTATAAAAACACAAAACTGACCAATACCAACTTTTATGGCAATTGCTGATAAAATAACGAAGTTATTGAGAAAAGTCACTGTTCGTGACTTTGACGTTTGTATGGGAGCTATATGATATAGTGGTCCGATCCGACTGAACCCGAGATATACAAACCCTGCAGTATATACAAGCCTACGTGCAAAATTTCAGCTTTGTAGCTCTTACGGTCTAGGAGGAGTTCGCATCGATCCAGACGGACGGACAGACGGACGGACGGACGGACGGACGGACGGACGGACGGACGGACGGACGGACGGACGGACATGGTTATTTGAACTCGTCTTGTCGTGCTGATCAAGAATATATATACTTTATATGGTCGGAGATGCTTCCTTCTATGCGTTGCACACTTCTGACCAAAATTAATATACCCTTTTTGCAAGGGTATAAAAACAAAAATGCTGAAGCAAATCGCATTGGGTAAAACAACAAATTTCAATGTAATGAATACCAACACAGACAAACACACACACACACAAATGGAAAACAAATCATAAGGGCAAAACTTCAATTAATAAACATTGCGTACCAAGACATTCGCTTTAAAGGTTAAAACATTTCAAAATCAGCTCAAAGCGAACTTTTCTTATAATTGGAAAGACGTTTGGGTTTCTTTAACTTCAATATATTTGAGAAAGAAATATTTAATTGAATTATGTTGAATAGTCAAAAATCAATCCGTATTCTGGTTTCCCGTGAAATCTTAGACAATTAAATTCAAGAAATAGCTGTAACCAATATCGAATATGTTTACCTCTTTGTGATAACTCATCTTGGCAGAACATTCTATAGCTTCCGTTCAATCTAAGAATTCTTGGGAGGAACAAAATCTCGCTCGCCTTTCGTTATTGTTTGTACAATGTCTATTCAGTTTTCTTCTCGCTTCCAAGTGAATTTCATTCATTCTCGTTTTTTCGATTTTAGTCACAAGATTCTCTCTTCGATAATTCATTGGGGACTGCGTCCTAAAGGTCTATTTAAAGTCAACACACACTGGTATGCGGATATGTCCAATCTCTCTTAAGCTGTCTAGATAAAAGCAATTGTTATGATTGCTTATATACCCCCTATAACAATGAGAAGAAAACTTCACCGAGAAGGAAGAACTAAATGTTAATGCAATTTTCATTTCGCGCCTTGGCACTTGTTTATTTTTGTTGGTCCTGTTTTTACTTACTTTTTGCGTCTTTTTTGTGCAAATTTTTGCACGTATGACAAAAAAAAAAGGGGGTGGCAAAAAGCGCGGAAAATGCACAGTGTCCTTAATGAATGTTTCATGAACTTCCTGACGCAGCACCAGGAGCAGCAGCAGACTGTGTTTAAATGCGCCACTTGCCGGTTTCGAAAGTAGTTTCGGTGAGTCGCCTAAGTGCAGGCACTAACTTCATTTGTGCCACGCAAAGCCTCCATATAGAAAGCGAGTTAAAGGCAGCGCACAAACAACAAACCGACACACAAAGAGAAAGAGAGAGAAAGACAAGTGCAGAAGGTGCAATGGGGGGACAGAAAAAAGTTAGAGAGAAAACGCGTATGCGTAATTCAAGAGGTTTAGGCAAGGCTGCGTCAAAACAAACTGAAAGCCGCTCATACACACACCAATGCCACCTTTTCCCCACCTTTTCTTTCCATTGCGTTTCCACATCTCTGTTTCCTCTCAAACACACGTCCTCGTCCTCGTTCTCGTCGTCGTCAGCATCCCACGCAATTTGTATGCATTGCTGCATGGACAGAAGACGAGAGGTTAGCGGGATCGGAAAAATGCGGATGAAGATGTTGTACAACAGAGAAGAGAAGGGTGAGCGCAGAGGTGATGCGAAAACGGCGGACGACTTTGACTGTGATGCGTTTAGTTGAGCGGAAGTCGAGTGCTTTGGTAATTTGTAGCAAACTCTTGTTATTATTTTTCTTCATCATCCTCTTCTACTTAGCTGCCCTCCTTTCCTACCAAAACCAAACTCTACTGACTTCAGCTCCCACCAAAAGGTTCCCCAAAGCTCCGTCACCGGGTTTTTGCTACACTTTGTGGGTGCAAGTGCAATGCATTTAAGTGTAGTCGGATGTACTACTAAATGAATGAATTAAGCAGCAAATCCATGGATGAACACGGATGAGCATGGATGAATTTCAATGAGTACAAAGATTCAATAAATAAATGTGGAACAGACCGCAATAAAGTCAAGTGGAGTGGAGTCTAAGAATGAGTAAACTAAAAGTACATACTTAGTCATAGAACCGCATAGATAAGTAAAACAGACATATGTATGTCCTAACACAATGTAAACTCTCAGCGCAATGGACAATTGCAGCCTTTCTATTTGCAACTTATTCTATTCTGTTATCAACTATTAAAAGAGGCTTTAAAGTTTACCAAAATCAATATGAAAATTGTGCTTTATAAAATTAGCTGACTGAATAGAAACAAGTTATTAACATTTCATCTCAGCAAATTAAAGTCAATAATTAAAAATAAATAAATAAAGACACAAATGAAATGGCAAATTTTATGAAAAAAAGACAAAAAGACACATTGAAACACTTTGAAAGTAACTTAATGCAGTTTCTTTATTTTATTCTCTAATGTATGTATGTATGTGTACGGATGGCGGGATGTTGTTGTTTTTGGTTCAAATGGATTTGACTATGCCGCAACTTCAAATTGAATTTCTTAGCCAAGCAATAAAAATGCAGCCAAGAAAACTTTTTGCAACTTCTTATCGCAAAATTTCTTGGCCAGTGCAAAGAGAAATATATATATGTATATATAGAGAGAGAGTTAGAAACAGAGAGAGAGAGGGGGAAAAAAGCCAAATAATTAGGGATTCACATTTGGTCAGTAGTGCTTTAAATTCTTTCAATTGTTGTGCAAGAAATAGAGAGAGAGAGAGAGAGATGTATATATGTATTTCTTTTTTTAATTGGCATAACAGGCCAAGAGCCAAGAAAGCGACGAAGACGAAGGAGGTCAGAAGTTGTTTAGACTTGTTCAATAAGCAAAAGTTTTCAGGCGACAACGAAGACTTACATCGAGAGATAGAGAGAGAGAGAGAGGAAGAAATGAAATTTGAGAATCATCAACTCGCCAAACACACACACACACACAAACACGCGCGCATACGTTTACACACATGTTTAAGTGTGTGTGTTGAAGGGCAAAGTTTGTCCTTGCGGTTGGTTGAAAAGTGAATGCGAAAAGTTGGCCAGGCCAACTCTAGGCCAGTCCCGGCCCAGCTTGGCCCGGTCCAGCAGCATGGGCAGCAGCATCTCAAGTAATTTCATTGTTGTTCACAAAATTCTTTTGCCACTTTTGTGTCGTCGTGCACTTATTTATTATTTGGCTAATTCGCGCATTGCCAAAGTGGCCCAAACAATAACAATATCCAAGTAACAAAATAACGCAAGAACAGGAGACGACAACGACGGAAAAGAAAAACAAAGGTGGGGCTGGTGGAGCTTCTGGATTGGCGGCTGGCGGCAGGACAGGGTGGGGGATAGTGCAAGGCAAAAGTTTTTCTAGCCAAGTGGCGCTCGGCTTTCATCATTGGCTTTTGTTGCTTTTCTTTTCTCTTCTCTCGTTTTCTTTCTTCGTGCTTGTCCAATTCTATTTCACATTTGCACAAAAGTTTAAACAATGCCCACAAAGTGATAGAGGAACAGGACAGGACACCGCAGGACAGCAGTGAAATAGTAGTGAAGGAAATGTAGTGGTGTGTGTGGTGCGTGCTTCAACGGGCATGGGGGAACTGGGAAGCAATTTTCAAGAGGGATGAGTTTCTAGCAAAACTTTTACAACTCCCACAGAAAGCTGAAGCAGCAGAAGCATCAACAGCCACTGCTTGCAACTTGCAACTAATTTGTCTGTCTATCTCTTTTTTTCCCTCTCTTCCTCTCTCTCGCTCTCCCCCTATTTCTCTCTTTCTCTTCATGTTTCTTTGGTTGTGTATCAGTTTTTAGCCTTTGTTTACAGCTGATTGTGTTTAGCTTTTGTTCTTGGCCATGTTGTTCTTTGTGTATGTGGCCTAATGAATTGAAAGTTAAGCCAGCAACGGCAAATTCAAGACCATCAAAATATTTCCTCTCTACACTCTCTACTTTCTCTCACTCTATATGTGCACTTTACTATTTTCTCTTGCTATCTTTCAATTCGTTTTTTGCCATTCAGGCAAATGGAGTTTCTCCTTTCGAGTGAGTTAATTGAATTTTTTCAAAGTTACAAGCATCGTAATTAAATTGACAATTTTTGAATACATCCCAAACAAAATAGAAAAAAAAAACTTGTATCGAAAAGGATAACTCTAACGGTTTATATGCCAGTCAGTCATTGACCTTATATCTTTTAATATTTGAAACTTTTCTGCTTCATACAAAGAAGTGATTCCTCATTTTTGGCATTAAGCTTAAACTTTCAGTCCTCAGCAATTGTGGTCCCAATTTTGTGGTAGTTCGAGGTTTCCATGAGGTTTCCACCTGGTAATCTTCTTTGCAAATCACTGATATCACTATAAAACGAATCTCAGAGTATTTACATTTTCTTACTTGTTCCACTCGTTTTTATTTTATTTCCATTTCCAGTACCATTTTTTGTTTATGCTTTTTTATTTCTTCTTGCCACGTTTTTGGACTGCCCAAGATGCAAACTGATCCAAACTGTTGGCTGGTTCTATGTGGCTTTTGGTTGGCTCATCAACTTGTAATCGCATTTCGGAAGAAACCAATTTTGCAGCAGATTTACATTTGCCTGGTGCTACGTTTTTGTTTTTTTTTTTTTTTGTTTGCTTCTGCTACTTTTTCTTGGTTTGTTTGTTGTTTTTGCTGGACTTTTGCTTCGAGTTCTGGTCTGAGCGCTTATCTGACGCCTCTTGACATAATATATGGACCATTTCGTTTTTGCTTTGTTTTGTATAGTGGTTGGTCGCCTTTTTTACTCTGTTCTGTTCATCAGATGTTGTACTTCTTTAGTTGGTTCTGTTCTTTAGCTTTGTTTGGTCTTTGACTTTACCCACCGCAGACACCCAAAGAGATGAGGTTTCTCATTCCTTTTGTGCCTTGTGTGTAATTCGGTTTTGCTTTCAATTGTATGCCAAGAGAGTAAAATTTAATTTGGAAACTTTTTTTTCCTTTTGTCTACTTGGTGCCAGAAATGCGATTACAAGGAATGGCATCTTGTCTTTAAGCAGCAGAAAAGTCATCAAAAAAATAAAAGAAAAAATCTCAGCGACATAATAAAATGGCGAATAATTAGTATCCTAAACATATAGAAAACCAAAAAAAAAAAAAACAGAGAGAAGGCGAAAAGAAGGAGAAAGAAAATGCGAAAAAGAAGCTGCCGCTGACAATTTCCTTAATGTCAAATGGAACGGAAATTGATAAGGACACATCAATTCGTTGTCGTTCATCGTCGTCCTCGTCCTCATCGTTGTCGTTGGCCGCAGTCAGTCCTACCAAAGGTCTTGGAGATTTGCCGTGCGGAATTGCTGTTAAGTGTGGCTGTAACAAATTTAATTGCACAGTTCCCGCCCCACTGCGTTCGCAACGAGGCAGACACAACGTAAAACGAGAGGCGACCGCCAGCCATCCAGCCAGCCATTGCTAAAAACATGAAGGAGAAGTAAATGTACAAGGAGTACTTTATGGGAGAGAGGGGGGAAGACGTTATACGGCTGACATTGGATTAAAATTGATTTAAAGTGGTATAATTTACTTAATTTAACGATCTAATCGATTTTAAATCAGCATTTGTTATCGATACATAGCCACAGAAACATTTTCTTACTATTAGAATAAAAGAATTGCTTCAAAGAACTCTTTGTCCTTTAAAGTTGATTAGGGCATATGCGTTATAAGATGTGGTTTGTCTGTGAACTCTCTTAGTAGCGCTTTAATTATGAACGGTCCAATTTAAAGGTCATAAAAGCAAAAATAAAAAATATCAAAAAGAGCTTCATAATTTAAAAGTTGTTAAATTTTCGATTAGAGTTCATCGGACTATCGAATGTTTGTCGCATGTTTATTGCTATGGCTATGAAATCGAAATCAATTATGACCATGCCATTGCCCATGGAAGGCCATAACATTCATCATTTTACACTTATTTCACCACCACTGGACCAATAATTGTTTCCAAGCCTACGTTCCCCACACACGCCGCTCTCTCATTCCTCCTCTCTCTCTTTTTAGGTCTCCATCTTTTTGCTTTTATCCCCTATTCAAATATTCAAACATGGCCTACAACAGCTGTTGCTACATGACTCGACAAGGATTTTCTTGCTCTCTTGCCATTGCCATTGCCATTGCCATTGCCGCTGCTCACTCATCTGGCTTGTGTGTAAATATTTGATTTTAGAGAAAATTTTCAAAAGGCCTTGGCTTTCATTTTTAGCTTGCTGTCGGCCTGCCTGCTTGCCTGTTGCTGTAAAGGCCCAAACACAAAAAAAAAAATGACTAGCAACAGAAGGAAACGGTAATGGAGCAAGCAAAGGCGGCAAAAGAACACAAAGTAAACCGCTTAAAATGTTCAAACGTCTCCTCCCTCTACCCCCATCCACTGCCAAAAATCTGGTCAAAATGATTAATTTATTGAAATTTACGCTTATTGCCATTTTCAAAAATTTATTTATGCGCTTTTCTCTCTTCACTTCTCTCGATAATTTGTCAAAAATTGCCATAAATTATGATTTCGAAAAAGCAAAAAGCGGCTGTAGCCACAAAGCTTTGGCCCCCTCCCACCCCCTTTTTCCCTTTCTGGCAATATTTTCTCCATTTCTAGCATCATTCACACAAATTATAGTTTTGTAAGCAAGACAAGAGAGCATTCAATTTGTCTGCGGTTTATTCGGTTTATAAAGTGGAGGCTTTTGCATATTCACAAATTACGACAGCTCCCCCAGACATGGATGAGCAAAAATAGGATACGATTGAGGTCCTACAAGGGACTGAAATTCATATTGTTGTTTGCGGTTGGGACACAAATTTTTGGCCACATAGTGGCAGCAGTCGCCCTGCAACAATGCAGGCAGTAACAAACAATGCTATCGATGTAAGTAGAATTTAAAGTAGGCTCTCCTCTTTTGGTTTTGGTTATGCAACAAAATTCTCATTCCATATGCCACCACACACTGAGCGAAAAGTTAGCCAATTTGACAAATTTATCTTTTAAAAGAATTTGATTATGCACATACATATGTACATATGTATTATCCACTTTACATTTTTGATGTCTTTTTGCTGATTTTTGATGGTTTTGCTGTCAGTGTAGTCTGTCAAATGAAATGAAATGTTCAGGTTAAAGATAAACACATTTACCATTTCGACAACGCCTTCAATTATTAATTATTATCGCCGCAAAGCCAAATGTGAAAGCTTCAATTAAAACTTACGCATACAAGGACCGTAGAGTTGAAAAGAAAGGACACCTGTATAAATACTTGAACACACGCACAGAGAGGAAAAGAGAAAGAGAGAAGGTATATTATATATATATATATATATATATATATATATGTGTGTGTGTGTGTGTGTGTGTGTGTGTGTGTGTGTGTGTGTGTGGGTAAGTGTAATCAGTTTTAACTTTATTGAATTGGTCGTTTCGTGGCCCAGATTTCACTCCTTGTCTGAAGCTTTTGGCCTTTATTCATCTTTTCCTGTCCAGTCTTGTTATTTTTGTGTTTTTTTCCCAGTTTCAGTTTTTTTTTCTTTTTTTTTTTGTGATCCTGTTTTACTGTTGCTATAATGTTTTTTTAATGATTTATACAAGGATTAATTTATACTCACTAATGGATTTCACTTGGCAATGCAGAATGCAGGCCAGCGCTGTAGAATTGGGCAGGGCGCAGACCATTCAATATTATCAATTACGTAGCAGAACCACTGTACTGGAGTCCTGTAAATAAGTGAAATACAACAAAATTAATTAAGGGCGCAATAAGCAGGATTCGTTGTTATTTTATTGGTTTTTCCCCCTCATTCACTCTCAGTTGTTATTGCTGTTCCTTATGCACTATAGTTAGTTGTTGTTTACGTTCCGTTCTGTTGGGCCACTGGTTTGTTTATTGCTTGATACAATTAGTTCAGTTTTTGTTTGCGTTTTTTGGGCGAGGAATCAAAGGACAAGAGATTTCCATTTCTATATAGAACTAACTTGCCCTCAAGAAATATATGTCCTACGATGTACTGGCAATGACTGTCAATATAAATGAACGACCATTAGTAAAGGAAACTGATGATGGAAACACTTAAAAAGTGTGCCACACCGCCACGCCCATTCAGAGCACATTAAAAACCAAAGAAAGACACCAAGACTGCAAAAACAAAAAAAAAAGGAGCAGTCAATGAAGAAGAGAAAGGAACACACTGCGAGACCAAGGCGAAGAGGCAAAAAGGCTCCAAGCAAGAGAAATGAACTAAACTGGCACTATGGAGATGACATGCAGGAATTGTGAAAATAAAATAATCATATTCCATAATAAAATATGCTTGTATGCTTATTCTACTGCCTTTCATAGGATCAAGGTCACACTATTTCAAGACTGTTTGCTAAAACTATGTTCACACTTGACAAAAATTGTAGTGAAAGCGAACTGCTTGTTAAAAATATAATATAATTAGTCAACCGATATCCATCACATTGGAAATAATCGAATTTATAGGTACTTTTATCGATCCCAATTCGATAACTGTCTTCATGTGGACAATGGTTGCCACTGTACAACACTCAAAGCCTGGTCTTGATGATAAGATAGACAAACCCAAACATCTGTGGGTATGCGGAAACACGCTTGTAGGAAGGGAGAGACTTTCAGTGCGGGTCACAAAAGCCGAAGGCAAACAAGTCGCGTACATTTGTGCAAATAAAATTTGCTTGAATAATTTTATGAATGGCAAAAGAAAAGCTGTAAAAGTGAATGATGATGGCAACTAGGGCGCTATCTCACGAAGGCGAGAGAGTGAGTAAAAGAGGCGGAGAAAAAGTAAAAGAGGAGAAACAACAAGGAGAGAGAGAGAGACGAAGGGTGCAAGAACCGCAACTATTCTGATGGAAGCTGACATAGAATTCTACTTTGGTTATTTTTCTTTTTCTACTCATTTTATCAAAGGGTTAATTGCAGATACTTGCTAAATTTTTCTTGCGGTGCATTGGCACACGCGCTACCACCAAGGCAGCTTGTTAGCGTGTGTGTGTGTGTGTGTGTGTAAGAGTGAAGTGTTTAAATAAACGACAACACTTGAAATAAATTGCAGCAAATCAAGTTAAATAAATTGCGCGAATGTACAAAACATCAGCACTCGCTCTTCTCCTCGACAAAATGAATAGCGAATAGCGCAGCAAGGACCAAGGACGACATCATGGCCAGACCAGGCCAGACTGAGTAGGTTGAGGAGCAGGTCGTTATCACACACACACACACATACACACACAAACACAGAAACAAGCACAGACACATTCACACATATTCCGCATAGGTTTCATTTTCACGTGAAAACATTTGAGCATGTTTGGTTTCTCTTTTTTTCCATTCCTTTTTTATATTTTCATTTTTTTTTCTTGCTTGTTGTTTTTTTTTCTTTTTTTGATTTGATGCTAAATGGCTTGCAGGATATGTCAGGGATATTGATGCCATTCAACCGTATGGCAAACGTGCCGGCTATCAATTACATTGAGTTGCTGTCCATTTAAACGGCATCTCTCTTTAAAAGCTAAAAACAAAGAGAAACCCTTAAGGGGACTTTGAGGTTTGAGTCAGTTGGCCAGTTGATAGCTAATTAAGCTGAATAGGTGATGGTTAATGACCCGTTCTGGAGTAAACTGAAACGTTTACTGACATTTCATAAATGTCTGAAACATAAAGTTATCTAATATGATTGGCTATTGATCTTAACAGCAAAAACAAAAATTGAAATTCACTTAAATTGAATAGATATCAGAGCATCAAATTCATTCTGATATCATTTGGCCTCTTTGCCCTTGGGGAACCATTGCAGTTGCCTTTATGGACTATACCTGGTTGGATCAAAAAGGTATTTGAAAAAGACAGCGGAAAGAAAGAGAAGCCATATGGGATGGGAGAGGGAAGGATATCTTCTGCATGTATGAGTGCAAAAATAAGTTTAGGCTTGCATTTTCTCTTATACATGGCGACCTTTTCTTCCTTCTTTTTTTTTTTTTTGGTTTTTATATTTGAACTCTATTTTTATTGGCAAGAACACAGAAAGTTTTTCTGTTGAAGCGCCACTTCAGCAACTCACATATATAAATACACACACACATATACACCCAAATACACACATAAAGGCAAAGTTGTATTACATTTATGACACTTTTGAATATATTTTTGTTAGAATTTTTTTTATGCTTTTTTTGTTTTTCTTATATACATATTTCTGTTTTAGTTTTTTTTTGCTGTTTTGCTCTCAGCACGTTTGCTGTTTTTATTTAACTCACCATTACATTTTTACAACCTTTTGCCCCCTGCCCACATGCTACCAAAAAAAAACCCTTTCTTACTTCTACCAACCTCTTCTGCCATTGCTATTTGTGTGTTGACAAAGCGACAAAGGCAAACAAAGCAAAGAGTAAACAACGCAGCAGCAGCAGCAATGGATAAAGAAGGGGTAACACGTGGGGAGTGAGAAGGAAAGAGAGGCGTGACGCCCACAGACACAGACACAGACACACACACACACATTTTAGTTCGACGACATTTCATCAAAAAATACAACAAAAAATTGTATTTTTGGCAATGAGTCCAACAAACAAAAACTTCAAGTCCTTAACGCACTTAATCAAAGCAAAAGCAAAAGTATAGCATACTTTTTGGGGCTAGGCAACAGAAGCTGCCACAGAATAAATAAGCTGAAACGCAAGGCATACACTACATATATGAAAGCGGGGAAGAGAAGCCGGAGTGAGGCAGGCATCTAGAAAGGTTCCCCTTCCCCATTTAGTGGCAAATAAGAGGGGGAAAAAATGGAAAATAAAATAAATAAAATGAACAAATAAAAGAATTCTTTCGCCCGCATACATATGTTGTTGTCTTCATCATTTTAAGAGCCACATAGAGAGAACACCCCAACAACAACGAAAAAAAAAAGAAGATGAAAATCAAGGCTAAGGACCGGGGGAAAAGCAAGCAAACCGAAAAGGAAGTTAACCCACATTTATGAGACTAGCCATTAACACAGATTTTGGCCATTGACTTTAAATGTATTAAAACCAAGCCGAACTGAAGCAAAATTTGAGCAAATAAAGAATTTTAAAGAATCTTAGGCGCAAAAGAAAGAAATCAAAACCGACAATGAGTATTAAAATCAATAATTCGCACTTTCTGAACTGAAATCTAAACGAATTCTTACTTTCTGTTGTAGCAAAGTGAAGTAGGGTAAATTCTAACCGATTTTTTCATTTGTCCATCGAAATGAAAGACATTTAAAAGTCAACTTGAGTATTTCCTCTACTTCGCCACTTGCAATATACAAAATGGTAACGATAATGATGCTGATAACTATGTATGATGATGATGATGATGACAGGGACTAAGTACCTATTGCTACTACTACTCTGGCCACTTGTAAAGGAGAACTTCAGCGAGCAACCATTAGACAAGTTCTAGGCGATGTTTAACTATTTGGTTTATGAAAATTACACGCCATTCTTGCATATACTTCTATGCTCCTTCTCCTTATTCTTCTTCTGCTGCTGCTGTTGATGATGACCCGCAAGTTGATGTTGATATTCAAGTTGAAACATTCTCAACTTCAACTTCAGTTTCGACAACTTCCGCCGCATAGATGTGGCTATTTCAAAAAAAAAAAAGGAGACTACAACAACAAGCCAAAAGGATGCAAGAAAAGGCCATTCCATTGGCAACTTTTACCCATACACAGGGAACGAGAGATTCCCCCACGCTTATGTTAGGTGGCGGGCAAAAGTAAAGTTTTTGCTTTGCTAACAACAACCAATAAAACTTTAAGCAATCTTCCACAGCTTGTATCATGGTGGAGCTTTGATGGGGGAGTCACAGCGAGTTGCACATGCTTCGCGGCAGCATGTTTTTGTTTCTCCTCACCTTCACTATCTTCTTCGCAGCCTTTTTCCCTATGCAGTTCTTGTCAGGTAGGCGAAGAGATTGTTTGATAGATAGAAAGAGCAACGGGGGTGTCCATACACATACACACACACACATGTTTGTGTTTGTATGTGTGCGTTTCTGGAACGAGAATAGGAAGTTGTTGTAGCGGCATTTTCCTGTTTCCGTTTTTGTTTTTGCTTTTGCCATTCCTAAGATTCCCTCCTTGCGCCAAGCAGCTGCAGTTCGATAAGAGGCAAACAAATGAAGGCAAACCACACGAAAAAAAATGAATATTTGAAAGTAAGGAAAAATGCCCCAAAAAAAGTAAGGAAGGGCAAAGAAAAAAGCATTTGAAAAACCAAAGAGCTTGTTTTTGTTTGCTCCAAATTTATTTTTTAAGTTTTGCAACAACTTGCCAAAATGTTTGCATTCACCTCCATTCCCATTGCCAACGTCGACACTACAAATGCCCGCTCCAATCTTTCCCTCCATTCCACGCAGTCATCACTCTTATATGCAATTTTCGGTTTTTGCACTACTTTTAGCTTTTCGCTGCACAGTTTTTGGAGTAGGTACTGAAAGAGCACTTACCCAGACCCAGACCCAGACCAGACCACAAAGAACAGAATAGAGCTAAGCAAAAGCAGTCTCCATGGGCTTTTACACGATAACACACACACCACATACACAGTTTCTACAAAAACAAAATCTACATACTACATTCTACACATGATTGGGCAAAAGTATGTTCAAGAGGATGACATATAGGTATATATAAAATGGATTTACACCCACTAACCAAAAGATATAACAGTATATTAAAGTAGTTAAAACATTTACCAGCGCCACAACAAAAGCAAATACCTCAACACCAAAAGTATAGTATATGAATATGCATATATTCTTTCTCTTAATTAGTGCTTTAGTTAATGAAATGGAGGATAGTGAATAAGCCGAGCTCAATTCACAAAATCTCTTTGTTTTTCCTTCGATGAGATATTGTATTCTCTGAGTTCGGTTTGACTCTAACATTTTCGTTTATGTAGTTATTCGAGTCAAAGGAACATAAAAAGATCAATAAACGATCAATATTTTTAATTAATAGATTTTGTCCCCTTTGCGTAGTTAATTATACCATACACCCATAAGGTGAAATGGTATATTAAAGTCGCCAAAATTTATGTAACAGGCAGAAGGAAGCTTTTCCGACCCCATGAAGTATATATATTCTTGATCAGTATCAACAGCCGAGTCGATCTAGCCATGTCCGTCTGGTATTTGGTATGTAGGCTCATGTAGAGTGATCAAGTTTATTTCACGCCCCTTTCCGCCGCCGCAATTCAAAAAAACGTTTATCTCAAAAACTATTGCAGCTAGAGACACCATATTTGGTATGTATATTTGCTTAGTAAATGCGCAAATTTTGTATGTATATTTTTGGCACGCCCCTTTCCGACCCCGAAATTTGAAAAACTCGATTATCTTCCAAATTTGATCAAAATCCGACAAAAAATAGCCAAGTTATGCATATAAACGTTTTTCCATAAGTCCGCAGTTGGCCGTTGGCGGGTGGTGGCGCTAGGGTGCTCATATGCATGAGCGAGATACTAACTGTAAGATATGCTTGTGAACAGAATTTTTTTAAAATAGGCAAATGCATTTGTTATTACAAATTTGAAATATTTGTTTTACTGGTGTATGGTATACCTAAGTCGGCGAGACGTCTTACTTACTTCATTTTTGTTTTGCTTTGACGTTAGATAAAATGGTGTTTTGGTGTTTCGAATGCTTATGCCTTAGCCTGGGTCCTTGTTGTAAGTTATTTTCTTGGTTTTACTGTGAATTTGTGTTTGTGTGTATTGTCACATCTGCCAATTGTCTTCAATTTCTATATAGTTGGGTTTATACTTGTTTCTGTTTTTATGGTGATCATAAATATTAAGTAAGAAAAGTAGGTTCAGGTTTAGGGATTTGGATATTTGTGCAAAAACAAACAAAAGTAAGAAATAAAAAACAAAAAGGATGAAAATAAGAGAAGAAAACAAAAAGGGTTAAGAGACCATGACAGATTTATATGGATAGACACGACATGACAACGAAACGAAACGATGCAAAACGCAAGGAAGCAAAGCGGCACCTGAAATGGCATTAACTTGGCAGAGGGAGCAGTTGGTGTAACTCAAAAGGAACAGAGAAAGTGGAGAAAGTGTGAGTATGGGTCTCATAATGATTCCAATGAACTTATTCCCCTTCTTTTGTAGCATCATCTAAAGCTTTGTCTTAGGCTCTGCTTGGTCTTGGTCTTCATCTTCATCTTCATCTTGGTCTTCGTTTCGTCAAGGATATGTACTACAGAGGGATAGAGGCAATCACAAAGGCTCGTCTTAATTTCACTTTGTTTATGCTGAGTAATAACGAATTATGCAAATTATTTTATAATAAATTTATGCCAAGGCGAATCGAACGATGTACGCACAAACGAGCACAGCACGAGGAAATAAAACACAATAACACCAACAACAGCAACAATTACAACAACATCAGAAACGTAGAGAGATAGAGAGAGAGAGAGAGAGCGAAAGCGAAAAAAAATTGAAACACAAAGCAGAAAAGGACAAAGGACATGACGGGGACATGAGGCCGTCTTAGATGTAGGGGAATGGAAATAAAGGCAAGATAACAACGTTTAGCACAAGGCGAGAAGAGTTCGCACTGACTGCCAGATAGGCGGCTAAAGATAGGAGAAGGGGTCCCCTTCCCACCCATTTACCAATCCTAACTGAGAAGCCGGGTTGACTTTGGCCATCGGTTGGGTGTGGCGGCGGCAGCGGTGGCGGCTGAAGCTTATGTCTTCATCTTCATGGCCATCGCCTTTTTCTGTTGCCTTCTGACAAGAAGGCGGTGGAATGAGGGATTGAGAGGGAGGAGCGTGTGACCAAGTATGCATGAAAATCCAATTTGGCTGCATGGTGTGTCAGTGTGTGTGTGTTAGGCAACACGTAACAATCAAAGTGAAAACAAGTCTCATTCTCTATCTCTCTCTCTCTCTCTCTCTCTCTCTCTCTTTCTATATCTATCTCTTTCGCTCTACTGCTCATTTCTATCAACCTTTTCCTGCTGCGTTACGAAAACAACAACAAAAATTTTGTTACACTTACAAATATTTATATCTCGCATTATTTGGGAATTCATTCAGATACCCTGTAAGCAGAGTGTAGACTATAGGCATATTGGAAATGGGCAAATCTATAAAACATATCACTCTTCCCTCTATATTGGATGCCAAAGGACAAGCTTCCATTTCTCCGATCGATACTTATAGAGAACAATACTTGTTAACTTCTTGGTTAAAACAAACTACTTAAATTCGACGATATCACCAAGTCGAGATTTAACAAATTATACATGCAATTTTAATTTTCGGTATGTACATATAAAACGGAGAAACAAACGAGGGATAGCTAATCCATTTGTATTATTTATTTCTATGCAAAATTTTGACACAGCAACAAAAACGCAGAGACAAAGAGAAAGATACAGAAAGGTAATTCAATTCCTTAATTGGTGGGCTTTAGCTTCTTCAACTACATATGTAGATATTTATATGCCTACATAGAAATACATATAGGTATATTAAAGTTATATAGACTCTCAAGATTGTCAAGTGGCTATAATATGAAAGGAAAATGTTTTCAAGAGCAGATTTAGTCATACGCAAACTAAAATCCTCTATGATTATAGTAATCAAGAGATTTGATTGTCGTTTACCCAAAGATGCTGGGCCAAATTGCAATGATAATAATAACCAATTATTTGAACAACTAATATCTACATATGTATATCGATTTATTTAATTCAAAGCATTTGCAATTTGGCAACTTTAAACATAAACCTAAGGCATAAAAAGAACTGAAGAGAGAGAGAGAGAGAGAGAGAGAGAGAGAGAGAGAGAGAGAGAGAGAGAGAAGAGAGAGAGAGAGATATAGAGAGAATCGATAGATAAAGATTTTGCAGCTTTTGAATGCTAACTGAGTTTACTTTCCAATTTGATTTGCTTGTCTAAGCAAACAAAGGGCAGGGTAAAGCTAGCTAGCTCCTCACAAGACTCTAAACAAATGGTTTTACTTTGACACACACGCACACATACTCAAGATAGATGGTGAAATTAAGAGTGAGAGAGAAAGAGAGAGAGAGAGAGAGAGAGAGAGAGGAAGAGGGAGAGGGAGAGCGAAAGAAAGGCAGGAATGACACAGATTTTGATGGCTTCAGGTGTCCTCCTGTGCCCTGTCTCTGGGCATACAAGACACTATTTATTATGCCAGTAAGTAAATATTATTCACGTTAACTTGTACAAATAGTTACTATTCCCTTACCCAAACACAACAAAGAAAAAATCCATAGACAGCCACTTGTGTCGCACTCCCCCCACCTGTCCCGCCGCACAAAGGTCCTTCTGCCATCATGATGTTTCTATGACTACTCAGACCCAATGGTTCCAACGAATCGCTACTTGTTATCTCAGTAGCACTCAAAGTAAGCATTATCTGATATTTATTGGCCCTTTGCATGTTGTGCAAAACAAATTGAAAACCTTTAATAAACTTTCCAAAGAAAATCATAAAAAAAATTAAAATAAAGTTAAAAAAAATATATATATATAAATGATGCTAACCTCGGCTGTGCCGAAGTTTATATACCCTTGCAGTCCTTGGCCGTAATATATTTTTACATGTTCTAAACTCTTTTTCTGTAACTCAATTCATCAATGCACAGACGAAACCTTTCAAATATCATTTCCATTTGTCTTTCTTCTTCTCTCCCCCATCCCCTTTGAATGTGTACATGGCACATACTCCTCCTTCACCGATAGCTTCTTATGCTGATCAAGAATATATATGTATACTTAATGCGGTCGAAGACGTCTCCTTCTGTGCGTTACAAGCATCTGACCAATTTTATACAACCCTCTGCAAGGGTATAATAAACAAGATAATAGATTTTCATAGAATTTGTTGCCAAGGAAATAAGTTGCTCAACTTGTACTTGAAGAAAATTGTTTGCTGAATGAAGTAATTGATGGATTAGAAAAGGATTTGGCAAAACAAATGCATTCAAATTAGTTTTTGCCAACTGCAAAATTCAAACGTTTTTTATTGTTTGGCTGGGTATAACAGTAAAGGTTTTATTGATTAAAACTTGGTTTAGTTGATCAAATTCAGTTTATCAAAATCATAATCAAATCAAATTAGTTTTAATTTATTTGTAATTCTTATGTGGTTTAGGCATTATCTTGCCCTATGGCAATGCCACAGTCAAGCGTGAAGCCTTTTCTAACTCAAGGTCTCAATCTAATTAAAAGAATCCAAATCATTGTATGATATTGAGACTTATTGTTAAAATTGTGATGTGACATCATTTTAGAAAGTGAAATTAAAATAAACGTATTGCAATTAACATTTTTGATCACTTTTTAATTAAGTTTCATCTTAAAGTCTTTTAAATTGTACAGATTTATTACGCTAAAAATGTGATTTTTATGCGACTATATAGAAGAGAGAATATTTAAATTTTTTAGTGTATGTATATTTTATTTTAGAGCCATAATTTGGTGGTGCTGATGGGTAAGAGAGACGGAGAGGGGGGGACAAATGAGTGGTAGGAGAATGTCATGAAACAATTTCATTTTATGACAGGGAAATGGTGAGCGGGGAGGGGAGGGGAGCGAGAGCAAAACAAGAAGCTACCGACAGAGCTGGGCATTTTTGAGGGGGGGTCATCATTCATTTTGCTGTTGCTGTTTGTTGTTATTTAATTACACATAATTTGCTCTTGTGTGTGTGTGTGTGTGTCAGTGTGTGTGAGTGTGCTGCTGTGCGTCATAAATATGCCAAAAATGTTGCATACTTGCAGGGGCAAATAACTCGACGAACTGAATTTAATGTGTGTGCATGTTTTGTCTGTGCGTGCCTTTGTGTGTGGCCATATTAGAGAGCATGCAAAATTAGCCAACACTCAAACACACACACACACACACACTTGACTGGTCTCATTAGGCAGCATGTTTGTTACTCTACATGGTCCTTGGTCCTGGTGCTGATGCTGGTCTTGAGTTGACTTTTGTCAGTCGTTTTTCTTTTTTTGCCGTCGCTTCCGCCCATTTTGACTTATACTTTCCATCTCTTTCTGTATCTTTCTACACCCCCCCCCCCAACACCATCACCATTTCATCTCTAAAAGTGTGAGTGTGTATGTGAGTGTAGGCTCAGTTGCTTTCATTTTTGTTTCGAGCAAACAATTTTCCAACGCTTTTGTGTCTCAGTCTTTATTCAAAAGTTGCACAAAGTTTGGCCGTTCCATCTGACTACGCCTACGCCTACAATATACGCCCAACGGCCACGCCTACATATACACACACTTACACCTACGCCTGCTTACATACATACACACACATACAGAAAAGACCGTCAGTAACCATTAATGCTTTTTCAGTTTCATTTTTCTTTTTTTTATTTCTTTCTTGTTTCTGTTTTTTTTTTAACGTTTCATTTTCTTTTCGATGTTGGTCTGAAAATTTTATTCTGTGTTTTTTTTTTGTTGGTGATGTGCGCGTGAGGAAACCGAAACTACGAAACTACCAAAAGCAACGTTTTTATTTGATGTGCCAACGAAAAAGGGCGACTAGCTACAAAAACTTTTCAGATAAACAATTTTAGGCAATTCTCGTATCGTTTCGTTTTGAATTTAATTTGACTTCAAAACAGATTTTCTATGAAATTAAAGCTTCTCTCTTGGTTTCATCTCTAACTTATAACGTGCAAATGTGGACGCTGTTTTTTTTTTACATTAATGCATTGAAATGTAATGTTGACCCTCACTTAGGATTCGGCCTCGAAAAGTTTTTTTTTTGTTTCTGTCTTTCAACTTGACTTTCAACTTTTGTGTGGGTCTAGCGTGTGCATGTGTAACTTTTTGGTGGCCCGAAGTGGTGGCCCGAAGTGGTGGCTCGAAGGAATGCATTTGGTATTCATAGCAGCAGCAGCTGACCAACACATCCACACAAGGACACATTTAAAGGACTCTGTCATATACAGAACACATACTTTTTGAACGCTTGATTCTTCTTTTGTGGCAATGCTTTGCGGTGCACACTTGTCTTTTCTTTGATTTCTCTTTCTCTTAGTTGAATCTCTTCGTGTGCTTCCCCGTTTCTTGTTCTTCGTTTCTGTTGCTGTTGCTTTTACTTTTGTTGTTACTGTTGTGTGTTGACCTGCCGCCGGCTACAAATGTGGTCGAGCGGTAAAGGCACGGCAAGGATGTGTAGGACGGAGTAGAAAGACAAAGAGAAAAAACATTGCCTGCCTGCCTGCCTGCCTGCGTTTTTGTGTGTTAACCTTTATTACTTTTTAGCCAAAAGGCAGAACTTGGCTTTGCTTTAATGAGCACAATTTTATTAGCCGCTTTAACATTTCTCTCTTTCAGCTGCTCGCTCGTTTGCCTTTTTTTTGCTTTTTATTCCTCTTTTCCTTTTTGTACAAACGAATTTAGAACTTTTGTTTCAGCATTTTTAGCATATTTCTTTTGCCGTTCAAAAAAGAAAACGAGCAAAAAAAAAAAACAAAAAATAAAACAAAAATCAAGAAAGTCATAATCAAGTTGACCAAAGAAAATTGAGGGAATATGGCAAAGGTAGAGAAAATCAGTTTTGCGGTTTTAGTGAAAAGATTTCGCTAAATTTTTCTGCACAAAGAAAAATTGCACGGTCAAATAACTTAATTTATCTCTTTGACCATCGTACACATCATACATATATATATACATATATCTATATACACTTTGCAGATATTTCAAATAGACAACACAAAGACACCTAGATAGAAGATATATATATCTCAGGATTTAGCAGATCATTCAGGTATAAGAAAGCTGATTTAGAATCCAATGTCTTGAATAAAAATAAATTGTAGAAGATATTTATATCACGCGCGACTGAATTTTTGCTTGCGTATGAAATTTTTACGCAAACTCTCGACACACACACACACTCATACACATACTTTTCGACGTGACTGTATGATATAGGTATGGGTGGGTGTGGTGTATGATTGTGGTGCTTCATAGGGCTATGCCTACGTCAGCTCATTGACCATCAGAACATTGCCTGCCACCCGCATCAAGAGCAACCAACAAAACTTGCTGGCCTAGGCCAAACAAAGAGACAAAAAAAAAACACAGAAGAAGAAAACTTGGCTCTAATTGTAATGTTAATGCCAGTCGGTCCGTCGGTACCTTCAACTCGGAGAAAAATTCAAGCGAGAAAGAAAGAGAGGCAAACTGGCCTAAAATCCAAAAAAGGTTCACATTTTTGGTATTTTCTTTCTATCTTTTCCCATTTCTCTTTTTTCCAGTTCTTGTTTTATTTTGTTCTTTTTTTTTTTTTTTTTAATAAAAACCCACGAAAATTAAAACGGAAATTAAGCGCAAAATGAGCAAAAGCAAAAAAAGAAGGAGGCGAGAAAGACCTCGCAATGAAGTTGTTTCATAGCGCAAAAGTGGAAAATGTGCGTGTGGCCATAATAGAAACACAGAACTTTGGCAAGCAAATTAAAATGTTGAGAGACAGGGATACCTTCCTACCCACATACATATTAATATAGAACCCTACACAGATAGAAAGAGACAAAATAAAGAGCAACAAAGTCAAGGATGGTCTACACTTTGGACAAAACAGTGAAATGTCAAAGGTTGTGCTAGACACATCACAATATAACTTGATTAATAAAGTGCCTGCTTTAAAAGTTTTTAAGTTTTCGATTTATTCAATTCAGGTATCAGGAATGTTAGTCTTGAACCCAAACACGGAGACCAATAGCCATTGATGTGCAGTGACTCACAAAGGTTTCATAGAAAATATCAGCATTTGAATTCGCTATTGAAAAGGAAAACAATTTTGAAAACATTTGAAAAATATTCTTTTAAAGCTTTATTTCTAAATAAAAATTCTCTTCTTGCAGTGTAGCTGGAAGAATCAAACAAAAAGAATAAAAACGAAAAGCAAGAAAACAAGTGGCGGCAAGGTGAAAACGACAACGCTCGGTTGCCAACTAATTCAAAAGCGTGTTAAAGGCAAGAAGAGCTCATTAATATGCCAGAGGTAAACCGTGGCGCAAGAATGACAACGAGCGTGAAAGAAAGGTAAAACCCAAATGCCTGCCAAAGAGAGACAGAGAGAAAGAAGAGGTGTAAAAAAGCATTGTAGTAACGAAGACGGCAACGGGTGAAAGGGTCCTTAGAAGGGGCAACAGTGACAAAAACTTGCATTCACAAGGCAAACACAGAGGTTAAGTAGAAAGACTACAGTTAAAAATGGAAGAAAAAAAACTAGGGAATGTAGAAAATTAAAAACAAATTAGAAAGCTTGTCCACTCCTTTACGTTTGCTTTCCCAACCGACTGCCAACCATTGCTTAATACAATGTTGATAATGAGTAACCGCAAAATTGAGATAGGGAAGTGGGGGAGTGGCTAAACCCGAAGTAAAGCAAAAAGGTAACTCTATAAAGTAAAACCAAAAACAAAAAAGAAAAAAGAGAAAAGCAAAGGGAAAAGGGACACCACCACAGAGGTAGGAAGCCAGAGAGTGAAGGAGAAACAAAAGAAAGATTACTTAATGCTCCCAAAAGTATGCAAAGTATAGATGAAAAATGATTTTTATAGGTAAAAATTTTAAATCCCATTGAATTGAGTAAAAAAAGTTTTATTTTTCATTAAAAGGCAAATTCGATGAGATTAGAAAAGGACAAACTCACCTGTAAAGGCACATACGCACCACATGAACACACACATGTGCGTGTATTTGTGTATGTAATGTTATTTGTAATCTAAGCCCACCCACAGAGAGAGAGAGCGAACAATAGATAAAAGGCAATTTTCGGCTTTTTCTCCTACATATATTGTAAAATTTGCAAACTACCTAAAAGAAGAAAAGTCTTAATTGTGGCCGCATCTCAATTATGGTCAATAATCAAGTTTGAAATACGCTTCAGGAAAACAAAAGGAAAATGCGACTTGCCATTTCAATCTTGAGAATACATAAACATGAACATACATTGCCGAAACGAAATGAATTACATCAGCAAAAGAAAAACACAGACAGACAGACAGACACGAATATCCAAATATCATAAATGTAAATGAAAATGAGGAAATAAACGTTATGTAAATGTAGTAAAGGGAAATGAAGCAATATCTGAAAACAGAAACTGAAATAATCAGGCAAAAGGCAAAGGGTTTATGATAGTTGGAGTAATGGGGTTATATGATCTACGTTACAAGACCTCAAATATATATAATCGATCAAGCACATCAGAGAAAAATTCGATTAGCCCATAAAAAAAAAAAATGCAAATTTATGCTTAGGCAATTTTAATTTTGTTAAGTTGTCGGTTTTGGTAATTTTTAATATTCGCACAGTTATTCATTGATTCAATCGATTACCCTGGACTTTATTATGCCGTTCATTAGGACAAAAATCCAAGAACAAAGGGGGCGAAAAGCAATTCGCCAATTTCAACGATTCTTTCCCCGACCCTAGATATCCAACTGCCACCCAACCTGCCGACCCCGCTCACGCCCCCGACCCAGCATTCCATCTAGGACACTCCGGTCTAGCGCCCAGGCAATGGCACTTAATGGCCGCCGCACACACAAAACATGGGAAAACTTTGTGCAAACTTTTCACGCACACACACACACAGACATACGCAAAGAGTTCATATATATGTACGTGTGTGTGTGTGCAAGTATATGAGAGTGTGTGGAATGTCATTGGCGGAAATTGAAACGCACATGACAATCCATTTCATCAGCAGTTTAGTTGCTTTTAGAACATTTTTGCCACTAAAGGAGAAGCCAAAGCAGCAGCAGAAAAAACAGCAATAGACAATGGGGGGAAGGGAGTCGAGGGCAGAATACAAAAAAAAAGGGGAAGAGAAAGCTGAGGGTTAAACAGAGACTGAGGCTCTGGAGTCTCTGTTCATGTTGTGAGTGGCAGCCACTAAGCCAAATCAACACAAAAAAAAGGGAAAAAGGAAAACTAAACTAAAATCAACATTTCAACACAACAAAAGTCCTTGACTGTTAAACTTAACTGGACCAGGACATGGACAGGACCCAAAAACGATGAGAAAATAGAAAAAAAAATGAAGAGACAGCAGCAGCAGCCATAACAAAAGCATAATAGAAAAACTGTGTTGTCTGCCAGCAACTTGGGGCTATATAAGCCTCATGTAGGGACAATTCAGATATACTCATTGACCGAGAGAATGGGAGACTGTAAGAGGCAGCCAGAGTAAGATAGAGAGTAACTGAGACAGAGACAGACTCATCAATGTCAGTCAATATTTAGTGGACTAGGGTATCGACCCCCCTCTCTGAAATGGAATTGAAAAAGCTACGCAAAATCAAAATCAAAATGAAAATGGAAAGAGAAAGGGAAACAGAACCAGCACCAAAATCTGAATGAGAACGAAGAACGAGAAAGACAACAATAACATAAGCAAATTACATATGCATACAAATACACACATTCACATACACACACACACACACACACACACACATATATGAAGATATGTATATAAAAACTCACCCACTCATACACATTTTCTCTGATTAGTTTCCAGAGGCGACATTAGTCGCCAGTTTTCCAGACACATTCAAAGTTTACCCTCATGAGCTCGACAGGATGGATGGATAGGATGAAGCAAATGGCAGCTACGACTCGAAACCGAAACATTTTTATGCCATCAATGGCAAAGGTCAAGATTGGATTGGATGGATGATGACATGTGCTCTGACAGCAAAGAAAAATATATCGGTGGCTGTGTGTGTGTGTATGGGTGGGAGGGATGCAAAAAGGGATAAGAAAGATAACCAAATATTTTACGGTAAATAATTTCTTAAATGAATATTATTCAAATAAAGACAAATGTAGGAAAAACATCATTCATTTAGATTCAATCGTAACGAGAACACTTAGAGAAAGAAGAAAATTAAATAGAAATTTTTAAACGAATTTGCCTTTGTTAGAAAGTTCTCCTAACTATAGAAGATGACAAATATTTAAAAAGGCGAAATAAGTTTTATAAGTTTTAATTTAAAACTTTTAAATGAAATGCTATGATTTTTGCTTTTTGTCCAATAACACGTTTGAGCTAGAAAATCATGACAAATTTCGAAATAATATAAACATAATTTTCATACTAATTTGTTTATGGGAAGAGAATAGCTTTAATCTTAATCCTTAATGTATATAAATCTGAAAATCTATAAAAACGATTTTCTATATCATCAGCACAAAGATAACTACGAGATTTCCTAATTAATTATATTTGTTTTTTTGTTTGTTATTATATTTTTAATTATGAATTGTACTTGATATTAGACAAGACTTTTCAATGAAATTATACAAAATGTTTCACTTAGGTAAATGCATTGTAATTGAAGTTTTTCTAGCCAAATATTTGACAGACAGCAGGCAGGCAAACTCCACTTGGTGTGTGTTTTTTATTATTATTATTTTGTTGGTTCGTTTTTGAGAATTAATTAATTATGCGCTTGCTTGCGAAAGGTAAATTTTCATATTACTTCAACCGTAGGAGAACAGAACAGAAACAGGTATAAACAGGATAAAAGGTAGTGGAAGGAGTTGGTTGGCTTGACAGGCCTCAAATAAGCAACAAGCTAATAAAGTTTTCGTTTTACGCAAGAGAAATTAATTATATTCGAGTTTTACCTGACAGTTGCGATAGACGATTGAAGGTAAGGAATGAAATGAGTCTGGGTGGCGGACAGCAAGTGATGGACAGAGGAGAGTTGAACTAAGAGAAACACGATAAAATGGCTCCTGTACAGCAAAAAGTCAAATAAAAGTAAGTACAAAAAATGCTGACTGATTGGATTTATCGATGAATATATTCACTTAAAACACTTTGTCTACGTTTCTCGTCTTCGTTTTGATTTGGCCACTGCTGCTGCTGCTGCTCCTTGTGCTCATTTTTTTTGGCTTTTCTTCTTGTTTGGCATTCATAAAACAATATTTTTTATGGCCATAAAAGCGAAGCCAGCGGAAAATGAATGAAAACGTTAAACGTACCAGAAAACACAGCAACAACAACAATAACAGACAAACAACAAAAAAGGGGAACTTTAGTGGTCAATATCCTGGCAATCCCCCAAAGGAGTCACAGTTGGAGGAGCCCAGCCAGAGTCAATCCTTTCCCTTGTCTATTTACATTTTTATTGTTGTTGGTCGGTCGTAAAAAATCTGATTAAATACCACGTAATAGATCCATTTCCCACTCCGTCGCCCTCTTGCCCTTTGGCCTTGCTCTCTTACCCTCGTTACTGTGATTGGCCATCGTTTCGAGTTGAGCGGGTTAACTTTGTTGTTGAATGAATATTTTATTGTTTTTCTTGTTAGGTAGGCAACGACCAACAAAAAAAAAAAAAAAAAAATGAGAAGAAAACAAAATAAATACAACCAAATTCAACAAAGCATTTCAATACCCTTTCTAATCCATTAGAACTTATACTTTTATAAACAGTATGCGACATAGGCAAGTCTTCTTAATGAACGAATCAACAGAGTTTGCTTACATTAAAGATCCTGAGACCCTTTCCTCGACTTAGGAATAAGGCCATGATATCTGTGGTTAATTCCTTATGCTTTTGTTTTGGCCCAATATTTAGGGTATTCAAAGGCCTCAAGACAAAAAAAAAAAAAAGATAAAGAGCAGCAAAAAAAAAAAAAAATCCAGACAAATCAAATATAATTTATGATTTTCAAAGACATGAAGCAGATTGATTTACGCTTCAATGGCACACACAAATCTCATTTTAATAGAATCATTTGCTTTTATAACGCATTTCACTTCCCCCCTTAACACCCCAACCCCCCGCCTCATGTTCTATACCATTACCAACACCCCCACTCAATTTCTTCTTTGCCTTGTGCTAGTCCCTTTTTTTATGGAGTCTCAAAAAGTTATGTTTGCCTCATAAATTGAGTAAAATTGTTGTGTTGAATTTTAATCGCTTTTCCTGCGGTTAGCCTCAAGTTCTACTTAGTCACAGCAACAGGCTAAGGGTGTACGGGAGGCGGAGCAAGAACAATGTAAAAGCAGAGCGTAGAAAGAACCGATGACAATGCTTTTGATTTCCCGATTGTCCTTACAAACACATAAAAATTTATATGCAGGTACTTGAAACAAAAGACTTAAAGGACAACTAAGTAAACACACAAGTGCAATTTAGTTACAATTTACATACTTAGTTTAGGTCAAGAGAAGGCGGCAGCAACCTTACAATGGAAGTTTTGGTCTCCTAGTTACTGCAATAACCGTTATAGCCAACACCCCAACAAAAATATCCGATGAGAATTTTCGGTTTTCTGTTAGATTTTTTTAACCATTACTTGGGAACTTTTCGATATCAACTTAATGACTTTTCACTAATTCTGTTAATGATTTGAGATAATTTTTTTTATAGTATGTATAATTTAATGTTGATTTTGTCTCTTTGTGAAATTGATTAAAGATCTTTGAAACTGACTTAAAGAAGATAAAACCTTTTATATACTCTACTCTATCCTGTTGAAGTTTTTATACCTCAGTCTTTTTTTACTTCTCCCTCAACGTTTAAGCACTAAATATTATGTCGTTTTCTAGCTTCTAATTTCGCAATTTAACGACAAGTAACTAAACTGGGCAACAATGTTGCACCTCGGCATGGCATCGACTATGATATGCCCTTTATTTAAAGCTTCAATTCTATATTCTTCTCTAAGGTAAAACTTTTCGCAGTAGCCAGCATACCCTTTAGGTAATGGGTATGGAAATTTACTATGTGAATTAATATAGCATGTGGATCAAAGGAGAGGTTAGAGTGTTGTAGCCTTTAAGAAACTGTTAAGTGGTCTTAGAAGACTAAAGTTTTTTTTTTTAATGCGCCACTTCTTAGTTTGAACGATTTGGGGATTTTTAATTGCTGTCGCTGCTTCTCAAACATTTTACTGCTTCAAATGAGTTGAGGCGTTGAGATTTATGGCTTTCTTTCGGTCGAATGGTTGGTCATTTCGTCTCTCTTGCTACCTCTTTCTTCATATCTCTCACTTTTAAGCACTGTAGTTTGTGGCAACATTGTGACAACATAGATTTCAATTTCGGACATTTGAAAAGACTTTGAAAAATTTCCATTATGGTTTCATTCATTTATTTGTTGTTTTGTACCACCTTCAATTAGAATTCACACATGTTCGTGTTTCGTTTTCCAGTAGGGGAGGATTCAGGGGTTTTTCAAAATTTTGGCAATTGCTGAAAAGTCACTTGTACACGGCAATTGTTGTTGTTGCTGTTGTACACTTCATTATTTCATGTTGGCTCTGGTTTTGTCTTTGTTTAGCAACTTTGCAAGCATCCTTTTGCTAACCGGGTTGATTCTAGTTGTTGTTTATGCCATTTAATTATTTTGAACTGACCAAACGCCCTCAACAGCACCACCCCATCCACCACCGCCGCAAACATCCAGCAAGTTTTCTAGTGAGCCGCTGCGACAGGCGACGAAGCGTACATCCTGCGTCCTTCTTGTTATTACTGTTATTGTTACAGTTATTGTTATTATATTGCATTTTATTTTTATTATTTTTATGGACAGACCACACAGACGACAGCAACGACAATGAGGACAACGCTGACGAGGATGAGGAGGATATTGCGGATAACAAACTATGCAACCGAGAAACAGTGTTGAGTGCAAGAGAGAGAGAGAGAGAGAGAGAGAGAGAGAGAGAGAGAGAGAGAGAGAGAGAGACAGAGAGATAGAGAGAGAGATAGGGAAAAGTTGATGACTAGACTGAGTGAATAGACTCACTTAAGCGGCTCTGGTGGCCTGTCAAATCCTTTGCCGTATCAGTTCAGTCCATTCATGAATAGAACAGAGGCAATAGTTCTTCTTTATATCAATCAAATCAATCGTCTCAATTGTCAAAAGAACATTCCTTCACTATGATTTGGTAGTGTCTAGCAAAACTATTAAAATATTTTTTGTTTGAAAATAATTATTCCATTAATGTTACAATGCTGAATTCAATTTCATATCATTCGCTGTAATTGTATTCAAAAATGACTCAATCTTAAATTTAAATTCACTTTTCATTCGATTTCACTTGAATTCTGCCAAGTGTACATTTTAGTGAATCTTTTAACTTATTGACAATCGTTTCATTTAACATGCTCTCTATAAATTAGTATAAATTCGATTAGAAGTGCAATGCATTGTGCAAGTCATCCACTTCATTCATTATTTATCTTGATGACTTCATGATCCTCAAGTTATTCATTATTTTACGCTTAATTTAGTTAGCAACTGTTCATTGTGTTTGATTCATTTATAAAGCCACTTGTATTATTTCTTGTGTGCATTCATTTAACTTGTAATTCCCACTTCATGGAGCCATTCATTTATCATTCATTTATGACTTAAATGCATTCACCTAGTTGACTGAACATTTTCATCGGCCAGACTCTCAACTGCTTCAACTATCTTCATCTCTTTTAACTTTCCACCATCGGTGTTTTGTTTTTCTTTTTTTTTCATTTCTTCTTTTTCTTTCGTTTTTGAGTGAATGAAAGGACTGCTGAAGAGAGTGACCCCAAATGATTTTCAGGACATTGTTAGCAGGCATCGTCGTCAGAGTCATCGTCATCGTCATCGTCATTGCCAACGCCATCGCCATCGCTTGGGGACTGGTGCGACTCTGGTGCGCTGCTAAGTAGCGACAAGCCAGCACAAACAAGAGAACTTTTGTGGAACATTACGTATACGCAGAGTGTATGGAACTGGTTGCCTGTTAGCATCGAGCTTCAAAACTGGTCCCAGCTGTGGCACTTGACTTGCCTGGCTGAGTCTCTCTTTTTCTCGACACTGGCTCTTTAAAGACAACGCAACGCAAAGCAAAGCAAAGGCATACGACGACAATGAAGTGGCGATGTTGCTGCTGTCGCTGTCACAGCAGGCAGCAAGTAGCAAGTAGTGAGAGGTGAACTGTGAGCAGTGTGCGGCAAGAGCGTCTTTCATATTTAAACTGACAGTTTATTGTGCTTTTCATTACAATTTTTGTTTGTTAGTTTTATTTTGCTAGCACTGCCTTTTCAGCCGCCGCTGCTGCTGCTGCTGCCCAACAATGGCGACGCACTCAAGCATGGAGTCAAGTCAAGCTGCAGTCGAGAGACTTCGTCCTTTTGCTAGACCCCGTGCAGCATTTTAGCCAAAACGGAAGTCATAAAAGACGTGCATTTTCCTTCTTCGAGTCCACAACAACAACAACAACAATAAAAATAATAATAACAATGCGGCTATAATTTCTCGTTAAAAAAACGGCAAAAATAACCAACGGAAATTCAACGTTGGTGTTAGATTTTAATCATGTGCCACACACACACACACACAAACAAACACACACAGGCACACCTCTTCACACTCACACTTACACAATTATAGAGATAGGACCGATAATTTTGATAAATTCGTTTCGCACGCGGCCTAATTGCCGGGCAGAGACTTGAATAAAAATTGCAAAACAAATGAATCTTTGGCCAATTTTTTGTTGTGTTGCCAACTTATATGGCACCATGAGGAACGACATGGACCATTAATCAAATGCCCGAAAAGCCTATGGAGACACCCACACACATACACACAGACAATCATACAGTTGAACATGTTTGTTAGAGGACAGTATGCGGAAAATGGGATTCATCCCTCATACTCATTCCTATTCCATCAAATAAGACAAACACATAGCAGATAAGAAAACGCAGTAACTCTAATTGCATGAAACGAAAATTTGGAAAAAGAAACATTGAATTCAAATCAGCAGATTATTTTAGTGCCTAATCATGAATATATTCAATACAAAAGTATTTATTTAAAATGTCCTTTCAAACTTAGAACAAAAAAGTTTTGTTAAACCTTGACTAAACTCAACTTTAAATGCAATATGATAACTTTTATGGCAAAACGAATTAAAACTTTGATTCACTAAATGAATAACAATGCCTGAGAACAATCATTTCGTTTCATTCCATTTACCGTTAAAGAATCTTTTCTTTTCTCTTTTTATCTGCACTATATTTTAAATAGAAATGGATAATGATGCATTTGCGTATTGGGAGTTATGGCCACACATTGGAAATCTCTCTCCCTCTAAAAACAACAAAAAGACCAAAATAGAAAGAAGCAAAAAATACCTACACACAGACACAGGAGAAAAGAAAAAGGAGGAGCAAAAGAGTCACGCTAGGGAATCACTGTGGAACATTGCCCCGCAACGAGCACGCAACTTTCTTCTTTCTATATCTTTCAAGTCGAAGTTGAAGGTTTTTGCTATGCTTTTGGCTTTAGTCAGAGCTTCCTTTTGCAATTTTGTTTAAAGTGTCAGTGGGTTTCTTTCACTTCTTTTTGTTTCTTTACACACGTATGTAAGATATATGGTAGGACATAGGGCATGGTAAATATTCGATTCATTCGAGAGTCTCAATAAACTAGAGTTAGGTTTATTTATAGAAACCAAATGAAATCTTCTTTTAATATCGCTGGACCCTAACTCTTACTTAAGTTAGAGCATCTCTTAGTCTGCTCTGTGGCTTAACTTATGTCAGTTCTTTGTTTTGTTGTCGCGTCTTTTGTGCGCAAGTTTACACGCAGCTGTCAAATCACAATACTTGCCAAGAATTTCCATTAACTCATTTTCTTTCATTCATTTTGCGCTTCGAGTGTGCTATATGTGTGTGAGTGTGTGTGTATTGAGTGTGTTAAGTGTTTGGTGTGGTGCGTCGAAACTTTGCCATTGTTAAAACACAAAATAATGGCCCTCATGCCCACTCACCAACACCCACTCGCACATACACACACACACACACATATATATATACATTCACTTATTCACTCACTCACACTAATAGCTGCACTCGTTCTACTACAAAACAGTTTAAAAGAAGCCTCAAACTTGCTTGCACTTGTCGCGTAATTCAATATGCACAAGAGTCTCCTCTTCACACTCTTTGGATTTCTTCTTCTTCATCTTGGCCACTCTTCAGTACTTCTATGTCCCCATCTTCAACAGCTACTCCATCTCCATCATACTTTCCATATGCCTTTTGTTTCATCTTCTACTTTTGCTTATAGAGTTTTCCTTATAGAGATTGGCGTGCCTTTTGTCTGGACAAACTGATAGCTTTGGTCAATTTGTTGATGTGGCCGGGTTGGTTGGCCCTAAGCAAGAAGTCCTTACATTGACTCATGATTGTGGACCGTTTATTCACTTACCTCAAAGTAGTCTGCAATATAGAAAACGTAAAAGGTTAGAAAGTTTCCAACTGTTGCAAGAAAAGCAAAAATGGAAAGCAAAAAAGGAACGCAAAACTGTAAGTAAACTAAACCAAAGATGAATCATTCCCGCAGAAAATGGATTAAATGGTAAAATGGATTGCACAAAGGTGTTAGGAAAACAAAATGGCTTAAAGTACAAAGTTAAAGGAGTACTGAAGCTACATAGGGTTTCAATTATAGACAAGCAAGCTTATAGAAAAAAAAAATTATTTGTGAACCACAATCGTTTCCATTTATCACCGACGGGACTACCTTTCAAAATTGCTTCAGCGTGCGGAAAAGCCACCTACGTCGGGATTCGAACTCGAGAGCAACGAAAACTTTACATTTAGTAGGTCTCACTGAGCCGCCGACTAGGTTTTAGCAAGCTTATAGACACAGCGCGTAAATGCAAAGTAACGAGTAACGAATGTATCGATTTCAAAGCAAAGAATTGATTAAACTACTGCTAATCACGCCTATTACACGCCTAATTTTGCACTTAAGAGTAGCAAGAAAATATTAAAAGGAACAAATGACGGTTTTATCATATAAGAGATGAAATATGTAATATTAAACGAGTAAGTAAAATTTTAAGTTCGCAGAACAACTAAACAACAGCGAGTGAATTTTGCATTGAGCCAATTGCTTTTAGATGAGACGAGTTATAACAAATGAATCATATTCCTCATTACGCTTTCAATGAACAATTATATTGAACGAGTAAATTCCTTTAGGAAATTTCATTGAAAATGCAACGAGCTAAATTCAGTAAATTCTGCCTTTTAAGCAATTTATTCATTGCATTTTCTTCACTTTAACTTCCAGCTGAATTTTCCTAACGAGTTATCTTTAGACGAAAATTGATTTAAGATTTCATCAAAACCATTTGCCTTTTCTTCTTTTCGTTTATAATGTATCTTTTAGCTTAGGTTAACTTTTGCACATACGTTTCGTTTCTTTTGTTTAGCAACTTTCAGTTCTATGCACTACTGGCCACAATTTCTTCTCTTTATTTCCCTTTTTTTTTTTTGTGTTTTTTATTTGGATTCCGGCGAAATGCTTAAAAATTCGAAATTCAATCAATCCCAACGCTTTGTGTTTTCTCATCTAGGTTTTTTCCTGCTTTATATATGTATATATGGTTTTATTTTTTCGTACTCTCTCACTGTTTACTTGCCTTGGCTTTAGCGTTTCAACTATGTTTTATTATTTTGTTGTTCCCTTATTGCAGTTGTATCCTGGACCCGCCAGCAAATAGAGTGAGTGAGTGAGAGAGGAAAAGTGGAAAACGTTCTTTTGTTTAACAAAGAACCGAACGAAACGGCATGGTACAAACAAAAAGGTAAACACATTGAGCGCAAAAGCCAAATTACGCCCGTTTAACCCGCAGAATGAAAATTAAAAAACCACTGTTGCACATTACATTGAAGGCAACAACTTGAATTTACCCTGTTTATAGAGTTTTCCTATTCCTAACAATTTAAGCACTCTAGCTCGACCAATTCAAACTGAAACTCATCGAATGGGGTTCTATCTATGTTTACATCATTATGGTTATTGTTTGTGTGATCCGATCATAGACCCGAGAAACCAAAAACAAATAAGCTTTTATTTCTTTTGTGTAGCTCCTTGAGTGAGCATTAATTTGTTCGGTTTTCTTCAATCAACATGGCGTATGAGTGAAGAACACGATGAAATTCTCTGAATCAAGGTAGAAAAACAAAGAAAACGCATTGAAGAAGACACATATTGCCGCAAACAAGGTGACGCGCAATTTGTAAGCAATACGCCAAAGCCAAACCGAAGTCACCGACTAAAGGAACAGATGAAGAAACAAAAGAGAGAGAGAGAAAAAAGGGAGAAAAATTGCTGCACTACCATAAGCTAGACAAAGAGGAACTTGCAAATCCGCCTGCTAGGGAAACCTGATCTGGAGGAGATGAAGTATGCGGTAATAATTCTTGTTACGCATTTTGGCGCGAAAGGCGCCCAAAAGCTGACAGCAAAACAGGCTTGTGGGTGAGGATGCGAATGCCGAAACTGCTTAGCATGGGAAAAACAAAGCGAAACAGCAACAAAAATGCAGTAGAGAAGGAAAAACAACAAAGAATTCTTATACAGAGACCAAAGAGCAGAGTGAAACCCAAGGCAAACGACATGCAAAAATCAACAGAGAGGCAACAACCAGGTAAGAAACCTGCAGAAGACTAGAGCAAAGGCCCTCTGGCAAATGGTGGGTAGTTACAGCAACAAAGATTCTGGCGGAAGCGACCAACCGTGCTAGGGATAACACGTTAATCTCTGTAAGGATAATGAGCAACAATATGCTTTGCATAAGCATCCTCTCCTTAAAAAAAACACAACTGCCAGAACAACCACAAAAATGTTTCCAGTGGCAAATTGTACATATATAGTCGTTTAAATGCAGTCGAAAGCGAAATAAAATGAAACCAAAATAAACATGAAACGATTTCATATTAAAAGTCAAAATAAAGATGCATGCAATTATTGCAATTAAATTATTAATTTCATCAACGAGCAAGAGAACTTTGCTTTGACAAGTCGTTAAATAGATTTTGATGTCAAGTGTTGCACAATCTTAATAAATAAAGTTGAAGAAGAATATTTAAAATGTCGGACCAAACTGAGAAAATGTATTCGAGAGTCCTGTCTTCTTTTTTTCAAAAGAAATTCTCAGCTGATTATTTGAATAGAATCGATAAACAAATCAAGTCTATCAGAAGGCAGTTCAAACGTCATAAGTCAAGAAAATGTTTATATGATATCTCACATTTCAATAGATTGCTCGAGTTAAATCAAACCTAAGCGGGTAAATCAGGATTGAAGAAACTGTCAAGTTTTTAACTTGCTATAAATCAATTACCATCGATTTGATATTTAATGAAAATCTCTTTGTCTCCAATTGCTTAGGGTTACTTTAACACGGAGCAATGAAGAGCATTAAAAAAAAAAAAACAGAAATTTCACTTTCCAAGCAATGAAAATTGCATTTTTACACATGTGCATAAATTTGTGTGACATGAAAATCGAAAAAGAAATGGAAATGGCAATGGAATGTTGTTGTTATTATTATTGTTGTTGCTGGTGATGGCAAACAAAGCGATTGAAGGTTTTCTCTTCATCTCATCTCTGTCACTCGCACTGGCAAAACGAAGGCAAGTCAGGCAGGCGGCAGCAGATCAAGTAGCGTTACATTGGCAGAGATGCGGTTAATTCAAGTGGTGCAAAGATGACGGCACGGCAGTGATACCAAGGGCAGAAGAGTATAGAGAGCGGTTGGAGGAGTGGTGGATGGCGGGGTAACTCATAAATATACAGAACATAGTGCATTGTGCAGGATGAAGGATATGTATTTGATCAAACATGGAAGACGCGCTCTACGGGGGGGAGTGTGCATAAACAAATACGAAGTGAACGGGGCCATCCATATGCATGAGAGGGATGGAACGGTTGGGGGACGAGCATAAGCAAGTCAATGTGAATGCGTATGTGGTTGCTCGAAGGGTAGCCCGAGTATAGGGGCTGGTTGCTTATGGGTGTGGCAGAGCAAGGCCGCCTTTGATTTGCATAATCTGGGTTTAATGTTTTTCTTTTCTTCTTCTTCGACTGCTTCTGGCAAAAACAAAAAAACAGACGAAAAATGAAAACTCTCGCTTCTGGATCCGCGTAAAATTTACGCGGCAGTTGCATTTCATTTTTGGGTGCCACATGCCACACAATTGAATTTGGCCTTGTCGAAGCGAAACTCTCGACAAATCACAGATGCAAGAAGCAGAAGACGCAAAGCAGGACCAGCTAAAGAGACTCTGCAACGAGAGAAGTTCGTCGAAAATGTCGAGATGAGATTTACAAGCTCCAAGCGACATCTTTGACAGACAGGCAGATATAGGGTGGGACAGATAGGCAGTCAGGCCTGCCTGTAAGGCAGACAAAATAAAACGCAACATGATGGCAAACTAGTGACATTTTGAAAATTTAAATGAGCAATTTAAAATGCAGCAGAAACTCTAAAAGAGATTTACTCTTGTGTCAAAGTAAGAGAAGTCCCATCAAATAGTCTGTCAAATCTGAAAATCCTACTAATTGGCATACACCTAATCTGATAGGTATCTATGTTTGAGTCATCACAACTAACTGTCTAACTTGTTACTCATTTAGAATCAAAACGTTTTAATTGAATTGGTCTGTGCCCCCAGCAAACATTTTGAATTCGTACAACGAAATAGAAGCAAAGTTCAATAAATGAAGAAAGGTTTCAAAACTTACAGATTCAATATCTGATTTCTGTTTGATTTCTCCTACAATAGGATACGATAAATAACTTAAGTTTGTGTAGACAACGAGCTACGGAAACAATGGTTTTTCTTTGATTGGCATAGAAGACAAAATCGTATGGTTAATTATAGGTATAAGTTATATGAAAGGGTCTTATCGTAATGAGCTTATTACCAAGACAATGGCATCAATGCCAATGCTATTCAATATTGCTTAGTGCATAGTCGTGGACTTAGTAACAAGCTATGTATATGCTATATGCAAGCTACAGTCAAACAATTTGATACGGTGAGGGAAATGCGCAACCTCATCATATTACTAACAGGATAACAAGGCAATTTTTCAATTATTTTCCATTTGAATTAAAGATAATTGAATTTTCCAACAGTTTGTTTATTGTTAGTTAATTCATTTTTCCTTCGTTGGTTGACAGTTTCATTAAATTGTCAGTTGCCGTGTTTTCACCTGATTTCTAGGTAATGCATTAACATTATACGTGGTTATATAAATGCATACCTACTTGTATGTACCTACCTAGGTAGGTACTTATACATACTTTGGTATAAATTTGATGCATTTGTAATAACATAATTGAGTTGTTTGCTGCCAATGCTGATTCTGTTGTTGACACATGCATTATTTGGTTAAAAACATTGAAAACTTTTCGCGACTCACTTAATTCGCAACGTTGTGTGACAATATGTCACAACGATTATAATTTATTAATGGTAATATTATTCACAATAACAAGTCATTTATTTCAACCCTCCCTCCCTTTCTACTCTATACGAAAATGTGGAAAAATTAAAGGTTCACCCAGCATTGACCTCACCTATCAGTTAAATTTACGGAATCAAGCAAAAGAACCAACTCACTCAGAGCAATATTTTTTGATATTAATATCAATTTTACACCTCAGTAAATGAATTATAGGACAAATAGTTATTCCATTTATTCCAAAAAGTCTACACATTTTGACAACTTGAATTATTTGAGGGCACAGGAACGAATGCAATTTCAAATTGTGAGCCAACACATTTTGTCTGGCAGTGTAAATGTTTAAATCCAATTTACATAATATTGTTAGCCAGCATCTTTCCTATTCAAAACTCTCTCTCTCTCTCTCTCTCTCTCTCTGATTCACCCTCGTTTACCATTTTAGAACCACGCCTCTTGCCATCAACTGATGTTGGCAGTTTCAAGGTTTTGCCTTCATCTTCATCTCCAATCAACTCATGCAAATAACTATCAATCGAATGAATCAACGTTGGCTTATCCACAAAATCGAATAAGACAATTCATTCGTCTGAGATAATCGAATGGTTGACTCCCATTCTCCACTCTTTCCGCTTCCTTTTTCCACACACATACAGCCACACCCCCATTCCCATTTCTCCACCCTCACTAAAAACACACACACACACTCACAAATGTCATGTTTACCAGTCAAATTTTGTGAATTTGTAAACGAAGCATGTGAAATTTCTATTTCAAACTTCTGGAAAAACTTATTGTTAGCAAGCGAAAAGAAAAAAAAAACCTCTTAAATGACAAAGACAACTAAAGAAAAAAAAAAAAACGAAAACATATAGCATGGGATAACTTATAGGCAAAAAAGAAATTCTGTGTTAAGCGAGTTTTCAACAACAAATAAAGGTTTAAACATTAGATTCAGGTGCCGAATTCATGATATGCAAATGGACTAATAAACTTTTCTCTCCAAAAAACCAAATTTTCAAAAAACCATATTGATGGAAAATGCATTTCAAATAAATTTTAACATCTTCTAGCTATATTTTAGAATATTTTGGGCTTTAACTTTATAGAGAGTGTCTTAAAAACTACAAGGGAATGCAGTATGCTTTTTAAAAGTTAATGAGATCTAGTCAGTAAACGATGGCATCTAATCACTGCCTCTTTAGGCTGCAACTGAGATTTTCTGTTTGGTTTTTTTTTATATATATGTTCCTGCTCTTTTAAAAGCTTTAACACCAAATTTTTCATCGAGTTTTATTAGTATTTTTACAATTGTTCTATTTAAATAAGCATTGTTCTATGTTATTTTCATTACTACTTTGAAAAGCTCTCTATACTCAATTGAAATTCCTATAAGTTGGTTTTTTTTTATTTACAACATACGATTTCGTTCCCTTTCTTTTTCGCCTGCATATTAAATGCAAATCTTAGCAATTACTGGTAAACATAGATACAGATGTGGATATACATACAAACATTCATATGTATACGTATTTGTTTGCATGTGGCAGAGCTTATATTATATCTTTACAGTTGCTGCAATACCAGCAATCAGCAAGCAACCAAGCACCAGAATCCCAGACAGATGCACATGCCGGCAAAGATGACGACGACGATGACTACAACTCCGGCAGAAACTACGTTGCCATCGCCCGACATTTTGGAATGTAATTTTAGCCCGAGGAGCAAAACTTTTCCACATGTGTAGTGCACAGGGGAGCGAAAAAACGAAACAAAAAATAAGAAGAACACAAAAAATTATACATATAATTATGTATATAAAAACTCCAAGTGTAGACGGTCTTTTTATAGTATATGAATTTATATATTTATATATATCCAGTGAGCAAATATGCAACAGTTTTGAGTGAAAAAAAAAGACAAACACACACACACAAACACATGGAAATTGCCCCAAAAACAGATGCCAAAAAGCAAACTCCCGCACATATAAGAGGGAGAGATAGAGATAGACAGATCGGAAATGGGCCAGAGGGGTAAAGTAGGAAGTGGAGTTGTGTTGGAGAGTAGTGTATTCATTCCATATGCATGGAGGCGCATAGAGCGTATCACTGGAATTCTAATTTGCAAGCGAAATTGAACGGAAATGGCAATTTTCAAAGTGAAATGGCAAATGTCGAGCCAGAAACAGAAAGAGTACAGATAGAGGGTTTCAATATCGAGAGAGATGAGATGAGATGAGAGAGAGAGAAAAAGAGAGACAGAGAAAGGGAAAGGGAGAGAGATAGAAAGACTCAGAAATTGCAGGCTTTGACTTGTTGACAGTTGTTGAAAAACAAACAAATGGTTAAGTATGGATAATATGTTTTAGCCACCTCAAATACTCCACCTTGAAACTTTTCCCAGTTGCTTAAAGAAAGACAATTCAATGAGCAATAAACAACAAACAAACAATAAATGAACAAAACTGATGAAAATGTTGCGTCTACAGTTAACTAACTGCCTTGTCAAGACTCTAACTGGGTCTTAGGATTGTGTGAGACAGAGAGTAACACGACAAGTGGCCATCAGGCATTTTTACAACTCATTTAACAGGGCGTTCCCTTCGAAACATTAACCGCAAAGGCGACGATGATGATGATGACGATGACGCCGACAACAAGACAATGGCAATGGCCAAGGGAATAAAATGGAGAGTGAGTCAAAACGAAGAAATCTTTTTTTGGCTGCCTCTATCTCTGACTTTATTCTGTTGTGTTATACCCTCTAGAGCGATTCTAAAAATCAGGTATATCTAAAGACCAAGGCCAAAATACCAAGGATTTAGAAAATATTTTCGGGGAGAGTGAACTTTTTAGAACTTTAGAACTTTGGCTTTAAAAATTTCATTACTTTCGAAATAGGCATTAAGTCAGTTTGAAAAATGATCAAACTGAAACAAAATTGAGCCGATAAAAGTAAAGAAATAAATTGAATTATCAACATTTAGGTGATGGATACCTAATTAAGCACAATAAATTGCAGACATTGATCCATCATTAAGATATTTTACTTGCCACAGAGTAGAACTAATGTTAAAGGATGTTAAAAGATCAAATTCAAACAATTAACTACTTTAAAAGGCAATCCTAACTTTGATTAAGTTCGCTTATTGATGGAAACCTTAATATTTGCAGTGATCTTTAAACTATTAAGGAATTAAATGATGGGTAACAGTAATTCGTTCTTATGAAGTGCAGGAGTAAATGGGGAAAAAGGAGGTAAAAAAAACATCCGAAATGCTGTTAATGCTTTCAACTCCCGCACAATTTGCATATTCAACTTCATTAAGCTTACGCTTTTTGTCCCCGTTTTTTCCCCTTATTTTTTGGGTTTTTTCTTGCTCTTTTTTCAGTTCGGCGTATGGATTTGGGTTCCCTCCCTTACCGTTCTTGATGTTGTTGTTGTTGTTTTTCGTTCAGAAACGTCTGCTGGTTTGTTGGTCAGCAATTTATCACACAAGCAGCGATATGCCGGCCGCAAAACCCAAACCCACTCCCCTCCCCCTCACGAAACCCTCGTGAACCCCACAAAACGCAAACCCTGAAGAAAAAAATGGGACCACAAACAGGAGTTCCTGCCCCGCCCCTCCCTAGCAGCGTTGCCTTCTTCATTTTCCGCTGTCGCTTTCTAATCTGCGTCTTGTTGGCAACAGATTGAAATTTATTACGCATAAATCTAGGCATTCATTTGCACCTGGTTCGTGACCCGCTTCGCTGCGTGTTTCGCTCTGCTATGCAAACTATTTGTGGGAAGCAACAGTTTAGAGCTAGGGGCGGGAGGGGCGGTGAGAGGCTCGATGGTTCGGTTCAGGTGAAAGCTGAAGCTGTGCGTGCCCAGGTGACAATCGAAGCAGCCAGCAGCGAAGAAAACTGGAACGTGTTGGAATGCCCGCAGGATTGCCTCAGCCATGCTCATCCTAGCCAGCATTTTGCCTCCTTTTGTCCACTTGAGACTGAGACTCCTTGTCTTTTGGCATTTGTCTTTGCTATCTCATACTTTCTTTCTTGTTGTTCTTGCCTTTTTTCTCTGAATTTTCTTTTGGTTTTGCTTTCCTCATTGGCACAAATAGAATTTCATTATATATCATTTGTGGGGCTTTTCGTGTTTTTCCTTTTTTTCTTGCTTGAAATTTGAGAGCTGCTTGGACGTGCTGCAACTGCCTAAACACTTACAAACACACTCACTCACACACATACACAAACTCAAAAAGAAATATGGTTAAAAGGAAAATTGGAATTTTTAACTTGTTCTCAATGTACTCTGTGTGTTTGTGTGTCTATGCTTGTGAGCGCAATATGAGCAGCATCTTTTGATAAACAGACTCATCGACACTTAAAAACGAAGAAGAGCAAAAGAATTCCTGACTCAGCATGGCACTCCAAAAGGACTCGCTGTCAGTTCGGCTAAGTTCGGTTCGCTGCAAAGGGAATGGCACACATCGTTAGCATTTGAAATCATATAAACATTTCGATTTGTATATATGGAACATGAGTACAACCCATAAGTGCGATGACCCCTGACACTGGCTGCCATAAGTTCTGATACGCAAATTTAATAGAAAAATTCCTTAAGACTTAATTCTTTGATGTTGTAAACAGGCTTTGTGGGCATTCTTTGTCCATCATTTGAATTACATATCCACTTTCAAAAAGATTTGTTGTATTTTAGATGGCAAATGCAACAGCTTAAATTTAATGTTCTTTGAATGTAACAGTTCCTAAAAGTATGCTATAAACAAGTGAGCACATACATACAATTTCAACTAACTGTTTAGTTACAACTAACAGTGGTAGTTCACTGCCTTTATTTTATCATTTTTTTCAGTTCTCTTTGACTTGTCATGTTCCGTTTTTTCTCTTTTTGGGGCAAGCCTTTATAGTTGCTGTTTTTCGGTTCTTTCACTCCCTTCATTCTTTCCCACAAATGTATGTAGTTTGTTCTTTTTCCACACATGTTTGTCATTACTGGCTTCTTTTCTAGTTTAGATTTCTATACCCTTCCATAGTCCAAGGCAAACAGTTACATTGTGTTAATCAAATCTGTTTTGAAATCAAAAACTCTAAAGAGTTGAAGTATTTCAGTATATGTATAAAGTCGTGTTTCAGATTTGAGCATTAGATTCACTAGAGAAAGATCTTAGATTTTGAGTTGCTTATGTGAGTATATAGAGTACATCAAATGCGTCATTTGCCTTTGTTTTTTCCCTCGATTTGTGTTCCTATATGTATATATTTTGAGAGTTCTTTTCTTTTTCTTTTTTTGCATATTCAGTGTTGGTTTTTTGGTATTGTATTGTAGTTTTGTATGTTTCACTGAATGTATGGGACGTTTTCTTTGAGAGTTCAAAGTTCATGTGAATGTCAGAAATGTGAGAAACTTCAAAGTGACACTAATACGTATACTAAGACATGTTCAGGCCAAAAAGACAGATAGTCACAGAAATACACACAAACATACAAGAAAGAGAGATAGAGAGTGCGGGAGACAGAAACGTCTCGCTTGTCTTGTTTTATGCTTTCCCTTTGTTTCATCGTCTTCTTCTGCTTCAATGGCGCTAAAGTATGTATGTCAGTGTGTGTGTGTGTGTGTGTGTGTGCTTGTGTGTGACCTTCGTTACGTGTTTGGCAAGTTCATTTTTAGCGAAACGGCAAAGTTAACTTTGCAGTAGCAACACAAACTCAAATAAACACAGTTTGCTGTTGTTGCCATTGCTGTTGTATGGCTGCTTGGCTCAAGTAGTTGCAAGTGACGCTGAGTGTTTGTGTGTGACCCTGTCCCTGTATCCAGTCCATGGCTCTCCCCACCCACTCCGCCCCTTTTTCCTTAGACTGAAGTGTAGATGCGTGTCTGTGGCACACGCGTTCCATTACATGTTTTATATGCTTTATAATATGGCGTTCGCGCGTTCGACAACAGCAACAAGGACAACAACAACAATAACAACAAAAAAGCAAAGAAAAACTGAAGAAAAGCAAACACAACAAACATGTGTAAGCCTCTTGTTTTCTCCCTCTCCCTTTCACTATACATATACACCCAACACTCTAGCCCTCTCTCTCTCTCTCTCTCTCTCTCTCTCTCTCTCTCTCTCTCTCTCTCTCTCTCTCTCTCTCTCTCTCGCTCTCTCGCTCTCTCTCTCACTCTCTCTGTGTATGTGTGTGTGTGTGTTCACTGTCTACAACCTAATTTGCTGGCAATGTCTCGCGCATTTCTTCTTCATTTTTCATGCATGCTAATGTGTTATATATTTTGACAGCCATTGGCCCTGGTCCCACCCGACCGATCCCCCTTCTTTGACCCACCTAAGTGCTACTAGCTCACACTCTCTCTTTTTACAGTCAGTCCATACCAAGCTCTCTCTCCCCCCACCGCCAAACCTTCACCACACATTTGTCTAGAATATCAGTCAGTCAGTTTATTATGAAACATATATGTACATACATGTGTATTATGTATCTGTATCTCGCTCTTGTTTCTCCATGCATCTGTATCTGTATCTCAATGCGTATCTTTTTATATATGCAAATGAGTTTCTAATGCTTACAGTAAGCATTCCAAAAATTTTCATGACTAATAACTACTACTAAGTAAGATTTATGGCCAAAAAGCCAAATAACAAACAAAACGAACACACAGAAGAAACCAATCCGATACACACACACACACATTGAATGTAATAGGATAAAACATTGGAGTCCGCATTGCCTACTTTAATAATATTTTCGATAAAAATCTAGGCAGATTATGTAAATCTATATTTGCATATAATTGACCATTTTTTAATAAATGAAAGCCAAACACATTTTTTTACAACAAAAGCATATAGAAACTATAAAAACGATTCAGATTCTGATAAAATTCTCTAATCGATTCTAAAATCTGCACAAAGCTTTAAAAGAAGGAGATTCGAGTAAAGAGGACTCTTTAATATTTAAACTAAATAGACAAATGTTAGCATTTAATTTCCGATTACGAAAAAAAAAACTTGCTAAAGCGTATAACCAATATTTTGGTTATGATTTACTCTCTGCCAGTTTTGTTCTTTATCTAAAATCTGTTATTCAGATATGTTGGTAATTAAATTTAACTAAGCAGCTAAAGAGAACAAATAAATAAATAAGCGTTTTGTTTTGTTTTACTTTGATTTTTTGTTGTTGTTGTTTGGTGTTTAAAATATCAACAAAAAAAAAAAAATATGGTGGAAAAGGATTTGAGAGAGAAACTAAATGTTGCGTAAATCGCCTGTCAATTATATGGTATTATCATATAATTTTCAGAGTTTTTCCTACTGTGCATATATGCTTGTCTGCGTATTTGTGTAATAAATATTTTATATAATGTTTTCTCTCTCTCTCTCTCTGTGTGTGTGTGTGTGTCTGTGTGTGTGTGTGGGTCGAAAGGGAAATATTTGCCACAGTTTGTTGTTTATTTATATTTAAACAAGTGTTTTCTGTATATTTTGTTGAATTCTGTGTGCCAAAAATAATAATTATGGAGTTTCAAACATAATTTGGCCGCAAATCACCAACACATATACACACAAACACACACGCACGCATATTGTTATGCATATGCATAGAAAAATCAATTTCTCCCACTCCTCTCCTTCTCTTTTCCTCTTACTCTCATACACACACACACATTCGCTTTGAGTGCCAAAACAAATGATTAAACATATTGCATACTTTTTGGGGTAATTTTTTAAGCCTCTTAGACCTGCAGCTATGACAGCAACAACAATAACAACAACAAATAAAACAACAATAGTGCAATAGAAATGGTTTCAATTTCAATTTTTACAATATAGGCTAATCATAGCAATCATTGATTATTCAAAATTTGTCAACCATTAAGTCAATGCAATAAAATATCATTCTTATACATTTGATAATGTTTTTTCTGTAGTTTCTATTTATAATGCTTTTACAACAAGTGCAAGAAATGCATGTCACATTATTATTGCTTTTCATTTTAATGCAAACAATTTTTTTGCTGCTTCTTCTCATATCGATCATACGCCCTGTACAACACATGAGCTAAAATCAAGTCAGAGTTTTCTTGGAAACGTTGACACATTTTATATAGTTTGACTTTTTCGCAATTTATTTGTCTAATTTCATTGAGATTAAAAATAAATTTCAAACTTGTTTATTTCGTATAATTCTTTTTCGCTTTTAGGTTTGTTGACACTACCTCAATTATTTTGCAATCTAAAACCACTTCTTTTCCTTGACAACTTCTTGTTACTTTTTGTTTTTTTTTTTTCTTCTTTGCGTTTTCATTTTATTATTATTTTCTTTTTTGTAATTTTTTTTTGAGAAATTTTTTGTTCGTTTTTACCTACTGGCCTTAAGGGTAATTCATCTTAGTCCTGGTGGCCATCATTGACAGCTTTCGCGCAATGCGCTGAAGAAATTTCATTTTCACACTTTGGCGCCCTCAACCCCAACATTCCCCTCTAGCTGGCGTCCTTGCAATTGCCCTTCCGCCTTCTCAGCATGGCATTTTCATCATCATCATCATCATCAACTTCATCTTAAACGTTATGATAATTTTTCGAGACTTTGCTACTTTTCACATAATTTCAATGTCAAATTAGTTTTGCCAGAAAAGAACAGAGGGAAGCAGAGAAGGATAGAAAGAAAGACAGAGAAAGAAAACAAAGAAGCAAACGAAAAGTGAAGCATGAGAAAGAGAAACATCAACTTGAGCTTGGGCAAATATTTTTCCATTCTGCTGCGAAAAACGTCAATTTGCATAATAAATGAAAATGCATTGAAAAGTGGCAGAGTCGGCGACAGCTGCAACAGCAGCAGCAGCGGCGGCAGCAAATAAAACAATCGACTAAAATAAGAAAGCGAGAGGGTAAAGAAAATCACTTCCGCATTTGAGAACGAGGTTATTCTTGTCTCTATATCTGTGTGTCTGTTTGTGTGTGTATTAGTAAATGCTTTTTTTGACATTTTTTTCGCTTTTTTCTTTTGCTTTTTGGGGGCAACCACTTACTGTCATTTGCCAAAGGCGCCAAAGAGACGCAGCAGCAACAGCAATTGGTATAAAAAGTTAGCATACTTATGAGGGCCAAGCCTAAAGTACTTAAGTATGTATATACACATATGTATATGTATGTATATATATATATGTGTGTGTGTAAGTGTATGTGCGTGCGTGTATGTGGCATACTTATTGGTAAAATTGTTAAGGCAAAAGCAGCCACTTGAAATGCTTTGCCGACTCAAGTCAAGTTGTTGTTCATTTTCATTTAATTTTCCTGCAAAAATTATGCAAGGAATTTCACACACTTACACACACACACACACACAAAAGATAGATAGTGGTAGAGAGAAAAAAACAACAACTTCAAGTCGACAAAAGGCAGATGAAAACAAAAGCTAGTGCAGTAGCAGTAGGAAGAGAAATTGCATTTTTGTGGCATCGAATGGCATCGAACTGCCAGTTGACATACATATTTGCCATACCTTCCACGTTGCAGACAGCCGACGAGGCAACTCCGCAGGAGAGTCAATGACTCGACTTGACTCCCTCTCGCCCAGGGGACGGGGTAGCTGCAGGGTGGTCTCGACAGGCGTCAACGTGTCATTCCAGCCTTCTTCTTTTGCCCCGACTCCGACCTTTTTTTCCTTTATATTTGCTTCATTTTTCGTTTTGTACCGGAAATATTCTCTTGTCGCATCAAGTAAAAGTAATCACAATTGTTGGCACTGAAAAGTATGTACAGTACACACTACAGCTAGACTTAGGCCTCAAAGTCTCTCCCCATTCCCCCCAATCAGCAACTCCCAGTTGCTGCAGCTCAATAATTTAATCATTTTGATAGCATTTTAGTCCTTCTAGTTAATGCATGAATGATGATGATAGTATGTAATTTAAGAAAGTGCTCGATTGCATTTGATGTTTTTTTTTTTTTTTTTTGATGAAAGCATTCAAAAAGATATTGTACCAGATAGAGAGTTTTGCATTCAACTGACTAGGTTGGTATTTCCTGGCTATTGGATTTATTTCAATTCATTTCATTTTATTGTAATCACATTAGTAACATTGCAGCGTAAATGTTTAACAAATTAAATGCAATAAACTAAAATCAAAGTTAAATTCTAGTTCACCTAAAAATGTGCAAAGTTTATTAGTTATTCGTTTTAGTAATATATAAGATTTACTTGGACTCAACTACTTGGGAATTAAAACATGTTAAAGCAATTAAGGTGATTTTTCTGGATCTAAAATTTTCATGCAGGTCTTTCATATAGATTAAAATCTTAATGTTGTAACTCTTTGGACTCTCAATACTTTTTTTTATGAAAACGTAATATCTAGAATATGCTACAAAAGTTAAAATTTTTAATTTATGTATATTCTTTTATAATTTAATTGAATATGAGTTAAATACTATGGCCGTGTGTGTGTGTGTGTGTGTGAGTGAATAGGGTGGAGTGAATTGAGCAGTAGTAGATAAAGAAGAGGGTGGGGAAGGGAAGAGGAAAGAAAGGTCACAAAACACATTTTTACTACGGTATTCGAAGTGACAGCTCATGCGTAAGAGCGATAAAACTGCATTTAATTTGTGAGTTTGTATGTGTGTGTGTGTGCGTGTATGAGTGTACATCTGTGTGTGTCTGTATAGTCCAGATTGTGCATATAATTACAAAGTCATACAAATATAATGAAATAATAGAGCAAAATTAAATGCAAATATAAAAATGAGGATGAAATTAAAAAAAATTAAAAATAAAAATGCTTACAAAATTGAAACGACCCAGAGCACATTCCCAAACACACACACTCATATACATATGTACATACATACATTTAGATGTTGGATGAAATTGCGTAAGTGGGCGTGAAAGTAGGCAGTGTCAGCATTGGCATCAGCATGTATGTAGCACATTTCCGTTTCCGGTCGTACATCATTTTTGGAGTAGGTAGTTAACTCTGCCTGCTGCTTCTGCTTTTGCTTCTCCGGCTGCTCGCCCATTCGCCATTGCCACTTCCAACATACATACGTGTCTTCCCCAAAATCCAAGTGATAGTGGAAGTCAACATAAGTAGAAACAGACCATGCAAAAGAAGGTGGAACACGTACCTCAAATTTTGTGGCCATGCAAAATGCCGAGGCGGAGTATCGCACTAGACCACGTTAAGAGAAGAAGAAAAACGGCCGTAAACGCAGCATAACATAAAATTTTCCCCCAACTGTCCATACATACTATATGTATGTACATACATATGTATAAAAATAGAGGAGACTAAGCACAAAGGGAACAAAAAAATAAAGAAAAACGAAAAAAACAGCACAAAAACCAGCAAAAGGAAACTTTTTTTGTGATGTTTAAATTATGTTGACATCCTACTTTTTATGCGTTAGTTGGGAAGGTAAAATGGCGTAAGGTCCCACATAAAAATGAACACAACAAACAACAACAACAACAATAATAAAAAAGACAAAGTATGGAAAAACATCGACGAACAACAACTACTGCTACTACAACAACAAAAAAGTCATCGTCCCAAATGCCAACAAAAGAGTAAGAAGTGAGGCAACGGATTGAAATTGAAATTGGAATAAAGGTTTGACGCCCTTTGACATGCCCAAATGAACAATAGCAACGATTACAAAAGGTATTGGTTTACCGATATACATGTGTACATATACCTATATTTCTATGAAATGCATTAACCAAAGTGTAAAAAGACTGACAAGTGGTCAGTTTGAACATTATGCTTGGCTCCTTCAAGTTCAACACACGCTACAGGCGTGTGATCCAAGCGTTTAAAACTAAAGAAAGTCATCCTATTGACAGATAACTCCCAGTTAATTCTTAGACTATCGTTAGAAATGTATTTGAGTACCTACTAATAATATTAATAAAACTGTGCTATGCCTCAAGCTAGAAGTCTTTTAATTGGGCAGAAATCTGATCAAGGAGAAGAGAAACATTTAAAGCCAAATGGATTCACAAGACATTTGCTTAAAGGTTTCATTGAATCTGGTCGACAAAATATTCAAATCGACAAATATCTAAAAAGTTGAATATCTAACAGTGGGTTGTGTTGTCTAGTCCTTTCTTTAGCCCACATACTTTAACAAAAAAAAAAAAATAAAAAAAATTAATGTAAAAGTGTCCAAGGGGTTTGGGATGCTGATTAGCGCATATGACGTATACGACATGTGTTCGTGTCCCTTTTTTGTGGCCACTACTCATTTTATATCCCTGTCTCTCTCTCTTTCTCCTTTACCCTCTTTCATTCTCTGCCTCAATTGCTGTATATGTGTCGCTTTGTCTTGTCCTTTATTTCATGTTGTGCAAATGAAAAACCCTTTTTTTTGTCCGTCTGTTGATGTTTTCCGGTTTCATTTTGTTTTGTTTTGTTTTTTTTTTGTAGTTTCTTGGTCGTTACAAATACTGTTGTCTATTATATTATTTTAAGTCCCACAAAGAGCTCATTAATTTACACACATAAACAGAGAGACACACACACAAACAGACATTCTTGTTACTTAAAAATTAAATAAAGAAGAACAAAAAGGAACACAAATTCATAACATTTTTTCGTTGGTATATATTTAGTTTTCGCTTGGTTTGCCTGGTAGATAATCCAAGGAGGGATTTGGTTAACTTTGGGCGAGCTAAATATTATTAAAGGTTGACCAGATGTTTATCTAGCAAGGATATGGACACGACAAAATGTTAAAAGATAGAAAGTAAAGGATCTCATCTAGAGATTCCCTTTGATATATCTGCTAAATACATTTGATTCCTTGATCCCGAAAATGCTGTGAGGCGAAATGGGATTTGATTAACGTAGAATTAAAAGATGATGGCAGGGAAAGGATGATAATAATGGTGCTCTCTCTCCCACACACACACACTCTTCTCATTTGCCATAGTCTCTTTTAGCCATTAGACGCATATGCTTCCTCGAACGGGTAGCCTAGAGGGTTCGCCTTCAAACCCACCCACCCACATGTTCTCAGACGCAACCACACACACACACACACACTCCTCAGTGAAACAAAAAAGGCCAGGATCCATAAATTATTAAACAGTTTTGTGCTGTTTAAGCATATCATAATGCGAGGCGCCTCAAAGAAAGACGGAGACAGAAAGAAAATGAAAGAGAGAGCAAGAGAGAAAATGAGAGTGTGTGAGAAAATGGCAGAGAGGCGGTAGATTGGGAGCGGACGTCTCTATATCCTTATCCCATATGCCAGGGCCAGTCTCGAGGCAACAACCGCAGCGTATATATCCTGTATACGATTTTCCCTTTGTGTCGTCCTCTGTCCTACTACTACTACACACACACACACTGGCTTTTGGTAGTGTAAAAGTCCACAAGGGTTTTACTGGCACTGCTCCTGCCGTTGCCGTTGCTGCTCCTGTCATCGTTGTCCCTTTTCGTCGTGGCCCGCACGTCTTTTATTTATTATTATGCACAGGCTCTCACTTCCCACCGTGTTCTTCTTTTCTTACCCCCTGCGCCTCTCTCATTCTCTGTCTCTCTCTCTCTCTTTCTGGCTCTTTACATTTTCGGTGAAATTATGCCACAAAATAATTTAAAAGTAATCAGCCAGACAAATGTTTGCCTTGTTTTTTAGGCTCAACCAAACCAAACCAGCCCATCCCAAGCCAACAGCCGAACAACAACAGCAACAGGATGTGGCGAAAGTTTTTAGGGGACACAACGCAAATGTAACGAAATGTAGCAACAAACTAGAACCAGCATCCAACATTCTCACACTAATTGCCCAGGCACTATAAATTTATTAAAGACATTCATATATAAACATGTATATGTATGTATGTGGCACAAAATATTCAAAGTGAAAGTAGAAAAGCAGCCCAACAACAACGCAATTTCAACGCAAAGGAATTTATAATTAATTAGAAGGTTAATTTGTTCCTCGACCACAAAGCAAATAAAACAATAACAAAAAAGACAACAATATGTTTATTACAACAATTGTTTGGAGCGTGAACTAACTAACTAACTAACTAAGAGACAATTTCCCCAAAAAAATACAAATCACTATATTAAGAACGATCATATCAATCATCGAGTCTTCTTCTTTATTGATTTCTTCACTTGAACCGACCGATGAATGATTATTAAGACTCATTTAATTATTTCCTGACCATTTGCCATTAAAACCTGTTGCTTTCAATTGCAAGTAGATAGAATAATGTATATCGGTTACCGCCCACTTCTCGGTCGCTTAAAGAGCTGTTTTTGTCATGCAAGCATGCTGAATTGTATGAACTTCCGTTCCAAATTTGTGCATTTTGGCCTGTTTAATCGACATTGAAAATATGCCTCTAAAGTCAAATGGGGTGAATTGTTTTCGAGCTCAATGAATGTCGGAGCATGTCTCTGCATCATCTCAAAACGGGTGTCCCACCGTTCCACTCTCTGCCCCTTTCTACCCCTAAGCTATTATCCAATGCATTAATGAGCCTGCAGATACGCATTAATATATATCTCTGACAGTAGCAAATGGCAGACAGACTGACTGACTGAAGTGACTGACAGAGTGCCAGAGGGCCGAGCGAAAGTCTTGCGACGAGTTGCGGATGTAGACTGAAATGAACGCATTTAAGTGTCTATTTATTTGCAAGTCCCTGACAAATTGAATTAAAAAACAAGAGCAATTTTCCTCTTTCATTTTGTGTTTTTGTTTTTTGTATATTTCTGTTTCTTTTGTTGTGTTTGCTCTGATTTGAATTGCCACGGCAAATAATCAACAGAAAAATGTACATACATATTCATATGATACTTGAGACATTGTGGGCGAGGAATAAGCACAGTGGTTCGTTTAGTTAAAAAACTCGTTGCTTACAACAATTATCGAAATAAATTGAACTTTATTTTATTTCATTAATGAAAATTTATTAGTTTTTGTGATGCCAGTTAACAATTTGATTACAAACTCGTTTCAAATAGTTGACTATATAAATTATAGTTGGAAGAAACAAACAGGTCTATATAATTATGTTGACCATATAATTCGATTCTCTTTTTTGCATTAGAAGAGATGTCGCAAAAGCATAAGGAAACATATAAATTAAACCACTGTGCGGCATTTGGAATCACTTTTGCAGATGACATTTGTTGGGATGGGGGCAATTTCATTTGAAGCAGGGAAAGCAATTAGTTTTAGATATTCAAAAGACACTCGAATAATTTAAATTGAATTATTTTTTATATTGGGGTCAAGAAACTGAAAATCATTATTCACATATGTGCACACACACACACACACACACACTCGACTGCATGCATTTGACATTATCTAATTAGGCAGAGAGAGAGAGATAGAGAGAACTATGTGTGTGTGCAGTCAAAATGATTTATTTCTGCTGCCCGGCACGGCATGGCCCTTCTTTAGCTACAGCTTCTTGTACAACTGATGACACACGAATGCCAATGTCATGGGCTTGTGGCATTGTGAATTGTGTGGCACACAATGCGGCGCAGGCAGGGGCAGCTACGAGTGCGAGTTGCATTAACAAGATTTGCCACAAAATTGCACAGCATCACCAACAGGGGTCCTTGCCTAGTAAACTGACAACATGTTGGCTGAAAAATCAATCAGAAATATAATTGAATCATAAGTTAACAATAGATGGTTTTCATATCTTTTCGAATCCTAGATATTCTTGAGGATCAAGTGAATCACATTCATTCAAGTTTAATTAATTACAAATTTAATCAAGTGAGACTAAATAATATTTTCAATGGATTCAAAATATATATCGATAATAAGTGTAGATGAAGTAATAACAATGACTTCAAGAATGACAAGGATCTTCATTTCGATTGATTAATTAAGGAAAATGGTCTCGCTTTAGTTTATTTAACTAGTTTGTTGTCGAGCGCGCTTCTTAGTTACGGATTTGAAGAATCTTTTTCTTGAAAAGAAAGATGCTACATGAAACGAAGTTAAGCAGATGCAGCCAAAATGGGGCACTTGGGTGCTCCTATTTTCTGAGAAACTTTAAATATTAAGTAAGTTGCCAAAGGAAACAGAATGGTTACACACACACACACACACACACACACATACACTTAGAGATGGCGAGGGAGGTAGAGTTAGGTGGGGTTGGCCCAAATGAAAATGGCGGTTACCGCAACATTTTAGTTGCATTTGCGACGTTCGCCACAAGAGGCAATGCCGTCGCCACAAGGACCAAGGACATTTACCTAAATTAAAGCTAATGAATTGCCTCTTCGCACTGAAACTGGCATGGGCATGGTGGGCACTGTCACTGGTTAGAGCGGGAATGAGAGGAATCTCAGTAGCAAGTCCTTCTAACTTTGTCCTCCACCCACGTCTCTGTCCCTCTCTCTCTCGGTCTCTCCCCAAACTCATCTCTATTCCATTCTGTTCATCTCATTCCCGTGGTTCTAGTTCTCTATGATGCTCCCATTGCGCAGCCACTTTGCTGTCTGCTTTAATTTGCATTGCACTTGTTGTATGTTTACATTTTTTATTTCATTCATTTCCATTCTTTTTGCCTTGACTAACCCATCTCCTCCCCTCTCACCCCATCACTTCTCACAGATTTCACTCATTTCCCCATATATATTTATGTATATATATAAATATATACATATCTTCTCTTCTCCCTTTTTATTTTTTTTTTTTTTTTTGTTGCATTTTAATGAATAAGTGCATTAAATAGCCACGGGCAGGGGCACATAGCAAATGACTAAATGAATGAATACTTCTAAGCCTTACAGAGGGAGAACAGCAATGGAGAGAGAGCGAGCGAGAGCAAGAGAAATGAAGGTGGAGCCTGGAATATGAATAAATGTGCTTAAATGCAAAAATGGCCCAGTAGCAGCAGATGAAGGAACAGTGCCAAGTGAAGCCTCCAAATGAATGCCAACGCCGAGAACACAAAAAACACACACAAAACCCCATCCAGCAAACAAAATTAAACAAAGGCCAGGCTATGCTAGAATTTGCATACCCTTCATCCTTTTCTATAAATGTATATACATATACATATATGCAAATAATAGATTATGGCCCTACTTTCTTAATGATAATTCAAAAAAAACTATCACCTTTTAGAGTTCACCAGTTATGCCCAACAACAGGGTATATTAACCGCTGGGAAAGAGTAATTTCCTCTTATTCTTAATCCAACCAATTGAAATATTAATGCAAACTCTTTTCTGGTATACTTACAATGGCACAGTTGAAAAACAAAGAACCAAAATAATTGCAAATTTATATATTCGCTTCTAATACAAGTTGAGAATTCTACAATGAAACTGTTTTAACTAAATCAAAGTGATTTAAGAAATTATATATGTATGTATAGGTATTTGGAATTACATGTAACTTGATTAATGTTATTTCACTTTCTATTGTAGATTAAAATTAATTTATTATTTAAGTTTTTTGTTTTGTTGATTTGTTAGCTTGCTAGTTAGATTCGTGAATTCATTTTATTTACCTATTTAACAATCTATTAAACCTCTTTAAAAAAAAACTAAGTTTAAGTTTCGAAAAGAAATCGGACTATTTTAAGTTGTTCCTTTTAGAAAACCTGTTAAACCAAACCAACCATTCAAACCATTTAAACTAAGATAAACCAAGTTAAGGGGATACTCTATTCATTTAGCATTCTCATATGCTGTTCCTTTAAAAAACAGAAGGATAACTATTTAGTCTACTTTTATTGAACTTTATTTGTATTTAGCATTTTCAATTTGATTGATGATTATTATCATTTGTTTTAACTTGCCATTAACTTTCATTGAACTGGACACGAGGTGAGCAACAAACATTTTTTGCCATTTAATTTGAGCCGCTGCAGCGAACAACAAGTCAATTTCAAGACAAAATTACCATATCCCTGTCAAGTCAATTACGATCCACTGTACCTTGACCAAAAGGCAGGCAGTTGGGCCGTTGGCGTGGGCCACAAATAATTGCCTTAAATTAGCGTTGCACTGCCGTGCGATGCAACGTGAGTAGCAGCAGGTGGAGATGGAAAAGGTGGCAAAGAGATTGCTGCTAGCGAAATACTGAGTGGAATGGAATGGAGAACGCGAAATGAAGGACGCCAGTTGCCCGTTGCCAGTTTTGCCCGCCATCTGCATCAGCATCAACATCAGTGGCAGTTGGCTCGTTACAAGTACTTTATGCAGTAATTGCAGTACTTGTATCTCGACTTTCTGCTGCTGCTGCTGCCGTTGCTGTTGCCTGCATTCGCATTCAAGTGCAATTCTTTTTCTCTTTATTTTTTTTTTGCTAATGAAAAGAGCAATGCTCAAAAACTACATACAACACAACATAAAATGCATGGAAAAAATACTTTACCAACTTTGAAGACATTATTCATATGCAGAGTGAGACAGTCAGAGAGCGAGAGAGAAAGATGGAGGATAGGAAACGGGAAGATTTCTGGCTTCTAACAAATTTCCGCTAAATTTATGTGCAACAAGGCCGAGGCGTAAAAGAAATTGTAAACATTTATTTACTGTCCATTTCCGGTTGGACTTTTGATGTGCTTACTCCGTCCCCTTCGCCAGCACACCCCCCTCTACCCACAAAATGACAAAAGTCTGACTCTGTAAAGTTATTTTTTCTGCATTTTGTAAAGTTTTTCATTTGTTACATTCAACTTGAGGTGATTTTTTGCCACTTGACTTCAAAAAATGCAATATTGAAAAGTTTTTGCCCAAAACATTTCGAAATCCATTTCTCAATATGCTCTCCCTCTATCTCTCTATCTCTGCACTCTCTATTCTCTCTAATACTATGCAAGTTGATTATTTTTAAACGTATGAAGTGATATATAAATATTGACTTGAATCATTTTCATATCACCAGTTGAATTTAATTTATTGCATTAATTTCTAACAATTCTTAATTTGCATTAAACATAAAGAGGACATAATATTAAAGAGTCAAAATACACAAATTCGGGAATATTTTACCAGTTTGAAGTAGTAAATATGATTTGCTATAGAAAGATCATTTTGTTTATAAATTGCATAATTTTCAAAGATCATTTATATTGTATATAAACAATGAGTAGATTTTAAAATCAAGTGGACTACAAAAGTCTATAAATATTATCATAGTTAACTTTATTTCTTTTTTTTCGACAAAAAAAGTTTTTCACTAAAACAAATTGTTATAATTAATTAATCTATATGAACCGAAAGACCTGGCCAAGCCAATCCTTTTATACTGTTTTAAATTCTTAACTTGCTTTTTAACCCTTTTCTTTTTTGAACAGCAAATTTAGACATATTTCAATTAGTTTTGACAATTTTTTCAAGTAAACTGATTATGCATAAAAAAGAAAGTTTGTTTTCAACCCTTAGTAAGCTAGTTTCATTAGCTTGAATAACACTCTGCTGAATATGATAACTTAAAATAAATTCTAACAATTAAAAAAAAAAAAACAATTACGGTAAATTTGTTCTTAAACAAACTATAAAAGAAGAAAAAAACTACCAAAGCACAGCAAATGATGGTAAATGATTTTAATAGTAAATTTGCTTTTAATTTGCCATTTAATTTGAATTTTTTTCCCACTTAATTAATTTATAAAAAATATATATATAAAAGAAAAGAAAACAATTTGAACTAATTGATTTTCATGTCTACAGAATTTAAAAAAGTTGAAAAGAAACCACACGGGTAATTTATTTTTAATTGCAAATGAAAGTAACACGAAACTAAATATTACATTCTCTCACTTGTTATCATGTGATTTTTGTTTTTGATTAATAACATTTGAGGCTTACCCTTGCTTGTTGGGGCTGTTGTTGTTGTTATTAGTTGTGTGTATGCTTCAAAGTAATTGCACTTTTCTTGTCGATATCAGTTTCACTTTTGCATACAATTTTTGATTTTTGCACTTGGTTAAATTTTGTTGGCATTCAATCGTTAAAATTTTGATTCATTCATTGCACAAGTAAACACCAAAAAAATGAACCCGGATAAAAAAAAAACAGAAAAAAACCAAACAAACAAGGAGAAGACAATCCAAACTTAAGCGAGACACACAAAAACACACACACACACAATAACACACAGACAGACAGACAGATTGATAATTCTTGTGTGTGAGTGTGTGTGAATTGTGAATAATTGTCGTAAATTTCAACTTGTCACGTTAGATGGCAAAATATTCTCGACTTATTGTCGCAGGATGTGATGATGTCTTTATGGGCGACACAATGCGAGCGGTTCGATCTCGTACCGCATGGTAGGAAAAACGCGCAAAGACTGAAACTGTTGTGGAGATGCTGTGTGAAGACATTTTCCCATTTTCCTTTGCTCGTCGCTCGGTCACTGTGCCGGCATCAGTCGCCGCCGTCGTCGCCGTCGCCGTCGCCCGATGGCATTTTACGATTGCTGTTTACCAAACACGAGCTACATGAACACGGTCAGACGAAGCGGCATACACGAGGCGGCACGAACATCGGCTTTTGGCTTGTTGCAGCAACATCATCATCATCAACATCAGCAGGCAACTTCGCATCGAGTCGCGTCGCCTCGTCGAGCCATCCTCGAATAATGTTGCCGAGAGGAAAATATCCGCTGCGGGGGCTGCCACACTCCCAATAAGTGTGTGTGTGTGTGTGTGTGTGTATGTGTGTGTGTGTGAGTGTGACTGTGCGTGCCTTCCTTGTCGCTTTACTGTGCTATTTTTGTTGTTGCCATCAACAGCAACGGCGGCGTCTCACTCACGTGTGTTGTGTGTGCGCTAGGTCAGTGACGTTGCCGCCGCCCGCCTCAGTCGTAGATTCGTTTCGTTCAATTTTGATTATTTTCATCGCAAGCGCTAGGCCTGAGGTTGCTGCTGATGTTGCATATTCTTTGCTCGCTCTTTTTTATTATTTTGTTTTTTTTTTTTGTTTTTTGTTTTTGATGCCCTCACAGATGAAGGCATCTTGATTTTCATGAGTTATAGACATAGAGATATACATATATGTATAATCTTCATCAGCCCCACTCATCTGATTTAAGTCCTAGTCTCAAAAATAACTGAGTTGGAGGAAAATTTACTCATTTCCGAGCGGAACGAATAATCAAGTCAGTTTCTTTTTTCATGAAACTGATCCAAGGGCATTAAAATGTCGGCTTATGAAAAGTTTTCTACAAAGATCTTCATGCTCTTGTTTTATTGTTAACAGATGACACAACCAAAAAGATATATACATACATACATATATACATACATATACATATATCCAGTCATGGGGCAAAGACATTTGCATTTGCTGAATAATATGCGATTCGATTCATTTTGGCTGTGACTCTTCTTCTCGGGAATGTGAGAATTTCCATATTTTAACAATTCGTGTTGCCATTTTTAGTCATAAGTGTTAACTGATTTGCCAAGGTAACAGCATTACATCAAGGTCAATATTCTTTAAACGATAATACCAAATATCTTCTCAAGCTGATGAAGTAAATATTCAATTATAAAGCTTTTAAAACCATTTTTGAAGTATTCGAAAACTGTTGACTACCCATATTTTTGATCGAAATTAAACTGTTTGTACAATATAATTGAAATAGAAATTTATACAAATTTGTATTCAACATATTGTATGTGCATTATGTATCAGTGGCAGATGTAGCTTAGAATTGTGAGCGGGGAAATTGGCCATTGGCGCGGGGAATATCGTTCTTGGTTAAATCTTTGATTTTGGAGTGGAATTACCCTCATTCCCCCTCCGACGACCTCCCACTGTATGGCCTGCTGAATTCAAAATGGTTCTTTATTCTTTTGTCTAACAGATTACTTAGCCCACGGAAAGTTGCAAAAGTTTTTGGGAACCAAAAAACAACAAAAAAAAGCCTTCTAATTTATCTACAAGACATGACTCGCAGTCACTAAGGTTGGTGGATAAATTAACCATTAACCAATTTGAAATACAAATACAAAGTGAAATTAGAGCAAGCTTGAGGGACAAATATAATTGAATTGAACAAAGTATATATCCATTTACATTTTATTAAACCTTTTGACAATGATAATGGCAATGGTAATGGAAAATTATAAATATTTTGGATGTAGCAACAAGGGAAGCAACTTGTGGGCATACAAATGAGTTCAACGTCAAGTTGAATTTCGGTAGGCTAATGATAAATCCCTGCCACTGACTCCTGTGACGTCGACGTTGTGCAACTGCCACAGATACGGTAGCTGGCGCTGAAGCCTCGCCAAACTTAATTATGGCCAGTATTAAAAATGCAACTGTCAAACCAAGGCGACCTATAACCCAAGACCCCAATCCATCTGAGCCGCCACCCTCAAAACCAACTCACACACAAACACACACATATTGGCTCTGCTTTAAGGATATGCTACAAACATATATGTATGTATGTATAGAGCGAGTGTGTCTGTGTGGAGCTTCCTTTATGCACACAGCACACACAATGGAAGACCACAAGCTGCTTCTTCTCCTACAGCCGCTGTTGCTGCACCTACTCCTTGTACTTCGGCCCTCCCCTCCGCCTCCTTGTATGTTGCTTTTGCTGCTTATAACGAAACATTCGAAGCAAGGATGGAACTGGGTCACAAGGATATAGCCATTAATTTATAATAATTTCAACTAAGATTTCACAATTTTCTTTTTCAGCTACTTTTGGGTTTTGCTTTGCCACATTTTCCATTCATCATCTTCAGCCCACTGCCCCCCAGTGCCCTGTCTCCGCCTGCACCACCCCATCCCATCCCACACCACACCGCACAAAGTGCCAGTGTCAGTTTGCCCCCGTTCTTCCTTTCCCCCGCTTCCACTCACTCGCACGCCGACCAAAAAGCAAAGTCAATTTCGCGCATTTTGCATGCGTCCCCATCCTGCCTCCACCCACCGCCTTCCACCTCTCCACCAACTACTCAACCATTGGAGTTTTCTTTTATTTCTACAATCTCTCTGCCCCGCCGAAGCCGCCATCAAATTTACAAGCGCAATGCATCAATCACTGCGCTTTTCCCCAGCCCATCAAAATAAAAGCACGTAAGGAAATGCAAAAAGAAAAAAAAAATTACTAACGTCAAAAAATAAAAAAGGAAGCAAGAAAAACTAAAAATAAAAGAAAAGAAAAGAATCGTTGGCCAATTTGACGTTAAGATGAAAATTTGTGAAAAATTCATCAAATTGACTGCGGCGCAGTGCTCATTGAAAGGAGACACACAAAGAGGCAACGGTATTAGGGGGTGGAGGGATGTGGTCGCGGTTGCGTTTGCATAAAAAATGCAAGAATTGAATGCCAGCAGCCAACTTAATCATCACCATCATCATCATAATCTCGACCATGGACCAACAATAATCCAGTTAAGCAACCTAACTCTGTTTGCCCTTTTGCCGAAATAGAATGGAAGTAAATCTCTGCTTTTCCTCTGACTCCACTGGAGGCAAAAGAAATTTCCCTTTCGTCAGCAGATTCAGCCAAATTCTTAGAGAGCAAGTGAAAGAGAGAAATGACCAAAATAAAAACAGAAAACTCAACTCAACCAACCAAACATGATTGCGAAAGGGAAAGCCCACGAAGTTAGCATTATATTAGATTATCATAATGGAATTGAGTAAAAGATGATTCAAGACCAACAGAGAAAGCAGTTCAAGGAAAATTTATCAGAATGTTTGACAAATATTAAGTAATAATAATGGAGAAATCACCAGTCAATAGTTATTATATTATTTAATATACTTCAACTATCATATACATATTATTAAATTATGAAAGTTAAAAGTATTTTACTTCTTTGAGGGCCTAGGTAAATGTCACCCATTTAGTTTGATAGAAATTCTAACATTTGTTTAGGAAACGAGGAAATGATATAAGAAATGATATGCAAATTGCTATAACTTAGTGGTTAGTTTTTCTAATTTGCTTTTGATGAATCTGTATTTTCTCCTTCCATAAAGAATGATCACTTTGATTATATGTAGTAATTGCTCTTTGACAAGTTACAAAGACGGGAGGGAAATAAAAATCTTACTCCTTTTTGAGTCTGGCTGGGTTGGTTCATATGAAACTTTGTTCCCAATAGTATTCACACTAAGCTTCTGCATTTTTGGAAGGTTTTTGATTATTTGAAATTTATATATATTAATACTATATACATATATATGTGATCATTCCAAAAAAGATTCAAAAGAACAAACGAGTGATTAGGTTTTTCAAGGGTCAAACAATTCACTTTACTCATTTTAATGAATTCATCGAACAAAAATATTTGATATTCGAAAACTGAATAGGTTTTTAATTTGTGAGTTTTGAGTTATTTTATTACTTTGAACGACAACTCATATTATATAATCAAATACGAGCCAGAATCGTATTAGTTGCACTCTAGTAACAAAAACTTCGTTTTTAGTTCATTTTATTTACAGTTTGCGTTACAAGCATCAAATGAATACAACTTTAGAGTTCAAAGAGTTATGTGGTTTCGTTTCTTGGTTCATTTCACTTCTTTAAACTCTATTTTTATCTAATCTTAAGCTAAACTTTATTTCATTACAGCAACTTCTTCATAGAAATAAGATTTCATAGACTTTGCCTTTTCTTGATAAACTACAAAATGATTTCTGGTTAAGCCTAATTGGTTACATTATCAATACTTTCTTTATATTGTGTTACATTGAACGTTTTCTATTTATAAGCGGTATTACTTTCAGTTACTTCAGTTGTATAAACTTCGCGTTATAGCCCTTGATCACAAAGGGTTTACCCTGCCACTTGAAACACTTTTTAGGTCTCAAATCATACATATTTGGCCAAATATGTTGCTGACACATGTTGCTAAGATATGTTGCCAAAGCATGCGGACAAACAGCGAGCGAAAAGATGTGAGAGAATTTCCCCTTTAAGAATATTTTGCTGACAAAAATTGGTCATAGATTCTGTTGACTGGCTGTTTAGCTGCTTGACTGTTGCTTGCGGCTGTTTGTTCTTCTTGCTATTGTTATTGTTGCTGTCATTAACCAACTGACTTATTGACTTACTTATGAACCTGACCTCACACACACACACATACACACAGCCCCCATAGACGCATTAAAATGGGTCTTGGTCAAACCATTTCATGCCTTGAGTTGAAATCAGCCAGAATGTGAACGAGTTCCTCTCGCTTATCGCTCGTACATCACGCGGACCGACACCACGGAAAATGGCTCTTTAGATAGACTAAAAACGCAATTGCGTTTTCATAGCTTCATTTTGTGTGTTTAGTTGTTGTTGTTTCGGTTTTTTTGTTTTTTTGTTGTTGTCGTACGAGTTAAATAAAATGGTTGCATACTTTGTGGCGCTGTCGAGACGATAAGAGGGAAAAAGTGTCTCCACATTTCTTTTTAGCCATCTTCATCTCCTTCTTTGTGTTATTTTTTTGGTTTTTATTCTTTTCTGTTGTTGCCACTGTGTTTTGGCTCTGTGTTGTGTGGTGCCGCCGCTGCTACCGCCAACAGTTTGTGGCTTTGTTTTGACTTTTATGCTTAGTTTGTGTTTGCTGCTGTTGCCGCTGCCGCTGCCCCTGCTGCTGATGTTGTTGGAGTTGTTTTTGTTGGAGTTGTTGCCACAAGCTCTACTTAAGTGTATTTACATTCATGTGTGCTATTCGCTCTCTTCATTTCCAACTGCCCCTTTTTGACTGTGTGTGTGTGTGTGTGTGTGTGTGTGTGTGTGTGTATGGGGGCCACACTTTAACCGGATTATTAATGCTTGTCTAGCTGCCTCAAATTAATCAAGTTGACCATTCATTCATTCAACGAGCAAGCGAGATGGAAATGGAAAGATGTAATAGGAGAGAGAAAGAGAACCAAAGAGACAGAGAGCGACCCTACTCATTCAGTCCAGTCAGTGAGCCAACTAGCTAGCCAGTCGCAGGACACACGCTCATGAAAACTTAATTAGTCCTTAGTGCACAGGATACTTGCACAGCGAGAGAGAAAGAGAGCGTGAGAGAACCAAAAGTGGGGGCAAATGTTGCTTTTAATGCTGTTTAGTTTTATTACTTCATTTCATATACTATTTATCTTATCACATAGAGTCCTGACATTCTTTTTTTCTCTCTCTCTCTCTCTGTCTCTCTCTTTCTGTCGCCTTTCGCCTCCCTGCGAGAGATGGTGAAAGAGTACAACTTAAAATGTAACCAATTTTGATTGATTTGATTGATGAATTTATTTGTGATTTATAGCCAAAGATTTTTATTTGTCCAGCTGATGGTAATGACCCCCCATCATTAGCTGGCTAATAGAGTTGTTCCATGACTTGTCAAATGTATAATTTAGCTGACATCATGGCATGGCATTTGCCAGAAATAAGACAAAGTAACTAAAATGACAATTAAAATGTCACTAATCAAAAGCAAAAGCATTCACAAAATATAAACGATTATGGGTGATGCCCTGGTCTAGTCTCTGAATGATGAGCTATCAATATGAATATCCCAAAGAGTGTTTACGATAGATAGTCCAGGATTCCCAGATGCCCGTTTTGTTTAGAGAGTGAAACAGTGTAATCATATGAATGAGTCTGCATTCTGTCAAAAGGATCGATAAATAACTTCGTTTAGTTGAGGGTTTTGGTAACCTCGCAAGGTTTCTAATTTTTAACCGAATATCTGTTGATGACTAACTTGGAAATTCGTCTTCACTCTTTGCCTATGCTTAAGCAGCATTAATTTTTTTTAATTCAACTATTTTCGTTAGGCAAATTAGGTTGTAAACAAATTCATTTAAATTTTGACTTGAGCTAAAAGTTTGAGCGATAAATTCTTGTTGATTTACCCTTGCCCCATGCGAAAGCTTTAAAAGGAAAAGAAATCAGTGGCCGATGGCAGGGGGAAGGCCAAGAGGAAGGGCATTAAAGGCGCAGTAGTTGAAGCCGAGTAAGTTGCTTGTTTGCTTTGATAATCCGCACACAGCTTAGAACGCGATGCAATGCAAAGAAAGAAAGAAAAGAAAGCAAAAGAAAAAAAAGAAGAAAACAGCAGCAAAAAAGAAGTCTGACACTTTGATGGGGGAAGACTGTCACTGGCTTCGCTGTTAGCATCCAAAAGGTGCGGGTAACTTTGTTTCACCTGCAAATATTTGCTTACAAGTAAAGTAAGCTTCACTTCCATTAGTTACAGGGCGTGGCATTTGACGAGGAGACGACGACCAGGCCATGAAATGAAATTTTGGCCAATTTTCTGCGCATTAGCCGAAGAAGAAGCAGAGGGAGCATAGCAGAAAGGACACAAAGGACGACAGAGCGTAACAATATTTGTTGTCACTTTTTATTTAATACACTTTTTTTCGAAAGCAACAAGGCCTGAAGCCGGTCGAGGGAGCGAGAGCCAAAAAGTGAGTAAAAACATTCTGGCAAGGGAGACGCGTTTCGAAAATGAAATCATTTTGCAGGTGCAAAACGCTTCAAGTCATTTGCAGGCATCTGAGGCCTTAACGTGGTCAAGTGCTGGTGATGGGCATTCCAATAAATAAATGGCAAACGAGTGGAGCTCACAACTGATGGCGATGGCGGTGTTGACTGGGATTGGTTAGGTTTTGCTGCTAGAACGCTCCCACCCACCCGACCATCACATTTTATTTTCATTAACACTTATACCCTACAAAACGCATGAGACAAATGGGCATATCAAGAGTCTTCAAATCGAGTATTAACGATTAAGGTAAATCGTCAATTATTTTGATTATACTAATGATCGAATAGACGACCGTTTATCGAATAGAAACTATAGAGATCTACACCAAATAATCGATGAATATACAGATATAAAGACAAGAAAGCTTGAAAAATGTATTAACTTGCTTGCTGTATTAGAAAGTTCCGCAGGATACAGGATTCTTTAAGGAAATTCCTTCATTTTGGCATTCTGGCTTTATCTTTTTCACTTGAAGACAACGAAATGAGCGTATAGACAAGTCGATGGGAAACAAAGGGATTAGAAAAAAGGCATGCTAACACAATTCTTGTCTTCGTTCTTTATTTGAGTAAGGCAAACAAAAAGCACAGGACACTGGCCAATGATTGGCATTGTCCCGGTTTTTTTTTTGAGTTTATTCGAAAATGACTCACTCTCACACTGAAAACATTGCGAGCTGTAGTAGCATTCACATTTATTTCAAAATTTCGCCATCGTTGTCGATTGCTGTTAAATTTATGCACCTGCTACTACTCAATATGGCCAAGCAGTGAGAGTAGAGCCGACTATGGAGAGGAGTGGAGTGTAGTGGACTGGTGTGGTCTGATGTCGAGCGGAGGGGCGGGGAGGAACGAGAGACGAGAACGGTGTGGATTCACGACTAAAGTGAATTATGTGGCCATGCAACACAAAGTTCGAACAAAACACCAAAATAAATCGAAAAACTTTTTATTTGTATTAAATAATTTATTTTGGATTTTTATTTCTTCTGTCGCCGCTTTTCACTTTTTTCTCTCTCGCTCTTCCTCATGCTTTTTCCCATTCATTTATTCATTCAATTTTTTTTTTTTTTTGTAGCCTCTCCTTTTTTTCTTTGGTTATTTTTTCGTGGGCTTTGACTATTTTGATTATTTTTATTTTTTTGCTTATGGTTGAGTTATTGTTGTGCCAATTTAATTTATACATATATAAAGATTTTTTGTGGCTTCTGGGTGAATCAAAGTTAACGAAAAGTTGAGAATTTATTGATAATGATACGAGAAGTAAATATAGGAATAAGTTAATTATCAATTAATATTTTGTATGACCCTAAGAAAGGTCGAACAAATTGTATCACTTTTAATGAAAACTATACAAAATATATTTAAGGGGCAAACTTCCCCCATTTTACTAGATACACTGAAACGATTACTACCACTTAGATTAACTTACTAACTAGTATGTACTTCTACTTCATTGCTTTTCTAATTTTCCTGTTTCATCGACATTACGAAAAGCTCATTAACATTCACCAATTAGCAAGTTTTTGATTTACCTGAAAAGTACTTCTTCAGCATTCTCTAGCATAAAACGGACTGGCCCTAAAAACTTGGTGATGAAAATTCAATTGAAAAAGAATGAATCTCAGTCTCAGTTACTCGATTCACTTTAGAAAATGTTGCAGCACCTTCTTCCATGCCATCGGGCACAACATTCTATTGTAGCTTCTGTTATTATTGCCACGTCCTTTCACTCGAACGGGAATGAGCAAAGAGAAAAATGGAAATGTTGAGAGAGAGAAGGTAAGGTGGGGTCAGTCACTGCCCACAAACAAACAAACAAACAAATAACAAACAAACACAAAAACACACACACACACAGAGAGAAAGAGAGAGAGAGAGAGACCAAAACCTGGCGGATGATTTGGTTACGCGAAAGGTTTCTGTTACGGGTTACGGGTTGCGGATTGCGGATTGTACATGGGGCAACAACTGGGGAGAGGGCAACAATCGAATGAACACAAAAGGCCTGTAATTGAGTGTAGCATGGAAAATTTGCAACTGCAACGTGGAAGACAACAGAAAAAAGGGTGTGGCGGGCATGGCAAAGAGAGAGTGAGAGGGAGGGAGAGCATCGAGTGACGAAACAATCGTCCGATGATATTGAGGGATCGAACATAGGAATATCAGGTAGCACGACAAATGAAAATGAGAATTGGAATTCGGGCAAATATTTTCCAATTCAATTCAATTTCAATTTTACATCAGTCCAAGGGAAATACGTCCAGTGACAGAAAAACGACAGGGGGAAACAGAAAGAAAGGGAGAGAGGGTGACTGAAAATAGATGGCTGGCTTTTTCCATTCCCTAGCCGCTGCCATTCATCATAATTAATGTGCCGCGCCGCCTGATTTGTAGTCCCTAACTAACTGACCTGTCCCAATCTGGTCAGTCCTATCGAGTTGTTGTCCTCCCTTTCTCTTTCCCCTTCTCTCCCACCAATTGCTCATGTTGCAGCAGCTGCGATTCGATTTCAATTTTCGATTTGTTGTGAATGTTTGTGTGTGTGGTGTGTGTGTGTGTGTGTGTGTGTGTGTGTGTGTGTGTGTGTGTGTGTGTGTGTGTGTGTGTGTGTGTGTGTGTGTGTGTGTGTGTGTGTGTGTGTGTGTGTGTGTGTGTGTGTGTGTGTGTGCTTGGAGTGTGAAGTGTGGAAATAGCAGCAGACATCTCTTTATTCTAATTTCCAATAAACTCGTAATTGTGTTCTCTTTCCCCAAACTCAACTGCTAATCACTCACACTTATTTTAGACTCATCCAGGCATTCATTCATTTATTCATTGGCCATGCCAATTATCAGCAGCAAAAAGCAACACTAACCATTTTTTTCTCTTGAGTTTTCAGATTATTTTTTATACCCTTGCAGAGGTTACAATACACAATTTGATAATGTTTGAAAACTATTTGATATTTGGATTATAGTTAAACAGTGCAAGGGTATCGAAACTTCGTCCTAGCTGAATTTACATTCGTTGATAAGTTTTTTTTTTTTCATTTAAGCCAAATAACATCGATTAGCCTGGTTACGAGAATGAGTAGGCGGGAGAGTGGCAGAATGTCCAATGGCGAGATGAGATTTAATATGGAATATTAGTGGTTAGTTAGTCATAAGACTGAATAAACAGAAAATAATGTTTTCGCTTGAAATGATTAAAATTAAGCAAAATTATAATTCTAATAGTTATATACATATAAACGAATTGCTAAGTTATTCTAGATTCTATTCATTTGGATTAAGTATAACCAAAAGAATTTGTTCCAGGGTAAGAAACTCACTTGGTAGACACATTAAGCATATTAAGCCAAATTTCGTTGTTCGTAAAATATATTGAAAATTTAACTGAAGAACTTTCAGCTAATTGATCCGCTGTTTCTTTGGCTATAGTTGGCTGAAATTTTTTATTGAACTTTGTGCCTTTGCCAACAAAATGATAATTACCAGAGACTCACATCAGAAACGATCCACGAGGATATAATGAACCTAAGTTCAGATTTTCGGTTGCATTTTTTCGTTATAACTGAATTTGTCAAGTCCTTGCTGTGAGTTGTATAGGATGAGAACAATTCTCAGCACATTCTCATTCCTGTGACCAATGTCCTAGTACTTTAGCTTCTATTCAAGTTGATGGTCGGCCAAGCGTTGTCGTTCTTAACTGCTTTTAATTTTCTTGATATCTATTCTCGAATATATATATAATTTTTTTACTCGAAACCAGCCCACCTACCATTCACAATCTTTTTTGCTTATGTCGTCTGCCTGGTAGGATTGTCAAAGTGCGCTCAACCGCCTTCTCTTCCTCTTATTTTTCTTATTATTATTGTTGTTGTTGTGTGTCTTTGTTGTTGGCATAAATAAAACTATGAAATTTTCTTTGTCAGTCAAAATCGTTAAATTTTCTGACAATTCTCATTTATCATCAGCTTTCTGTGTGTCTCATCCTCTGTCATCCTTCCACTTTTATTCTCACAACATAAGTTTCATAACTTTGAATCAGCGAAGCATACAGAGCTATTCATTTAGTCATTCAGCCAGTCAGCCAGTCAGTCAGTCATTCACTAGCTCACTCAAGCATCTGCCACCTGCTACACAGCCCTAGACCAAGTAGTTGGATCTGCGATAGATATTTGCATATAATTCTTAACTTTTATTCTCTTATCAGATCCTTTATATGCAATGGACAGACACACCATTCCCTTTCTCCCTTCTCGAATGCCTCCTCTGACCCCCATTGACTACTACGCCCCTGAAAAGTTCTCACTTCCGTTTACTATTCCCTTCTCCCGTTTACTGCTTGTTTTTTCTCATTCAGTTTTTTCTCTTTTTTTTTTTTTTTTTTTTTGGTTCTTTTTTGAAAAACTTTCGCTGGTGCTACTGCTGCTGCTGCTTCTGCTGCTTCTGCTGCTGTTTGTTGTGATAAAGAAAGATGCCCCAGCTCTAGAGAGCTTTTGTGGTGAATTTAATTAAATTTATGAAAAAATAATTTACATATTTATTGGTTTAAATGCCCAAAAATTGGATTCGTGCGTGTGCAGAGAGCAGAGATGACTGAATGAATATTCATAAAAAAAAAACAAAAACAACAACAACAAAAATAACAGTCAAACACACAAAAATACGAATAGTTTTATATAAATGACAGAGACGGAAAGACGGAAACGCAAGAGTCGTGCTAAAGTGTGTCATGGGAGCGGCTTTACTCTTCCTTAAGTTCAAAACTGTCTCTCAACTCGTTAAAGAATTACAACATATTCCACACTATTCGGTTCAATTAAACAACTAAAAAAAAAAACTATTTTTTAATATTTTTCCATAGTTTCAAAACTGAAAATTGAACAAACTTGAAAAGTGATCCACTCCGCTAATTGGCTTCAACCTAGTTCAAAACTCTTTCCTTAATTGCTTTATATCAAAAGTTGATCATTTACAACAGTTTCATATATATATATTATAAACATAGATAACTTTCCATATTTCAACGTTTAAATTCAATTCACTTTCTAATAACTCCATGTGACTTGTGAATCCTTAATTCATGAACCATCCAAAAAAAAAAATAACTCTCGTTCCCAGCTCCCGTCGCTTATTTATAAATATATTCTAAAACAATCGGTTGGGTGGAAGGAGAACTACAACAACAAAAATATATCATAAAGGAAAACAAAAAACAAAAAAATTGTAAATCCTTCATTCATCCACATATAATGCCGCATAATATTGATGAAAAAATAATATATCAACTTCACTTCACATCATGTTTATTGTGAGAATTTGTGTTGCCGGCAGACTTATCGCTCTCTCTCTCTCTTTCTCTTTCACATTCATTCATTCATATTAAACATTCCAGTTGGTTGAAATCGGATAAAATAAATATATAGAAACCAGAAAGTTTTAGTTTTTTTAAGTGTTTAACTACAATGAAATTTCAATACCCTAACTTTGGTAGTAACTTGGCAAAATTAAGTGATTAGATTAAGTTTCAAAAAGGTTTCCAAATTTTGCTTATTATTTATAAACTTTATTAACTTATTGCAAGTTTTTGGACAAAATTAATCTACCCCACACATGGCAAAGAGTATAACAAAAGAAAAACCAACTACAACACAGAAACAAAGACAACAAAATCGAAAGAAAAAAATCCCTAAATGAATTCAAGTTCTATTTGACATTTTCAACAAAAAATCGAAAGTTTTATGTGGAATTTATTAACCAGTTTTGATTTTGAGCAGCTGTTGCTTTTGGCTGCCGATTTATGTTATGATTGTTAGGCCTCAGCTTGATGCAAATTAGTTGAAATTCTTTGAAATTTATAAGACAAGCAAAAGCAAAACACACATTTAAATATTTTTCTATAGAAATAAGTTTAAAATTAAAACATTTGAAAAGAAAAGGAAAATATCAACTTCAATTGTGAAGTTGTAGTAAGTTCTGGAATAGAATAAGAGATGACTTATAATCTTATAAGCCATTGTATTTCAACAGATTTGGAAACGTATACAAAAAGTATATTTAGTATTGAATAAGTTTTTCAGTATGATTTTGTTTCCAATTTCATATTCATTCCATTTTATTTGGTTTTTTACCTTCTTGGTGTAATATTCTCATTTGAATCTTATTTTTCTTCATTCTCTTTCTCTATTGAGACAATGGATTCAATTAGCATGCGTGGTCTTATCGCTTGTCTATAATACACATATATAATCTCTAACTGTAATATCAGTAATTAACATGTCATTGATATGCAAACATTGTATCTACATACATATGTACATATAATGTACAAGTAAATAAAGAATTGACTCCACCTTTTGTGCATAGCAAATCAAGCAGAACTTGCTCGAAGAAACCACAAAGTAAAAGAATGAAAACCGAAAAATAAAATTAAGATTTTGTATGATAAGTAAATTGCCAGACACATGGAGACAAGCAGACAGACAGACAGACGGACGGACGGACGCACGGACGGACAGTGGCATAGTCATGCATATGGATGTGTGGACGGATGGGACATCTAACGAAACGAACAACCATAATGCTGATGACAATATGCATAATAATTTGACAAATAAATAGAGGCTCTTCTTTTTTTTTCTTTTTGGTGGCTTTTAAACTTGGCTCTTTGTTTCGTTTTGAATGTTTTTTCTCCTTTTTGTTGTTTAAGACTCATTGAAAATGCTTGCGCATGCGCAGCGGCAGCGTCGACGTCGACCGCATAAACGGATTGAGATACGTTTTTAGTTCAAACCGGCTGCGGTGCGACAAAAGAGATACAGAGAGAGCGAGAGAGTCAGAGAGCGGGCGGCCAAGCAACCAGTTGAAATGAAAGTGAATTGAGATTAAAATAGTGGGAGCCCAGCACGGGGGGGGCGGGCCCACACTCAAACGGGAAAGAGAGAGAGGTCAAGCCGAGTTAAGCCGCTACTAAAGCTAAAGCCACCCATTGCTCAGACCAGTGATGCGAAGTTGGCTATCTTTTTGCATGGAGAGACATATATCAATATCTTTATCTTAGAAAAAAAGAAATTTGCTTCATAATTGTATTGCCTATTGGAAATTTTCAAAGAATTTACAAACATTTCGTTGATTCTTTAAAAAACTTTTCAACAGTACAAAAATTTGTTGCATATTAAAGTTGTTAGCTTAAAACAAAGATTCTCCATCAACGTGTAATAATGATCCATTCTAACTGTTTCTTTTCTAAAGATCCACATGGAGTTTTCTGGCCATTTCTTCTGCTCTCCTCAACTCTCAGCGATCAACACTGTGAACGGGATCCCGTTGAGTGTTCGCTACTGACGGTATTACCGGCAACAACGATGCCGACGACAAAGCCAACGCAATAGAGACAACTAAAGCGGCGACGACGTCGGCGGCGGCGGCGGTGGCGGCGGTGGCTTATTTAACAACGACTCAAACTTGGCTTCTTGCAATTTCTTGGCCAACATCTTCGTTCAGTTGGCGGTTTGCATTAACGCGTTGCGGACGTTGTGCTCGTCGATCAATACGATTATACCAACATATTGTTAAATTGAGAGAAAGAGAGTTTGAGCGAGAGCGAGAGGGTGTGAAGAAAGAGTATCGAGAAATCGATAGATATTTTTGTTTTAGTTTTTGTTAGTGTTTTATTGGTGTTGTTGCCCACTCGTTGTTCCTGTTCCTGCTCTTGTTTTGTTTTAATTGTTGCTTTTGTTGTTGTTGTTATTGCTGCTGCTTTTGCTGTTGCCGTGGAAACTTCTTTCAAAATGCTGCAGCATTGTCTAATCGCAACGCTGCTACTGATCGTTGCCGTGCAAGGTAAGTCAATCGATATGAATTATAAGTATGTATATACAATATGCCAGCAATATGTTTCCGCATTGAATACAAATAGAGATATCTATATAAGTAGGTATATATGTATATACATAAATATATCTATGGTTTTTCGGTAGTGAAAAAGTGTTGACGTTGCCAATTGATACAACTTTTTGGCTTTTCCTTTAAACACACAGTCCAGGAGTGAGATAGATAGAGAGAGAGAGAGGGAGACAAGGAGAGTTCCAGACTGTATAAGAGACATTCAGCTTGCTAAAGCTTGTATTTCTCGTTTAAATCATTTCCACTTTTTTTTTCTTCTTCTTCTTTTTTGCTGATCAAATTAGGTAACAATTGCTTTGGCATTTCATTGACTTTTGCTCTTATCGCATTGCCAAAATGAAAAAAAAGCAAAAAAATTATTGTGCTTTTCACTCATATTCGTTGACTCCACCCATTGCGCCACTTTTGTTGAGACATCCTCCCCATTCCAGTTCTCCCTGTAATACCCTACCCCTCCCCTTCCCACACCACCACCCCTCTTTTGACATTCGACTGGTTTCTCCCCTTCTTTTGTGGCAAGGTCAGCTCCTGGCAGAAATAAATATTTAAACGGGTTTTTCATCTCACTTCCATCCCGTTTACGTAATATTTTCTCTCTCTCTTAAAGTCTGACCTCCAACTTGATGATGATGATAACAAAGATGATGATGATGATGTTTAGCGGTTTACTAGTTTCGTTTAATTAACATTTTGCCAGTGTCATTTCTTGCATATAATTAATCGGTTTTTATGTGTGTGTTTTTTTCGGTTATGCAGATTTATTATTATTATTTTTTGGTTGCCTGTCATTTCCATTTGGCATTTTCATGGTCAAGTGGGAAAGCTGTGAATGCGTTGGATGATCTTTCATTACCGTAAACGAAACGGAATGAAATTTCTTTTCTTATTTTCGATTTCACTTTCTTTTGTGGAGCCATCGAGTAGCGCATTACAAAACTTGTTTCGAAAACACAAAAACGGCATATTGCATTAATTATGTAAACGTTAACTTTTTAAATGTAAAATGTGAATATGAGAAATGGACTGGGCGATGGAAGATGAAAAACGTAGACGACAGAGTAAAAGAAAGAGAAAGAAAGTGTAATGGTGAGGGGCGAGGCTGCGGAGAGCGAGACTGATCGGCGGGCTTCATTTATGCAACCCGATTGTGACTTTGATTTCATCTGAAACATTATTTGGTTGGGAATGCATTGCATAACCGTGCATCTGTTGTTTTACAGTGTTGTTAAGAGTATTGGAAAGCAGAAAACAGTGTTGGCAAACAATATACAATGATTTATATTTCAAACAATCAGAAATAAAACTCAACTATTATAGTTTAGGTAAATAACTTCATAAACGGATTCATGGAGCGAATTCTACATCCGTCCTCGCTTAGTTTCGAAACCTTTAAGACATTATTGTCAGCTTTCGACTTTTTGCTGTCTACTGTAAAGTTCAATCTACAAATGAGTTAGTTTTGTGCCCTCTAGTCTTTTATGCAATTTTTGTCTGATTAGTAATGGAGAGATGGATAAGAGATGGATATTTAAGCCAATTAAAATCCCAACAATAAAAACTACATTCCATTCATTTAGCTTAAGTCTCACCCCTAAAATACAACACACACACTCACTTTAGTAAATGAGAAAAATAAACATAATTTTCAAATGCATTAAAACGAATTGCCAGCTAAATAAAAAACAAATAGAATAGAAAGGGATATAAAAGGAAGGCAGTGAATGGATAGAAAGAGAGAGAGAGAGAGAATGGGACAGAGGCTGGTGAGCCATTTAAAGGCAAATTTGTTGTCAAAGGCAAGTGGCTTTGCCCATTTCACACTCGACAAAAAAAAAAGTACGAAGGACCGAGGTTTTTGGCATTATTTACAATTTAAGTGTTGAAAATGCAAAAGCAGCAGCAACAATGAATACGAAAACAATGTTGCAAAAGGAGAAAAAATATTTAAGCAGCTTAACTCATACACACACACACACGCACATGCATATGTATGCAAGGGCGTGAAAAATGAGGCGCAAAGCAGCCGCAGAAATGCGTGAAAAATTACTTGAAAATGCCAAAGGATAAAACAACATAAATAGCCTAAGATGCAAATACAACGATAACCAAATACTCTCTCTCTCTATATATATGTATGTATATATAGTCAATTCATTACATTGGACAATCAGGGCGAAATCAATTAAATAAAATGAATTTGTCTACTTATTTAATAAACCTATACCTCTTCATTGCTGATCATAAATATATAGACATACATATGTTCTTTATGACACAAAAGGGTATTACAGTGAAAACACACAAAACGGACAACCAAAAAAAAAAAACAACTGCAAAATGTTTTAACCTACATACAAACAATTGACACAGCCAGAGACAGAGGGAGATAAATAAAGAGAGTATGTAAGTAGAAAAGAGTTGAAAGATGAGCTGCCTCAAAAATATTCGAACTTACCCCGTCAATACGTATATGGTTGGCACATTCATATTCATACATCAGTTGACGCAATTTATTCAGTACTCTCTTTTCACTCGCAATTCGCCTTTTTTTCCTTGGCCCAGTAATCTATAAATCAAAAAAGAAAAAAAAAACCTGGGAGAATAAATTAAACACAACGCAATAAAAATATATTGTATGCTATGAAAAATCATTAGGAAATTAAATTCTGAATAAAATGTACTCTTTATAAATAGCCAGAAAGAGAAATTGTTAAGTTATAGTTGCTCGATTATCTGAATGTTTGAGCCCCGGTCGACTTCTAGATATTCATTACTTGCGGAGGGTGAACAGAAGAAAGAGGAAGTAAGAAACGATTCCAATATTTAAATCAGTTGAGTCTACATAATCATCTAGCTAAGATGTAAAAGATTGTCCGCTTCTTAATGTCCTTGAAAACTTCATTAAGCTAATGACAAATTTAGTTTTTAGAAAGAAATATGCAAAAAATCAATGAAATTTCGAAACTCTTTAAAAAAAAACTCAGTAAAACAATTTCTGAAATCTTATATTTTCATTTTCCTAACAATGCCTGGGTATTGATATTGTATCGATATTGTAAATAATTGTTCAATATATTTGTGTATGTATGAAATTTTAATTGTTAAAACTGAAAGTTTCATGTAGAAACGATTTTCATCGGCTTCTTTAACAGGTGGGTTGGAGTTCCACCTGCTTTTCAACTGTTTCAGTTTTGCGTGTTTTTTCTTTCCCCTCCTTCCTGTTTGCCACAACGAATTGAATTCCGTTGCACTTTCGACTGACTCATTTGGTTTAAATTGCCGCAAAATGTTAAATAAATTATATTCATGTGAAAAGGAAAATCACAAAATAAGGACAACAATAACAACCGCAACAACAACTTCATGACCCCATGAAACAGAAGAAGCAACCAGAAATTATTGCACAACGTGCATAAAATAAAGTTGCTGTGCTTTTTTATTTCATTTCTCCCTTCTCAGTTTTCGGCTTATTTTTAATTATGATTTTCCGCATTGGCAATTTCTTAATTAAAGTCATCCCCCAAAAGTCTCCAATGTAAATTGGCCCTTATGCTTTTTAAATAAATTTACAATAATTTTTTAACCATCCAGCCATCGCCAATGGATATGGTCATGGCGATGTCACCAGAGACAGACAGACCAAAAAGGCATTGCTCCCCAAAGGAGTTGTTTGAAGTGTCCCAATAGGTGCAACTATCGAGGGAAAGACACTTCATAAGTGAAGTTAAACTGATTTCGTTGGACACTCGTGTGGAATGAAATCAAACAACATTCAGTCTCTGATTCAAGTCAAGTCAATTCTGACTTGAATTATGACAAGAGGGAATTCCTCCATACCAGAAGAAAGAAGTTTCACTTCAACGAAGTGATATTTCCTTTCTATTTATGCCTAAAAGATGTCTACGTTGCAACCTTAACATCATGTTTATGCATTTTACGTTCTTTGGCAGGAGTTTCATAATCCGCTTAGTGACAAACGCATCATTAGCGCAGAAAAAAAACCAACTCCAACTCGTATCCCGTTTTTCTGCTGTTTTTTTAAGTTAATGAATATTAATTAGCCATAATAATAATAAAAATAATAATAATATGAACATGTTTTTTTTTTTACCACCCAACACAACTCAAAAGCAACCTGAATGCGACACCTCATTTCTGTTTTTGCGGCATTTTCATTATTTTATTTTATACTTTTTAAATGAACTCTGTAAATTTTCTGTTTCAAGTTTATTGTAAACAAAAAAAAAGTATATTTAAAAATGAAGTAAGTAAGTCGTCTCGCCGACTTAGGTATACCATACACCAGTAAAACAAATATTTCAAATTTGTAATAACAAATGCATTTGCCTATTTTAATAAAGTTCTGTTCACATACTTTTTACAAGCATATCTTAGTATCTCGCTCACTCATGCATTTGAGCACCCTAGCGCCCCACCCGGCAACGGCCAACTCCGGCCTTATGGAAAAACGGTTTTATGCATAACTTGGCTATTTTTTGTCCGATTTTGATCAAATTTAGTATTTTGCTGGATATTAGTATCAATTTCAAGTGTGCCAAATTTGATTCCACAAGGTGAAAAATTACGGGAGATAATCGAGTTTTTCAAATTTCGGGGGGCGGAAAGGGGCGTGGCAAAATCTTTATAATTACAAAATGAGCGTATTTACTAAGCAAATATACATACCAAATATGGTGTCTCTAGCTGCAATAGTTTTTGAGATAAACGTTTTTTTTGAATTCCGGGGGCGGAAAGGGGCGTGGCAAAATCTTTATAATTACAAAATGTGCGCATTTACTAAGCAAATATACATACCAAATATGGTGTCTCTAGCTGCAATAGTTTTTGAGATAAACGTTTTTTTTGAATTGCGGGGGCGGAAAGGGGCGTGGCAAAAATTTGAAACAAACTCGATCACTCTACATACCACACGAGCCTACATTTCAAATTTGGTGGCTCTATCTCTTATAGTCTCCGAGAACTAGGCGTTCATACGGACGGACAGACGGACAGACGGACAGACGGACGGACGGACAGACGGACGGACAGACGGACATGGCTAAATCGACTCGGCTGTTGATACTGATCAAGAATATATATACTTTATGGGGTCGGAAAAGCTTCCTTCTGCCTGTTACATACATTTTGGCGACTTTAATATACCATTTCACCCTATGGGTGTATGGTATAATAAATAGCTACATAAGAATTATTTGCTTTGGACGATTTGAAATATTTATGGGTTGACTTTTTTTTTTTTTTTTTTTTCGTCAATCAATTCAAAATAATTATATACATATGTACATATGTACGTATAATGAAATACATTTTTATATATGTACATTAGAGTGGTTTTTGGTTAGCAACAAGTTATGGTTATTGATATAAAGACGAACATTTAAACATTAATACTTGACATTATAAAATATAACTCAAATATTATTCAATCAACATAGCCAACATGGTTAACATGTCGTATGCGTAATGTTTGCTATAAAGAAACCCAAATGGGAAATGTAGCCAGTCTAATGAACAAGTGTAGATTTATATTTATTAATGACAAATATTTTGATGTAATATATATACACATTAATATTAAATGATGGCAAATCGCACAAGAGAATAGTTTGAGGCAATCTTTTCATTGAATATATACAAATATTTCAATGCCTTATTGTTAGTGAAAATTCTTTGAGCAAATTGAGCAAAATTCCAGAAATACTAAAAAAGAAACTGTGCAAAATATTTTACATACAAAATGTGAACAACAAGCTTAGGTAAAGTGCAGTTAGTTAGTTGATGCAGTTAGTTAGTATGAGCTGTACTCGAAAATAGTTTTATGGAAAAAAAAGAAAAGAAAATGAGCATTATTATGGAAAAGTATAAATTAATACATTGATAATATTCTTAATTCGAACTACACAAACAAAAAACAAAAAAAACCATAAAGTATTTATAAACGAAAATCTCTGAAATTAATCCCTCTCATTCGAGCGATATAAAAATCAACCTCCTTCCAGTCTTTGGCAGACAAATTAAAATACGCAATTATAATCGCCTTTTTACATATATACATACATACATACATACGTATATATGTATGTATGTGTGTGTGCTCATTATTTATATGTAATGAATGTAATTTTCCGTATTACAAAGCCAAATCTAAGCTATAAAAAGTTGACAGTTTGGCATTCATAGCCCACAAAAAGGCATTAAAAAACAAAACAAAACGCGAAATGAGGCGAAAAAAAAACAAAAAATGAAATAACAACAGATTGAAATAAATAAATAAGAGATAAGTTATAATTAAATGTCGATTTACAATTGATTAACTAACTAACTAACAAAGCTGAGCATTAAGTAAAATATTAATGAAAGATGTTCAGGTTAAATTGATAAAACAACCAATAACGGGTCAACCACATTACTAATTAGAGTAAGAATGAAGAGAGAGAGAGAGAGAGAGAGAGAAAGAGAGAGAGAGATAGTGAACTAAACGAAGAGAAATGGCAAAGAAGGAGATTTGGTGATGAAAGAGAATGGACAGAGAAGCAAAATAAATAAAAATTGAGTAATAGATTATTAGATTAACACCAACAATTGAATGCGACAAAAAGCAAATGAATTTCAATGAAAAGTGCGAGTTTTTGCAGTAAACGCTGAAAAGTATGCCATGAAAAATTTTGTGATTTTCAATTCGATTAGCAAATGGAAAAACACTGTAGATGTATGTGTGTGCCTGTGTGTCTCTGTGTGTGTGTGTGTGTGTATTCTCTGCTGTCATAAATCCATATCAATTTTAGGCCAAAATGTTAATTAAATGAAAACTATACGGCGCAACTTTTACTCCTCTTTCGCTCATTATGCGCACATTTTATAATAATTATTCGTATTATTTCACCAATTTAGATGGCTGTTGTTGTTGTCGCTCTTGTTATTGCCACATCCTCTGATATCTCATTGTTGCCCTGGCAATTAATTGACAGTTTCAAACCGTAATATTTCGCCCCGATTGCCGCTTACTATACTACTCCTACTTGCTATGCAGCTAAATTATTTATGTAATCAATGCCAAACATTTCAAATTCTAAAATGTTGAAGTGCCAGTAAACAAAAGATATATAAAATTAGAGTTTTAGTTAAAATGGATTGCATTTTCCTTCGAGTGTCTTGAAGCAACGAAATAACTAACTATCAAGTTGATAGAGCTTTCACATAGAAGGACGAAATGATTAGTTATATTATTTACCAAAATTATTTATATATTGATTAAAGTGTGTCCCGCAATTGTAGCAGAACAAACTTGCCACAAATCAAATCCAATATTAAATCACAAATGTGGCAATAATAAAGTTTCTAAAACTAATATGATTAAACGAATAATATGCTAATTTTTCCAATCAATTGCTGAATGAAATTAGCGATTTAAATTTTGTGTAACTAAATAACAACAAATAAGCTGGTGATGGTAAAAAAAAAAAACAAAAAACAAAACAAAAAAATTTAATTCATGCTGCAAAGTTTTTTAAATAAGCAGTAATTTAGAATTGTTTTTAAACAATACTGCTCAATAAATGTTTATTCTATTGACACAATTAAACCAAATTGAAAGTTCAGTTAAAATGTAAACTAACGGAAATAATAATTATTATCTACACCCTATAATAATAAATATTTGGAGAATTCAAATAAACCAATTAATAGAATTAATTTAAGTGCTAACAACATTTACAAAACAAAACAAAGAACATAAACACAAAAAAAAAACTATGAAATGCTAAAAAATTTACATTTATATATTTCACATAAACTATTTTAATTAATAAGCAAAAAAGAACATTTCCACAAACAAAAAATAACTACCTTTTGCACATTTAATTATTATTTATTAGTTTTCATCAAAAAGTTGTTTTTTTTTTTTTGTTTTTCTCTGTATTCCCTTAGGTCAAAATAAAGAAAAAGAAGAATTCACATGTCCCTCGCACGTTGCCAATGGCAATTATGCTGATCCTGCGTCCTGTCGTCGTTTCTATCAAGTAAGCTATAGTTTTAAGGTACTTATCTAGCATCTTGATCCAATCGTAATCTATATCTTTTAGTGTGTTGATGGCTATCCATACTTGAATCGCTGTCCATCTAGTCTATATTTTGATGATGTGCAAAAGTTTTGCACATTCAAGGATGAGGCCAAATGCGGTCCTTTACCAACAAGTAAGTATAGGAAATATTTAAGAATAGATCTCAAGAGATGCGTAAGAGAAAGTGAGGGAGGGGGTGGTAAAACAATTGAAAGTGCTGCATAAATCAAGCAAGACAAAACCTATAGAAGGAATACACAAAAAAAAAACTTAAGTGCAATGCCATCCAAATGTGGAGATAGGCAGAGAGAAGGAGATGAATGCCAAGCGGTTTGCTAAACGATTGCCGAAACCCAAGCCAAGCAAACCTAAGCCAAACCCAAGCTAACCTCATTTCCTTCTTGCCAAAGTTCTTTGGTAACTAAAATAAAACGCAAACTTTCACCCCAGACACACGCACACACACACACACTAATACACACAAACATGCACATACAATGAAATAAAATTTATTAGAAGCTCAAAAATAGAATTGGGCAGTTTCTATTAGAATCCAAGAGAGAATCGACCAGGATGTTAAATGCAATGTGTGTGTGTGTGTGTGCCTTTGGCCCTGTGCAAGCATTAGGAAGCAATTTTTGAGTAAATGTCGCATAATTCATTTATATACATAGATACAGGGGTTATACATACAATAGCAAAGGGTAGAAAGCAGAGCAGGTTGGCTGAATTTCCCAAGAATCGATGACAAAGCAATGAAAGTATGGCTACGCTCTATTGAGTTGCCTAACGACAACATCGTCTAAGTACTAAGGGGCAGAAGCCAGCGGCATTTTCAAGTGATGCAGGGCAACCGGTTTTTTTTTTGGCCTGGCCCAAGACGCATGGCAAAGGCTTTGCTTTACTTTTTTCTTTTCGGGGTTAGTGAATGCATTTTTGTATCAAACAAAGTGCACTTCAAATGGGGCAAAAACGCGACCGCTTAAAAATAACCAAGTGCTGCAGGACAAGAGCCAGGAATAGCAAAACTTCAATGTAACTCCGTCTATGTCTATGTCTCTGACTGTCTGTCTGTCTGTCCTTACATATATATTTATCTGAATGTGTGAGTGTGTGTCTCTCTCTCTCTCTCTCACCCGGTGCATGTGTGGGCCATTAAAGCTTACATTTACGATTTGAGTTTTCGCAGTTTTACGGCAGTTCCTTCATCTCGGACATGCAGCTGCTGCTGTACCTAGAAAATCCCAATATAAGTAAATTTTTGCATACACTGACAGAAAGTTCATTGAAGTTCAGTTGAGAAAAGCTTACGAAACTAGTCCTGAAAATAAGATAGTTCTTCAAAGATAATAGATGATAATATTCAATCAAATTTAACTAAAAACAATATCCAAAAATAGTCAAAGAACAAGAACTAGAAAGTCTTCTTGCTAGCATGTACTTATTGTTTATTTGTAAGGAGATTTTGTAACGATTTTAATGTACATGTGGGAAGAATTTTCTGTCTGGCTGAATGTGTGTTAAATGAACTAGTTCTTTTGCTAAAAAATTTAACATAATGGTTAAGTGTAGCGAATGAGGGGGAAGGATTTCGAAAAGAAGATAGCTGCAAAAATGAGAATTAAATGCACATGCAGACCGACCAACCAACTAAACGACCAACCGACCAACACTACCAAGATAGACACACACACACGCACACATGCCAACAATTGTACAAATGCATCTAGTGACATATCGCTCACATGCAAGCACGCACTTTTGCACTAGTCGACATTCACATCCACATCCTTGTCCTCTTCTGGTCGCCAACTTTTAAATCCTTTGCCCTGCACCTCAACTCAACTGGCATGTGGATGGCCGCCCGTCCGTCTGGTCGGAAAGCAAACGCTTGGAAGAAAGCTGCGACATCTAAAGCGTTTGGGATTTGCGTAATACCAACTGGAATGTTGTCTCATATAAATAGCTCCTCCCTTCTTCTCTTTACTGCCGACTCTTTGCCCTAACTTTGCCTTCTATCGCTGAGCCTGTGACTGTATATATGTATATGTACATATATATGTGAAGAAAAGTAATAACATAAATGACACACACAGGCCACTCCCCTTTTTTTTGGCGGTGGGGGGGTCTATTTTTTGGGTTAGGCAAGTGCGTTGTAAGGAAAGGGGGCAGCGGTAAGGCGGGTTATAGCCAAAAGTAAAAGCGTGCACGAGGAGAAATATTGCAGCAGAGATTAGGTCAAAGCTCTGTGCATAAAATTTTTTTTCCGCTTTTTGCTGACGCTAGATACATACACTGAGATAGTTACATATATATATATATTATATATACATATATATATATATATATAACCATTTGTTTTTTTGTGCTTCGTCTTGCTGCCACACGACGAAATAGCTAACCCAATATAACAATTTTTCCCTCACAACTTTTTTCATGCCCTTAAAGATATGGGTATATACATTTCGCAAATCCAAATGACTATGTCTATAAGGTCTTGATGCAAAGGTAACATGTTTTAATCCAACTTCTAACCAACGGAATCTCTTAATTCATCCAAGAATCTGGAGACATATTAATACAAATTTTGTCTCTTTCATGCATTCTATTGATATTAGATGATTTTATAGATCAGATCAGATCACAAAGATCAAAAAAGTTTCTTTGTTTTTTTCTTTTTAATTAAGTGGTATTAAAAATGCGACCCAATCGAAATCAGTTTGTATCTTTTGGTTCTTTTTAGTCGTTTTTGCTTGGATTTTTTTCCATTCCTTGATGTTGTTGTTGTTGTTGGCCATTTGGCAATTTGTTCGTTTGCCATTCGCAGCATTTTTGCGTTTCGCGTTATGGACCAGAGGAGAATATGGGGTTGAATATGGACTAGGTTATGGGAGATTTTAGCAAATGGGGAGGTGTGTACATATCTGTGTGTGTGTGTGTGTGTGTGTTTGTCAACCGAAGCAGAGAAAAGCCAAAATGCAGCATATGATGATGCGTATGATGATAACAAAAGATAACAGCGCAAAATGGCGTTAAAGTCAATAAGCATATAAACAATGTGCGGCGATGCCAAAAACTATATATGTATATATATATGTACATATATTTGTATATATGGAGGGAGTATAAGTAATATTGACGCAGTATTTGTTGTTGTTGTTGTAGTTGTTGTTTGGTAAATCGTGTGCCAAAAACAATACTGCAATTTATGAACTAGTTCCCACACATCAAAATTTATATGCAAGACAAACGAAAAGAAGCTGCAGTTAGTTCTGGTTTAAGATCTATGATACATGTGTTAGTCGAACTGGTTCCTTAGATGGTAAGAAACTAAACTAATTAATAGTTTAGTTTTTATCATTTATCTGTGATACATTTTCAAAATTTACATGGCAAGCGTTGAATCGATTTCGCTGGTCAACAAATAGATCGTTATTTGCTTTAGCCATATAAATAATTACTAATTACCTAAAAGAATTAGATATAGTGTCCAATTTAGTCACTAAAGTAAACGAAATGTCTACGCGTGTGTGTGTGTTATTTTGACCAAATATTTGGATGAACTTTAGTAAAGTGTTCAATTTAAATGCACTTTCAACCACTCTGGAAAACCAAACCAAAAACCTTTTTTATCCTCTAACACACACACACACACACTCACTTACTCAACTTACTGATTGCCTTCTACTTAATCGTGCTGGCACTTTAATTTTCAAAACGTAAGCCAGACGGAGGAGGATTAGTAAGTTTCCGATTCCAATTCCTTTTCCCTCTGCCAGACCTAAAACCTGATGGGTAAACTTAAACCAAACCAAAAATCTTGAAAGCTGATGAATTGCGTATACGCAATGTGTGTTTGTCTGGGTTATTTTGCCGTTGTATCGGTGTGTGTATTTAAGTGTGTGTGTGTGTGTCTCTGTGTGTGGTTGTGTCTATGTGTGTCAAGTGATTTTGAAAATGTGACATAACTTCAACGCATCGAAGTCTATATATCCTTGCGATTCCATAATTAAGTTGGTAAATCATTTACAAATCTCTTAAAATCTATATCGAATAGCAAAGTCATTATGAAAAAAAAAACAACAAAAAACACAAAATGTGTTTAAAATCAAATTCTGTTATAACTAATTCTACGGAAAGTAACTCCAAAATGATTTTTATAAATGAGAATTAAAATATTAAAGTCAAAAACAAAAAAAATACAAGTAGGGGTATTTTTTTCTTTTTTTGCTTTGTTCAAGGAAAATTTTTCTAAGAAAATATCGTTTATATTTTCATGTGAAATAGTTTTCAATTTCATAATTCAGTGAACAAGCTCAATGACAGCATTTCGATATGTGGTGTAGCGTGTGTGTTTGTGTGTGTGTATGGATGGGGCTAGAGTGGAGTGTAGGATGGAAAATTGAAAGCCAAGGATATGTGCGAAATGGCGTGTGTGTTTGTGTTTTTGTTTGTGTGTGGGTCGGTCTTGCCTTTCTCATATAAAACAAAGTTACTAAAAGTGTTTATTACATTTTATTCAATAAGAAGAGCGACAGAGAGATAAGATAGAATTGAAGAAGAGGGCAAAGCGGAAGTAAGACAGATACAGTTTGCATTTCACTTGCACGAGTGAGCAGGCAAATATTCTGCAAGTAACATTTTCATATAATAAAATGTTATGCATTTTGCTAGCAAAAGACAGACATAGAGAGAGACAGGGAGAGGGAGAGAAAGATACCAAAAACTTTGGTTGAATATGGAAGAATTTATGATGATTGCTAAGCCAAATTGCAGTTGCAGAGGAAACAAACCTCTACTCATTCTAACTCCACCTCTACCTCTCTCTATGCCTCAACATTTCTCTGTTCAGTCAGTCTCTACATTTGCTTGGCCAATTAATTGCCAAGCATTTCATTTTCATTGCTCTTATTTATGATATGACCACAAATATTTTAAAAGCCATTGATATGGCTAAATGGAATACCCAAACCATATTTGTCTAGTTTCTAGTGCTTAATTTTACATATACATATAGATATATATATTTTTTTGGCTCTTTTGCCCAACACAAAATGACTACACATACATACATACATGGTAAACTAGGTGTTTTTTCTTTTTCTTTTGTTTTGTTTTTTGTTGGTCTAAAGCAAAATTGATTATCTATGTATGCATAGAAGAGTAGCGCACATTTGTGGCTTAAATGGGGTAAAGAAGAAAAGTTTCAGGAGGCAGCCATCATCATTAGTTTTAGTGTCACAGAGAATCTCTCTCTTTCTCTCTCTCTCTCTCTCACTCGTTCTGGAACCGACTTTAAATTGATTGATGGATGACAGAATGTGTATTAGGCTAGGGAATTGCGTATATATATATATAATTGATAAGTATATGCAAACAAAGTACTCGTATATCATGATAAATGATTAGAAATTTGAAAACACTTTCGAGGCCAACGAAAGGAAACATTTTATGAGTAAAAGCGTCAAAGTTAAGACCTTGAGATAACTGAAAATGTTTATTTTACACTATATTGTAGGATATATTAGGGTCCATATGCACACAAACATTTCTTGTCAATTATTTTCTAAATAACTTTTTATACATTTTTACATGATCTGAGTTTTATAAAGCAAAGATTTAAATTTGGTTTTAATTTGTTGTTATTATTATTTTTTTTTTTTTTCAAATATCAAAGTAATAATGTTCATTTACATTTGATTTTTAATGTTTATGAGGCTGATTAAACATAGAAAATGCTTAGGAGAAACGCTTTACACTTGCAAAATGAATTATTCTCGACTTGATTAGGATAAAAGCTTATATTCTAAATACCATTACTTTGCCTTATTCATATTCATAGTAATTCAATTTAATTCATTTATAAAATTCCAACATTTTGTGAATATTTAGTTTCAAGAATATAGGAGAAAGTATTTGCCAATTACTAAGACATTTCTACTTAGATATAAATACATAGAAATGTATCATGTGGTAATTGCAACTGTTGGTTGTGAAGAAGTAAAGCCCTTGAAATGAAGAAATAAATTTCAATCCCTTTTCGTTTTCATAATAACATCAAGTTAAATCTTTACAAATGACTTTCCTTCAGTGGAAATAGGTTCTTGTTTAGAATTCTGCAAGGGTCATTAATCTTCAACACAAGAAATTTTAGGTAATTTGGTAGTAAATTTAATTATAGTCGGAAATCCACTTTCAATTGGACAAGCATGCAGATTGTTCTCAATGGAACTGCAGTCTCAATGTCTTCATTTTGTCCTCTGTGTGAGGGAGATAAAGAGAAAGAGAGAGGGCCTATACCATTGAGACGATGTTTCAATGCCCTGGTCTAATGCTAATTCAGTTTGCTATACAGCCGAAATTTTCTCTTCCCCCTCGCCATTCCTATAAGGTAGCATCGTGGCATGCCGCATGCCGCCGCATTGATTGGAAGCAGCGAGCCGCAAGAAATGTAATTTAATATTTGCACCAACCAGGCACAGGTACAAGGTAGAAGAGCATTGTACATATATCCACATGAAAGTTTATACCTGTTGGCTGACTGACTCATGGGCGGACTGACTGACTGATGAACGGACAGACGAATGCATTGACTTTCTTCCAATTTTTTTGTTTAAGCGAATTTGTTTGCTTCGTAGCAGCAGCAGCAGCAACAGGAACAGCAAAATAGTAGAAGAGAAGAGAGGGAAAAAAATGACGAAAAACAAAAAAAAAAAAAAGAAAAGGGGAGGGGGGGGGTTAAAATTGCCAATTGAATTCCATTGAGTTTCCCCCACCCATACTCTTGCCTCATATGCAAATAGAATCCGGTAGAGAGAAGCAGCTAGCAAGGATTTAGCCTAAAGCTATTTGACTTTTTCCCCCTTCCGTTTTTCTTCAGTTTGCCTTTCCTATCCCTTTTCTTTTCACCTCCCTCTGTTGTTGTTAACTTTCTTTTAACTTGTTTCTTGCACTCTTATTGATATTTGTATTGCATTGTGTGTGAGAGTCTGCATGTGTGTGTGTGTGCTAGATATATATGTATATATATGTATGTATATGTTGTTATTTGTTGACTTTTAACTTTCAACATGCCCTTCGATTTTTCCTCTCCTTTTATTCACTTTATCACAAAATTGCCTCTCGCATAACGAATTCGATTCTAAATAATTTTCAAACTGATTTTCTTTATTGTCTTGTTTCTCTCCTCTCTCTCTGCTTTTCTCTTTCATTCTTTTTACATTTCTCCGTTTCATTTCTCTATCTACAGCTCCAGCACCGGCAACGGAAGCCCCAGCAGACACGGCCCAACGTTGCAACACCGAGGCCTGTACCTTGCCCTATTGCTTCTGCTCAAAAGATGGCACACAAATTCCCGATGACCTCGACCCCGCAAAGGTAAGCACAAATTGGGCACAAAGGCGTGCCAAAAAGATAACTATATGAGAAAATTTAAGTAAAGTTATTACAAAATGTTAATGAGAAAACAATTTGATCATACTTATAGTAGGCTCAATTGCTATTTAGTATGAATTACGAACCAACTGAACAAAGTTGACTAGTGAATTCAATGAACAAGTCAATAATATTCACTTTTGTATCTCTTATATAGGTGGTTAATTGATATATCTAATTTGGCGGTCACCGCGAGACTTGTTTGTGCGTTTTTGAAAGATATGTGAGATCTGTGAGAATGTTCCTAGAAAATGGAGCAATAATAATACTAAAAGCTGTTATATCTCGAATATTATTAGATTAAGATAATCGAAGAAACTCTTTCGTACTCACGAATTCACTGACCACCACTCAAAATTCAAGCAAAATTCAGTTGCAAAAAAAAGAAGTTGAAAGTCAAATTAAACATTTGAATGTTCCACAAACCGAGGATAAATTCCAATTCAAAATTGGTAGAAAATTCATCTAGTTAGAGTTAAGAGTTTGGGGCATAACAGAAAAGTGAAAGCCAAAAAAGAAAAATCTTGCATTTAAAGTAACTTCTTAAGGCTTCTCTGGATCCAACCTTGAGGGTTGAGCAAAGGTGGAGTGAGTAAAGGGGAACATAAACTCATGTAGTTCAGTTTGTTGCTCTTTGAAAGCCTTACCGCTTGTTAGGTTTTTATTTTACTTATGTTCGCTTGTTGTCCTTTTCAGCATTTGAACTGAGACTGTGTGTGTGTGTGACTGTATTTGTGTTTTGCCTTTGCCTTTTAAGTGTTAATTTGCAGGGCGATAAATTTCAAGTGCATTGACAGCTTTTATTTTTACGACACAAAAGTAAGAGAGACACCGACAACTATGACCAGCTGTGTATCGCATCCCATTGGATGGAATTGGAATTGGTTTTGGGAAAGAAGCTGGGTTAGGAGGAGGGGAGGGTATTCGGTGTAGGTGTATTCTACTCGTGCGATTCGTACAGTTCGGTTTTGAAGCCATAAATCTATGTATTTGCATTCGGCTGGCTGTTATCGCCGCTTTGCATAAGGAAATTGTTCTTTGTTGTCTTGGTTTGCTCTGTGCCATACCGTTGACTTGTCTTATTGTCTGATTGTTTGTTTGCTTCTCCTTCCCCCTCTCCAGCAATCACACTGCCACTCCTACCTATTTTTGTGCTCTCTCAATCCGATATCCGTTTTAATAACTCTAAGCAAAAGTAAACAACAACAGCAACTAAAAAACCGTAATAACAATAATAATAATAATGGCTAAAAACAAAACCAGGACAGGTCATAAAATTCACTTGAAATTGAAGTTCAATTCAGATGCAGCAAAAGAGAGAAAGACACACACACACACACACACACACAGAAATATGAAAAGGAAATGTTAATTGAAAATTTTTGATAAAAATCATTAATTTACTGTGAGAAGTTTCCAACAGGATTCCATTCAAGTTAGTTTGCTAATGCTAATCAAGTTATTAAGCTGACAAGGTTTAATCGATTCAGCCATAGAGTCTACTGCTTTTCTTTTCAATAAGGGAACACAAACTTATTTCCAATGAAAGTCTGAATTTACTTTTTGATTAAGTACCAGCCTATGATGAGAGCCTATAAGAAATTTAATTTCCCCTTAGATTATTTTACTTAATTTCTGTGTTGGCCCTCGTAAACAAAAAAAAAACAACAAACAAAAAATACCTAAATCATATGCATAAATCTGCAAAATTGTCTGAAATATTAGAATGAAAGTAATGCCACACCTAAATGTCAGGTTGTTATTTGTTTTTCTATCCCTCTCTCTCTCTCTCTCTCTCTCTCTCTCAATTTCTCTATATCTATCCCTATCTTTAGCCATATTTCTCCCTCTGACTGAATTGACAGGCCGTTTGAAGTGCACATTAGTTGTGGTTTTCGCATGCATAATAATAAAACATACAAATATGTGTGTGTAAGTGGGTGGATGATTGTCTGTGTATGAGAACAATAAAAATACCCTTCTGTATCTATTTTTCCCATAATATCGTTTTCAAAATTTAAAATGTATTCTTAATAAGAATAATTTTAAGCAGTTTTTGAGTTTTCCAAACTATGGTTCAATATTTATCTGGCATCATTTTGTAATTAAACCAATTCGAAATGCTTTAGTTTTGAGAAAGAATTTACCAAATATTCAACTAATCCAATTTCTCAACATTTACTCAAAAAAAAAAGGGAATCATGACATGTAATGAGCATAACTTCATTAGCTGCAAAATCAATCGGAAGGTATCTTTGTATACCCTTAGTTTGGCACTATGTCTAATAACTAAGAGGCGGTGACGGAGGGGCGCAGGGGGTATAGAAACTAAAACAAAAACGAAAAGCGATAAATACGAAATGTGTGGGTAGCGAAAAGCAAAGCGGAAGTTTATGTGGCGGCACAGCGTCGCATAATGTCGGCCGATTTCAGCATAAAAACACACAACAAGACCAAAAACAAAACGACAAATGCAAACACGCACACACACACACACCACCTCTCCCCCTTGCACACACAATCATACGCAGGCACTGGCAAAGGCAAACACACAAATAGGGCCAAGTGAGCCACTTAATTTCGAAATTGAAATGTGTGTCTCTCTGTCCCGTTATCCGTTTTTCCTGCCAGCTATAACTGTACCTACATATACATATACATATGTATGTATATGTATGTATGTATTGTATACACTTGGCGAAAGACAAGCCCAATGAATGATTAGATAATAACTTCACTACATATTTTTCAAGATTTTATTTGACATTTATGTTCCATAAAAACTCTTCATCATATATTTTCAGTGGCCTAGAACTGTAACAGAAAAACCAAACCGAAACGAAATACTATTTTCAGAAAATATTATTCACAATATCTGTTTTGTTTGAACTTTAGAAACTATTATTTTCAAAATTTTGGATCAAATGAGAAAAACTGTTTTCGATTCTCTTACAAATAGTTTGAGGTTTCCTTTGTCAATATTTAATTGGTTTCCATTAACGGTTCTTCTAAGCTAAAATGTTAAATGGTTTCCCTTTGTTGTGTGAATATATTTTCAGAGTGTACTTGCATGTATTAATATGTGTAAGTGTGTGTGTGTGTGCATATTTGTATAAATGTGTGTGTATGTGTTGGAGCCTGTTTAAGTGTTATTAGCGCTTACATGTGTTTCCTTCCACAATCCTACCAAAAGACGACCCTTCTCTTTGTACAATGCGAAACAGCCACCCAAAACAATTTCAATTTCGCTGCGCTTATGCTATTGTGTGTACTTGTGTGTGTGTGTGTGTGTGTGTGCGTGTAAGTGGGTGTGTGTGAACATAATTATAATTAATATCATCTCAATTAACCGCAAACAAGCAGTTAATTTGTACATAGCAGAAACTTTTCTTTGATCTAGCAATACTTGCCTCAATTGTCTGCCTAAATGGAAAACGAGTTCTTCGGATTGGAAAGGCCCACAAAGGGAAGGGGGTAGATGGGTAAAACCGTTAGCATCCAACGATTATCCATTTCGCACCATTTGGCGGCCAATATCCGGCCACCAAAAAATGAATATACTAAGAATGCGAAATCACAATGCAAAATTGAAATTGTGCAAAAGTGTCAACAACAAAGTTTTCTCAATGGCTGCTAGCCATTCAGCCAGTCGGCAATCATTCACTCAATCAATCAATGAACTACTTCTAGAAGAATCAGTGAAGCTATGCAAATTTTCTTCGACTAAAACGTTTTCAGCAACTTTTCAGATGGGCAAATACTCTTTAACAGGTCTGACAGTTAGTCTGTCATACTAAAGTACACATGCAAGTGAGAAATAGAAATACTTTTTCCAGCATAATCTTAATGTTTTGAAACAGTTTAGTTATACGGTTTGAGAACTTTGAACTTTTGTTTTACAAACGATTCGATTTATACAATCTTTAAAGATAAATGACATAGTTATTTTATTTGTGGCCTAAAGATGACAGTATCAGGCAAAGTGGAAATGATTTGCCTTGGGTTTTTTTTTTAGCTCTTTATCCCATCATTTTTATCAACAGCGTTTCGCTGCTTTGGCTTGTCTTTTTTAGTTGGTTTTCTAGTCATTTTCCTTTTCTTTTTCCACTAACCCCACGACATTATTCATTATATTTGCAATAATATTTCTACTCTATCATAATTCAAAGCTGGCACATTGCTTCACCCTAACCGCTCTATTTTTCTCTTTCTTCAATTGGTTCGCACTTGTCAACATATTTTTTACCCGGATAAGCGTTTCTCTCGCTCTCTCTCTCTCTCTCTCTCTTTCTCTATTGAAATATGCCTTTTCAATAAGAAGAAAATGCAATAGAGAAAGAGAGAGAGAGATAAATAGAAAAAAAATCCGAGAAAATAAGTAAATGTTGAAAAAAAAACCTGTCAAATCGAAACGCAAATTTCAATTTGAAATGCAACCTTTCAGCGGCATCCTGATGGCCATCCTAAGCATCATCATGCCCATCATCCACATCATTCGACGTTGTTGTCGTTGTTCCTAGCTATCTAAGCTGGCCGCACTTAAGTCTGACCGCCGTTCGATGCTCTTCGAGTGTTTCACGCCTCTGCATAATTTAGCCAGCTCAGCTTCGATACGATTCGATTTGGTTTTCCTTCTTGCCATGAACACCACCATTACCACCATTACCAACGCTACCACCACCAACATCAGCACCACCGACACCACCTTTTTTAACATTAATATTGAATTTGTACAATAATCCTTTTTATGTATCCCTACAATGAGCGTTAAGTGCGGCCAGGGCAAGACCAGGACTCGTGCTGCACTCCTTTATGACCAGCTCAGGGGCCAAGCACGAAATGCATTTCCTTCTCACACCTCTCACAGTTCGGCTCCCCTCTCCCTTCTCCCCACTCTTCATCTATGTACCTATTGACCAACTGGTATGGCAATCGGGGAATACAGACGATACGCAATGGTTTGCATTATCTTTGGGATTATCAAATTTTTTACATATTTAGAGATTTTTTCACATAACCCTTTCCTGTATGTTTTTTTTATAAAACTAAGATTAAAATTTTCATAATATTTTGATCCAGTTGAAACCAAAATTACCTTTCTTTGTCTCTCAAAATGATCATCGTATATTTTATGTCTTATTACTGTCAGTTGCAAACTCATTTTTTAAGTCAAGCAAAAGCGTCAGGCTTAATACACAAAAGCATTCCGAGAGTTTTCAATCTCAGAAATTGTTGAAAAAACGAATTTCCGAATAAAGTGAAATTCCTTGGTAATCCACGAAATATACTTGACCTAAAACAGTAGGGTATAGAAGGGGTCTGCTTGCAGGTCCTGGAGATCTGTTGCACCACATTCTCATGCCTCTCGCACTGTGGCACTACCCGTTGTCGTGTATACTTTTTTTATGGCCATCATTTCTTTTCGTGGCAGTCTTTGATTATGGAATTGCAGCACTTAAAGTGTTGCAAGAGCCACAGCACTGCTGTAGCAGTTCCTTTTTAGCAACTTTGCTTCATCGCATTGCATCGCATCGTTTGGCTTTGCTTTATTCGGTCTCAGAGATTCCATTTTCTTCCCTCTATTGCTTTTCTTTTTCGCTTTTGGGTGGCAATTTTTGTAATGGAATTGCGTTTGGCGCATTTCATTTTACTTTTACTTCACTTTTGCGTTATTGATAGTCACCGTGGCATCATTTGAAAATAATTTGGTTTTAGTTTGTTGTAGTAAAGGAGGGAAAGGAGGAGGAGAAGGAGGTAAAGTTTAGTTTTTGATTCACCGTGGCGTAAAATTCCCAACATCCCGGTTACCCACATGCCCACTAATTATGTTAAATACTCAAGTTGCAATTTCAGCTCAACTCGCAAAGTAGACTAAGGTGCGCGGCATGAGCCAGCGGGAGAGGGGCTAGGAGGGCACGTCACTGCAAGTGGGCGGTGGTTCAAAAGCGCAACCAGGCGCAACGTAGACACCCCGCCTGCCATTTAGTTTAGAGCCAAAGAGTAAAACAAACGCAAAATGCCTAAACCTTCAATTAGAGCTGCCTCTCTGCAGCAGCAACTGCGGCTGCGGCTTCCAATGCCATTCGCATGCCCCGATGATTTTGAGGTCGCCGTTCCTCTAATTGGGTGCACATACATACATACCAGAGCAAGGCGTCGCTAAGCACAGTAGAGAGAGACAGAGGGGTAGAAGCGTAGTCGTTTTGCAGCAAACTAGACTAATAAAAATATCAAAGAAGCTAACTTCGGCAATGCCGAAGTTTATATACCCTTGCAGTCCTTGGCAATAATTTTTTTACATTTTGAAATTTCTTTCCTTGCAACTCAATTCATCAACACACAAACAAAACATTCAAATTATTTCTCTCTTTACTACAAATTTTTAAGCAAAGCACAACACGCATACACATACATACATACGTGTAGCGCTGCGTCTGTGTGTGCGTATGCATGTGCTCTGTTTGATTTGCTGATGACGTAGAACCGATTTGTATTGACTGTAACTTGTGTTCTATTTATCCGATCAAACTCAAATTTTGGGATCTGAGATTTTATATCAAATTCTATTACATTGGTAAATTTCATGGGGATACTCCAATTTTTGCAAAAATTTTTGTTCTAGAGCTATATGATATAGTAGTCCGATCCTGACAATTTTCATACTCTATTATCTCCCGGCTAAAAGTAGCTCAAATATGAAATTTCATTCCGATAGCTCTTAAGATGACAGCGTGAAGTTGATTTGCACAGACGGACGGACGGACGGACGGACGGACGGACGGACGGACGGACGGACGGACGGACGGACGGACAGACGGACATGGCTATATCGACTCAGCTTCTCATGCTGATCAAGAATATATATACTTTATGGGGTCGGAAACGTCTCCTTCTGTGCGTTACAAACATCTGACCAATTTTATAATACCCTCTGCAAGGGTATAATTATATGCCACACAACTCAAGTCAAAGCTACATCTTTGGGTTGCCCTTTTGGAAAAAACCAGCCACCCTGCTTCAATTTAAACTCAAGATTCTGTAATCTGCTTTCAAGATTTGTCGATATGAAAAAAAGTAACAAAGTTTGGGGCTAAACTGGTTCCTTCTTCAGCCTCATTAAGGGATTAAAGGTTAGCGATTAAGGTTGCAGTTAAGTAAATAAGAGATAACTGTCAAAGAAATGGTTTTCATACTTTTAAAATGTGATAAATAAGCAAATAGAAACAAAGTCTATTGTAATATCAAATTCACCAGCGAAACCATTACATTAAAGTGTTGGTATTAGTAATTTGTTGGTTAACTTTTGGCCAAGCGAATGGATAATAACATTATAAGATGCCGAAACATAAATCGTAAAGCATAATCTGCCATGTTTACAACAACTTTTTTAGAAAATTTAAATATGTATTTGTTTTAATAAACCTTGTAGTAATACGAAAGTGATAATTCAAATGGATATACCCTCTTGCCGACTACATGTACAGGGTATAGAAGAGTTAATAATCATATCACTTGTATATAATTGGGAGGTTTTTGGTTTTTATAATTAGTTTTCGAAACTCAGTCATTTTATTTAGTTTAGTCTGCCTTTCATTGACTCACTTATGGACTTTTCTAAGGCCAACTTTGTTTGAAATCTCAATGAAAAAAACTAGGTTTTTTTTCAAACTCCTACTCTATTATATATATATATTATATTATTTTGTCCGATTTCTCATGTTTTATTTATTTTTTGTTTGTTTTGTTGTAGATTCCTCAAATTATAATGCTGACATTCGATGGAGCTGTCAATTTGAATAACTATGATCATTATCAGAAAATTTTCAATGGCAAACGCAAGAATCCCAATGGATGTTTAATTCGTGGCACTTTCTTCTTGTCCCATGAATACAGGTAAGCCGAAATGATAAATGGAATTAAGGTTGAAATAAGATGTCAGAGATGAATATACAGATAGCACAGACAATGAAAAGTAGTAGAGGAACATGGCTTTCTCTACCATACAACAAAGTACAATATAATATTACGCATACGCCATGTGTGTGTGTGTGTGTGGGTGTGCGTGCTTGTGTGTGCTGCTCCTGTTTGGGTGGTGATGGTGGTGGTTTGAACGTCTTGCTCATTATCATCATCATCATTATCATCAGAAAGTAGTGCAGTTTCGACTACTCTTCAACTTTATGGCCAGAAAGTCAAGTGAAGTCTGTTTGTTGGGGGCACAAAATGGCAGACAAAGTTTTTGTGCAAAATACTTGTCACATACTTGGCCCAGAAACCAATCCTTCTCCTCTTTATACATATAAATATATATATATATGTATTTATGTATACATACCCACTTGCCATACGTCAGTCAAGTGAACTCTTGTCTTCGTGCTGTACTCTGTGAGCTGCTCTACTAATTGTTGTTGATAAATTGGGGCTGACAAAGTTATGTCAACTGCAAAATGAATTTTCGCCAAAAATATATATGAACTACACATTTTGACAGACTTATAAAAACGACACATCCACATAACACACAACGACACACACACCAAAAGACACAACAAAGTAAAGAAGATGCTGCTTCTGATGATGATAATGATGTTGGTGATAAAGATGATGATGATGATGATGATGATGCAACAAACAAAAAAATAAACGTACAGCAAATGCAAAAGAATATAAAGCGGTAGTCGTAGATATAGATACTGGCAACGGAACGTCACAACGGCAACTGCATTTCTATCATGATGTTCAGGAGAATGAGACAACAGTGGGTCTAGTAGATAGAGACATACAAAGGATCACTGAAATACTAGAAAATATATGTACACTTTAGGTACACTTAAGTGAAAAGCCAAGGCAAAAGTAAGGGACAGAAGTCATTCTTACTTATTATAGATAATTTCTTAATATACAAAAAGATTATATATTTATTTTCTATTCACAAACCCATTGTGCAAACCAAAGGCGGGTAAGCCAATGGGAAGAAATGAAGAAAAAATAAACGAAGAAAAATGTGAAAAATCTTTTTCGAAAAGAAAGAGAACAACAAGTGAGCAACAAGAACTAAGTGAGCGGCAACAGTCAAAAAATTTGCGAACAGAGCCCGTGAATGGCAAAAATCCTGAGTGAAGTTTAAAAGCTTTCTTCCACTTTCCAAAAGAGGTGGTGGGCAATGGGCGGCCAATGTGCTGATGATGATGATGAGTGAGAACGAGGCGAATAGGTAGGGTTTGAGAGTGACGATGTGGTAGTATAGAAGGGATAGTGGAGACAGTTTTCAAGTTGAATTGAAATGCGCTGAATGGCAGTAATTGCCTGAATATGTTACACATGCACGCACACACACAAACACACACATGAATGCCCTAATATATGTGCAAAAGAAAGAGAGCGAGAGAGAGAGAGAGGGAAAGAGATGCACAGCAAATGCTCTGTTGTATGTAGACTTTTTTTTGGGCAAATCATTTTTATGCTTTTGCCTTGAAGATAAATAAGTACGTAAGAGAGAGAGACACACTTTTCATTTTTTTCTTCTGTTGTCTACCCCTTTCCCTGCCCCACGTATCCATAAATAGTGGTAAACTGCAACTTGCCACAAGAACCTCTGACGACGTTTGCTGCCGCCTTCACATGGCTACCCTCTTACTTCGTCTCTCTCTCACTGTCGGCTGCTCTTTAGTGCGGAAATGATTTAATGCGCTTCACAACTCTCTAGCTCCAGCTTCAGCTTTAGCTTATTTTGTTAAGATTTTTCTTTGCTGATGATTTTGATTTGGCATGCACAGAGATGATGCAACAAGAGAGAGAGTGAGGAGATCTAGTGTGGCTGCTGCCAAGTTACTGCCGCAAAGTATGGAAACGAATACAATATTTTCACTTTACTCCTGCTATATTCCCACACACACACACACATCTACCTAAGAACTGGGTATGCTCAGATTACCAAAATGTTTGCAAACTAGCAAAAGAATTCATCATAATCTAAGAAAAAGAAAGTCGGAAACAAAATGTTTTAAAATCATATCAAAAAAATCCACTTATTCATTCTATATTCAAAACTTGTGTGTTTGGATTCCAAATTCTCTCGACAATCCACCTAATTAAGATATGTCACTAAACTAAAGTAACTAACTTATACAGGATAAACTAAAGTCGATATACTGATACATTATTTTTTCTTCTTCGTTCATGCTTTTAGTTTACGGCCGCTGAGGCAATTAGTTTTTGTCAGGGTCTAGTTTTTTGTTTCGGTTTTTATGTTTTTTGGGTTCTTTGGTTATTCTTTTCCTTTTCGCCTTCTTTTGTTTTTTTTTTTTTTTTTTTTGTCTTTATGGCCTTCTGTGTCATTTATGAATGACATTGGCGGTAGATTTACGTGATATTCAGCCAACTAAAAGTCAATAAATTAGACATTATAGTGCTAGGATACTGAACATGAAACCAAAGTCAATTGACTTATTGAAAATAGTAAAGTCTATTAAAATTTTTGAAAGCTTTTCTTGGTGTGAATCGATTGGTCAGGAAATATAAATATATATAGCTGAAGGCTCCATAATTTGTCATACCAAAATATTTTAATACTATCAATAAGGCATAAACAATCAATAGAGTATAGGAAATAATTTTTCGCGCCCAAAGCCCATACAAATATACATACTATTTATGACTTAAAATGGTGTTCCCTTATATAAGCATTTGATTCCTTACAATATAAATGGCAATGCTTGTAATTAATTTTATCTAAAATTTTCTAACTAATTCTTCTTAATTGTTAGCCCAGTTGCTTAGAAAAGACATTTTACTTTCGCCCGAAAATTGTTATGACCAGCACGTAGAAGAGTTAACTGCTGACTCAAAGCCCAAAATGAAACAGAGTGAGAAAGGGAGAGGCAAGATATTCGCCAAAAACTAAGGAGTTTGCTATTTATACGCCAAAATGTCACTGATAACGAACTTTCTTCTGTTGAAGCTGCTGCGGCTGCGGCTAAGAAAACAATCAGACAATTGCCACAGGACTTTGTACACTTTTAGTGACTGCAGGCTAACTTGGCTCACTCTTAAAGAGCGAGATGGCAACTAAGACCAAAAACGAGGGCCAAACAGAAAGAGAACGAGAGAGAAACTAAAGACAATGCTGTTCATTTGTATTTGGCTTTGGCAAACTGGCAAAAACGAAAAGAAAAAGTTAAGCAACACAAAGAACCAAAAAAACACACACACACCCATAAAACGAAACTTAAGCCATGCTGCTAAATTCTTTTACACCCTATAAAATTAAATAAATTAAAAAGCGAAATGAAACTAAACCCAAAATCCCCAAAAAACAATTTATATAATAATATTTCATTTAAAAAATGTGAAACGTTTATGAAAAGACAAATAAAGATTCTGATTATATGACAGAATTTGGGTTAAGTATTTGCACCGATTCCTACGTTATCTTTTGTTCAGACTTTGAATCTTTATTAAACGATGTTGCCAAGTTTGATAGAAGATTACATTATGCTATGATTATAAGTTTCATTTGGTTTCCTATATAGAAAAAATGTTCTGTTAAAAAGAGATTTAGTTTTGCAAGTAGTGAAACTTTTTAAAAGCTACCATAAAATCGTAAAATAATATTTTGAAAACAAACTTGTCAAAATCATAATCCAAATTAAGGATTAACCATAAAGTACGAAATAAAAAATACTATCATGTATTCTGCATAAGTAGTCAATGTGGTTTTGCTATCTTGAAACTTGTGGTCAAAGTAAATACACTCCAAATGGAAAGGGTGCAACAGCAATAATAATAAAAAAAAAAAAAAAACTGTATAAGAACAATGTTAGAAGAGCAAACTTTTTGCGCAGCATTTTAATTGCACGCAAAAACTTTTAACTAACTAACAAGCCGAAAACTAGGCAACACCTCAGTGAACACACACACACACTCACCCACACACACACACACACACACACACACACACACACAGAGAGAGACAGACAGAAAGAGAGAACTAAACAAAAGCGCCTTTCTTTCAGTGGAAAGGAAGTTAGCCGAAATCTAATTTCAAACATTTACGTTTTAATTTTACTTGTTAACAATATAGTAAAACCCAAAAAAAAATTATGGGAAAAAAGGAGGCAACTTCAATTACCACAAAAATCTTTGGCAAGACAAAGGCAAAAAAGGTTAAGGGGTCGATAGACCCCGACAGTTAATATGAATAAACATGAGTAGTGCACATTACTGGCAACGCCTTCTGGTCTCTTTTACGCACTTTTGAACTCTCTATCTCAAGTTTTTTCTTGGAAGAATTGAGTTCACGCTGCACTAAAACAATGATAGAATAAAAAAAAAAAACACACACACACACAAGGATAACAAAACAGAATTGTTGAGAATGCAAAACTACTTCTCTTTCACTCCGCTCATTAAGATTCACTCTCATTCTTCATATTGGTCGTTCACTCACCTGGTCATACTTGGCCCAGCTGCCCAGTTGAAAGATTCATTCCGAAAACTTATTGTTGAGCGCAGCATCTGGTTTAACTGTGCAATTATTTATTTTAAATAGTTTTCCTTCATTCTGCCGCATTGTTTGGCAAATGAGAGAGAGTTCTCAAGTAGAAATGCAAGAAGCAGATTGAGAAAATTAAAAACTCAGTCAAGTGTTTGCATACACAGATGTTTAACAAAAGCAAAACAAAACTTAATAACCAAATACCCAGTAAAAGAAAAAAAAAATGTAACATGCAAGCTCGAATCTCAATCTCAACAAACCTTCGAACCCAAAAACAACTTCAAATAGAGCCAAACCGAGGACACTATTCACTGTAGATCCTGGCCTCATTATACTCAACAAATTAGCTATATGCTGTACCAACACACAACAGATTAAACTATCGTATGCATATGGGCAATTTAATTTTCATTTCCATTTATTTATTTGTTAGTCAACTCAATTTGAACTTGCCCGGGTAAATAGAAAGCGAGAGAGAGAGAGAGAGAGTGTGTTAGGTAAGTAGATTGAAGTTTTTAGCAAGAATATCTTTGAATATGTGCCATATGCAGGTGTGAATTTATACTTAAAGACCATCGTACTGATGCTCATTGTCGAAGCCATTAGCATTGCAAATGACATTAAATGTAATCACCGTGTGCAATTGCAATCACACAATCAAAATCAAAATCATTTCCTTATTGCATATTTTATGCAATAAATATGCAAATCCTTAAGAGCCACTCTCCAGATATCGAGGGAGAGAGACAGAGATAGAGATAGAGAGAGAGAGAGAGAGTTTAAGGCTAATGTTAATGCTAATACTCACTTCTCCTGCTGGATTTAGCTATTTTGGGTCTATTGGGCAACATGTCACATGTCGTCGATTAGGCGTGGCATTTATAATGTAATCAATAAAACGCCCAGCACTTCAAATGCAGTTAAACTAAGCCCCCGCAAAGCCAAAATTGAGGGCCAACATTTACCACCAAAGGGCAGTAGCAGCAGGGCAAATCAGTATTGATTGCATTTCATTAACCATGTGTTTAACATGTGCCCATTGAGCCAACTTCTTCCCCTTCGCTCTCTCTCTTGATTCTGTGTATCGAAACGACAGGGCACATTTAAAAAATGGAACTTTGCCATTGCTTTTGCCAATCTGCCAAACGAAAAAAGCAAAAATGAAAGCAAAAAAAATCTAAACCAAGATGAAAATCTGTTTAACAACCTTGTCGCTACTTGTTAGCGGCTAAACACAACTTTGATGTTCAAAATTCTAAGTAGCTGCGGGCTCAACACACGCGCCCACACACACACAAACACACACACACACCACAACCAAGAAGAGCAACAAAACTCAAAGTAAAAAAAAAACAGAGCCAAAAAAGTTGATATTAATATCGCTGAACAGCAGCAGCAGCCAGCAAAAACGGTGGCTAAACCTAAAAACCTATGCCTAACCCCTACCAAAAAAACCACCTGACAAACTCACCATGCTGTGACATGGTCTTAGGCTTGTCCTTTGCCCATATATGATAATAAGTTGCCGACAATGGGACAATTTATGCATTTTGTCATATTAATTTGGGTCAGGTTGGCAAAGGGAAAGCAATAAAGCAAACGTTTTTCATATTTACATTCTAAAAGTAAATATTATGATGGAATGTAAGGTTTTAGTTTATTGGAAGCTGAATCTATCATAGGACTGTGAAATGGGGGAACTTTGCCCCTTAAAATATGCAATAAGCTGAAAAAGTATTCATTATTAGCAACAAATGAATAACTTTTCGTATGCCTCGTTACTTAAAAATTAAAAAATGATAATGTTTGCTTTGAGGATTTTTGTTTATCTATCGAATAGTCCTCTTTATCTTTCAACTGCTTGTTGCATACTTTTGGGAGCAAATTTCGTCATTTGAGAATTAGAATTGTTTAATCTAAGGTCTATCGATTTCTAGAGCTTTCTTGCCTTTAAAATGGGTTATTTATAACTCTCGAAATGAGTTTTCACTTTTATTGCCACTGTACACCCAGTGAACTTACTCTGGCCACAACTCTCGCTTTTATTTACATATATACTCTACCTTGAATTGAGGTTCTGGTGGTGGGTTCAAAATAGGTTGAAGACCTGCACAAAGAACGCCGCAAGGACGCAGAACACGGCCGGACAGGACAGCACAGGACAGCTGCTTAGGCAAATACTTATAAAATATGAAAATTTTCTATGCCTAACAGCCTTGACGCGAAACGAAGCGACGCGTCGCGTCTCGAAACCGCCGTTGATGTTGTTGATGTTGATGTTGATGTTGATGTTGATGCTGATGTTGATGTTAATGCGGTAACGCTAGCTTCTCTTACCCCTCGCTTTCGGTCAACCATCTTTACATGCACACTTGTTCTGGTCCGTACCTAGAGAGTCATGTTGTTGCCTTGAAAAAAACTTTTTAAATGACCTGAACAACTTTTGAGCAGCTGTCTGCCAACGATGATGCCAGCCGCCAGTTGCCAGTTCGCCGCCATACGCCATCCACCATCCACCATCCGCCATCCGCTGGCTGTTGGCTGCCAGCCGCCAGCCACGTTGCAACTTTAAAAGTTTGCCTGCGCGTATAAGAAGAAGAGATAAAACTAAAAGTAAATGCTCTCCTTCACTCCAACTCTCAGAAAGTATAACTTTCCTACTGTCATTTATGCATATTTCACTTTAATTTGCTTAAACTGTTCCGTTTCCCTTTAGCTTTTATGTGGTAAATGTTATGTGCGAACATTACGTATATGCCATGTTACCGTTGAATCGAAATAACAAATTCTTCGATTTTGAGATTTCTCACTCTTAGGCAAATTCCCTTATCTCTTAAATGTTTTCCTAATAATATCTAAATTCATGCTAGTTCGAATTTTGCAATCTTCTTAATGTGCTGGCTTCTCATTTTCTTCTCACTGGCATTGCACCCTGCATAGGAATAATTGCCAGCCGCAACTACATAGATAAAGTCTTTGGAAAGAGGTAGCAATTTCTTTTTCTATTTTCATTCTTTCAGTTTTTTTTTTTTTTGCTTTGCTTTGATTTAGTCTTGCTTTCTCTTTTTTTTCTCTTTTGGTGTAAATTGTTGCTATAGCCTCATGTTGTCGGCTACGATAAAGATGATGATGATGATAGGATAGGAGGGGGGCTTGAGGTCTCTTTTGGTACAGAACATGGACCATGCCTAGCATAGTGCATACCACTACTGTCAGATGTGATGATACTGATGCTGATGCTGATGATGACAATGTCGTTGATGTGAAATAAAGATAACGACAACGTTGACAATGACTATGACAACAACCCAACGACACTTTAACAGCTCTTGCAGGTGACTGCTTCTTTTTCTTCTCGACCATCTCTACCGCTTTTACTCTCCTTGTCTCTCTCTCTCTCTCTTTCCTGTGCTTGTCCTTCTTTATTTGTTCGTGTGGGTGGCAAAGAGTTTTTAGAGTATATTGGATATCTAGAAGACCTTTTATTAAATGAACTAGTTCTAAATGCAAACCAATTATTCTGTATTATTTTTAGACTCAATATTGTATGAGTCTGTTTCTTTTATTATCAGTTCACCAAATTGATCTGTAAAAGTTTTTATAAGAGAAAGTTTGCCACATATAAGACTTTCTTAATCTTTTTTTCAGTCTACTTTAGTTTTCGTTCTGATCACAAAGATATGGAATATATTTTCTGTTGTGCTATTTCTTAACACTGCCAGTAGCAAAGGGAAATATCTAAAGTAAAAAGATCTGCATCACTTAAAGAGTAAAAAAACTAATTGCAAGTCCTTTAACATTGTCAAGGATATTCAAATAACCGGAATGCCTAAACAGCCTGACTAACTGCATACATATATCCATATTTATATGTATATAGCTGCCATAAAAGCTCTCGACAAAATTTTCAAGTATTCTGCACTAGACCTTGTTTGTTCTACTGGTTTTTTCTGTACCTCGCCCCCACGTTTCAAGTGTGTGTACGTGTGTGTATACTTTTTTTAGTTGTCTGCTTTTATTAGTCATTCTTGTAATCACTGCCACACCCACAATTCAACCCCCATGCCTTTGGCATGTCGCTCTTTTCGTCTCACTCTTGCTCTCCCCCTCTCTCTGCGTGTGTGTGTGTGTTGGCCATCAGTTTGGTTGACTGTTATAGCTTAACTGGTGTTGATAATAACGATGATCATGGCCAAGAACCCAACGACCAGAACAAGAATCCACAAAACGGATGCCAAAGGGGTAAGTGGGTATGGGTAAGCCAGCAAGTTAGTTGGCCATAATTTTGTCATCCCTTTTCCCATACCCATGTGAAAACGAAAAAAACAAGCAACCAGTTATACCAATCGACCTGCTCCTTTGCATACGTTTTTTTCTGATTTTTTTGGTTCTTCTTCTTGTTTCTTTTAGTCTTGTCGAAGAATTTTATTAAAAAAAAATATAAGGGAATTCGAAGAGATTGAGGGAAAGGAATAAGTAGAAGGGTACAGAAGAATTGTTGTTTTTATGCCTTTTACCAAAGTCAGAAGCGAGCTCGTTAGGCTTGGTCATGACACATAGACACACACACACACACACACACACACACACATAAATATAGATGTACATATGTGTCCTACATCGTCCTCCCATGCAAATTAAGTTAGTTTTTGGTGCAAGGCATAATAAAAACAAAAAGCTCATTTCTAAGGCAAAATCTAAACTGGTCGACGATGCAAGCAACATCAGAAACAGCAGCAGCAACAAAAACAACAACAGCAACAACGTCAGCAGCAGCAGGAATAGCCAACAACAACAAAGAAGAACCTGTAGATTTGGCTTTTAAAAGCACATTAAAAGAAATTGCTGCCAGCTGACAGAGAGAGAGTGAGTGAGAGCTATGTGGAAAAGCATTGCATACTTTTAGGCGCACCAAGCCATGCTAGAGTACTAAATGTGTATGTGTGAATGTTTGTGTGTGTGGTGTGTATGGATTTTTTGTTACGATGCGTAAAAGCCAACCGATTTCCATTTCCTACTGATTCCACTCCTTCATTTCACTTCTTGGCGATGCAACAATTTCACTTTGATCTCCCATCTGAGAACAAGTTCGTTTTCAATATATTGATGGAATTATACTTACATCATCTCGAGATGATCGTTATAAGATTCAAATTGTTTGATTTGTTATTCTTCAATTCCATTTTATAAGTTTTTAATCTCTTTGTTTTGTTGTTATTTGCGTCCAATTCACTGACACAAAGCAAATGAAATTAATGGCGAAACAAGTGATTATAGCATACTTATGGGAGCACATTCTACATGCAAATTCCCTCTTTTTTCGTAAATTTTTTGCTTTTTTTGCTAACAAAAACAACCAAGTAAACTGCACCTAAGCCAAAGCTTTTTTATATGTATATTTCTCTTGTTCTTCTGAGTTATACACTAATCCGCTTTTTTTATTTCTCTCATTTTTATATGTATGTATATACCTACATATATATATATTAGTGTGTATGTGTGTGCTTATGTGAATGAGTTTGTGTGTGTTGCCAAACTTTATTTTTGGAGCGTCCACAAAACTTAAGAGCTTTAAAAAACAGGCGAACAAAAAATGGAGGAAATTCAAGTTAAAAACTGAAGAAAAATTGTAATTGTAATTTTTTTGTGCATTTATTCACTGTGAAAGAAACGTGCCTGTGTTAGTGAGTGTGTGTAGGTGTGTTTTTTCGGGGAGCTCTTCAGGCGGGCGGTTTACGGGTGAACATTTCTAATCGTTGAGATTACATGTGTTTCTTCCTTTTTAAATGCAAATTGAACTTGTTAGCAGAGCCAAAACGAACAGAGGCCAAACCACTTAAGTGTGTGAGGTGGGCCAAGTTTATAGGGGTGTGTGTGTGTGTGTGTGTGTGTATTTATGTGTGTTAGAGGAAGAATATTTGTACGAAAGATTGAACGAATGTGTGTGTGTACTAAAGCAAAGAACTACTAAGGACTGAACAAATTCTAAATTGGAACTGAATTTCATTTTAAAAAGTATTCGAAAGTCTTAAAAAATTGTGATTAGTTTAGATTATATCAAATGTTAAATAATTGATTATTTTTAATTCTATTAATTATATTTTGAACTTCTTTTTAAGTATCTCATGGCTGGCTTTGACGAATTGCTTTCAAAATGGTTTGGTTTGATTTTCTTTTCTCATTTTTTCTTTTGGTTTTGTAATCCTTGGTAAATGGGTTTCGGGCAATAAAAATCTGCCACTCTTTACTAGCAAGTGGGCGTGACTTAAACAATGGCCAAAGCAGCGGCAGTAAAAACGAGACAGGAACAGGAATAAGGCAAGAAGTGAATTGCAGCATTTCCTTTTTTTCTTTCATTTCGTTTTCTGTTTTTGTTTTATTGTCTTTTGTTGGGGAGAGGAGGAAGAGGAGCGGTAGGCACACTCGCGACAAGGCCAAAAAGAAATTCATCAAATATGTCTGTGTATGCGAAAGGGAGACAACCTTATGACCCTGTTTTGTCAGTTATGTTTTTGAGGCAGATCTTTTGCCTCGCTTGGCAGTGTTAATTGCTGCTGACATTTGTCCGAGGACAAGAATAAGAAGCAGAGAATACAGAGAACGAACGAAAGAAAGAAAAAACTTAGATGATGGGCAACACGCATCTCTTGCCCTTTACCTAATATGTTTCCTAAGCCAGGGTTGTCAAGACATTTCGATTGGTTATTCCCTTAGTTTCATTCCATTGTTCCCCTCACCATGGAACGATTGTTATTGTGCTCGTTTTGCACTGCATTTGTATTAAAGTTAAGTTTTAGCCTCCCTGCACATCATTCGTTGTAAGCTTACAAAATACATTGTATAAACAATTTTGAAAATTTCGAATTTTTTGAAAAGTTTTGGCAACACTGTTTTGTTCGACCGTTGCCGCCTTGATGTGAAGGTATTCTTTTTTTGTCTTTTGGCCTTGGCTTTATGCAAGTGCAACTCAGTTGCTGCTGCTGCTGCTTCGGCTTCTTGGTCCAGCTGTTTGTCTAACAATTGAAATGTCATGCAATAAATCTACCTCACACACATAGACACACACACACATGAACAACCACATGCACAAAGGAAGAGCAGTAGGTAAAGACGAGAGAGCGAAGGAGGAGAAGAAAGTGGGATTGAGAGGCAGAGGGGATCGAAGGGAAGAACGGGGTCCCAACAGCTTTTCAACAACTTTTCACATTTCCACATTTTTGCATGAACTTTTTGACGATGTCAGAGATAGTTTCGCAAAAGGGAAAAGGGTTTGCGTCCGGGAGTGAGGAGTGAGTAGTTGGCACTAGATGTAGCCAGCTATATACATATGTAGGTAGGTAGGTAGGTAACCCTCGGGGAAAGAGGGCGCCAGCTGCATATGCAAGGGGTGTGGCATATGTATGGGCGAGAGAGACAGAGAAGGAGAGAGAGAGAGCGGGAGAGTTACTGCGCGCATCTGCCTACGGTCGGTGTGTTGGAAAAGTGCGTCAGCAGCAGTAGCATTCATTATTATTTTTCCGGGGCTAAAAAAAAAAAAACAAGAAAATAAAGTTTTGACTTTAGGGCGTAATTTCATTGCGAAATATTTGCGCATTTTGTTTGCCCACAACACACACACACACACACACACACACTCACACATAAATACAGTGAGGCAGAAATGTTTAATAAATATACATGAAAAGTTTACATTTTTATTTTGTTTAGTTTTTTTTTTTTTTTTTTTGCCTTTTATAATTTTATTTCCATGTTTTTACATTTCCTTTTTGCATGTCGTTTTTGGACACCAAAAAACTATGCATTATTTGTTCGCAGAAAATTTCCTACTTCTTGCCGTTCCACTCCCTTCCCTTTGGCTTTGCTTCCTTTATGTTTTTGCTTTTTTTTCTATTTTAAGAAATTATATTACACACACACACACAGAGAAATCTACAATTATGCCTGTTGCCTTAGACTTTTGCATAACTGGCTCATTTCTGGGTGTTGCATACTTTTAGGAGTAAAGTTTTTAACTTATTTTTTATCAGCTTTTGTTGAAACGAAATTTCCTTTGTTGCCAAGACAGACAGAGAGGGAGAGAAAGAGAGAACTTGTTTACATTATTTTATTCCACTTCTCTTTTCCAAAACGTTGCTTAACTTTCATCGGGAGAACAGAGGGATTTGGTATATGTTTCATATCGGTATTCCCAAAAATACACATCAAATGATTATTAATTGGTAGAAACTTCTGAATGATAAAGCAACACGTTTCATTTCGTTTCGTTCGTAAAAGACATTACCAAGCATAACTTAAATTACTTTGTTTCACTCCATAATTTCATGCAGTAGGTCAGATCTATGTCAATAGAAGTAACGTCTAATTGTAGTTCTGAAACGTGTTTCATGTTACCTTAATTCATGGCTAATTGTCGCTATTCTTAGATACCCCATTCGAAAGCCAACAAGGGCATTCCTTCAGTCGTAGTCAGTTGCCAAAACAATGCTTACCTATATGTACGTATCATCATCATTTGCTGGTTGGTTGTTTCCTCAAGCTCTTGTGTTTCACTTTGCATGTTTTGTTCTGTTTCGTTTCGTTTTCTGCAGTTGCAGTTTTTGTGTAGCATTTTTTTAATTGGCACAAAAAATACCTGAAGTGTGCATGTGGGAATGTTCATCATCGTCATCATCATCATCATCATGTCCATCAGTTAGTTTTGAATTTGAAGCGTTTCTTAGCTACCCCTACAGAATATGGCTATGGATGAGTGTACACACACATGTATTTGCTGTAGTTAGGGGGACTATCTTTGTATTTGTGCATCAGGTGTGAAAATTATTTGTTAACATTTTCTGGAGTAAACCCAACTTGAACATAACAAAATTTATATAATTTGAAGAACAATATATTTGCCTTGTTCACTTGGCAAAGAAACATCAGAACATATTTATATTTAGATTTAAAATTTATCATTATACAATTTAGCATAAAACTATTATTAACTATCCAAACTTATTTATTTCAGCAACTATCAACAGATTCAGCATCTGGCTTATGCTGGCCATGAAATTGCCACTGAAAGCATTTCACAACAGCAAGGACTTCAGGATAAGGGCTATGAGGAATGGGTTGGCGAAATGATTGGCATGCGTGAAATTCTCCATCACTTTTCCAATGTGTCCGTAAGCAATGTGGTTGGTATGCGTGCCCCATTCCTCAAGCCAGGACGCAACACGCAATACAAGGTGAGATGCCCAACAAACTGTTGCACGCAACAATGGTTAGTGGTTAGTTGTTGAATGGCATTAGCTAAATGTTTTCCAATTCCAATCTACTCAAAAATCCTGCCACTACGATGATTTTTCACCCAATATGAACATAAATTCATTAGAGCTAAACTCGTTTAAGAGCTTAAAATGAAAAACTTTCTTGAATATTATTAGCAACAAAGTATAACTGAACCTCTTATAGATGCATGTGAAAACGTATTCAACAAATTTACCAAATCCTTATGTGTCATTTCGAATGTATGGCGATTGAAATCACAGAGCATTTGGCAAAACCTTGGCAACCCCATCAAACCCTAGCCCGACACGTGCGTGCACACACTGAATGGGAAAGAGAGAGAGAGATAGAGAGACAAAGAGACAAAGAGGCATTGACACACATGCATATATGCAAATGTCTAGAGAGAAGCGAAAATGTCTACTTGACATGACATGACATCAATGTCACAACACATTTAACGGTTCAAGTGCGATGACTCTGAACCAAACCAAAGCATATCAAACACCAATCCTCCATCCGCCCCACAATGCCCTATTTTGCCCTCTCTCTCACCCACTTGCAACCTTTAGGCGGTGGCAACGACATCGGCAAACGACGTATCACCCGTTTAGCTGTTGAAAGCTATTTAAAATCATATCAATATCTGATCAGTTTACACAGTATAATGGGCTAAAATGTGTGCATTGATGTGTGTGTGTGTGTGACAGAATCACAATGGCTAAGTGTCTCTCTCCCTGTGTGTGAGTGCGTGGGTATTTGCCTTTGTATTGGGCCGTAAAGCTAATAAAATAATGATAATGATGAATGAGTTTTCAATTATTAGGATAGAGATTACATTGTATGTATAAATATTTTGCAATTAATCCATTAATGTAATTTTTTATACTTTCTCTTCTTAGGTATTGGAAGACTTTGGTTACATCTATGACAGTTCAATCACAGTGCCACCAGTTTCCGTCCCCGTTTGGCCCTACACACTGGACTATAAAATATCGCATGAATGCAAAAGCGGAACATGTCCATCCCGTACATTCCCCGGCGTTTGGGAAGTCCCATTGAATACCCATTATGTTGAGGGCTATGAGGGCGGACATTGCCCGTATTTGGATCAGTGTGTATTGCATAATTTGGACGAGAATGAGGTACTTGAATGGCTGCAAGAAGATTTCTCGCGTTATTATGAACAGAATAAGGCGCCATATATGATGCCATTCCATACAAATTGGTTCCAAACTAAACCATTGGAGAATGGTTTGCATAAATTCTTGGACTGGGCTCTCGAATTGTAAGTAAAATAAATCTAAAATCAATAATTAAAAACTAGTTAGCTGCTCAAAACGAAATATACATAGTTCGAAAGGCAGTGAAAAGATAGTTCTAATCTTACCAAGATAGACAACCACTTAAGGCTGACACTAGTTCATCACAATATGAAACCAGTTGAGGGAAACAATTTAAAATTCTGAAAACAAAGAATAATAAAAAGATTTTTATTATTAAAGTATAGGATATAGTTGTAAACTATTAACCTAACTATACTTTACAAGCACTGGCAACTAAGGCCTTCGGCTTAGACGAAAACCACATCCATACACTAGCCTGGGATTCGAACCCGGATCCTCGTTGTTCAGTTGACTAAATGACTGGGCCACTTAGACAACTCATCTAAAAAGAAATTTAATGCATTGCCAAGAAGTTAGAAACGACAATAAACATTAATAATTACAATATATTGAACTATATTTTTTAATCTTCTTTAGAGCTTTGAGCCAGTTTCAAACTAAGTCGTATCAAATTTTCAACAACAACAAATAAACAAAAAAAAAACAAAACCCCCGAAAAGTTTCAATTTGTTCTATGTGCTTGCTTGTTTGTTTGTTTGGTTGGTTGGTTGGTTGTTTGTTTGTCCTGTTCAACCGAATTCTGTTATCTGCGCACGGTTCCCAATTTTTCATAAATTTATTTCTTCTTTCTGACTGTTCCAATTTTTATTCTGTGTTTGTTGGTGTTTTCTTAATTGAAAGCCAACTTTCACCTCACCCATATATACACACACACTCAAACACACACACACACACACAGCTGGCATTTCCTGCAGTGCACTTCCGATTGCCGCTGGCAAGTTTTATATTTAATTAAAAAAAAAAAAATAACTCAAACTGAAGCCAACAAAAATAAAGGAGCAAGCAAGACAGTGATAGAGAGAGATGGATGGATGGATGGCTGGATGGATGTGAAGAGAAATTGACAATTGGTATAAAAATTGCTTGGCGGCAGCATTGGGCATATGTTGAGCCGTCAGGTTGATGCCAATCCCATGCCCACCCCGCCAACCGCCTTTTAGTCAGTCAACCACATGCTCAGCAGGCAAAAGGCAACGGACCGCCAAACCTTCGGAATCTCAGTGTACAGAATCAATCCCTCCTCATCTCTCACCCCGCCCTCTCCTTCTGGCACCCAATAATGATGATACTGCGGTCAGCGACGGAAGAAACAGTAAAAGCGAGAGGAGAAAAAAAATCGCATGTTTTAATGAGAAAAGTTTAATTTTGTTAAACTTTCATTTTGAAAAATATCAGTGCAGGCTGGCCTGCTCCAGGACCAGAACCAAGAACAGGCTCACTGAACAGGCAGGTCGTCCGTTAAACGCCAAAAAAAAAAAAAAACACACACACACACAAACGAAAAATTTGCTCTTAGTTTATCGACTTTCACATACCTCGTAGTAGTAGTAGGTGCCCTTTCTGTGTCCAGTGTTGGTAAGTCTTTAATGACTATGTGACACTAAAGTTAAAGAAGAAAGTAATTCGATTTTGATTTCGATTACTAAGGACTAGATAGACATATGTATATGAAAAATCCAAACAGTAAAGTGAAGAGGAAAATTAAGAAGGACCTAATTGCTCCAATAATCGAGTCGAATATACTCTCTCAACAGCCATTTTGTAGAGGGTATAAAGAGACAGGGAAAAGGAAGTGGGGCAACAACATAGGGTTTTGCCGTGGCTAACTAAAAACCCATGTTAAAACGCACAAAAACAACATGAAATGATTGGATGGATGGGCGCAAGGAGGACGAGATGATTGGATGGAGAGCTGACTACAGGAATATGGCCAAGCAAGCGAAAGCGAAGCGTGGCAAAAGGGCACAAAAACTTCCGTAATGAAGTTATGCTGATAGAATCGCATTTTGTCCGAGCATCGCAGCGTCTCATCATCAGTTCTTTGGGGAACTCATTTGACTTGTATGGAGAATGGATGATGACCATGATGATACAGAGAGAAAATGATGACCAGAGGTCATTTGTAACAATAGTGCTCCTTATCCATGCATTAGAGGTCAAAATTTTGAGAATCACATAAACTGAAACTGAATTTATGAATTCAATTATGTTTGGCGTTTGTGAACTAGTTCTTTGTAAAGATATTAAGCGATATTATCAAATGAAGAAAAAAGAACCAATGAGAGATATATCAAGTGTAAGAGAGAGACAGAGAGAGAGGGAGAGAGAGTGAATTTTTATCCTCATAAACACAAAGAAAGACATTTTTGAACTGTCAGAGTAAAGTTGGTGGCCAAACTATAAAGATCGGACCTGGCCCACACGTGTGAACCAAAAAGGAAAGGCTTAAAAATTGAAATAGAAATAGGAAAGAAAAGTTAAAAGGGGTTGCCTATGTGTGTGTGTGTGTGTGTGTGTGTGTGTGTGTGTGTGTGTGTGTGTGTGTGTGTGTGGACATGGCTGCAAAGTGAACAGCAGCAGCTGCAAAACTATTTCTCGCACAATTGTACCAAGTTTTTAATTAGTGTGAATGACTTTCAACATTGCATCGTTGTGGAGAAAGAAGACTCGAACCCAGTCAGTTTCCAGCACCTACTACATATAACAAGTAGTGTTTGCAGATGAGATGCTTGAAAATGCGTAGCCAACTCTCATTCTCCGGATGGTTAGAGTTGGGGTATTGTGTGCCGTAAAGTTTTCTTTTGCATCAACTTGCTCTAGTCGTACCTACATACATATGTATGTATGTATGTATGTATGTATGTACCTCTAAACTGCTTGCTCTGGTTGCCATTGCCGATGCTTTTGTTTGTTGTTTCTCTCAGACACCTGTGGACGGGCGAATCTTTTTTTGATGTATGACTCTATATATTGAAACAATTGTGAAACTGTTTAGATTTTTAATTAAACGAAATTTATTGTGCTAGCAAATGGCAATGCAAAATGTGTTGCATTCCATGGCATTTTAATGAACTAGTTTTGAGTTGTATTCAATATTTGTTTAATTTTTAGACTCAGTAAATAAATTATTTAATGAACGAAAATGTTTCTCCTAACGATCGGCAGATTGATTATAATGATGAGAATAAGGAAACATTCAACTAGTAAATGAAAGTAAATAACTTGGCATTTCATATGTAGATATAGGTAAAAAGTAAGCTTAGATCTTAGTCTTGGAGAAAACATTTAATAGAGTTTCTATTTTTATTTGCAGGCCCGATGTCTACATATTGACAGTGACCCAAATGTTGCAATATGCAACCGATCCAAAGGAATTGCGCGATGTTAACACCATCGAACCATGGAAATGCGACAAGAATATTGCTGTGGCCCCCAAACCCTGTAATATTTGGCAAACATGTGCTCTGCCCTTCAAGATACCCGAACAGAATCTAACAGATACTCGGTATATGGAGACATGCCGCGAATGCCCTAATGTTTATCCATGGTTGGGTGATGCTGGTGGCACAGGAATTGCCGGCAAGGATAATTATATAAATAATCCCGTTTCTGAAGAACCATTAGAATCTGGAGAAAACTGAAATTAAAATGTGAACAAACCACAAAGGCGGCAGAGGAAAAAAAATGAGAGAAGAGTTAATACTAAGATAGAGAGAACAAGTAATGGCGAGAGAGAGAGAGAGAGAGAGAGAGAGAGAGATAAAGGTAGAGAGCAGTGTGAGAATGTGTTTTAACGATTTCTTTCTTTAATGTCTTCTCTCACAAAAAATTGACAGTTTCTACCTATTTTTTTAAGCTCTTGCCCCTTCGAATAAATGCGTTTTCTCTTTGTTTCTTTTCAATTTTTTTACACCTGTTTTTTATAGTCTTTTCCAGTGAAATCTTTTCTCAAAATCGTTTGTAGTTTGTAAGTGCCACACAAAAATTAATTATATTAAAACAGAAAAAAAACAAACAAAATATGGATTTTTTTTTATATGTGAAATAAAATTGACTATTTTTGAAAGAACAAACGCAATTTGTTGTTGTCAAGTGATGGTTTCACAGAATGCCACATAATTTGGAAGCATAGCCAAAATTGCGTGTTTGTAAATTTTGAATTCAATTAATTTTGTGGCAAGCAGGAGTGAGAGCAAGAGAGGGTGAGAAAGAGAAAGAGCAAGGCTAATTGCTGCCCAGTACCAAAGCGAGGGTGAGCATTCGCCTAAGGCGCCGAAACAAAAAGGGCACCAAAAATCCACATGGTGACGAAAAAAAAACGGGTAGTTTCTAAAACGGATTGATTTAGATTAAAATATTCAAATAAATTGTGTGAACCGTGAACCATTTGATTGAAAAGAAGAATGCAGATTCCTCAAATGCATTTACAAAGGGAGAATAACTTGCCCGACGTAATTGACTAAATCTAATCCTCTTTTGAAATACAAATTCTGCATTCTGGTAAATCTCCCCGAAAAAAGGTTATAATTTTTAGATCCTTCTACCGATATAAGCTCATTAAAGTCAACAGTAATGGAATGTCAGTAAGTAATGGAAATGAAGTTGTGGTTTTTTGGTTTTAACCAAGCTTTATATTGATGAGTTAAGGTTCTACTTGATGGCTGGAACAATTAATTAGAGGAAACTAACAATAATGATGCCCACAAAAGTATGCTACACAAATGCCAAGTTTGATAGACAATTCAGAGTCCTATAATCCTTTGCCTTCATTTTAATAAACTTACCTGTAACTGTGGAGGAAATTCAATTTGATGTGCTAAAATGTAAACCGCAAGTCAATGTATTAGCATTAACCTTAGCAAATCAAAGCAACTGTCAGCCTTTCGCTATTTCCTGCAATGAGCTGCTTGTCACTTGTCTAACTACATTTACGTAAATTTCTGAAGACTATGGCAAGGGGTGGAGGGTGTGTGTGTGTGGGCATAAATACGAGACCAACAAATTTTCAATTACTTGTTTGGGATAATATTTTCGGGAAATGCAATTTGTCTAACTAACTTTATTCATTCATTTTCTAGAGGGGCTGCTGTTAGAGAGAAGTTCCTGAAAACATTCATTCATACACACACACACACACACACGCATAGCCTCTTGTTCTAAGCAAACAGGAAACGCCATGAATGCGCTTTCATGTCCTGCGCGTTTCGTCGAAAAATCGACAAAAAAAAAACAAAACTTTTGGATGGCAAGCGAATGAAAAACCAGAGGGCCGGGGTTAACTACGACCGCGTCGAAGTTTGTATACCCTTGCAACTGTCTTGGTAATTCTTTCCTTACCCATAGCCATCAAAGCGTAAAAACGTTTTATCCAAAAAGTCTAATGTTTGCGAAAGAACGCCCTACAATCTTAGCATAGGAAATAACGAAGATATTGATGAAAGTCACTGTTTGCCACCGATCATTCCTATGGGAGCTATATGATATAGTCACCCGATTTTTATCAAATTTGGCACAATTATTAATAAGAACACGAAACTGACAAATACCAACTTTTATGACAATAGCTATAAAATTAATGAAGTTATTGAGAAAGCACTGTTCGTGACTGTGCCGTTTGTATGGGAGCTATATGATATAGTCACCCGATCTTGATCAAATTTGGCACAATTATTAATAAGAACACGAAACTGACCAATAGCAACTTTTATGACAATTGCTGATAAAATAACGAAGTTATTGAGAAAAGTCACTGTTCGTGACTTTGACGTTTGTATGGGAGCAATATGATATAGTCACCCGATCTTGATCAAATTTGGCACAATTATTAATAAGAACACGAAACTGACCAATAGCAACTTTTATGACAATTGCTGATAAAATAACGAAGTTATTGAGAAAAGTCACTGTTCGTGACTTTGACGTTTGTATGGGAGCTATATGATATAGTCACCCGATCTTGATCAAATTTGGCACAATTATTAATAAGAACACGAAACTAACCAATAGCAACTTTTATGACAATTGCTGATAAAATAACGAAGTTATTGAGAAAAGTCACTGTTCGTGACTTTGACGTTTGTATGGGAGCTATATGATATAGTGGTCCGATCCGTCTGAATCCGAGATATACAACGCCTGCAGTATATACAAGCCTACGTGCAATTTCAGCTCTGTAGCTCTTACGGTCTCGGAGGAGTTCGCGTTGATCCAGACGGACGGACGGACGGACGGACGGACGGACGGACGGACGGACATGGCTATTTGAACTCGTCTCGTCGTGCTGATCAAGAATATATATACTTTATATGGTCGGAGATGCTTCGTTCTATGCGTTGCACACTTCTGACCAAAATTAATATACCCTTTTTGCAAGGGTATAAAAAAGAACGCACGTCGTGGCAAACAGGCAAAACTATCTTTTCTCACTCTCTCTTTCTGTCGCGCCATGGAACTAGTTCACAGTTTTGAACTAGTTAAGAAACTGAAATGTTAACATAAACGAAAGAAAGTTTATAGATCGACAACAAATATGTTTAAAGTATAATTAGTTAAGAATGAAACAAATTTGTGCGTGTTACACACGCAGATCGAACGGAAAAGAACGAAACCTGTTGCCTTTGTTGACTGAAATGTCACTTTTGATCAAAAGCTCCAAAAATTTCAAATTAAACATCGTTTCCTTTTCCTTTCTCCTTCGACCCTTTTCACTTTAACGCACCTTTTCCTTTCATTTGAATCAAACAAAGCAACAATCAAAGTAAAGAAACTCTGTCTTTACTTTAGTTTATTTTGAATTTAAGAGAAATTCATTTGCTATTTTGAACCACTGTGCCACTGTGTGTAGTTTCTACACACAATGCATGGGCGGTCGGATGTTGGCTGTTTGTCGCTCGCTTTAAGCAATGTATTCAACAAAGGGGCATGGCCTCGCCTACGCTCTGGGCCAAGGACCATCATCGTACACATCTCGCATGTTCCCTTTGACGCTTTGTACGTGTTTTACCCCGTTAAAATTGTAAAAGTTTTGTGTGATTTTTTTTGTTGCCGTTGCCCTTTTTAGTATGTACCACACGAGGGAATTGGTGGGAGAGCTCGAACGTATTGTGGCGATGGCGCTTACTTTGGGTGTCGCATTGTCGTCGCCGTCGCCGTCATCATCATCATCATCATTGACATCATCATCATCATCAACAGTGGCACCTATCCCCGATGAAGGGGCATGGGACGTGGGGCAGTCAGGAGGAGTTGATGCCGCGTCTAATTTCTGTTTTAAATACATAGTTGATATCGTTGGCAAAAGTTGCAAATTTCTGCTTTTGCCTGGATGATGTTGCTGTTGCTTCTATTGCTTGCTAACTGATTTGAATAATGCATAAATGCAATTTGCAAGTGGAATTCTGTGTGTCTATGCGTGTGTGTGTCTATGTGTGTTTGTGTGTGTGGTTCAGAAATTCGGTCAGATATTCATATAAGGATATGTACATAGACATGTGCGCTGCGGTGTGATATATGTATGTTAAAAATTCCAACAAAATTTATGTATGTATTTGAATGGCGCCAGACAAATCGATTTATGGATTGTAATGTGGTTTATTTATTGATTTCATAGATAGAAATGGCATTCCATTTGAATGATGTGTAGAAGAGAAATGAATCCAGACCGAATACTGAACCGAATAAACCTATTTCAGGATCCATTTTTGAAGCCTCCCTGATGTTCATTTTATGCAAAGGAGCTCTGTTTGGTTAAGAGAAGTTGGTAAAATACACAAATTTTAGATAAAAATAGAATAAAAAAAAAAAATCACTCACAAGCCTCTTCAGTTTGGAAACACTTCCTTATTTTTTTCCTCTCTTTTTGCCTTATCAAAAAGTCTACACAACTCAATAAAGTGTCTTTCCATGTGATCTGTTACCAAACTTGATAGGGAAAGGTCTTCTTTGAAGTGTTTCAATCCCTCCTTGCCGTCCTCTAAAATTATGGAACACTCAAACGATTGTAAAGAAGTTTTACTTAATGTATAAACAGATTTAATGATGACAAAAAAAAAACAAACTGTAACATAAGATTTATCGTAAAGTCTTTCAGACTTGATATTTAAAGTGGATCGAACCTGAGTAATCCAATCCAAATGCAGTACTTAACAATAATTTTGGGAAATATATGAAATATTTGTTAGCGCCTTTAGTCAATGATTAGTCATCAGTAATTATTTTTAGACAATATTTAGTGCTTCATAATTTGTTCATAACTTATAAGTAAATTGTAAAGAACTTTTAATACCAAAATCTGTGCATATGTAGGTGTGAATCCTTTACCAGGCACGCCTACCTCCGTCCTCCATGCCACGCCTTTATTTAAAACACTTTCACGCTGCGCACCTTAACCGCAATGTCACGTGCGTATAAATGTAGGCGTGGCAAGGCAGTTGGGTTAATTGTTAAGCGGCGTGTGACTTTTCCAGCCACAACTCGCACACACACACAAACACACGCAGCCACACAAATACATATAAAATATGTATATACAGATAGATAGAGGAAAAAACCTTACACGAATATGATGTCAAGAGCGTAATTATTGAATTACTTGACACAGAACACACACTCACACACATATACACATATACACACTTGTGGTGAAAAAAAGCGTAAGGTAGCACATGTACGTGGTAATATTATGCAATTTAAAGTGGCAACTTGTAAATGTGTGTAAAATGGTAGTTACCATGCGAGTAAGGTTCTTTTTGGAGAAGATGGAGGCCAGCCAAGCCTTGTGTTACCTGACACCAGCAACAGCAACAGCAGCAGCAGCAAAAGCAGCAACATCAACAGTGATAACTAGCAACTGGCACGTTTTTGTGGGTTGGCCACACACACACAGACACAAACACACACTCAAACACACATGGTCGCTTTTTTTGCGGTTAAAGTAGTGGCAAAAGTAGTAGCCACCAGAAAAAACGCATCTGGAATTCCCCCAACACCGCATAGCACACTTCACTTTCACGTCTACTCCTTTTTACCCCTTACCAAATGGTTAGTCATAGAGATGTGAGTAATTCGATTAATAATCATTGCAGTCATTCCTTTAGAAATCAAATTTACCTTGCATGAGTAGCCATTTCTTGTTGCAGAAAATATTAATGCATCGATCGGAAAATTTATAAATTTTTTTTTGCTGAACTGTGTTTTTGAAATTATTTGAATGTGACTTTTAATGCAATCAATGCAAGATCTCCACGTCGGGGTCACCAAAATGAAATTATGGAGACCCCGACGTAAAGAAATTGATTTTTAGATGGTCAAATGGAGTAAATTGCTCCCTCTAATATAGCTTTATGTTTAAGAAACACAGATTCAACAGGGACAAAGTAAAAATGCTTCATCTATATTGAAAAACCACAAATTAACGGCAAATACATACGATTATTTGGCGTAATTAAACGATAAAGGTTTTGATTTTTATTAGATTAGAATCATTTTTGACCCCCCTTCATTTTCCCTGACAAAAGTTGATAGGATACGAATTGAAATATATTTTCTCTACGAATATTTGCTTTTTACTCACGATGTCATCACTAATTCAATATTATGGACTTGTTCTCTATGTTCTCCGGTATGCAAATGTAAAGCGCGTGCCTTTTGGCGTCCATGTGGTAACAGTTACACCTTACACACACACAACACAAGAACACATACAGAGCACAAACATTCGCCATACTTAGAGAGCCGCATGCATAGAAAGAAATGTTTACCTTAAATTACCGCTATGCACCACCATCTCTCTGTCCCTCCTTCTCCAACCATATATACACTGATATTGTGTGTGTTGGGGAGTCGCAAAACTTTGTCATTTAGTTAGGTGTAAGTTAGTTTTTGGCTTAGCCAACCAACGCCAACAGTAATACTAAAACACTTTAAACAGAGACCCCAAGTAGTAGCACAGAGTCAAAAGGATAGAGGGAGAAAGAGTGGAGAGTGGAGTGGAGTGGAGAAGAAGCAGAGTTGAAGACTGAAGAGAGAGTTACCGTAATTTAGTGCAGTTTGCAAAATGTGCGTACGTGTGTAGAGGGACACTCACACAGATCCATACAGACATTGCACAGTTTTAGTTTTGCGGGATTAAAGTTCAGAAAAGGGAGAATGGAAAGCAAAAGGCAGAAAGAGAGAGAGAGGAAGATGGAGTTGTTAGAGGGAGTTGGCATGAGGAATTGTGCCTTATATCAAAAACAACTTGAAAACATTTTGAATAATGGAAATACATTTGATTAGTGGGATTATTTATGAATGAATAAACTTCAAAATAAGCAAAATTGATGGGTTAAGTCAATGGCAATAGCAGCAAACGTGGTGGTCAGGGCGGGCGGTGGTTACGAGTGGAGTGACCCTCATCAAAGTTTAACCCTCCATACTTTGTTCTCGAAGCAAATTTTAGGAAATTTAGACAAGACTTTAGTAATTCTTAAACTAACTAACCAAGTTACACTGCATCGTACAAATAGTGTTGTAGAATACATTTTAATGAGCATGACCATGAATATAAAGATCAACGTATTCTCTCAGGATCGAAATATGGCAAAGTTCATGTGAGTTGGTCTTCCTTCTGCAGGGTTAGTTTGTTTCTAGTGGGGATGACACCTTCAGGTTGTGGATCAAGATTGCAGAAATTGGTTTACCTCCCCCATCACACTTCACATTTCTCTATCTCATTTGAATTCTGGGCCAACGATTAACATTGACAATTGCCCTATGAGAATCAGAGGCATGCTGAGAAGTGTGAGTGGTGAATGGCGGGTAGGGGGGATGGGATAGAGTTTACCTACCTGAAAGGAACACTTGGGGCTATGATGATTATTTTCTACTTTGCAACATTGTCGCGTTCTATGCGACCAGTGAGTAGAATGAGTATGAAAAGGTGGCATGCGGCATGTGCTTATGTCAGCAACAGCTCAGCTTCAGAGGGGTAGAGAGCGTGGGGGGGTGCCTGATGTGAAGGGTAGCAGGCGTGTTAGGCAACAGAAAATCGATTAACATGGCTTTAATGGCCGCCAACCAAAGTTGCCTGCTCCCTTTCTACAGCATGTTGACAATGAGCGCGAGCAACAAACTTTCCCTCAATCCCCACTCCTCCACGCCCACCGTTCCATCACCTACTCCCTTCCTTTTGCCCTGCCACAGATCCCTGCCTCATTTCACATCATCAAGCCAACAGCACTTCCGGTGTAAATGAGACAGCATCTGTTGCAAAAGAAGAAGACACCAACAACAACAACAACAGCAAAAAAAATTGAAAGCGTAAGCAAACGATTTAGGGTATTAATTGTGACAGATTTAAGCGTACTCCCCCCTCCAAGCAGCAACCAGAGCAGCCCCGTCGCCATTTCTCCAACAAAGTCTGCGTATGATGAAGAAGTATTTTGCCTAAGCTTAAATTGGTTTAAAATGATTTTGTCAAGTGAAATTCAATTTAAAAGACATTGCCCCAAAAAGTAGGCAATGAATACAAGTAAACACACACACACACAAAGAGGGAGTGAGTAAGAGAGAGACAGAAAGAGCCATTTTGATGAAAATGCTGTTACAATTTATAACGTTTCTTGGTTAGAACATTAGCTAAACACCTTTTGGTCCATGGCACGAAAAGTTTCTGTTTGGCCAAATCACCTAATTTCCCTTTCCCACACACACGCACACACGTACACACACACACACACACAAACATACGTATGTTTATAAATTTCTAACAACATTTGTAATTGAAAATGCAAATTGTAATTGAACACGGTCAAAAGGCAAAACAAAAACAAAATCTTGATTGGTGTTTTTTTTTTTTAACACCGACTTAAAATGCTCTTTGTTTTGTTTCAGCAGTTTGGAAAATAAATAAGTCCGACATAAGTTTAACGCTTAAATTTGGGATTAGCGATTCATTAATTATTTCACACAGAGTTAGATTAAATGCCTTTCAAAATGTTTTGGCCTGGTTTTCAAATGCTTTAAGCCCTTTTCCATTTGCTTATGATGGGCCATTTGTATGACTTATTGATGATTGATGGAAATGATATTAAATATAAACACCTGTTTAGAAATATAGAGTAATTTTCTTTAAATGCATATAATTTTGTTGTGAAATTATTAAAATTTCTTTCTCTCTCGCTTTGATGCATTTGTGGAGCGAGGAAAATGGAAAATATTTATGCAGATTTGATTTAACAACAAAACAAAACCAGAACAACCGTGACAATGTATTACATACACACACACACACACACAAATACACAGGGACGGATTGGAATGGCCCTACACAGAAACCGAAAGGACTCTTTGCACATAAAGCAAATTATAAAATTAAATCGCTCCTGTGTGTTTATATAGAAAGGACATTCGCGAGAACATCAACCAACAAGTTTTGCCTGGTAATGACAGCAATTTGCCACATAACCATGGCGAAAGGACCCCCAAAAACAACAATAACAAAGACAACAAAATGATGCCCCATTCAAATTGAATTAAGCACGCTAAAGTTCAAAATGAAACAACAAAGACAGCATACAATTATCCAAGTAAAACTTAAACTTTGACGAGAAAAAAATGGTCTGCCATCTACTTAAGGACCAAATGTAGAAAAAATGATCGACAGAAGTGAATAAGATGGAGCTTCTTCTTCCCGCTTGTAGTAAAAGGCTCTATCCTTGTTTCACTCGACACTCGTAAATACAAATGATAAACAAACACAGAGAGTGAGAGAGACAAATACATACTGACATTTGTATGTTTGAATGTATCTTTGGTCATGTTCATAAGTAGTTAGTCATAGGTGTAGACCAAAAGGGGTTTTGTAAAGTTAATTACTTACCTTGAAATTTCTTGACACAATCATCACTTTGAGTCAAAAAACAAGACAACACTTTGTATGTGCCTATTTATCTCTCTCACACTGATGGGAGTGAAATGTGGTCCGTCTATTCCCTTTTAGGAGACTTTTTACTGTAAATGCATCACAAGCACTCGCACACACACAAACATCTCTTACATCTTGTGTCGTTTTTTCTTTTGTTTTGTTCTTTATTTAATCACTATTAGTGTAGTAAACATTTCGCAATAATCACCAACTATATTTAGTTTCAATTAATATGCAAACTATATGCAAATATAACCAAAACCAAGTTTACACCAACAAAATTTTTATTCCAACCGAACTTATGGACGCGCGATCGCTGCCATGTGATGCTGTTATTGATTTAACAGCATAATGTAAACTTAACATTGGCGGTAAAGGAAACGTAAGAACACCCACTCACGCATATTTGTTTACAGACATAGACATAGAAATAAATTGCTTGCTAAACTCTTTTAAATTGCATATTTAGAAATGGAAAGTAAACAAATTAAAATGAAATGGAATTAACACCTGTTGAGATTTCAATTTAGCTTCAAGGTACCTTTACAGATGATCATGAAGTCAACCACGCTGTTAAATTTAATCCACCGTTAAATGGTTTGCAATTTTCAAATTATATTTTGTTTTTATTTGTTTGTACAAACTTTGATCGTTCTAACTAGTCAAAGGCAAGGTTCGAATTTTCATGGGTTTATAGTTTTTTCTACGCCCATGGATTGTTTGTCCAGATGCAAAGGTGCATAGCCTTTTTGGTTCCACACCTTTCGCACAGGTGCGTGACTCTAAGCCTTGTTTGTAGTTTGATGTAGATTGCCTTTGACTTTGGGAGCGGAAGTTTAGTGAATTGCAAGTGGAGCATAGAAATCGCCCCCGCAGGATGTGACTGTGCCCAATGTGTATGCATGTGTGTGTGTGTGGGTGTGTGTGTGTGTGGGTGTGTTAGCGCGCATGAAAAGCGCAGTCACTTGGACAGTTGATGAGGTGCAATACGAAGAGAAGCCAACGGCAATGCAAATATATGCACATGTAGACACACATACATACATACATAAGTACATGCAAGTCGACTCCAAAATGGCTTCTACGACGAGGCCAATGGAGTTGATAGAACCTACTAAAGATACCTCATCCCATCTCTCCACCTTTGTCTCTCGCTCTCGCTCTGTATAAACATCAAGAAACGTTGTGGCGTTGCAAATGCATTTCACAATTTACAGTTAGTTTATGCGATCCACAATTTTCCAGAACCTTTGTCTCCTCGTTATCCCAAATTTGGGGTAAAATTTGCATTCAAGAACTCATAAGAATAGTTCAAACCAGCAAATTAACTGTTAGACAATATATTTAGGAATATTTTCTACCAACTTAAAAGCAAATTAGCTAAGAATTATTATAGTTATGCTTTAATCTTTAAAGGGTCAATAAGTTTTATGATTTTCAAGGGATCTTCAGTAGTTTTCGCGTTATCGTGCACGCCATAATCAATGTTGGGGCTAACAAACGAAAAATCTCCAATCGTCGCAAATGCAATGGCTGGAGTAGGCAGAGGAGAACCAGAAGGAATCACTAAAGCAACAACAGCAGACAAGAAAGCTTTTGAGCCCTTGAGGTCAGTGCAAATGCGTGACGCGTGAAAATTCGTCAACTGACTGAGAGAGGGAGAGGGGGAGAGAAGTGCTTTATGGTCCTTCTTCCGCTTACCCCGTTTCATCATAGAAGTCGGTCCTTTGCCAGGGCTCAAATATGCACAAAGACTGCCAGCTGTTGGTCCATCCAAAGGAGGGACCTAGTCCTCCTAGTTGACTCACTTGAATTGCAATTAAAAGTTGGGTCCATAAATTGCCATGCTGAACAGGTGAATGTAGGAATATTTGCATGAACAAAATGACAAATGATGCAATTTTTCTTGTTTTTGTCTATATAATTATTACCCAAACTCACACACACACACACACACACACATAATTACACAGTGTAGTAGTGTCTAATCAGGGGATTTAGCATTCTTTTTTGTTGTGTTTTTATTGCTATCTTCGGTATCCCCCTTCGATTCATTCTTTTCATAGGCTGCTATTCGTTCTTCCAGTTTATCAACCTCTTCCCACAATTTTGTAGCCTCACGCCACTTGGGCGGCGGTTCTGAATTGATTTGCTCCAACAGATCATCGAGACGTTCACGATCCCAATCGATGGCATCGGCTCGACGTTTTCTCATCAAGGCTTTCAGATTTTTCATTTGTCCTGTTATCTCACTTTTCTGATTGGCCGCAGTCGGTCCCAGGGCCGTTTTCAGGGTTTGAACTGATTTGGCTCGCTTGTCTTGCTCATCCTCGTAGCGATTCAATTCGGGTGCTAGAAAAATTGACGAATTTGGTGCATTTGATGGATCGTTTTGGGGACGACTTAGCCGCTTCTTTTGGACCACATTTCGCAACATTCCATGCTTCAGGGGCTCCGTTTGAGTGCTGACTGAACGTGTATTATTATCATTGACCTCGACAATAATTTGCGTATCGCGGGAAGTGATTTTCGAGATACGTTTTCGTGGCGCCATAATCGCTAAAGTTTTCAACCTTATTGCAAGGAAAATTATTCATTAAGAGTCCTTTAACCAAAACTATGTCAGTCTCACCCTTTTTTTGCTTGCTTTTTTCTTTTTTTTTTTTTTGTTAATTTCCTTTGGAAATGTATGTTTCTCCTTAGGAAAACATTAAATCGTTTGAGTTACTGAGAAATTAAGGTATTCCTAAATCAAAGGCAACATAAAAGGCAAAGCTAAGTAGATAATAGAAAAATGTGACACGACTTGATGCCAAATTTTTAGTTGCCCCACATCTTGTCAAATAGAAATCTCATCGAAAAAACAACAACAATCAACTTTTTTAATTCATTTCAAGTCAACATAATATTAATAATATGCTTTATACATAAATCAGGTGAAGAAGTAAACATAATTCTATTGAAAATGCATTAATGTAATTTAATACAATGAATTTATTTTAATTATATGTAATTATTAATTTAAGCTTACCTGTGGAACTGCGATTTATGTATATTGAGCCCAAAAAATAAACGAGGTGTTCCTACAGACGGACGGACAGGCGGACGGACATGGCTAGAAACTTTTAAAACTCTTGGAAAAGGAAGCGTCATTAATAAAAAAATAAAATAAATAAAATTTCAATGTGGTACAATATACAGTATATGAAATAACAGGTCGTGATATTAGTTTGGTTAGGCAAAGCTCTTACACTAATTGTTCATAGCGCCTAAGGGTATGCAGGGTATTGTAGGCTTTACCAACTTTTTTCGCTTCATTTGGTTGCAACAATTCCCAACTAATTCTAGCGGTAAAGACATGGTATGGCTATTGCAATTCCGGATTTCTTTAGCAAAGTATGCTGAGGATAGAACTCGGTAGTTCTTGAAATAGCTATACAGACAACCTGCTCAACTTTTTGTGTTGCCTTTGAAATAGAATTCCAAAAGAAAATCAAGAAAGTTGTCAATGAGGCCTACTTTGACCCGGACAACCCAAATGAGGGAATCGGTGCCATACAGCCTCAATATTGATGAGTTCTGGCACCACTTTCGAAAATAGCGAATTTATTTGAAGGGAAGTAGGGGGCCCGAACATGGTTACCCCCGGGCCTTGATTTTCTCTCTGCGGCCCTGCATACATGTGCAGTTCTTTGTAGTGCTGCTGACAAATCTTAATACGGGACACATAAAGTTGGTCTACGCTGTCAACTGCTGCCCAAATTCTAGGCCGGAGACGGAGAGATTTGTAGATTATGTTAATATTAATATAATGTTTTTGATGCTCCAGCTCACTAATGCGCAAGAGGTGACAGACTCTTTGTTAAAAGTGATGCTCTAGGTCCCACCATGTCGTCAGCCAATTATTGTGGCGCTGGTGTCGGACCGCAACCAGATGAATGTGCGGGCTCTGGAGGACGCAGAGAAAATTTTGGGGCACCGTCTGCCTTCAGTCGTATTCGAGTCCAGTCATTTGTTAGGAAAGTTCCGGAGGGAGAGAGAGGGGGTCCTTTTCCCGGCAACTGGAAGACTTGGAGGCTGGGTGTAATGCCTCGAATTACACTACGCTAGAATTGTTATCGGACCTATGCACGGCGTATGAAAAGGTTCTCGACATGGTCTTCGCTTTGGATGGCAACATATCCAGCTTTACCGTCGAGCACCTTTGACAAATTGGAGGCATAGGATGCCGAGGTGGGCATAGTTCACTTTTTAGTGTATGAGGTGGCAATTGGCCTTAATTGTAATTAGGTAGATTAGTTTTAAAAATTTGTAAATAGTAGATTAGCTTTAATTCATTTTTGTATAATTCATAATATTTGTAAGTAGATTAGTTTTAATTCATTTTTCTATAATTAATAATATTTGTAAGTATTAGTTCTAATTTAGTTTTAATTCATTTTCGGCTGTTGATCCTGATCAGTGCTAAGGTCTGAGTCGAACCGATGTGTCGAACTCTAACCGAGGAGTCGAACCAGTGCTGTTATTAACAGTAACGGTTAACAGTCCAATGTTAATTGTACTTGAGAACTTTTCCATGGCCCGGTAGATATACATAGTCTATGTTCATCTATTTCTATTTCTCCCTAGCCCAATAGTTTCAGACGATTTTAATTGCCGGATCGAACCGCTATATCATATAGTTGTCCTGGAGACACTGGCTAGATTGGGCCCAATTGGGCCCTTCTTACATATATTCCGCGCCTGATCAGGTCTCTATCAGCATTTAAATGCTTTATCAAGACTCGAACAAAGCAAACACAAACAAAGAAAATTTACAATGCACTTTATGGGGTCATAGCGACCTTTGGATATCCTAACATCTCCCATTTGTATGACAAGCAGGCCCATGGAGTTTGGTAAGCAGCAAAATTTAAAAGTGCCAAAATGCCCAACGCATTGCAGGGCATACAAAAGCAAAGACTAAAACGAGTTGCAGATAAAATATTTCCATTCAGTCAACAGCAGCAGCAGCATCAGTAGAGGCAATGCCACGTCCTGTCCTTTTAATCCATGGCGGAGCCGGTGACATCTCGGATGGGCGAATAGCTGGAAAATTTGCTGGAATCAAGCAAGCTCTACGTGCAGCCTGGAAGCATCTGGCCGAGGGGGAAGAGAATGCCGCCTTGAATGCTGTGGAAGCTGCTGTCCGTAGCATGGAACTGGATGAAGCCTTCAATGCCGGCTACGGGGCCTGTCTCAATACAAAGGGTGAGGTTGAAGTGGAGGCCAGTCTGATGGAGGGCAAGCACTTGGGTGCCGGCTGCGTGACACTCTTGCGTGATATAATGCATCCGATAACTGTGGCCCGCCGCCTAATGGAGAAGAAACGGCATACGTTCTTGGGGGCAGCAGCTGCCCAGGAGTTGGCCATAGCCACGGGCAGTGAACAACTGACAGCGGGTTCCCTGTGGACAGCTTCAGCTCAGCAGGCTCTGGATGAGTTCCTGGAAATGGAGAGGCAAGGCAAGGACACCATTTTCGCACGCACCGAATTGGCTGGCATAGAGCCCAGTGGTGAAACAGTTGGAGCTGTCGCCCTAGATGCCGCTGGCCAGATTGTGGCGGGCACCTCAACTGGTGGCATAACTGGCAAATGGCCGGGACGCATCGGTGATACCCCGTTACTGGGTTGTGGCACCTATGCCGACAATCATATTGGTGGCATCTCTACAACCGGGCATGGCGAGACCATAATGCGTTATAATCTCGCTCAAAGGATATTGGCCGCCATGCGTTATGGCAAATTAACGCCCCAGGAAGCCTGTGAGCAACAATGCACGGAGATGACACAGCGCATTGGCGGCTCCGGCGGAGCCATTGTGATTGATCCGCAAGGTGAATTGGGCATTAGTTGGACATCGAAACGTATGGCCTGGGGCTATGTACGAGACGATGGCATCATCCACTATGGCATTGAGCACAAGGTGATACACCAAGAGCCTCTATTTGATGAATCGGAGGCAGCATAAAAAGAACTTTAAAAAATAAATCAATTTTCTTATAATTTAATTCAAAATTTATATAAATTACTTATCAATCTAAATGAAACTATCCTCTCTCTCTCTCTTGTCTATTCCAAACTTAAAACTAACATTTGACATTTTAAATTTTCTATATTAATTAAAAGCCCAAAACTGTTGCTTAAATTGTTTCTTAATTTCCTTAACAATTGCACTTTCATGGGGCTAAGAATTGACATGAGGATCTAGGAAACTAATCTCTCTAGTCATGTTTACTCGACTTATGCAAGTAACTTCATTTCATTCCTTTACATAATATCAACAAACAAAAAGTTTTGTAAGAACATTTTTGGCAGCGCTTAAAAAAACAAAAATTAAAACTAAAGTCATTTTTTGTATGTATATTCGATTGGCTCAATTCTTTTGTCCCTGTGGTGCCACCTCACGCTGGGATTCGTGTGCCTCGGTGTGGCCATAGCAATGCTTTGTCCTGGCATTGCGATATTTATTCTCATGCTCAACGGAATGGGAATTGGTGCGACATTTGACCAAACACAAATCGAAATGATCCTCGACCTGGGCATAGATATATCTTTGTGCATTGACCGTTTCCAGGACCGTTTCGAGTAAGGGACGCTTGTCGGGATGCAGACAGCAGGAGACACAATATTCATAAATTTCACAGCACATCGATGTCTGATTGCAGGTATGGCAACTATAATAGCTAACATCGGGCAATTCCGAGTTGCAACAGCCGCTGGGTAGTATCTGCTCACGTTGGCACACAAAGCCCAGATCATCGGCCAGCCATTGGCTACCCTGTACAGAATTGCGGCAATGCTGGTCAGGATCATGTGTGCGATTGAGTTGTTCATCGGGTTCCAGGAGCTGTTGATGCCAGAGCAGGGGGCGTGTACGTTGCACAACGTAATCATCATAGTGCAGGGTATCAAACGGATTCTGCAAACAGGGATTTGATTAAAATCCTAAAGAATTCCAATGGTTAAATGATTTTGGCTACCCGATCAAAAAGATGACCAAGTATATAGATTAGAAGTAGAAGAACAATCACTATATAGATGATGCGTCGTCTTAGGAGGCGGGTCAAGGCAGCTGGCCACATTGGAGGAGCAGCAGCCAACTTGGTCTTAACTTTTATTTAGGCAACGGCAACGGCAAGGGCAACATCTCCAATGGATTTTCTCCAAAACAAATAAAAAAACACGTCCTCTTCCAGTCCTCCGCCACCTTGAGCATTTGTTGGGGCATTTGTTTTGCCGTGCGTTTGTTGTTTCTTCTTTGTATTGCTTTGTATGAGGTATTTGTGATTTCAAAAATTTTGCTGTTGCTTCTATTTTTTTCTACTCCTTTTGTTTTGATTTCGGATATGTGAAATCAGCTGTTAGAGTTGCCAGTCTTTTCGTTTGGCTTATCGATATCGAAATGTTAGCATGCTGTTAAATATCAACATACTGTTAACGCCTGGTCGATTGTGTGTGTATGTGCCCTATATTTCTCTATGTGTGCGTGTGTATGTGTGTGTGTATTTGTTTGGATGCGTGTTTGTGTGTTTTGTTTAACTTTTTACGAAATATTATTGGCAATACGAGTTCCGAGATTTGCAGCTGGCTTCAAATCTTTACCCAATGCCCACTCCCAAAACGTCACGGGTAGTGGATCTGGCCGCCGTTTGCCTTATCTGTTTACGTGAAGAGGCTGGCTACTGTTCGATTTATGGCCAGGATTTGGAGACGCCGCACATGCAGATTGTGGACAAGATACGCAATTGCAGCTCCTGGCGCCTGGAGTCGCGTCTCATTAAACTGAATCGTTTGCCCGATAAAATATGTCACGGCTGTCGCAATGAACTGAGCATCACCTATAGATTCCAACAGAAATGCTTGGAGGCCCAAAGGTTGTTCGAGGCGGCAGTAGCACCGCCCGAAATCGAAATGATAATGGAAGAGCTGGAGGAGGAGCGCCTGAAAATGCAAACGGTGCCAGCACCAGAAATCGAATTGATTATGGAGGAGATCGAGGAAGAGCGTTTGAAAATGCATTTGGAGGAGCAACAAAAAGTAAAAGTGCCAGCCAGTTTAAAGATCAAACGAGTCGGTATCGAGGTGGAGGCCGAACTGGAATCTACTCTGCTGGTGGTGCCCAAAGTGGAGCAATTTCAGGAGGCTGATGATTTTCTCGATAACGACGAAGTGGATGATGATGATGATGATGATGACCACCAGGAGACGGAGCAGGAACAGTTGGTCTTAAGTCTAGATGAAGTGCCCCTCAAAGAGACCAATTGGGATGCTGATTCACTGTCAGCATCGGCACCATCTTTAAATTTGGCCACCGAAACACCAGAAGAGGATGACGGTGACGATGAAGGGGGTGATTATGTACCGCCGGCACTGACTCCCATTAAGACAACCAGCTATCGTCAACAATCACGTCCACGATCACGTTCCCGTTCCAATGCCCAGTCCCACTCACATGCTGCCTCGAAAATCTGTGAAATCTGTGGGAATACATATAAATATCAGCATGCCCTCAATGCCCACATGAGGCGTCATCGGAACGAGCGTCCATTTGCCTGTGAGGTATGCCAGAAGGCATTCATCTCGAATGTGGAGCTACGTCGCCATATTCGTGTCCATACGGGCCAGAAACCGTACGGCTGTCGGTTCTGCGATCGGCGGTTCTCTGACTTTGGCAGCAGTAAAAAGCACGAGAGGATTCACACCGGCGAACGTCCCTATGTCTGTGAAGTGTGCAACAAGGGCTTCGCCTATGCCCATGTCTTGTCCGTTCATCGGCGTACGCATACGGGTAAAAAGCAATTTCAGTGCCTCGAATGCGACAAAGGATTCACCAAGAAATCCTATCTGGCCTCACATCTGGAGCAGCATCATATCAAGAAACAGCAGCAACTACAACTGCAGCAGCAGCCTTTACAGGATTCCCACCAACCAGCTGCAGAAGTTTTGCCTCAATTGATCATTATCCAAGAGCAAACAAAAGTCCTGGAGGATGGCATTGTAACAAATGATTTCATGTTCAATGAGGAATCGGCCACCAATGAGGAGCAGCAGCATCATCATCATCATCAACAAGTCAATGAAGACGACGACGATGATCATGATGATGATGATGATGGCGGCGTTGCCCACGCTGGCGACGCTGATGACAATGATGATGATGATAATGATCACAATGATAATGACAACGATGATCATGTGGTCTTTCATAATGTTGGCTCTGTTGTCAAGGGACCCTATGAGCTAGTTGTCGAGGGTCTCCTAAATCCAGATGAATTTGTCTCAACCGGTTCAAAATATTTAATAGATTAATATACACTAGAATTGATCTCCCCTATTCAAATTTAAATTATATATACCCCCTGACCCCCTAACCTATCACCGTCCCATACTCTTAGCTTATAACTAAAAACGAAAAAAAAACATTGCAAACTGTGTAAATAAATAACAAGAAAATTGATTCGAAGAAATAATAAGAACTAGAGTATGACATTTCTCTGGTTTCCCATGTGTTTCTTTTGGGTGCCACGACTTCTTTTTGTGATGGCAACCAAAAATTGAGGCAATACACAACGAAAAACCAAAACAAAAACTCCAACTGTGTAAACTGTGTTTTGTTTAGGCACTACAGTGAGCTCCCTCTACACTAAACTGAGTCATTTGTTTGTCTTTAGAATTGGAAAGCATGAGAATGCATACTCCAGGCCAATTTCGGTTAGGAATAACAATTTATATACAATTATTTGTATGCAGATTGAGGAAAATGCCGTCTTGGACACTATGAAAACTTTGTCACAACTGAAAATGTTTGTGGAATTAGTTCTAGATTTCAGAGGAATGGATATGGTAATCCGTTTTTAATTTAATTTAACAGAATTATAACTATCGGTGATGGATTAGCCATGCTAGGGAGCTCTGGGTGGGCATGGGTCCTCATAATCTGCATGCTTGTTAAATAAATCTACATACCAGACTTGGTGGCTTTACCATTTTTAGTCTTCGAGAAAATCAAATCATTTAACTTAAGGGAGCACAATGAGGCGTGGCCAAAATATGAAATAAACTTCATCTGCCTGCTCCCTACACCAGACTACATACAAAATTTAAAATCTCTAGCTCTAATACTCTCCGAGACCCGGTTGTGCATACAGACGGACAAGGCTAATTGGCAGATTCATTCAAATTAAGGGAGCGTAAGGAGGCGTGGCCAAAATATAAAATAAACTTCATTTGCCTGCTCCCTACACCCGACTACATACCAAATTTAAAAGCTCTAGCTCTAACACTCTCCGAGATCTGGTTGTGCATACAGACGGACAAGGTTAATTGGTCTCGACTGTTGTTGCTGATCAAAAAAAATATATACAATTAGGACATAACTTTTTAAACTTGTTAAGAAACTGTCTTAAGAATTACTTTAGTCCCCGCGTGTTAGCTTAATCTGGCACTGAATCTTAAGAAGTAAGTAAAATATTGAAAGTTTGTGAAGATTTTCTGAAAGTAATCAAAAACACTGCCGCCAAATTGTCCGTTTAGGATTCAGAATTCAGATCTTTCAATATGATATCCTTTAATCAATATGTAGAGTTTCCCTTAAGAATTCATCTAATATAAAAAGACCAAGGGCCATTAGAGACCTTTTTTCGGTTTATCAGTGATGGTCTTGGAATTTTGTACGCTTGTTTAAGACCTTTTTAAGGTTTATCAGTGAAATGTAAACACTTTTAGATGGGCTTATCTGGCCAAAGCACTCTAAATTCTTAAATGAAGTAGTGTAAAGATATAGAAAAAAGGCCAAGAATTAACTCCCATTTCTCGATCCCAACTTAGGCCATTGAAAATCCAAGACTGAAAGTTAGTTACGTATATAATTTAGAAACAATAATTCCAAGTAGATTTGATTTTGTATAAAAAAATTGGTATATTTGCTAGATTTTAACATCATTTTAGATATTTGTTTTTTAGTATTAAATAGTTAAATACAAACATATTGGAAGGAATGACAGGTGGATAGATAGGGGGAATTATTAAATAGAATTGTTCTAACATTCACACGGACACGGAAACCAAAATCAAACAGAGGCTGGGGGGCAGTCTTCACTGTAGATCAAGCCACATTTGCTGAGTAGACTAAACAACTGAGCAAAAAAACCAAATGAAAAAGAACCAATCTTTTGGCATGGGAGGGTGGTGGGGATGGGGAAGGGAGAGAGGCGAATGGAAGGGCTGGATGGAGGGGAAGCAGTGTTTCGACCACGTTCTTGAACCGGTTTCTCGAGGTAATGTGTCCAAAAGAAAGCCAAAAACGTGGAAGACGAGGTCAATGCTTTGGCCCCAAAGGCAGACATCAAGAGTCAATGGCGAATTATGATTAACATATATCATATATACATACAATTTATTTTTAAACTATTGCAAAATAAGAAGGAGGAAATTAATGAGGTTGGGAGGGCGTGGGTTATATAAACTTAAAAGAATTCTTTAAAAACAAAAAAAAAATGTATTTTGGTGGTCTATCTCTCGTGTAGTTCGTTGCTTGCTTGGTTACTTGGTTGGTCCTAGTTTCTTAAAGCTAATCCTCAAAGGTGATGCGACCAGGTCCATGATTTTTCATATAACGCCTATATGCCTTATATCTGGGATTCTCGGCCAACTTCTTTTTCATCTCCTCATCCTGTTCGGCCTTCCATGCCTCGAACTGATCACGTTTCCACAGTTCCAAATGCAGATACTCCTCAATTTGTTTATCCTCCTGGGCATTGAATTGATGCTGACCCATTTTCATATAGCGCCGTATTAGATATAGTTTCTGGTCCCGGCCGTAAGGCTGCTTAAGCAACGTGTAACGCCAAAACCATTGGGCATGCCAGATGAGAAACGACACCAGAGTATACGGACAGATGAGCAACTGCACCCATAGGACATCCCATAGGGTGGGCTTGGCATAGCCACCTTGGACATCCATTTTCTCTTCAATCACTTTCCGTATAATGTTCTCCAGTTCCTCCTTCTGATCGGCCTTTGAGAGACGATTCTTGCCCTTGCGATTATGAATGCGCTCCTGTATCTCATCCTTGGCTATATCCAAGGCTTTATTGCGATATTTTGGCACTGTGGCAAAGTACTTAATGGCCGAATCGTAGCGCTGCCATCCGGAATAGTATTGTATTATCGAAATGATGGTCAATGTGACCACAATGACGATGCGTACATCCACTTTGGGTGCCACACGGCGGCGATAATAGCGATAGTAATGCGCATAGTAGGCATCCGGATTATCCAGCATATAATCGTAATCCGTACGCGATTCCTCATCTCGCAATATCTCATATGCCGTGGCCAGAAGCTTGAATTGCTCCTCGGCCTTGGCCTTGGCCTCCTGGCCGCGATGCAAATCCGGATGATAGCGTCGTGCCAATGACCGATATGCCTTACCGATTTCCGATTTGGACGATTCACGTGTCACACCGAGCACATCGTAACAATTCTCTTTGCCACAATAGAGACCCTCGAGTAGACCCCAACTGACCGATGGCCAGAGGGTTAACATGAGTAGGCAGGTAATAGCTAGACGGGACGACATCTTCAATCAATCCAAATCCAGAAGGAACTAACAGGAACAGCTGTTTACTCTGTGCAACGGTTGATCGTCGTCGTCGCCGACTTCCCCCCTAAGTGTCACGTTGCGGTTTCTTGTTACCGATTGCTGTTGCCGCGTCTGCTGCTGCTGCTGCTGCGGCTGTTGTTGCTGCTAGCGTTGCGCCGCTTACAATTCGACACCTTTAAATGGGTAGTTTATCTACTTGTATTCAAAACAGACTCCATATACTTGAATTTTGTATCAAATGAAAAGTAAAAATTCTCCGAATCCGACCTCGGATGCGCTTTGGCGTTTTGTTGCTTAGTTTTTGTGTAATTAATAAGAGAAAGAATTTCATTTAGAGTTGTCGAACAAAATCAAATAAAGCGTTGCCAGACTACAACATTTTGTTAACAGCTGATTATCAAATAAGCGGGGTTTTTTCAAAAGTTTACATTTCGAATTTCATAAAAAGAATAAATACATATTGTGTTATTCTATTATAAACAAAATGAATGTTTGGTTTCACTTATGTGGCAACAGATAAAACACTTTTTAGTTTTACTAAAATTTGAATTTTAAAAAGAGCGCTTATTGAATAAAACTTTCTGGCAAGCCCATTAGTTATTTAATGTTTGATGTTAATCAACACTAACGTTGCTGTATATTCACAACACTGCTATCTCGAGTAATTTAACAAAATAATATTTACAAAAAGGCACTCACACAGCCAAAAGCAGAGTTAAAGGCGAGCGAGATCGAGAGCGTAAGCACAAGGCAAATAGCTAATCATTACCTTCCCTTCCACACACACACACACAAACACACACTATCTCTCAGTCTCGCTCTCTCTCTTTCTTTCTCTGTTTCTCCTGTCGCACCTGTCGTCAGTTAGTTGGTTGGTTTTTGCGATTGGCCTTCACACCTTTTCAAGTTGATATTTGATTGGAATTTTCTGAGTCTTTGTGATATTATTATTACAGTTCGCGGTACGCGGATCGAGTTGATCGCTAAACCACCCCCTTTGTGCTTGGTATTTCTGTGTGGGCCATGCTCTGGACAGTTCATTTGGATGGTGGACCTCAGCGTGTGAATCATGGGGCAGTCGGTGTTGGCGATTTCATCTATAGCTTTGGCGGATACTGCACAGGCTACGATTACCGTTTCAATGAGCCGATGGATGTCCATGTCCTCAATGTCCATACATTGCGATGGTCTGTGGTGCCGCAGCAGGTCGATAAAGATGGAGTACAACTAAAGTATCCGGAAGTGCCTTTCCAGCGCTATGGCCACACAGTGGTGGCCTACAAGGAGCGCATTTACATATGGGGCGGACGCAACGATGAGAATCTCTGCAATGTCCTCTATTGCTTTGATCCCAAATCGGCCTCGTGGAGTCGCCCCAATGTGAGTGGCTGCCTGCCAGGTGCTCGAGATGGCCATTCCGCCTGCGTCATTGGCAATAGCATGTTCATCTTTGGTGGCTTTGTCGATGAGATCAATGAGTTTAGCTCGGATGTGCATTCCCTTAATCTGGACACCATGGAATGGCGATATGTCCAGACTTTCGGTGTCCCGCCAAGCTATCGAGATTTCCATGCTGCTGTCGCCTATGAGCAGGAGCGTATGTACATCTTTGGAGGCCGCGGCGACAAGCACAGTCCCTATCACAGTCAGGAGGAGACATATTGCCATGAGATTGTCTATCTGGATATGCGCACCAAAGTCTGGCATCGACCATTCACAGCCGGCAAGGTCCCGGTGGGCAGGCGGAGTCACAGCATGTTTGTCTACAACAAGTTAATCTTCATCTTCGGCGGCTACAATGGCCTGCTCGATCAGCATTTTAATGATCTATACACATTTGATCCCATGACCAAACTATGGAATCTAATTCGAGCCAATGGCCAGGCACCCACAGCAAGGCGGCGGCAATGCGCCTTGGTGACTGGTTCGAAAATGTTCCTTTTTGGCGGCACAAGTCCCAAACCACAGGGTCCACAGGCAACTACGAGCCAAAATCCAGATGGTGGTCAGTCGGGGACACAAGCAGCAGCAGCGGCAACCGTCACCCTAATCGATTATAGTGATTTGCATGTCCTAGATTTTGAGCCCACTTTAAAAACCTTGGCCACTATGGTGGTGCTAAAGCATCAATTGGACATAACTGGGCTGCCGCGTTCATTTCGTGCCGATTTGCAAATGCTTACCCAGCCGAACAGTATTAGTCGTCCCATTAATCAGGCCGGCTAGCGAGCTTGGACTAACCAAAAACAAGAAAATTATGGATGAATTTTGGAATTGGCCCCGCTTTTTGTCAAACTGCCACAAAAAACAACAGAAAACAAAAGTGAATTGAATGCAAATCGATGCATGCTCGATGGTTATCATCTTGAAGGTCCTGCAGTGGTTCCTAGTCTCAGGCTCTGTCTCCCTTGCCCCCTCCTCCTCCTCTTCCCTACTACCAACTACCCCTCTTTTCCACAATGTACTCGAAAAACATACCGAATAACGAAAACCAAATTTCGGATAATCGAAATTTTATGTACCCTTTGGCAGAAGGAAAACCCAAGCAATTAAATCTATAATATTTCAAGTAGGTCCGATCTGAGTAAGAAAGCTATAGAGCTTTCCTAACTGCAGATTCTTATTTAAGTCGAAAATCACTTTTACAATTATCCTTGATTAAGTTTATAGCAAAAGTTTTTATTTCTTCGGACGCATAAAGTACTTAATTAATTTGAGGGTTAAGGATAACTCCATACCGCTCCATCCTCTGCAAAAAGTGCATAAAACAAAGAATTGTTTATGAAACTGATATTTCTTCTTTTTCGAATTCTATATATATATATACATACATATAAATATATTAATAATAATTATTATTATTATAATTAGTCATATAGAAGGAAACAATAAATTTAAAATAAAACAAGCAAAAGAAAATTGTTTTTCCGCTTACTTTTTGAACAAAGAAATTTAGTTAATATTGTTTATAATTTTCGCACTCTTTCTTTCTTTTGCTTTTGTCTCATTCTAATATATGTATGGCGGGGAGGAGAGAAAACGCGCGTTTGTTTACATTTTAGTCTTAGTTTTAAATTGGAAGGTCAATAGAAATATGTACTTATATGGTGGTTATTCAAGCTAATTAATTGCCATGCTGTGGCTGGGGGAGGGGTGTTGGGGGGTGTATTAAGTACAAGTACATACAACTAACTAATGCCCCCTTTAGTTGCGGTTTAATGAATATTTATGAGAATTCTTTCTAATTTATGTACATTTGAATATAGGTTGACTGGCGCCTTCCCTCGCCGCCCGGATTGGGATTAACCCACAGCACTTGTATAACCACGCACAGTCAAATAACCATTAATTATATCCGATGGCATGTGCTGCATGGATGCATATTCCTCGGCATTGGCATAACGTAATTTTGTATGCGGATCGGCGTAGGGGGCCGGTAGTCCACTTATATCCGAATACTTCTTGGCTGGTATTAACGAGGGCGGTGCATTAAGTGTGAAGTCTGTGTGTGAGGAGGATAATCATTTGGTGACTGGGCAGGATAATTGCCATTTAGTACTCACATGTCGGCGTATTGGCGGATTGTTTTTGATTCTTTTCCATATTACTGATTTGCCGCAGAGGGCGGTAGACACAGTTTTTGGGAAAGGCAAATGGCCGTTTGAAGGAACGTTTTGGTTTAGCCGTTTGTTCCATTTGTTTTTAATCAACATTCGTTTGTTTAAATGTTGTTTTTATTTTTTGGCTTAGTGTGACCAAATTGGGTTAGCAAAGAAAAGAGAAAGAGGTCCATTAGAATTATTTTAGCACTTACGCTTTGCATAAGTAAACGAATCTTCTTTTATATAGACAAACTCAACTCGGATGCACAAATATATCTTTGTTTTATAATTTGAAATGTTTTTTATTAAGACTTTTTTGATTGGCGCGCTTTGTTTTAAAAATACTGACTTATCGATAACTTCTTTAAACATCTGTTTGTGGTCACACTCACCAGACAGAATAGTGTGCACAAATAGGGGGTGCAGCAGCAGCAGCAGCAGGCAGCAGGCAGCAGCTAACAAATCAACAACAACAACAAACAACAAAAGAGAATTAGCCACAAAATCCAAAAAGATAAAGGGAAAAAATCGAATTTGCTGTAAGAATGATTTTGTGTTTGCAACTCTAATTAAGTCAGCAAAACGGACAAAGAAAAGGAAAGAAAATCAATTTATTAAGTAAGTTGTGACAAAAATTTGTTGTAAAGTGTGTCAATTGTGGCTTAACCCCCCCCCTCCAATACCCCATCTATTGCCCCGCTGCTCCATGCAACAACGTTCTGCAGTCAACTAATAATTGCAACGCAGAAAACTTTGTTTGTATTTGTATGCATATACTTAGTTCTGTATATACAGATGTTTGTGGATGTGTGTGTGCTGTTTTTCGTCTTGTTCTGCTACTTTCATGCGTATATTCGGTTATTTTAATGTTTTTTCATTCTCTTTTTACATATGCTTCTTGTTCTTGTTGTAGTTGTGTATAGAAAAAAAATTGCGTCTTTTGGCAAACTCCAAACAACGTTCAGAGCGAGCGAGATAGTTGCGATGTATTAAAAGTTCATTCCTCTGATCAACCTCTCTCTTGCTCTACCTCTCTCGCTCTCACCCTCTCTCTCTTTGGCTACCTATCTCCTTCTCAACCTGTGCATGTGTGTGTGTGTGTGTGTCCACAAACACAGCTGACTTTGTTTATGCTATGCTTTACCACTCTCCCTCACCCTTCTCATCAAGTTTCCACTCAAAACATGTATCCTCTCTCTCACTCTTGCTCTGTTGCCTGTATATTCCATCCCCTTTCTATGCTGGCCTCTCTCTTTCACTCCCTCACTTTATTAGCATCGCAACGCAATACATTTTTTCTGATAAGACTTTTTGTTATTCTGTTTCATCAGCTGTTCAGTGTGTTTTCATGAACATGTATTGCTTTATTATTGGTTTTTTTTTTTCGCCATTTGTTTGTTTTCTGATAAGAACGGTCACCTATTTTGTTATATTTTTTTTGCTGTCCTTTGTTGTTGTTGTTTCTGTATAAATCAAACAGCGTCGCCATTGACGTTATTGACCCCAAGCAAAACTCCAACAACAACAGCAACAGCTACAAAATTGTCCCAGGGGGTCGTGCAAAGGTTTGTTCGTGTGGTTGGCCGGGGGGAAGTGGTACTTTCAGTGATTTGCTTTTTTTGGTTTCAATATTAACAAAAGGACAGACAGGGTAAAAAGAAACCAAACAACGCAAAAGTTCTATTGACTTTGACAAGCAAAAAGCACAAAAAAAGAAAAGAACTGAATTGTTAATACTTAGCGCACCGACTTGGAATTACCCTACACATAATACAATGCGAATTTAAACGAAAACGAAAGTGTTTTATGTGAATTTGCATCAATTGAGTTTTGCTTATGTATATTTGTTGTAAACTTGGCGATAGAGTATAGCAAAACCGTTATGAACTAACAAGCCAGCAACTACTTACCAAGCAACGGTAATTTCTGCTTCTTCTTTGAATTATAAATGTTATTGCATTTGTCCTTTGTGTGTGTGTGTTGTCTGCGCGCTGCTTTGCTGCAACGACGCGACGCAACGCGTCTACTTATCGTCAGCGTCGGCATCAACGTCGACGTTAACGTTAGCGGCAGCAGCGGCACTGTTGCTGCTTTGCTTTTGCTCAACACTTTCAAACGTTCGTTTCATATCGCACATATCGGGTCCCGTTTAGAAATCTTTCTTGATATTATTGTTAATTTTCTTCTTCTTCTTAAAAATAGAACAAAAGGCAAATAAGAAATTTAAGCCAAGTGGAAGGGCTTTTAGTTATAATTAATAGACATCGGAGAACACAAAACGTGAGTGAGTGAAACAAAAGTTGTTTGTTTATTTCTCTTGTCTTGCCTGTTTTTCTTGTATCTTTGTCGCTTTTGCCAAAATTCGTTAGTTCTTTTTGTTTGTTGGTTCAGTGAACTGATGAAGATTTCTTAATTGGAATGCTAATTATTTTATTGACACGCCTTCAAAAGGCCGCCTCCCCCTGTTTCTTATTTTTTTTTTTTTTCAATCTCTTTGTTGTCTGCTGCTGGCCAAGTGCATTTCCCTTTCGCTAACTAGCTATCTCTCGCTCGCTCGCTTCCTCACCCACTCTCGCGCGCTGTCTTTGTTCCTTACGGGAGATTTCTTTGTTCAGGAAAGAGAGAGCGAGAGCAAGCGAGGGAATACAAACAAAAACAAAAAAAAATATTGTTCTGGCGCAGACATCGCAGCTGACGCTGACGCATTATTTGCATCGGCGTCTGGATTATTTGGTCATTTGTGATTGAGTGCAGAACGTGGATCTCGGCAGACGTGGCCAGGAGCAGAAGCAGAAGCAGTTAAGGTTTATAATTATCATAAAACCTTGGAACTTATCGCCGGTTATAACGGTAAAGTGTTGTAAAAAAAACAAATCGAATTCCTGCCTTAGGTGCGGGGGAAAAATCAAAACTTTTTGAACTTTTTACCAACATCCTTAAAGAAAATATGGGCTAAAGTGAGTTTTAGGCTTATTGGAGTCGGATTTGACATTTCCGATCGGACATATTCGGTCTAAGTGCCAAGTTTTAGTCAAAGATTAAAAAAGTTTCAAATAATATCAAAATATGCACTTTTTATCTTTTTGAATAATTCAAAAGAAAATGAAGAGTTCCTTTAGTCCAAGACACGAGAACTTAATCAGTTAACAGTTTCGAAAACGATTTAAAATGGGGCCTAAAGACCAAAGAGCCGGGGCTAACTTCGACCGCGTCAAAGTTTGTATACCCTTACAAGTTCTTTGGTAACTCTTTCCTTACCTTTAGCCATCAAAGTGGGAAAAGGTTTTATCTAAAAATGTTTGCGAAGGAACGGCCTGCAATCTTAGCATGGAAAACAAAGAAGATATTGATCAAAGTAGTGGCTTACCACGAATTGTTCCTATGGTAGCTATATTATATAGTCACCCGATCTTGACCAAATGCGGCAATGTCATTAACAGATATATTAAACTAACAAATGTTTCATTTGAAAGACATCGCGTCAAAAGTAACGAAGTTATTGACAAAAGTCACTGTTTCAACCGATCGTTCCTATGGGAGCTATATGATATAGTCGTCCCATCTTTAAATTTAGCACAGTGGTTTATAGGTGTAATAGACTCACCAATATTAAATTTCACGAGAATAGCTAAGAAAATAACGAAGTTATTGAGAAAAATGACTGTTCGTGACTTTGACATTTGTATGGAAGCTATATGATATAGTGGTCCGATCCGGCTGAATCCGAGATATACAACCTGTGCACTATATACAAGCCTACATGCAGAATTTCAACTCTATAGCTCCAACGGTCTAGGAGGAGTTTGCGCTGATCCAGACGGACGGAAGGACTCGTCTCTCGTTATATAGTCGGAGATGCTTCCTTCTATGCGTTGCACACTTCTGACCAAAGTTAATATACCCCTTTTGCCAGGGTATAAAAAGTTAAAGGCTTAGGTGATTGAATTCTCGAGGATTGAAGTAAGAATTCTCATAGATATGAAGGACCAAATTGTTAGTCTATGTAAATTATAGTTACGTCATTCAAGATAAATATATGTAAATTTATATATGTATATAAATACATATGCATAATGATTGGTGGGTACCTCAATTGTCGTTTGACCGACTTTTTGCCATATAATGGGAATTTGTACAAGTAAAGAAAACAGACAAACGCATAAATCAAGTGAATTAAATATGTATGAATGAATATATGAGTGGAGAGACTGACTGGTTGAATACAATCATGAATCTAGCCCAAAATCAAATGTAAAAATATGACCACATTTCAAATTTATTCGACAAAGTGATTATGGCGCAGTCGTTTAGCCAAATTACCTGGCCAATACTTTGTGGAAATGACTGACTGACTGACTGACTGACCGAGTGGAATAAAGTGGAGTGTGATTCATGGCAATCAAGACAATGAACATTGTTGGTCTAATGGAGACTATCTATGGGCCCGGCCAGCTGTTTACTGCAAAATTCATCACCTATAATGAACTTGGTGAAATTTTGTTGTTGTTGTTGTATATTTTGCCTAATGTGAAATGACGCGACTGCGCCCATAAATCATTTAGCACCCCCTTCCCCCCACCCAACCAAAAAAGGCGCTAATAGAAAGAATGTCGACACAATCATCATCGTCAACAACAACATCATCATCATTATCATCAGCATTATCTTCAGTTTGATCATAAAACGAAGGATTTTTCATCCATCAATTCCTTCGATTTGCAATTTTTGTGGAAATTCGAAAAGTATTTGAAAACTACAAAAACTATCAAAGATGTCGGATACATAAATACATCTTCAAAATGCATTTGAAATCTGCAATGCGAGGTTTAACTGAAAAGTTGTCTAGAACATAGAACATAGATATCTGCTCTTGTAACTAATGGACAAATGCTTCTTTGGAACTTTCTTGATCGTTTGTGATCATTTGGTTTACCATTTCCTTTGTTCCAAGAGGCCTAAAGCCTTTTGGGCTTTAGAATTCAGATATTGGATGTATATTGAGGTATAAGCCCATATACAGATATATGTAGATAATATTATATCAAATGGTCACCTAACCGCCATTCCAGCAAACAAACCAAGCCACCCACTCATCCAAAACCCATTGATACAACAAAAACAACAACGAACACGGCTGGCAGGCAACTCGTTGTTTTTATTGTTGCTGTTCCTATTGCTGTTGTAAATTCTGCCCACGGGGGGAACCAATAATAATTACCCATGTGGTTGGCATATGTGTTTTGTTCGTTGTTGTTAAATATACATACATACATATGTATATTGTGTGTGGAATTAGCAAATGAAAATCAATATTGAAAGCGCCCATAAACCCAGACCCAGACCCGATACCAGACTGATATATATGTATGTATGTACGAATGTTTGCTGAATGGATCCATATATAGCTATAGAATTTCAGTTAACATTTCATTTATCTGGTTTGTCCGTTTACTTAGCAGGAGAGAAAGGAAATCTGAGATCCGGGGAGACACTGGAGAGACTGGAGAAAGCAAAACTTATTATTATTGTCGTCTGCAATTGGTCAAGAGCAAGTGAGAGCTGTAGGCCCAATATAAACCGTTCAATGACAGCGGCCGCAGCAGCATTTGCTGTTGCTTCTGTTGTCTTCTGTACGGCTTTTGTGACGTGGTCGTCGTGGTCGTGGTCCGCCCACAGTTAACACGTTCAGTGTTGGAGTAGCAGTGCTCTGAGCAAGAGCCATTGAAGGATCTCCAAGAAGGTAAATGCAACAGGAAAAAATGTTAATACAGTTTGTTCCACATTAATAGAATCATCTTTGGTAGGGAATCCAGGGCTGCCCCCTAAAGTAGGCCATAAATCGTCAAAACAGTCAGCATGGGGTTAAAGCCAGCAATGTTACAAATACTTCTCTAGTCTATTGCCTACTTTGATTAAAGTCATTTGTTTTGACTTGATTGTTGAAATTTAACTTCTTCAGCAAAGAAAATTAGATCCAAGAGAGATGTGCCTATTCATGCGAACCATGCTGTATTAACTTGCAGTCCCTTCCTTCTTGGCAAATGTATTTCATTTCTTTTCTTATTTTGCAGAGGGTGAAAGCAAACTGATCAGCCGAACCACACGCCCAGCCAGTTAACCAGCCACGCCAGCCAACTAAACCAAATCAAACCAACCAACCAGCCAGCTAAAACAAGCCAAGTCAAGCCAAGCCATTATCAAGTGCACCCCATTTAGTTGGTTTCTTCTTATCGTTAGAAAAAGAATAACAAGTTAAATAACTAATCAATCTGTGTTAACTGTGTTAAGCCGACCGCACACACACAATGGTGAAAACGTTTCAAGCCTATTTACCGTCCACCAATCGGACCTATTCATGTGTTCACTGCCGTGCTCATCTCGCCTCCCATGACGAGCTCATCTCGAAATCATTTCAGGGCAGTCAGGGTCCAGCGTATCTCTTCAATTCGGTGGTGAATGTGGCCTGTGGCCAGACCGAGGAGAGAGTCCTGCTAACGGGTCTTCATGCTGTCGCCGATATCTTTTGTGAGTGCTGCAAAACGCCATTGGGTTGGAAATATGAGCACGCCTATGAATCGTCACAGAAATACAAAGAGGGTAAATTCATTATCGAATTGGCCCACATGATAAAGGAGAATGGTTGGGATTGAGCGGCTGAAACGGGCGAGCGATGGCGGCAAACAAAACAAAAAAAGGATCTAATGATGTTCGGTGTGTGCGTGCGTGTGTGTGTGTGTATTTTTTTTGTTTGAATGATTGTAATGGCAAAGGACAACCACAACAACAGCAACAACATAATATACACAAGCGTGGATAACGAGTGATCATAAGGAGCAGCAGCAGCAGCGGCGGCGGCGTCGGCAGCGTTGGAAGTAGAATTGCTAGATAAATGCAAAGGGCTAGAGCGAGATAGCGGGCAAAAGTGCAGAAATATATACATATACACGCCACGTTGGTCAATTCAGAGAGAGAGAGAGAGAGAGAGAATGGAAAAAGAGAGAGAGACAGTTTTAGGGTTAACACAAAAAAACCATATACTATAAAAAATGCTATTATATAGTACATAACTCGTCGTATCTTACATAGAACAAACTCACAAACACACACACAACACACACACACACACACTCACACTCACTTACTCATTTATCCATTCATTCAATTGCTTCAATTTGGGCTTTTTAGGCGAATAAAGCGATCTCCTGCGCAGGACGCAGCCTCTTTTGATAATGATAATGACAATGATCGATTGACGATTTATCGATTATCATATTGATATAAAAATATTGTCACAAACTTTAATATTCATTTATACACACACACACACATAAAAAACCCAAGCGAGAGGGAAACACAAACAATTTCGAAAAAGTGTATTAAAATGAAACAAAAAACAAAAAGGGGCAATAAATATATACATATGCACACATGACTGACAATTTTCAAACATTTCAATATATATATATATATATATGTGTATGTCTCTTCTAACTGTAACACTCATACGACATGTTGTCCGAGGAGACTTTAAGTCGCATGCCTCTTAAATTGGTTGTCATTTTTGTCTCCGTCTCTCTCTAAAACCAGTGATTTTACAACTTGTACTAGTTACAAACTAGTATTTTGCATCTCTTTCACTCGATGCGGGTGTTTTCATTAACATTCTCCAAAGTTTATAGATTTCATTTCCTAAGTGACTAAATTTCTAAATTTTCTTTAGGAATTCTATTCTAAGATTTCATATCAGGGTTCTCGATACTTTCCTTCTCTCATATATATATTTTTTCTAAAATTGTTCGAAAAAACGATTTACATTGCATCTAAAGATCGATAAAAAACAATCCTAGTCAAAAAAAAAAAAAAAAAAAAAACAAATAAATTGTAATTGAAAAAAGAAAACGATAAGCCAAATAATTTTTGTGTTTTTTTTTTGTATTTTGTTTGACGTTGACGTTTTGCAAGTTGCTTAAATAATCAATAAATTTCTTATTGCCGAATTTTCATGTTGAAAAAGAAAAATTTGAAATACGAAAAAAGCAAAATTTGATCATATTGAAAGTACACGAAAACAAAAAACTTGCACTGCCAAAAACAACAAGAATTAAACAAAATTCAAGCCATGCGAAATCAAAAAATCACACAGACACACACAGACACAGACACATACACATACACATACACACTTAAACATATACACAGTGATAGACATAGAAATACACATAGATACAGCTGAACACAGTGATAGATAGAAAAACAGATACAGATACATTCATGGCTCATGGATGACTTTAGAGAGAGAGAGAGAGAGAGAGAGGAAGAGAGTGAGGGGGACAGAGATAGAGAGAGATATACAACCGATCGATGACCTACTTTATGGACGAGCGGACAGTTTCCGGATTTGAGTTTTAGCGTTAGTTCCAACGGAAACCGGAAATGAGATGGATATGACATACAAAAACAGACACAGAAACACACATACAAAGGCATAGAGATCCACACACACACACACAGAGACACACACACACATACACAGAGACACATTTTTAATGTAGTAGTTATTAATGAAATTTAATTATTTAAATGCAAATTTTACATAGCAAGAAACACTCAAAAAAACAAAAACAAGATAAATAGCAACCGAAAGCATAGAATGGGATAAAAAGTTAAACTTGTATTGAAATTTTTGAAACCAAAACTAAATTTGTCAAATTTTTGAATAATGCAAATGAAAATTGTGTGGAATTATAAACGAAATGTGAAAGATAATACCGTTGACTCCTTATAGAGAGTTGACTTGATTTTAAGTTTAACAAATATTTTGGTAATTTTCTTTATTTTCCTTTCGTTTTAATTTAAGAATCAAGATTCGAGAATTGTGTGGCTTAATACGATGCAGTGGGCGGGTCGGGGGCGTCAATGTGAAAGAAATTATATAAAATACAAGCATTATATGCATTATATATCTATACAAAAAAACAAATGAAGTATATAAATCTATATATTTGTGAATTGCAACAACAACAACAAATATCGTATATATTAGAAAAGAAGAAGAAAACAAAATGGAAATGGAAATATTTTTAAATATGCAAAAATAACTGCCAAGAACTATTCAAAGTTAAAAATAATGTTCTCTAATTAGTTATGATATACATATACATAACGTGAATAATGAAATGAGAAATATATATGTATAAAATCTATGTAAATGTATATATATTTTGTGGTAGAACAAAAAACAAAACAATAAATTAAAACTTATATAAACGATAGACAAAACATTGAAAAGGAAAACAAAAGTGTGGCCGAATTATCTTTTGTTTTAAAAACATAAATTGGCACATCATGGTCATCATCCCCCTCCTCCCCCCCACCCACTACCCAAAATCACGAGCACAAATCAGACAGATATCATCACGAGCACTGGATACTTTAAGGCATTATTCCATACAAAATAAAATAATAATAAAACGAAAAAACAAAAACAAATTGAAACCACCTTACATACATACAACTGGCAACAAAAACTCAACTAAACTGTGTTTAAAACAAAAACAAAATCAACAAGCAAAGCAACAAAAATTAATATAAAATGAAATGTGAAGAAGGCAGAAAAAGTAAACGATAAAAAGCATAACAGCCAATTTATTATGCAAAAGCAAAAGATATAGATAAAAATGAATCTAAAATATATTATATACATACATATATATGTATATATATATATATATATATAGATTTAATACCATATATATATATATATTTAATAAAAAGAACAACTTCATTCAAGATTGCAAAAAAGCGCATTTTGAGCTCAATTTTGTTGGCTCAACTTTTCTTTTCCTTCCAACAAGGAAGGACAAATATGTGGCCAATGCGAAACTTGATTATTTCCCTCGCTCCTCTTTTATCTATTTTATATTTTACTAATTATTAACTCATTATCTAAGCAGTAGCAGCCAGCATATCCTTAGATAATGCAAAGGACATTTCGTACTTTTTCGTTTGCGAAATTAGCTCGTTCTTATTCATTAAAGTTACAAGCGGTTTTGCGGCAAGGACCTCATATCCTTTTTTATGGTAATTTGGGGTGGTTATTCGCAATCAGCAACCTCAAATTGTCATAAAAAACAGTTAAAGGTCCTTGTAGCAGAAAAAAAGTTGCATTTTGTTGCCCTGTGTAAATCGTTTCATAGATTTACTCTTAGTTCGACCCGGATGTCGTCTTACTTTGGCAGTGTAGAAGCATTATGTTATTGCTGACTAAAGGAAGCTTTTCCGACCTCATAAAGTATATATATTCTTGATCAACATCAACAGCCAAGTCGATCTAGGCATGTCCGTCTGTTTGAACACGCAGATCTCGGAGACTATAAGAGCTAGTGCCACCAAATCTGGTATGTATGCTCGTGTAGTATGTAAATGTATAGAGTTAATTGAAATATTGGCCACGCCCACTTCTCCCTCCATAATTTAGAAAAAATCTATTGCCAGCTGCAATTTTATGACTATTGCAATCAAATTCGGCAGATCGATTAATCTTAACTATTTCTACCAAACTAACAAATTTTAATGAAATCGGACTAGAAACATGCAAAATATGCGTATGAACACAGAATTGGCCGTTGGCTAGTGGCGGCGCTAGAGTGTTCGTGTGTTTGTAGAGTGAGCGAGATAGCATATGGTACGAGGCATGTAAAAACAATTTAACAGACATATGTATATTTGGATGTTGTTGTGTCATCTGGTGCATGGTCGGCTAGTCGACTTACTTACTTCATTTTCCTTTGCCTTCATAGCAAATAAATAATCAAAGGTAAATTTTAAATATAATCTAGATTTATTATCAGTTTCATTGAACTTTGCTGTCTGGAATTTAATACAAGTTTTCGCAAATGGAAAGATAATGTGACCAAATGAGTGTATCTCAAATGTTCCTATTAAACGGCATTTCATTTTCTGTTCATTTGGTGTATGAAGCGTATGAAGAGTGAAGATGTTGGTGTGTGTGTGTGTGTGTGTTGACGTGTTGATGTGTTGCTGCATTATTTACTTCCATGTATTGGTTTGATAACACCATTTGGATGAAATTCCAGTTACTGGTTGTATTTGCAATTGTATGATACGACGCAATTGCGCCTGACGACGATCCTCGTCAAAGGTCTCTGGCAACGGATCATATAGCTTGGTATTATACAGGATAGTCATCATAATGCCAATGGCAATGGACCAAAAACCAATGCCAAGTACCATTTTCCAGTCCGGGGTGAAATGTTGAAATTCCGCATAGGTCTGACAGAAACTATGACGATATAATGATTTCTTCTCCTCCAACGTCAGGTCCCTCCAATCGCCCAATTCCTTTTCACGTACAGCGCAAAGTTCGGGGGTCACTTCGCGATAGCGAATGGCCGGAAATGGAAAGTCAGCGCAATCGATATAAATGGGTGAACCATTGACACCATAGCCAACAACTTCACGATCTCCGCTCATTAGACGTGTGCCATCGTGATGAGTTTGACGTTGAATTGAAACAGCGGCCACTACGGCCGGACCACCACTACGGCCTAATGACGAGCGTAGTGTCTGCAGCTTGGACAAAGAACGTAGTGCCAGCATTTTCCTCTCTGCAAAAGAAAAGGAGTTTCCTTTTTGCCGTATTAGTTAATTTGTTCTTTTCTTTTTAATGTTTCTCTCTTACCTCTTTTGTGTTTTTGGTTTGGTTTTTGTTTTTTTGTTTTTTAAATTGCCAGCAATTTGTTTCTGCTTCTCTATAAATCTCTGACTTTCTTTGCCTAGCTTTCTGACTCTCTCTCTTTCCTTTTGTCTCGTTTTTCGTTTTATTATTACAATTCTGGCAAATTGACAGCTGTATAGGGTTGTCGACAGGCCGTGATTTTAATCAAAAAACGGGGTGGGGAGGAGAGAAACGGCAAACGACAAACAACGGGAAACGAGAAACGGAAAAATTGCAAAAACGGGGAAAACTTCAAGTTGAAAAGTATCGAAAAGAAAAGCGGTTCTCCGCAACTTTTACTTGCTCTCAAACAAAAAAAAAAAAAACGAAAGCTAAGAAAATAGCCAACTAATCCTTTTGCCAGTCAACGGCAAACGAAGGAGCCAAGAAACGACAAGAAAAGAAATGACATGTGAGGGACAGGCCTAGAGACGGCAGGATGGCTGGATGGATGGAGGGTAGCTCAATTCTGACGTAGGTCAATTTAATTTGAAGAGATTGTAAAGTTGAAATGCCCTGTATCTGTCACACGCCCAGTCAAGCCACCCACCAATCACTCCCTTCCCTCCCCACGTTGCCCCTTACTCACACACACGCTAAAGCGTAAAACCACCACCCCAAAAAGAAAAAAAACCATCTGCATTGTGTCCTGTCCTTTTTGTTGATACACTTCCAGGTGTCGTCTCGAGACGAATGGACCTGCATTTTAGCATCTAAATGGGATTCCGATGTTTTCTGTTTTTTAGTCTAAGGTTATCCGGAGGACATGACGTATACGTAATGACAGCAAGTTAAACGAGAGACTCGAGACAGCTTTAGTGCCCTTCAAGTCGTCGACTCTTGATGCAGGGATCAGTAAGAAACTCCTGTTCTTTAGTGCCATAAAAGATAATCAGGAGTACATGACGTATACGTAATGAAAGTAACATGAGCTTAATTCAAACGTCTCTGTCTCACAAGCCATTCAAAGGCAGTTTTCCTCTTTGAACCATTTTCCTATATAAGAACTGCATAGAAACAGACAAAAGAAAAGATCATAACTGACCATTCGATCTGAAAAGAAAAGAGAAGATTTTGTTGCTTTGATTTGAAAAGAGTATTTCCAGTTCTTGTCAAATGTTTTTTTTTTCATTTTTCGTGTGTGTGGTTTTCTTTTCTTTTTTGGGGGGAGTTGGGGGCCTGGGTAGGAAGGGATTTCCAGCGCCATTTGTGCGTCTGTCAGCAATTTTATTATTTTATATATGTATATAAAATTTTTCATGCCACCCACTTTTGACCCAACAACAACAAAGCAGCTGACGTCTTGATTTGAAACGTAATTGATATATAAGAAAAGGATATTAATACCAACTCGAAAACTGTTCGACACTTAAAAACTAGACATTGAAAAACCGCACACACGCACAGCCCCGCACCCCTATCCTTTCGTTGCCAACGATGGTGTCTTCTAGCTGCAGAAAACCACCAAAAATTGCCACAACAAACAGCAAACTTAGTGGAACCCTTATCCCTTAAGGTGAAAGGATAAAGTGGTTAAAAGGCATTCATTAAGCTTTTTAAAGTGTTTCTGGTTCTTTGAATTTCAGTTTTTAAACAAAAATAAGCTTAAATATAATTCTATTATGTGCTCAAGATTCTTGTTTAGTTTCGAGGGTCAACCAAAATGTTTAAAAAGTTTGAACTAATCTAAGGAAATGTCTATTATCAAGTTATTTTAATGTATTCAAAAGGCATTCCCTAAAAAAACCCAATTTAAATTGCCCATTTACTAGTTAAACCAATTTGTTAGCTCTAGTTTTTAGTTGTTAGACTTAAAAATTAAGCTCTTAATCTATGCCAAAAAGTAGACAAAGAGATTGGTGTACTAAGATTAAAGGCTCAAATTGAAGACTAAATTAAGATTAACAAAAAGCCACTAGAAAAAAGTTGTGAAGAACGATCGAATCGATTTGTTCGATTTTTATTTATCGAAATTGACTTCAAATGATTCGATTGATCGATATTTGTCTCTATACTTTATTTCTAATATAATAACTTTAAAATCGAGGGTAAAAAATGCTCCTTGACATTGAGGCGAGAGACAAGAGACCAAGAAGCTGTAAAATAAAAACTTCTTACTAAAGTTAAACTGTTGCTAAAAAGCAAGTTCTTACTTTGATTGGCCGAGGTTACAAAAAATGTTCCATTTACATAATGGCTAATGGTAAAAACTAAATGAAACAAACTCACATAGATGTCTCTGTTGTAAAAGAAAATAGAATTTAATGCAATTGTTAGGCCTCGACATTTGAGTCGGTGGGGGGTGAGCATGGGGAGGGAGTGGCATAGTTGGGCGTTGAAATCGGCGATAATTTAACAAGCACATTTTTACGGCAAACGCAAAAAGCAGCCGCATAGTAATGTGCCAAGTGAGCCGTGTTGAGCCATTTCAATTGGTCCCAGCCGGAGTTCAGACTTATATAATGCATATACACACACACACACACACTCAGATGTATGTATGTATATATGGTGTGGTTTATATAGTACATATATCATTCCAGTTTCGTTTCATGCGAGACAAATTGCTCACGCTTCGCATCATTTCACTTCCGAGCCGTTGATGGATTTGTCACTTTATGACACTTAGAGGAGGGAGGGGGATAGAGAGACAAAGTGAGTGAGAGAGGGCGAATGAGGCTGAAAGGGTGGTGGATGCGTGAGAAAGGAAAATTCCTATTGGGTTTTATATAGGCAGATCACATTGATCGTTCAGAAATTTCAAAAGTTTAAGCACCTATAAAGAAATTTTCAGGCCAAGGAAAGAATTGTTAACTCTTTTGGTCTAGAATTCAAGGAAATTCCCCTCGGTAATAATTGCTTTTAATATTTTGATAGCGCTATTGATAAATGAAATAAAAAAACCCCAATGCATGGCATACATAAGGCATATCTATGGATTCCCCTAGAATTGCTTCGTCAATGCTTTTCAGTTCGAGATGAGTAAACGACGACCAAAAATTGCATGCACAAATATGTGTGTAGCTCTATATGTGATTGAATGAATTCGAGTGTGTGTGTGTGTGTGTGTGTGGGTGGGCAGGACTGGAGGTTGATATGTGCATATGACAGGCAGCAGGAACTGGCTCCGAATGTCAACTAACTGCACTAAACTCTGAACGCTCTCTGAACACTGACGCGCCCATTAGACTTTGAAGTGATGACAGACGAGTACCAGGACTAGTCTGATTCTGACTCTGACTCTGACTTTTCCCCCAAAGCCTTCTCTCTCGTTTGCTCTCCCTTTCCCCCTCCCTCTCACTGTGTCTGTGTGTGACACATTGTGCAAAAAGGAGGGGACACAAAAAAAAAAAAAAATGATTGGCCTGCTGGTTGGTTGGCAAACTACTTCTGCATTCCATGCACTCCACGGGTGAGATTCTATGTGCCGGATGGATCTGGGCATTTAAGCCTTTTATGTGTCGCTTTCAATATTAATTAAATGCTTACAAAACTAAAGAGGACAAGGACCAAAAACCCGGAATGCTAGCATGCCCCATGGCTTTACCTTTAGGCATGGGGAGCTGATGTGACTGTGTGTGTGTGTGTGTGTGCATCATTCATGAGCTATTGGCTGGAACGCTGGAAAGCTGTTCACTTGCCCATCTCATCGTTACTCTCGATTCAATTCTATTTCACGACATGAAGTATTTTCAAGTGGTACTTATTAACTAGTTAATTGCATATGAAATCACTTTGTGTTTTTAAGTGTAAACAAAACTAATTCATTTGATGTCAGTCAAGTGAGCTCACTTAAACTCTATTCTTTATTTTATTTATAGTTAACACTTTACCTTTGGCTATATCTTATCGATCGATAGCTGAAGGCACTTTATACAAACTAATTAGAATACTAGAATACTAATTAGATACAAAGTAGTCGAGTTGAATCTAAATTTTTTGAATTCTTGTTTTAAAAAGTGTTAAATGTAATTGGAAAAATGGTTTTGTTCTACAATTGGTAACATTTGGATGATTTTTTTGAATGTAAATCACCTTGATGAGCCATATTTAAGGCCTCTGCCTGATGATTTATTTAAAAAGGGCTGAAAAATTACTTTTCAAACAAACAAAATGTTAATGTTAAAGCAAAAAATTATTAGAGGTTCACCCGCTGGATCCATTCATGATCTGAAATATCAAAATTGAGTCGTGACGATAGTTATTTACGATTTTAAAAGTGAGCAGAAGCAAAGATTCGAAACAGATTCGCATATGACCAGAATTTTATCGGATTTTGAATAATTTTCGTATATATGAAATGTAAAAATGCTTTTGTAAGTTTCTTTTTAAAATGTTTCAAAGTAATGTTGTTGCTTTTATTGAGAACGCTGATTCTGTGGAGCTTTAGGGCATGAATAATTTGAATGTTTTTCAAAAAAAAAAGTTCAACAAATTGCATTGAATTGAATACTTTTTTCTAAAAAAGTCTAAATTTAGAAGCAATCTACTTTACATTTTTTTAATGTTGACTTTTAGCGATTTTCCCTTTATGGAAATATCCATTTATTTGTTAAACATTGGTTGAATAAAAATAAATGAATAAAAAATAAAAATAGGTATATATATATATATATATATATTTTTTTTTTTATTACTTGCCACATACTCAACTTGTTAATATTCGAGCAAATATTTCGCTATCGAATGTGGCAGAATTTGTTTTTTCGAAACATTTTAATATTCTATTTTCATTTTCGTTTTTATTTGAAAAGTCCCATTCGAACAATATAAATATTTATTTGCTCACTGACTATGTCGATTTTGGGGTGGAGCGGATATATCCAAATGTACATATATATATATATATATATTGCAAACTAAATTGAGCGTAAACTTCCGTGCCTAACGGCGAATTATATTTGCCAATACATAAATTTCAGCTTGTTCCCTCGTTCATAGCGTAGTTGATGGCCATGCTGGTTGTTTTTTTTTTTTTTTTTTTTTTGTTGTTGTTGTTCTGTTTCTGTATTTTGGCCATAAGCCGTTTATGCCCTTGATTTATTATGGGCCAACAAATCAGCAAAGCAAACCAGAAGCAGAATGAGTAACAGAAACAGAACTGGCCTGCATTTTTAATGGTTTTTTTTTTGGTTTTGGTTTTTTAAACATTGAATTTCGATATTGCACATGAAGAAAAGTTTTTGATTCGACGAGAGAATAAGGAGCACTTGAAACTTTGCCTCAGGATTTGCTAAAAACACACTCACACACACCCACGAAGAGGAAATGAGAGAATGAGCGAGAGAGAGAGAGAGAGAGAGAGAGAGCCTCTCATCTCCATCCCAGTCTCGTTCATATGTACATATGTAGAACACCAAGGAACCGCAAGGGAGTTGCTCGGTATTGGTAGGGGGAGTGAAGGTGGAACTGAAGTGATGATGACAGGGGCAAATGGAACTTTCGTGTATTATTATTACTTGCGTTGTTCGTTTTTATTTTGTTCTTTTTTTGGTCTTTTATTTTGTGCTGCCTTTTTGGTGGCTTTAATGGTAGACCCTTCACATATCAGCCCGCTCTACCCCCCTCCACTTCTACACATACATTCCATTCCATTCTCTATCTAACCACTCGTACTTTTTCAGCTTCCTGGTAAAATAACGTATCTACAATTTTCCACTTTCTTTTTCTTTTTGCTTGATAGAGAAACTGACAAAATGCTCTTACTCCTAAGTAAAAAGTAAAAGGCAAATAAATATACAAATATTAAAGGAAGAAGAAGAGGAAAAACACCCAAAAAACAACAAATGCGAGAAGAAAAGACAGACAATCAAAGAGTCAGAAGCTACGCAAATGAGACAAAAATCAACTCGGCTCCATATCCTTATTTTTGATGCTTTAAGAACTTGATGATGATGATAATTTATTATTAGATATATAGGAAAGGTCCAGAGATTTTCAACAATAAAGATCGACTAGAACTTTTTATAGCCACACACTTAACACATTTATACATTTACCCACACTTTAGTATAAATACTTTTTAAATAATACACCTTATAGGCAATGCAAATATGTACTTTTTGTTCAATAGCCTAAAAAGGAGACCCCAAAAAGTAGGCAACATCAAATTTTGCAAGCATTTCTTAAGGCAAAATATACATAGCAAAAGATTGCAATTATAGGGGGAAGTGTCTCAAGATGGTTAAAGTTTCGTAACCGCTTCAAAAGTTGCATACAAATTAAGAAATTCAAGAGCCCAGAAAAGTAGGCAACATAAAATTGTTTCGTTTAATGATTTTTAAAACAATAAAAGTTATAGTATAATATATATGTATATATGTATATATAATCTTGTCTTTTCAATAATTTCTCATTATGATAATCCCTTCCTCTTTTGCCACCTTCATTTTGTTTTCCCTCTCTACAATATAATCAAGTTGGCATTATCAAACATCATAATAAAAGCAAGGGAAATAAAAAAGAAAAAGACGAAGAAAAAAAACGTAATATACTCTGGAGCCATTGTCAAAAGGGCATGAAAGACACCACTGAACTATACACTCACACACACAAACACACGCACACCGATAAATGGGAGATTGGGAAGGGGTTTAAGGCTATGTCAAAGGAAGAGCAAGTGAGAAGGGCCAAAAGCAGAATTCAACGAGGCGAAAAGTGTTGAAAATGAAATCGTGTACGCATAAAAAGCATAAAACGTGCATAAAAATCTGTCATTTACATTGGTAAAGGCGTGAAAAATTGGCGAAAGGCTTCTTTCACTCACACAGACACAGACACACAGAGAGGCACAAACACACCTAAGGCTGTGTTTATGTGTGCGTGTGCTCCATTGAGGAAAAGTTTAAAAAGTGCTGACGAGGACTCAGCTAGCTTTGGGCCTGTAGTCGTCATCGTCGTGGCTGGCGGTCTCATACGAATTTCTTATTTCTCAAGCCGACAGCTTGTTGCTCTCTCTTTCTTTTTCAAGGCTTTTTCTGGCTCTTATTGAATTGAAATTAATTTGTTGATGGAACACTGGAACATTATGGTAATAGTTTGTGATCTAAACAAATAATATTGAAATTGTCTGGCTTATTAGCTTAGTTCGAAAACAAATGATTGGTTGATCCCAGAATGCATCGAAAAGACAGTTCTTTGTGACTTTTTGTTGGGGACTCTAAGAGTTACTCTAGGGTAAGGGGGGAGGAGGTGGAATGGTGCGATAAACTTAATTATAGTTGATGAATGAAAGCTTTAAGGAAAGTTGTTGGCGTAAAGTTGCCGTTGCGTATACGTAATATGGTCAATTTTAATCTAGGATCTCATCCACACCCACGCCCACACACACACACACACACACACTGAGATGAACTCTTTGGCAATAATGATATATGTAAACTAATTGCATTTCCACTTTTCGACTTTTATACGCAAACAAATAAATGACAAGCCATGGCAAAGGAATTGAAAAATGTTGATAAATTATATGCATAAGTGGAAAAAAAATGATTAAGAATAATATCTTTAATTGATTTGCTATTAATCTCTTTCTCTCTCTCTCTCTCTCTCACTCTCTCTGTCTTTCACTCTTTCGTGCTTCATATTGGCAATTTTAATGGCAATCCGTAAAAAAAAAAGCAAAGTCATGGAAATCGCAATCAATCACTTAAACGCTTATCGTCCATATAAAAAAATAATGAAATCAATTTCGAAAAAAAAGAGAAAAACTACAACAACAATGCAGCAAATACAAAATACATTTTCCTGCCAGAGAGTCGAAGATAAAGAAGCGCAAAATCTTTCACTTGATTTGCATAGAAATGCTGCATTGCCATTTACTAAATAATTTCAATTCAATTTACACTACAGACAACTTGCAGACAAAAAAAGTGAAAGAAGTGGAAACGCAAGAGAAATTCAAATAAGAAATTGTGAACATTTTTGCGAGTATGCTGGAACACGTCAAAATGTTAAATGAAAGAAAATGCAACTTTAACATTTCTTTGGGAATACAAATCATTTAATCAATATTAGCGTCAATGTGAATGACATTACTTAAGCTAAATTAAAAAGGGGGATTATTCTGACTTAATTTGAAATTCTTTAAACCGAACTGAACTAAATTGAGTACTACCTAGTCTATAATTGGAAAAGTGAAACAAATGTTTTTCAAGTTAATATTAGTTGGGTTTTCGATCAATGTATGGTCTTAGTGATAGTCTCTGAAATAGGCCATAAAGGCGTTAGTCCCTCCTTTGGTAAGGTTACTACAAAGGTTGTAACAAAAAAACTCTCTAACAAAAATCTTATAAATAAAGTAGTTTAGCTACTTTACAAATTACTGGAAGAAGCCTTATAGATAGAGTTGACTTAAATTTGTAGCTAGCTGGAGAAAGCAAAGAAAGCATGGAAGATTTTGTGCCATTGGATCAGAAACTTTAGAAATCAGAATCAAGCCCGGAAACTCTACGACTAACAAACAGAAGCTGAGATTTTTCGTATATTTAATTTGTTTAATCTGACTTACGTTCTGAGCTCAAATTTTTAGAATTTTCATTGTTTGTTTTTGTGTGAAAAATGTTCTTTAAAATTCATGTGGAATAGTTTATCCTATAAAAGTCTTTTGTGATTGATTGTGTAAATATCAGTTAACCGCTTCATTATGTTTGTAATGTAATGTTGTTTGTTTTTGCATTTGTTTTTCTAGGGCATCAACGTCATCGGTAAGAACATTATCCAAGGCATGAAATTTGAATAGACACGTAGCAATGGCAGACACCAAAATGGAGACGACAACGACAAAGAAATGTCGCAGTGATACAAATAGGGTTCCCCAGAGAGAGAGAGAGAGAGGGTGAGTGGGAGAGAAGGGGGTGAGACACACAGACACACACACACACACACACACATATAAGGCATCATCACTGTCAGTAACACGAAACTGCAAACGCGGTTGCTTAAGAAAAAGTCGAAGCGCTTGTGGCAAAGCAACTTCAGCGGCAAGAGCATCTGCCGCATCAGCATGCTGCATATTCTTTAGGGTTCTCCATGCCAAACTTGTTTCCCTCCCCTTCCCCTTCCCACTACCACCCCAAAGACAGACTGAGAAGACGGAGGAAACCATGGTGTCAGCCTCGAATTGTTGGCTTAACCGAATGTGCATTTAAAATCGTTTGTATGTCACGTAAAATGCAACTGATTTTCCTTTTATTTTTCGCTAGTACAGTGTATGTATGTGTGTGTGTATGAGTATGAGTGTGTGTGTCGGTGTGCTAAAGGGTCGACAGGAATTGGCATTAAGTTGGCAAAAACCACTCTAGGGAAAACAAAATGATTTTAGCACTTGACGAAAAACGAAAGTTTGAGCCACTCAATCGAAATAATATAAAATTGAACACTTTCTTGCTTATGTAGTTATAGAAATAATATTTATTGATAATTATTTAAAGCCCATAAAGTTGAGAACGACTTACACTTAATTGTTACGTACTTATTTGATGGCTTCAATTCTAGTTGAATGACTTAAAAAAAAAACCATAACAACTGGTTTCATTTTGGCTAATTCTCTTTGCATTTTGGCTGATATTTTGACTGGGGTTTTGAATAGTTTTTATCTCATTTCGATAAACAGTTAGTAATGTTTTTTCTTTTTAATTTATTAACTAGTATTCCGCCGAGAAATGCAAATGAAAACTATAAAGATAATTTGGTTTGAAATTTACCATGAAATTTCGCAAGTGTATTCCCCTTTCTCTCTCTCACTCTATCTCTCTGTGTCTCTGGAGTTCCTTGGCGACTTCTTTTGGCCATGAATATTTCTCGCTTTCTCTCTCTTTCACTCTCTGTTTCATTTCAATCTCTGGCTTCTTTGCTCTGCTTGGCATTTCAATAATTAAACATTTGCGTGCGAAATGGGCGCGTAAAGTTTTCCACCTTCACCAACAACAATTTTTCCTCCATTAGCAAACAGCCCCAAGGGGTCTCACAATCATAATTATAATAATTATTTAAAAAAAAGAAAACACTCTTAAAAACACACACACACACACACAAAAGAAACAACAATAATTAGGGCAGATTTTGTTTTTGGGCGGGTGTGTTAAACAAAAAAAAAACCAAACAAAAAAAAGAAGAGAAAAATAAGAATTTAATTGAAATTTTAATAGAACCTTAAGCTGGGCACGTAGGCAAAAAAAAAGAAGCGTACACACAAAATGAGGAGTCCTTTGTTTGTTTGTTCCTTTTTTTTCTGCCGGTACCCCAGTGAATTTTTTGACAAGTTAATTAGGTTGAGAACCAGAGACTCAAACAAAGAGAAACATAGAGCAAGAGCGACCGATGGAGAGAGGAATGGAGAGGGGCAGAGAGGCCTATACGCAATTTAATGTTCTTTTGATAAAGTCCTTGTTTCATGTCTTTGGCTGGCTATTGGCGACAGCTGCCACCACCACCAACGAACTGGGGCCCAATGGTCCGGCCCAGATGGTAAGTATTGGGGGGCACTTGGCACATGTTGGTTGGGTCTCTCACGCCTCACTAAACCTGCTACAAGGACCAAGGCAGTGACAAAAATATAATACTAAACAAAATGAGAAAACTATTTTTATACGCTTAAACGGAAAATATTTAAGTAAATGCCATTAGAAGATGAAATTTAAGTTTACGAAATCAAGTCAAAGTCTTACCCGTATTCGGATTTATCAGTGCTCGTCACAGTTCACAGGAAAATAATAATAAACGAAGTTTGGTATTTTTTGATTTTTTAAAGTAAATGAAATTTTTATATAAATTCTACTAATTCTACTATCCCTAACGCAAATAGCTTTATCACACTTTGAATGATTTGTTTTGATTACTGATTTTGGTCCAGTCGAAATTGTGTTTCTAAATTCGTCACTGCTTAATTTTTAAATGATGATAATGATAATTCATTCAATTTCATTTATTCAGTTCAATATAAATGAAATTCAATGAATTATTTAAAAAAGTACATAAAATTCTCTGTTCATATCATTGGAGAATCGGAAGAGACACAAATAAATCCCAAAGCGTTGTATTTACTCTACGTAGAGAAAACTGCCCCGAAGTACTTTACGAAGGACTCCCCATTCCACAAACAAGGCAAGCGACATATCTGGGAATGACCCTTGTGGAAGACTAACTTCGAAACCCCACATATCTACACTAGTAAAGATGCACAACTAAACTGGTGTCTGCATTAGAAAAGCGGCTTAAGCCTGAGATGCAAATTGGCCCTGTATAAGGCAGTAATTGTACTTACATGGCGCTATGGCATACAAATTTGGGGGACAGCATCACACAGCCATGCCCACCCTGGTTCGTACGAGGGGAAGCACATTACACTGCGATCTGCACATTCCTTACATTGCTTCGATCGCCAGCAAAATGACAGAGGGACACCATGGCAAGTTACTACAATACTCTAATAATCTGGCAAACGAGCTTGCCATCGATAAAACAATGAGATGACTCAAAAGACTCCATTCATCAGATATTCGAAGAAGACAATGGAACTGTATGCTACATGCCCCGTGAAGTAGCTGTTTTCAATTAAACCTAAGTGTACTTATTTTAATATTATCATTGTATCATGTATTACAAAACACTTTGATTATTAACAGCTAAAACACAGGATTAAGGCCGAACTGCGAGCCAAAGGTCAAAAAAATATCTGGCCAATCCATTGCATTGATTCACAACTCAAAATATTTAGACCTAACACTATTTGTTTTTCGATTTGCAGCTAAGAATTCTTCCAAGCTGAACATCATTATTTACGTTTCGGTTTTAATTTAATTTGTTTTACTTAGCAACAAAAAAAAAAAGAAAGAAATGACAAATCTCTGTATTAAAGAGGCAAAAGCTCATTGATTAATTTACCCAAAGAAGCATGAACTATACGATCCATAGATTTACTTTGTTATATGCAATCAAATGCTAGGTAAGCGCTTGAATCTGAAATAAATGATGCTGTTTGATGTAAATATGGAGAACTTTTTGCTTCTTTCTACCACTCATTGTGCTGCTCCTGCTGCTGTTGCTGCTTAAGGTCCTTTATATAATTAATGATTGATACTTTTGTTTTTCGTTAGCCTGAAAGAGATTTGACTACTGTCAGGCATACAGCAAGAAACACAGAGACGACAATGATAATGATGATGATGATGATGATGATGCTCTGTGTCCTTATTTTTTGTTTTTGTCAATCAAATTAATGCACAGAATATCAAATTACCCAAAGCGAATTATGTGGTAAAAAGTAAGAAAATTTTGGCGTGAATTATGTTCACTTGATAAAATTAATTGGATTTGGTCTCAATGTTTTTCAAGTCACAATATATACATACATACATATATACTTACAGACAAACAATGATAAGTATAAGGGCTTAGACTGTTGGCTCCTTGAAGACGATTAAGAAGAAGATCCCACAGATGTCAAAATAATTATGCGTAAATAATAATTGTTGCTTTATTGAATTTCATTCCATTAAAATGTAAAATATTTTTCTGTCTGTGTTTCTATGTGTGTGTGTGTGTGTGGGTGTAAATGTTAGCAATTGCAGCCAAACACACATCTGCCAAGAACAAAGAAAAAATTAATAGCATACTTTTTTGGGCAAAATGTTCTTCTTTGTGTGTGTGTGTCTTTTCTTGATTCTTTCAATATTTTTGTAATTAATTTACAAAACAAAAACAAAAAGGAATTTACATTTTACTCTCTCTATTTTAATATGAGTGTAAATTTAGAAATTATAAATCATTCCCATTTCTTGTTATTTTTTTTAAACTTTTCTTCTTCCTGCTCGTGTTTTTTTATCTCATAAAAAAAAAAAATAATAATAAAATAAATTAAAAATTAAATCTGCTGTTGCGTTTAGTTTTAATTGCTTTCACTCGTCTCGCTTTTGATATGTTAATTAACTGCATTGCCTCTTATTTCCTTTCCTTTCCGTTTCATTCTTTTGCTTTGCTTTGCTCTCTTGTTTTCTCTGTAGATTGCCCTCTGTTTTTTTTTTTTTTTTTTTTTGGCTTTGTGTGTGTGTGTGTGTGTGTGGACTGCGTGTGTATAATCGTAATACGGCTTAAGCTTCGGAGTGTATTTTCTTCTTTTTTCATATATATATTTTTTCCCTTTTTTTTTTTTGGTTTATTTTGTGTTTTATGGAAAACTCATTTTACTTTATTTTCCTCTTGCCACACACGAAGTATTTCTGTTCGTTTTATTCGCCTGTCTTGAAATTTCTATATATAAGTACTTCTATATATATCGTATGCATGTATGTATATCGTCTTACATATACTTTTGCATTTAGCTCGTTTTGTTTTTGTTGCGGTTTATTTGTTTGTCTTTTTTTTCGTTTTGTTTTCTTTGTGCTTCTTGATCTGTTTTGTTTTTTTGTGCTGCTTTAAGTGTGATTGAAATTTGCCTCGGATGACAGAATTTATTAGTCTAGACATGAAAAATTGTTTGCGAAAATAAAGTTTCCCGCCAAAAAACTATAACAAAAACTATTATCACATTTTTGAATTTCAATCTTCAAAATCAAAAAGGAAAATTAAAAATGTTAAACGCAAATTTCTTCAAAATTGAACATTTTTTGTAATTTCGAAATACCTTTTTATTGAATGCAAATTTTTTGTTCTTGTGTGGGGCAAATAATTTTCGAATGTTTGATATGTTCTCTATTAAACTTATGGTTTGTTTTGCTTTATTTTGTGGTTGTTGTTGTCGTTTTGCCTGGCTAATTAAATATATATGCGTTACGTAATTGTTGTTATATTTCTTTCATATACATATATGTATATAGAATTATATTTAATCTCTACAATATACAATATATAGATTTTTATTCCTTTTGTCATTTCATTTGCAACTTTTCCTTGATTGGTGATTGGATTTCTTTGAATTTTGAAACCTATTAATTTTTATTTCTTTTCTTTTATTTTTTGGTTTTATTTTGTTTGCTGATGATAAGTGAGGAATATTTTATTTTTGGTTTTTTTCTTAATTTTCTTCGGGGACAAAAGCCTATTTTATTATTTTTATTAATAGTAGCCATTTCTTGATTTGTTTTTTGCAAATTTTTTTTATTCTTCTACACCACAAAGCAAATAAAACAACAAATGCAGCACGGCTATATGTGTGTGTGTGTGTGTGTGTTTAATTGCCATGTTGGTGTCATTTTTGCTATTATACACATACAAAAAAAAAAAAAATAGTTTTTTTTTTTCTTAAATTTACGTTCTTCATTTTCTTTTCAATAGATTTACTTGCCTATAACGTTTACCGTTGTATTTCTCATTTATTTTTTGGTTTTTTTTTTCTTGGTTTTAGGTTATATATATGCACGTTGATCTCGACTACAACAAATAAGTTGACAATTATCTCTAGACGTATATATTGAGAAGAAAGTAAAAGACATTTTCTTCCTTATATATGTATGTATATTATCTCGATTTCTATCGACGAAAAAAAACCAATAACAAAAAACACGCAAAGGCAATGCAAGAAATTAAAAAATAAAAGCTTAACAAATAACCCAAATAAGGAGAAAGAAACTCCAAAAGGCGTTCAGAAACTGGATTCGGAGGCAATCGAAAAATTACAATGGATATCATCTTTGATCAAGGAGCAAAGTCAGGTCAGGTAAAGCAACAAAATTGTGCTCAATTAGTTGATATGTTAACTTTAGAATAGAGTAGCGAAAAAAAATTAGATATAAAAGAATCAATATCTATTCCTGTTTCGATTTCCATTGCATTTTACTTGCCAGCAAAGGTTTCCTTGCACAAAAAAATTGTCATCTTCATCTAATCTTGGAGCTTAAGGCAACGGAAAGTGATTCTGCTCAAAGTCTTTGTGTCGCTCAGCGAGTAGTTTCTTGCTGCCCAAAGAGTCCAGTCGGCGATCCGTGATGGCCACAAATGGCAAACGTTGCTTGCGTATCGAGGACGACAACGACGATGACGACGACGACGACGATGAGGATGCTGATGAAGCAAAGGCGGCGGACGATGGTAATGAAGAGCTGTCAGGGCCGCCATCGTTCACCCGATGATAGACAAACGAATTGAGCGGAGATGATGGTGGAGCTGCTGGTGGTGATGGTGGTCGCATTGTTGCATTGTTCTCCATTGTAGATAGAATTGCATCCGTTTGGCGCCAACTGCTTTGACCTCTGCCCGAGACATTTGCCACAAACTGGGCACTACGACTGCGACTTCGAGGCGTACCCAGAAAACTGCTTGTTATGGCCGGATACGAGGGAAGTTTGTATAATGCTGGCTTAGCCGTCGATGTGCTAGCTCCATCTGCATCTCGTACGGCATCCCCCACGGCAGCAATGCCGGCACGAGAATTCCAGTAGTCGAATGGACTTGCCGCCTGCTCTAGATCCTCTTCGGGCAGTTGATTGGGCAATCCGGTAGATATGACACTAGCAATCGTTGGACTCGCCATTGTCGTTGTACTGCTCCGTGGTTGCTGCTGCTGCTGGGCAAAAAGATTCTCCTCCCGATGTTGTTGATGATAGCGTCGTCGCTTCTGTTTGAGATAATCATCATCAAGATGTATGACCGACGGTTGCGTCGCAACCGGCGCCGACTGATGCGGTCCTGGCTGTAGCACTGATTTGCTCCACACAAGCCTGGGGGCAATCTCTCCCCCGCCCGCATCTGCCCTAGTCTCTTTTGCGCTCATGGATGACTGCGGTGGCGATGGCGGCGGCAGAGTGCCCTCAAGCAGATTGAGCAATTGTTTATTCCTTCGATTATACTTTTTTATATAAGGTGGCAAATTGGCCTCATCGCCATGCTCCTGTTGGGCCTCCTCCATTTCGGCGGCTGTTTCATAATCCTCTTCATAGTCCGGATACAAATCGGGATGCGATTCACGATAATGTTCATCATAGATCTGCGAATAAAAAAAAGATATCGAAATGTTAACTTGGAAATGAATAACCTGAGCAGTCAAAAATATCAAAATTCATCATAATCGAATCGATATTTCAATATATAGATAAGAAGAGAATATATCTTGAAACGTGAAACAACTTTAAAATTTAAGTCCAACTTTGTTTTTGTTTATTTCGGCCTAGGCCATAAGCGATCAATGCGAGGTCTCCTCTAGGAAATTGAACTCAATTAAGAAGTCATTGAAGTCATTCCATCTCAATGAATCTTGCAAGTTGCATTAATGTGCCTGGGCTTTAATTCCGGAAGGAGCATTTAGAGTTTAGAGTTTACACAGACATTTGGCATGACCTCCCACCCCCATGCCCATGCCAACCACTCCCCACTTCCCAGTTCCCACTCACCAGACAGTTGGCCATTCTCACCTGAAATTGTACACGAGCCAGATGCGGCCATTTGGCATAGTAACGCTCCAATTGTTCCAGCTCGGTGATTTGATGGCCCAATTGCTGCTTGGGCGGCGGCAATGGGGCTGGTGGTGGTGTTATCGAAGACGCCAGTGATGGCGACTGCGATGGGTGTGCCGGAGGAGGCGGTGGCGATAGTTTCCGTTGGTAGGGATTTGGTAGCCGCTGCTGCTTATGATGATACTGATGTTGACCATGCTGATGATGATTATGTCCATGCTGATGATGACTATGATGATGGTGATGATGCTGGTGTGCTTGGTGATGATATTGATGATGATGTGGTGGCTCCAGTTGTTTTACATGATGACGCAACGACAGAGAGTTGGCCGCGGAGGAGAGCTGTTCGGCTCCATTGTTTGCATTGCTCTTGATACCATTTCTAAGAACTGGACTAATGCGTCGATACCAATTGCCATTGTCGTGAGCGATTAGTCGTTGCATTTCCGTATGATGTTCCAGATCTTCATTCGAATCGTTTTCCTGTGCCTCATCATAATAGTTCACTTGACCTTCATAGAATGGTTTTGGTGTCACAATTATCGGACGTTGCGGTCGTAGACCTAAAGCGAAAATCGGCGCTGCATGTGGTGCATCCTGTTGCTGTTGTTGCTGTTGCTGTTGTTCTTTGCGTAGCTTTTGCATGTGCTTGCTGACCATTTCGTTTGCTGCTGAATGATGCCTCAAGTAATCCTTATAGCGTTTCTTGTGACTCTTGTGTCCATTGCGGTGATTGCTACGCCGCAAGGCCTTGAAACGCTCAAAAGCTGACGGTGATGGTGTCGAATAACTAGAGGTTTGAGCATACATATACGGATAGGAGGCGTATGGTGGTGGTGTTGTTGTTGTTGGTGTTGTGGGGGCAAATGGGGGAACTGCTGCTGTAGTCGTTGTCATGGCATCTGCAATGAGAAATGGTTGAAATATTTGTAAGTCTCGGCACGACGCGCTCGCTCGGAAGTAATAGATTTCTATTAGGCTTTTGGACTACAAATCGTATCCGTGTCCCGTATTCGACCGACTGCCTCTTCACCTCCCTCGGCCATTGGCCCAAAGACACATACATACATATATACATATATTTTCTAAGACCACAAAATCCCGTTGCCCATAAGGCCACAATTCATTTCATTTGATTGTGCATAAAAGTGCGGCAACATGGCCACCAAACAGAACAATACAGAATGCCACTCGAGATACGCTTGAAAAGTTTGTAAGACCCCGTCTTTACTTTAAACAAGATTTTGTTAAATTTTACAAGTTGGACTACAAGATTCTATTGAATGAAAACTAATATTAAAAAAGGTGAGTTTTCTCATTTTGGCATAGTTCAAAGATGAATAAACTAAACAGACATAATCACGAAATGAATTGCAACTGAAATGTTAATCAAATAGATTCTTTATAGACTATAAATTACAGGTGAGATGAAGAATTTCTCAACCTCACCTCACAATGGCACAACCAAAAACCAACACTCACCCACACTCACACACACATAGAAAGCCTCAAACCAAAACTGACCGAAACTGGCTTAAGATGTAGAGCCAAACCAAGCCGAAGCAAGCCCAGCAAGAGAATGATTCTATGGCAGTCCAGGCACGTATTTAGATGGCTCCAATACCGCCGCTTGGCAATGTAGACACAAAGTTCATTTTTTTTTTGGTTTTTTTTTGTTTTCTAGACATCTTCAACCAACAGTTTGTAATAAAATTCGCCAGGGTCCAACCTCGGGGGAATTTTCGTTTCTTCTCCTTTTATGTTCTTTTGGCCCATTTTTTTTTGTCTACTGTGCTCTCAGCTTTTGGCGTTAAAGCTTATGCCGTTTGATTTTTGAGTAGCAGACGCAATTTGCATAAGGTTCTCTTCTCCTATCTTTCTGTTTCTTCCTTTTTTTTTACTCCTGCTATTCTTCCCATTCATATCGTTTTTACCAAATGCCAAATGAAGCTCTGGCACATAAACTAATTACGACCCACAATACACACACGCACACACACACAAACACACATACATATAGCAGTTGCCTTTTACAATTTCCCTTACAATTCCAATTGAAACATTTACACTTGCATTAAAGAGATTTTTGCTTTAGCTAGAGAACTAAGAGATACATAGAGAAAGATGGAGTGTAACCCTAGAGATTTGTTTTGTTGGTACATATTTGTATTTTCAAAGTTCTGGCTTACACACATACACACACACATACGCACAAAGCCACTGTTTTGACCATTACTGAAAAACAAAAATTGTAAAGCGAATACCAAGTCCAAGTCCTTGGTGAATGCGTATTAGTGTATGTGTGTGTGTGTGTGTGTGTGTGTGAGTGATGCGAAACGTTTGAAACTTTTGATTTGTATTCCCCAGCAAGATCGTTGCAAGATGACTTTATCCTTTGACTTTGTGCAATGCATTAAGCTTTTCAGAATCAAAAATGTTATTTAGCCATTTGGTTGGCAAAAGCAAAAACATTTATCCATTTAATATGATGTACATGGGGTTTAAAATCATGATAAATATTAAATATTAAACAAAGTTAAGACTATAGGTAAACGGCATCGTCTTTAGTTTGACAACGAAAAAGTTTCTTCATGGCCAAACTCTGCTAACTATTTGTAAACTTTTCGTCATACGCTAAAACCAGTTGCGAATTACAAAGAAGAAAAACACATCACACCACAGCCTGCAAGGCGCTTTTTGCTTTTATTCACGAGAGGCGACTTAAAATTGGTTGAGTTTCATTATAACATTTCTAAACTTCTTCCAAATAAATTAGGAGAATTAAGGATTGCGATAAATACTATACAAATTTGCCAGAGAAATGAAAACTGAATCAGAAATAATGTAGACTTCATATTTATAATCAATTTGTTACTCAAATTTGATTTATGAACGGCCAAGTTTGTTCAAGATTTTCAGTTCTTTTAGTGTATTAACTTACCCTCTTGATAGTAGAGGTCAGCCATTGATGCCATATTCTGTTGCTTATCCATATCCTCCGGTGGTTCCTGCTCCGAATAATCATCGTCGACAAAACGTTCAATGTTTGTACGATTTTTCTTGGTAAGTGTGCGGCCAAAATAGTTGGGCAATTTATGCTCCAGATTCTGTGCGGCATCATAGTAATGCAATTCACCCAGAGTTAAATCCTGATGGTTCTCCTTCATCTTGACATTTTCCTTGTCCGCAGATGTTTCGGTTGGTTTCGATTGCATTTGGCCTAAATCATAGTAACGACGCTTGAGTTTCTTGCCGATAAATGGGATAGAAGTTGAAGGGGTTGTTGTGGTGATAGTGTCTCTGGTGGTGGTGGTAGAGCTAGCGGTGCTAGTTGCTGAATATGTTGTTGTTGTGGGTATTGATGTTGATGCTAATTTATCATTGTCAACATTGTCGGCCACTTCATCGTTACTATTACTAAAATTATCTTCGATATCACCAATTGCCAAAATATCACCATCTTCCTCATGGAGCTGCTCCGTCTCTGGCATCTTTTCTATCTCATCATGGGTTTCGTCCACAGAAGGTTTATTAAATTTTCGTTCATTGAATATTTCAATAGAATCAAACAGCTGCCGCCGTTGATGTTTCTCTATCTCCTCTTCATTCTCCTCCTCCTCCTCTTGCTCCTGCTCCTGTTCCTGTTCCTGCTCCTCCATCTCCTTGTCTAGCTCATCTTCTTCGTAGCCCTCTTCATTGTCCTTCTGCTTTTGTTGTTGTTGCTGTTGTTTTTGCTGGTGCTGCTGCTGCTGTTGCTTCGTTTCGTGCATGTTGTTCAATTTTTTATACGCAAAACTTTTTCGACCAAAGTTCGCGTCCGTCTGCTCTTTTGCCTTTCCGTTTCCCCTTCCCTTTTCATTTTCCCTTTGCCCATTGCTCACATTGGTAGTGGATTTTGTATTCGCCTCTTTATTGTTTCTCAATTTGTAGTTGTTCTTTGGATATTTCTTGGCTGTCTCTAGGTAAACACTGAAATTCCTTGAAGTGGGCCGTTGAGATTCAAGTATCTGCAATGAACAAAAACGCAGAATACAAAACAACAACAACATCAAAAAACTCACAAACTAAGTGGCAAAATGTAAAAAAGACAATGCACCAAGACTTTCTCCATGAGGATAAGTGCACCAAGTCAAACTAGATTGAAAAGAATTGGTGGGGCAAGGTGGGGTAGCAGCAGGGTCAGGGAAAGTGCGGATACATAGGGACACATATGTTGCAGTAAAAGATAAGTTTTAGGAAATAAGTTTCTAGATGTCAGCTGAATAGATTAGATTTTCTTACCACCTAATTCCCTCATTCTCCCGAAAAGAATGTAAAACAAGTCAAAAATTTGCCATACACTTATAAAGCAAAACAATTCAAAGTTGAATTTTACCCAGCAATCAATTTATAGGACTAAAATTAATCCATCTAGCTGGCAGATGATGAATACATATAACATCTGTATATGGCAAACTACTATTCAATATATTGAAGGTCGATTTCTATAAAAATCATGTCCATCAGCTGCATGATTCTCATCATTTATTTTTTTCTCTAGCTGTTTTTTCTTCTTTCTTTCTTGTTTTTTTGGGGGGGTTTTGCGAATTCAGGGACGAATTCCATTCATATAAAAGCAAAGTAATTTGACTTGGACCATCCTTCTCATTGTGGGATATGGATACATAGAATAGGAATTTCAATGGATAGAACATCTCCGGACCACCATCACCACAGGCCAGTACATTGGCAACTCTCATCTACTCTCGCTCTGTGGCTTAATGGGGACTGACCTCATTCGCAATACTTGGGGGCTTGTTAGGAGAGCATACACTTACATGCATGCTATATACATACATATGTGGACTTTACTTACAATATCTGCATCGGATTCATCATCAGACGTAGGAACAGAAGCTGCGTCCTCAATGTCGCCATCATGCTGGTCAAATATGTCCTCAGGTATGGAGGCCTCTTCTTGTAAATTGAAATCTAGAATAAGATGGGAGATGGAAAAAGTTCTTAGCATGTATGTATAGTAAAAAAAAAAAACAGCCTAGTGCAATGTATGAATGCGCTTATCTATATGTAAAATGTCTAAAGAGACAGATATGCAAGTGAGGGAGAAAACAAGAGACAGAGAGAACGATAGAATGCCATTGAAGTAGATTTCTCTATACATATGTATGCATATTTTCCCCCTTTGCCCACTAACCACCACTCTCTGGTCACCTCCCTTATGCCCCTTTCCCCATTTGCTTTTACTTAAATAAAAGTAAGGTGCTTGAATTGGCTTCCACTTTGTTTTTCAATGTGTATATGTATGTATGTATGTATGCGTGTGTGCCTGGTCTGGCCATTGAAATATTTCCCATGCATGACATGACCTGAAAAAAAAATTGGTTTTTACTTATACTTGAATAGACAAGAATTTTTCCGCCTTTCCATATGCCTTTCTCCTTCCCCTACTGCCCCTAAGAAGACTCTATTCTTTGGCTCTTTCTCTTAGGGTTTTGGCCTCTTTATGCTCTGTCATTGACTGGAAGAATTACCATTTGGGGAACTCAAATTCAAAATTAAAATAAAATGGCAGCAAAGAATTTCTCTCTGATGCATATATGTGCTTATTCCGCCACCCCCACACACACACATGTATGTGTTTGTGTGTTCATGTGTGTGTGTGTGTGTGTGTGTGGACTCTCTCACCGCAAATAAAAATTTATTAGTTTGTGCAAATTCTTTTCCTAATATCTTATATATGCATGCATTTTTCATTTCCATGCTATTCCCAACTGTATTTAGAAATTTCATTTGTTTATATTCTTGTAAAACTTTCTGTACTAATAACACAAACTAAGGCCACAAAATTAGTTAAACTAGAAACAAAGCAGCAATATAAATAGTTCCCTTTTTGGCAAAGCTTTACAACCAATTTTACTTAAATTTTTTTTAATTGGTTTATTGTGTAACGAAATCTCCATGAGATTGAATTATTCATTGCAATAAACTTTCATATAATGGCAGAAAAGAATTTACTTCGAATCTAGTGCTAGCTTAATCAACTATACGACCCGTTGTCCGACTTGTATTGTGATTTGCAATTTTGTGTTGCCTACTTTTGTGCTGAACGGTGGAATGTTAACGATATAAAGAAATTGCATAGTTGATTGGATTTCAATGAAAATTAAGAGCAATAACTGCCTAGTCAATGGGCAAATATGAAGAGGAAATGAACAGAAAGGGAGAGAGGTAGAAAGAGAAGGAGAGAGAGAGAGTGATAGGGGTAATGAAAAAGCTTGGTCAAAAGTCAACAAGGCATAATAGGTTAATTAACAGTCTCTGATACAAAGAAGGGTGAAAGAGAAAGAGATGGGAAGCAGCATGCATTTTGCACTCGCGTTCTCTCTAATTCTTCCACTCTTACTAAATCATCTGCCTGAATTGCTGGCTCTCTGGCTGGCTGACTGGTTGGTTGGTCGTCGTTCAGTCGTTCTCTCGGGCTATCATTATCTCCCTATTAATTAGCCCTAAGCGTGCGACTAGAGGAGAAGCGCAGAAACAAGCAACAGCATCAGCAACAGGAATTATATTGGGTATGGGTTGTGGATACCGCTAAAATATGCAACATGCTCATTACAAGCGAAATAATTAAACTCCAGAGTGCCACAAAATTCAAATATGTATGTAGGCACACATACACTGAGACACATGAACGCATAATGCCATGCCACATAGAATCCAAACAGTGACATCCGCATTCCAATTCATGTGCAAGGATTTTGCAGGCATAGCCCAAAAACTCGCCTCGTCTCATTGAATGTAGTCAGCCTCTGGTTGATTAGGATGACGAGGAAGAGGAAGGTGGAGGTGGTGGTGGAACAGGGTAACGTTGGGTGCGCGGTCGGTGATGGAGATCAGTTTGTTTACGCGCTTTTGTATGACATGCCTACACGAACGTGTAGACAAATTTTGTGCCAAGGCTATGCCATGGATTTGTTTCTATGTATTTTGCCTCTCCCTCTTTCTCTCTCTCTCTCTCACACGCACACACTGTTCGCTTTATTCTCTATGGAAGCTAAAAGAAAAACATGCAAAGCTCAGAACGTGCCAAGCGACCCCGAAGCTAGCCATACCGCCAGCTCATACATACATACATACATACATATGTATATCCCCCTTCAACTCGCATGGCCCGAAACTACCGCAGATCGTTGGGCTGCGTGCAAATTAATGCGACATTTATTCATTATGGCAGACTGAGACAGTGGTGATGGTGATGGTGTTGGTGCTGGCATGAGGGGGTTAGGGTACAGCCCATCCATTTGACAGCTGGCCAGCATAAAAGCAACACCCAGACCCCAATAATGGTGACTCACAGTGGAGTAGAACAAAGAATTTCCTGGAATGGAATATATTGTCCCAGAGGTCTTTTTAAACATTTTATTTTCGTACTTTTGATGCAAAATTTCCCATGAAGAATGTTGTAAGGACAAGGAATCTGCTTGTCTGATCTGTCAAAATTCGTTACCTAATGTTATCAGCTCGCCAACGATATATATTCATATCATATTTCACATGTTAGTTATGCCCCCTCACTTCTGTGTATAGTACGTTGGTTAGTTACAGTGCTTGGAAAAATAGAAAGAATAGGATAAACTACCAGTTTTATTAGCAGAAAGCACACAATAGACAATCAAAAATGTTTCAAACATAGCTGAAACTTTTCAAAATATACTTCTAAACAATAATCTTAAATAACCTAAGTTAATTAGGCCCATTCTATTCATATATTTACCAAAAATTGCATGATGCATAATAAACTAACTTATCTTTTACTTTAAGTGACATGACAATGGGTTTACAAAGAGAAGCAGAGAGAAGGAGAAAGAGAGAGCACCAGACTAATGTTGAAAATTTTCTATAAGGAATTATAAAAAAGACATGAACAAAGATTTAGTGAGTTTTACAAGATCATTCAGGAGGCTTATGGTATAATAAGACTACAAATATTAAAAAGACAATTGCTTCATTAACTTTAGATAAGCTGAAGTTTTCAATCAACTTTCTATATGTGGATGGACATCATGGATCATGCCAAATTATAGCCAAACTGTCACTCTTACTATAACAATTAATTATCATTCTTTGTATTTCTAACCACTGTGCAAAAGCGGCGTTAACCTCAGCTGCAGTTCTCCTCTTTAGCCTGCCCACAACCCAACAACAGTTTCCCCTGTTTGTCTTTGAGTGGGTCTCCATAACACAATGTGTCGTCCTATATGAGGGGGAGGGAGACCAAGAGGAGACCGAGAAAGAGACATAAAAAACATTTGCGTGATTTTATTTCACAATTTTTCCTTCCTCTTTGTTGTTGTTTTTTTTACTTTAATTTTGCTTTTCTTTTTTTTTTTTTTTTGGGAGGGGTAGGCTCTTTCTTTCTTGTGTTTGTTGAGCTTGTGTTAATTTAATCACAGTAAAAAGAATTTAATTAGTTCGAAATTTTCATAATTATGAAATTAGAGGGCAGTGAGTCAGTGTGTGTGTGTGTGTGTTGCGGTGCGGACGATGTGGTGCGTCGGGTGGGGCAACAAGTTGCTTCAGAAAACAGCTGCGGCAAGAGAGACAAAATAGTGACAAAATTTTAATGACGGAGACGAGTGTGCTAAATGATGACTAACCATCTAATGAAAGCCATTAAGTACGGTCCATAAAACCGGAATATGAAACGTTGTGGGGGTCCCATTGCCAAAGATTTGGTCTAATTAAAAACATAATGATTTAACTTCAACTAGACTTGCTGTGAATTTAGTAAAATTGAAATAAATTTTTTTAAAAATTTCACAACTTATCAAAGGACTTTCCAAAATGTATTAGCCAAAGTAGTTTTAGTGTCTCTTTCTACATTTCCTGTAAGATTTTGAGAATCTATTGCCATTATATGCGTATTTAATTCTCTCTCATTAGCTGAGAACAAATTGCATTTCATTTAAGCTTCAATATTTCCATATAATTTGTTGGATTTTTTTTTTGCAATTTGCCTAATGTTTCCAAACTAAACATAATTTGCATTTGATGCATTTTTAAATATAAGTTTTGCGTTTAATTGAAATTCATATTTTCGTATTGTTGAATTAATAAATTGATTAAGTGTTTTTTATGCCAACATTCCATTAACATACATTCCCTTCGTTAATTTGTATATGCATATAAATAATTTAGTATCAAATTGCATATAGACTTTTATTAGTTGTTGATTGTATGGAATGATGGGAATGTGATAAAAAATATTTTGCTAGAAAACCACAAAATAGAAAATAAACTGTTGGAAAACTAACATAAAGTTAAAGCCGGAAGCATAAATTTCAAAAAAATATGCACTGTATAAAAGTTTATATTGAAACTTAGAAAGCTATAAAATCAAATTCTATTCAAATTGGATTCATATGAATGAGTGAGAAAACTATTGTCAAATCTCATAAAATACTCTAATCGGTTAAATGAAAGGCACTGGAATCAATATTAATAGTTCGAATTGAGACAAGGATAACGCTAAAATTTCCTTTTCTTTATATACACGACCTCTATCGATGGATATAGATGATAACAAGGACTTATTTATTTATGACCAGAGATAAAGATAAAGCCCCATTGCGCTCTTTTATAACAATTCAATTCAATTCTGTCGAAATCTTGAATCCATTTCTGGATAATAAGATGTCTAAGAAGTAAAAAATGATTAAGTTAAGAAATTCGATGCCTCATAACTTCCCTTGCCGATGGAGTCCTACCATGTTCCCGAAAAGATTAGACGACGTTATACGAGTTCTTTTGGTACAGCAAGTCCTTAGAGTTACAATGATAATGTACAATGAAAAGGGAAAGGCAAGAAGAGAGCAATTAATGATGGTAGATTGAATTCTCTTTGAGCTTGCGATAGTTTAGCTATTTAACAGAAGGGTTAATATTTCAGAATAATTAAATTAACGAATTTAAATTCAGGAGTTCTCCTCCAACAATTTGCTTGAGATTCTCAACTTTGTTTTGTAGACAAAAAAGTCGATCCTCACTCATTTATTTGCTTGAATATTTTGTTACATTACTTGAGCTGTAAATGAATTTTATTTTATTCGCTCACGATGCCATTTTGAATGAATTTATACAGCTCTTAAATTAATATACATACAAATTACATACTTTTTGGCAAAAAATGAACGTGAAACCATTTTTTGAAGAATATATTTCTCACATATTTTTGTTTTTCTTTTTGTCGTAGTCATGGTTAAATATAAAATATATAAACAGTTGCCTTGTCGTTTCCTCCCTCTGATCTGACATCGGCCTGTTTGTCATTTAAATTTATTTAGTGCTCTGGTCCACGGGGTGGCCACACACACACACACACACACACACACTGGCATACAATGGCGACCACAAAAGCCACTAAAGTCTAATTAAAATGTCCGCAGCCGTAACAATGTGATGCAACAGAGCAACCTGTTACCCCCTGCCAGCTGCTGCTCTTCTCTTCTTAGCTGGCTCCCGTTTCGGATTCCCATTCAACCAGACACAACTGCTGTACAAACTTTGCCCTCCTGCTGCTACTTCCACTGCTGCCCCATTTTTAATGCTTTGATGGCCGGGCACCGAAAATAGTTGAAAATTGTTTTTTATAAAATGCATTTTCATGTTTGTATGGTCTGTCGGTTGGTCGGTTGGTTGCTGGCTTGGTCGGTGGGTCGCCTGACATTTGAATCGAGTCTGCCCTTGAAAGTTTTCCTTTACTTTATTTCATTTTCTTGGCATGGGTTTCCTTTTTTGGCTCTCTTTTGGTTTTCTGCTTTATCTGTTGTATGCCACTTGGCATTATGTTTTGCTTTTTGTGTTTTTTATCTTCGTTTTTAGCCATAAACAAATGACTATCTGTGCGTGTGTGTTTTGTCAATAAAACAACAAAACCAAACAAAAAAAACAAAGAGCCATAACGAAAAAAGAAGACATATAATATTGCGAATATTTATGGAAGGCCAACAATAAACCGAATTCAAATCGACAAACATTTTTGTTATTAAAGTCGCCAATTGCTACAAAAGTTCAACAACAACAACAACAAAAATGTTCATGGAAATTTTATCAATAAACGCCTTTTTTTTTTTTTTTTTGGTCCCCCATGCGCAAGTCCATAAAATGAATAATGCAAATTTAGCATTTGGAATTTTTGGTTGGCTTTAATAACATTTTCCTCGTTTAAGAAGTTTCTTTGACTCATCCAATGGGTAATATAAAATTAAGCTACCTTTAAATGCAATGCAATTTTTTGTATCCAAAGTATTTGCCTTAAATTTTTATCAATTTATACAAAGCAGTTCATTTTAATACTAATTTATCTGTTTTAGTTGACATTGCATTCGTTTTTTATAATTGGAATTCAAAACGAGAAGAAAAATGTTGAATGATCCTTAATAATTAACTATTAAACTCTTAAAAGTCCTTTGGAGCGAGGCGTTTGTATGTCCCGCCGTAGATTATGCAGTAGTTTTTAATTCGTAAACTTTTCTCTGTAAGGGGCATGAGGACAAAAGTGAGAAAGACTAAGGAAGGAGAGTCTGGGCTGAGGTCATCTGCCAATGTCTTTACTACAATAGCCTTTTTTAAGTGATTTTGGCTAATTTGTATGAATTTCAAATTAATCTCAAATGATGCGAATAATTTAGTTTAAATTACGATCAATAAAATAATAAGCAATTTAATATGGAATAAGCGTAGAGTTCTCTCATAGCTAACTACAACAAACAAATTTGAAATTGAAAAAATAATGTTGTAGCATATTTAAGCCAAGGATAATCTAAAACACACACACACATATACACTCACACAGTATCACATATTGAAACTCATTCGTTGTACAAAAAAATGTACCAAGTTTTCATTGAAATCGGCTTAATATTAACCCAACTCACACTCTTTTATTTTTGTCACTGTTTCTCTTTCTCTCTCTCTCTCTCTCTCTCCCCCCCTGTGGCAGCTATACATTTGCATTTTTATGATGTTGAGGGATTGCAACATATTCTCGAATATTACAAATAATAGTAGTAAAAAGAAAAAAACCAAAGCAGAAAATAAAAATCAAGGAACATGTCAAAATGAAAAACAAAAAAAGGAAATATATAGAGTATCGCTCCAGGGCAAAACCAAACGTCATAACAGCAACGAATTGATATTTGCTGGCATTAAAAATGCGAAAGAAATACGCTTAATATACCGACAAAACAATTTTCGTTTCACTTGGTTGAATATCACCTGTAAGCGGGTATAAGAAAATGGAACTAACTTCGACCGCGCCGAAGTTTGTATACCCTTACAAGTTTTTTTGCCCATAGCCATCAAAGTGGACAAACCTTTTATTTAAAAAGTGTAATGTTTGCGAATGAACGGCCCACAATCTTAGCATAGGAAATAACGAAGTTACTGCTTACCATCGATCGTTCCAATGGGAGCTATATGATAAGTCACCCAATCTTGATTAGATTTGGCACAGACATTAGAGGGTGTAATAAACTTATAATAATACATTTCACGAGAATAGCTGAGAAAATAACGAAGTTATTGAGCTTTGCCGTTTGTATGGGAGCTATATGATATAGTGGTCCGATCCGGCTGAGTCCGAGACATACAATCTGTGCATTATACAGCTCCAACGGTCTAGGAGAAGTTTGCGCTGATCCAGATGGACGGAAGGACATGGCTATATGAACTCGTCTCTCGCTATATGATCGGAGGTGCTTCGTTCTATGCGTTGCACACTTCTGACCAAAATTAATATACCCTTTTTGTAAGGGTATAAAAACCAAACATATGTATATACCTATTACCATATATGGAAATAAGTTTGTAAAGGAAAAGGAATCTTGCACTGAAATAGAACCAAAAGCATTGGGCTAACATGTTTTTAACCCTTTTCAATATATACATATTTGATTTGACTTATATTCCATTTGAATGTATTAATTGCGTTGTTTTTCTTTGCTATTTTTTAAAAATCTGCCAAAGTCTTCAAAGTAAATTTAAATTTGCTTACATTCGTTTCCTTCGATATCATTCAAAATTGCAACCAAGAAAAAATAGATAATGTATGTCAAAGATTTGTTGAACAAATTTATCAACAAATAAGAAACGAAAAAATGTTAACCCAATTAAACAATATAAATTCGTCTATTTATTTTTCTTTTCATTCCTTAAATTCTCAATACTTAAGGCTTAATTTCTTTAGTAGGATTTCTCTTGAATTTCCTTTGAATTCTTTTTGGCCCGCTTTCTTTTGCTTTACCGTCGACCTCAAATAGCAAGCATATTTACCTACAAAATTTCATTCTGTGCCCCATCTGTTCCCTGACACACCAACAAAAAAAAAAAAAAATTAAATAAAAAACCAAAAAAAAAGGGACGAAAATAAAGAAAGCAAAATCCTCGCCATTGACATAGTCTCTGGTTCTGGCCCAATCCACTTTCTGTGCTCCTCTTTCTCTTTCATACGCACTCCCTATCTCGGTTTTTCTATCTTTCTGTGTGTGTGTGTGGGTTTTTTTTGCACGTAGCAAAATTCCATTTAAGTGTCCTTGAATTTTGTGGGTGTGCGTGTGTGTGTGTGTGTAGGTGGATGAGTTGATTTTTTTTCTCCGCTTGTCGACGAGAGTTATTATTACACGTAACTGAAATGGAAATTAATAATCAATATATTGTAGGCTGGACGGCAAAAAGGGAATTATTGTATTATTGTTATTATTATGATTGTGCCAGTTGCCATCAATGCCGGGATAAAGGCTTAGTGTTTGATGGCTGGCACAGTGAGTGAGAGAGAGAGAGAGATTAATATTTAATTAAATCGATTCGATGGCAGATGTTGTCAACAGCTTGTAAAATGCGAAAAACCGTTGACAGTCAAGTGATTTATTTATGTTTGTGGTTGCCTACATCTGACAGTATCTGCTCCCGCTCTCTCTCTCTCCTCTTCAGACACTGTTGTGTCTATTTTGTGGCAAAAATATTAATTACATACACTTCTTCAATTGGTTGTATATGTCTGTCTGTCTGTGTGTGCCTTAAAGTTGGTTTAAAGGGCACAATTGGCTAACGGATTTAAGAACATCAGAACACATGTTCCATTTGGCTAATCGATTGTGTAAGGCGTCGGCATTTTATAGCAACACACTCTCACATCCCCCTCCCTCTCCATCACCATACTAAAGTGTCCCTTTTCGGTGGTTGTTGTGCTTTCTTTGCAAACTGGCAAATTGGATATAGGCCCAAAGCGAGTGAGATAGAGTGGGGGGGCAGAGGGGTCTGCACATCAACAACTGAAACTGAATATGGTCTTCTGTGTGTGCTCAAATTGTTATTCAACTTGCAAATACTCTGCCATTGTTTGGGAGGAGGGGGCCAAGAGATAACTCACTCGACGAGGAATTTAATCTACTTTCTTCTTGTACTTTGAAATAAATTAACGCTGCTGACAAGCCCAAATACCAGAGAAAGGAAAATAGGTCACAAATTGCTGTTTCAAATGGGAATCGAAACTTTTGTTTGTTTAGAGTTTTTCTAAATATAAGAGTATTGAAAATCTAAGCTACATTACAACTACTTTAAATATATTTGAGCTACAATTTTTGAGGCCAGTATACTATATAAGTACAATAGGGTGATTATATATAGTTAATTGTTCTAGTTAGCACTCTTATCCTTTTGGTTTCAATCTATAAGATCAATCAAGATCAGTTCCGTTTGTGAATTAAAATAAATTTCGCTATGTTTATCTGCTTTTAAATATGAAGTTCTGTTTTTCAAGGTGGAAAATTGTCTTATCCTCACACACACAGGCAAACATATGTAAAAATGTATATGTAAATACATACATATACATATAACATGCATACTTAACCAAAGACATAAGCTATAGTCATCTTCTGTTGCAACTGATAAATCTGCTTTGGCCTAAACCCGAAAATACTAAAGGAAAACATCATTTACAAGCCGGGAAAACTTTCTAAAAAAAAAAAATAAAAAATAAACCAAAACAGAGAAAAAAAAATGATGAAGGGATAACGGGGAAATATATATATATATATATATTTTGAGAGTTTCTGTTTTAACTTTTCGGTCCGCCAGTTGCCAGTTTCCCAGTTAACCAGCTTGCCACTTTGCCCCTCCCCGCGCGCCCTGTGGTGTCCCTGTCTGTGTAGTTGTGTTTCACTTGTAGACTCTGTCACAAGTTTTGGCTGTCAGATAGAGCCAACCGACCAGGCAGCCATAGTCGACGACTCGGAGTTGAGTTCAGTTTAGTTGAGTCGAGTCGAGGCGGAGAAGGGAATGAGAGCTTACAGCTTATTGTGGAATTATGCAAATTTACGCAGCTGTAGCTGTTGATGTTGCTATTCCTGTTGCTCTTGTTGGTCATCAACTTCAGCTGTTTTTCAGAATAATGCAATCATAAATGTGGCACACACACACACACAAACACACGCATGGCCGTACGTTGAGTCAGTTAGTGCAAGTTTTTGCGTTCCCTTTGCCAAATCAGTTAAATGACAAAACTCTCTCCCTTTTCAACTGTCAGTTACACACTAAGAAAGAGAGGGGGGGAGAGAGAGACAGAGAGGCTGCTAAACTTTGAGGAGAAAAAAAGGTGGAAAGGCTGTGGTAGTAGTTGGTGACATGAGCGCTTACAAAACGTTTTCAAATTTCGCTTCGTTTCCCGTTTCACCCATTCTCACATATCTCCTCTCACACTTGCCCACATTTCTCCACATTACGATGTTCTATTCTACCGTTGTGTTGTTTTTTTCTTCTTCTTGGTTATTGCCAAAACACGGCCTTTACTTCATACGCCATGTTGTACGACCATGTGGCAAAACAGAGAGATAGGGACAGGGCGAGTAAGAGTGCGAGAGGGAGAAGGAGAGTTTTGTGTTGTTACTTCTGGTGCCTAGAGGCTGCAGCTCATGCTTGGAGTCACTGATATACTCGACAACACTCAGGCAAAGCCTGGCAGGTGCCTAGGCCATCCAGCCATCCAGGCATCCAGGCATCCAAACAGGCAACATTCAGCGTGACCAAACCGCAACAGCAAAGAGATTTACGCAGACTTCGCTGGCATTCCACGTATTTGTGGCGCAATTAAGGTGCACAAAACGTTTTCCCTAACACAAACATGTCTCACACACACATATAATGGCAAAGAAGATGGGGAGAAAAAGGGGATACGTTGCTTTTTGCAAATCACTGACAATCTGTTCCTAGATTATTCAACAAAAACCAAAATTTCGTAGTTTTCTGTTGGCTCTGGCAGTAAGTAAGAAAAACTAATCAAATTTGTTTTTATTGCATGTCATGTAAATATAAAACTATATCAGAACAGTAGCCAGACCAATTAAATAACGAACATCGTTGATAGCAGAGATCTCAATAGTTAGTTGATTGATCACTGTTTTACATTTCGACAAACTATGTACATTTAAATTTAGTGGACTTATAGGTTGGGGGGCAAAAAAATGCACAATAAGTAAGCCACATAAAATCAACAGATCAACCACAAAGACGGATTAAAATGTTTATTCCCGCAAAGAGGCATCAACTAGTGTAATGAATTTAAGCTATAAACTAATTAATAAAGCTTAAGAATGATATTAAGCTTTAAATATAGTATATCTTTGGTTAACGAACGACCCGCATAATGAAAAATTTCGCAAGCTGCTGTTAAACGAGGTTCCACTGTACATGCATGCAAATACTTTCCATGACTACCCTATACACTATGTTATAAAAGAGATCAGAGAGTTGAGGTCCCTTGGCTAAACAAACTTGGAATTCTTTAGCGCTGTGGGATATTTTCCTGTTTTCGATTTATCTAGCTATAATTCCCAACTAGTTTCAGTAAAGCGGTTAGCAAAGTTTTGCCATTGTTTGTTTGAATTAATGATCTCGATTCTAATTTATAATTGTATTCGTTCATTCTTCCTGAAATCCTTAAACAGTTAGGTTTTGACAAAAAAAACTAATTAATGCTACTAAATTTCTATATTAGATGAATTTCAATTAAAGTTTCATAAAAAGCATGTAGGGTATGCAAAATGTATGTATGGACTCTATTCTAAGTGGCGTCAATTTTGTGTTGCTGTTTTGTATAAAGCGGCAATCAATGCCAATTAAATCGATGCCATGCTTCGTTTTAGGTTTTTATGGTTTAAGTGAATTTATGGGGCAAGCCCCACATTGAAGAGCCAGTGGCAACTTTTGTGTCCGTGTGTGTGTGTGAGTGTGCTTAGTTCACCGTTTCTCGTTCCTCGTCCTAGGAAGTTGAATTAATTGCTCATCTTACATACGCAGCAGGCGAAGGAGCAAAAGCAGCAATGAAAGCCATGTCCAAAGCATTGTAAACAGGAAGGTTTCTGGCCCTTGGTCAGTTGATGCCATTTTTGTTTGCCCTGCGCCTTGCTCAATGCATAATGTGCAAAATGCCCCCAAAAGCCCAAGTGCCCACACACGACTTTACTTCCCAATCCCATGCCTAGTTCAACCAAACCCCGCTTCCGCTCGCCTTTTGCCTTTCTAGTCATGTGTGCTAAAACGCTTAACACTCAACTGAACACTGAGCCCAAAGTTGACAACACACTGGACCAACTGGAGGCGTAGTAGCTGAAAAGGAGGAAGCAGCCATAAAATCCTAATCGGTTTAATGAACATATCACATCAAAATTTAGATGCAGGCGAAACAATTTTCAAACTTCCTCAACCGAAAACATTGGGAAATCGAAGGAGACACACTAATATTCTTGCTATTGCGCGCGAGAGAGAGAGAGGAAAACCTTGTTTTTTTTTTTGCCCAAGTTCAATTCACTAAGTTGCAATTTGGGCACATTTGTCTAAGGTCTAGACTATTAAGTAAGTGAGTAAGTTCTTTGTAACTGGGCAGATTGACTTTGGATTTCAATTATGAATGAACGAAAACGGAGCCAGAAGTAATTTTTTTCTTTCACCTCTGACTCGGTTTAAATGGTGATGAAATTTAGCGCCTTTGCTTACTTTTAGCCAGGTTATCAAAAGAGAGAGAGAGAGAGATAGAGGCAGAGAAAACACAACGAAACAAAGTCGGGCTCAAATCAAGTGAAATTAACAAAATCGGCTTAGCTTAAGTCAAAGCACCTGACACAAACACACACATACACACACACACAGACACATACGAACATTTTTTTTCTCTTCTTCGCCCTATATGGGCATTAAATGTTCTACACACTTTCCAAACAAGCCACCTTTTGTGGCATAAAAACAAACGCTGAAACAACAGGTTGAGGTTATACCATATACAACATCGTCACTTTATCCAGTTTACTGCCCACACACAATTTGGATTTGGTTTTGTTTTCCTTTTCTGTTTTACCATTTCTTTCAGTTGGCTTTTTATGAGTTCTCTCTGCTTGAAATAAATAAAAGTATCTTAGCGCAAATAAAAAGAGAGGCCACGACTTTGTAATACCCTGTAATAAGGTAAAGCTTGTTTATTTTATGGTAGCCAGTGACTTGCTCTAGTTCCACCTTTCCTTATTTTAGAGGGTGAAAAAAACCCAGACTCTTGAATTTACTCATACATACATCATTTATAGAGAATTTATAACCAAATTCTGTATACACATACATACATATATTTCTTATAGTCGCATCTGCCACATATCTGTGTGGCAACATAAAAACACAGCCAACAGAGTCTGGCGGGAATTTGAGTATTGAGCAAAGTAATTGATGACATTTTTATCATGGGGAAACTTTTCTTTCATTACGAATTTATGAATATTGTTATAAGAAATACATGATAATATATTTCATTACAAAACCAAAATATCCTTTATCCTTATCCTGTGTGAATCCAAACATATATTTTTGAAAGTAAAAAGGCATAGTTCTATATGGAATCAAAACTAATTATACATTAAAGTATATAGAACTCCTTAAGAGTAACTATTTACTATTATTTGTTACTGCCGGCATCTATGACATGTGTTCTATTTATTAGATCTTATTGAAAATTGGGGATATGATGGTGAATAGGGAATCAAGAACCACAACTAAAAAACCCAATCTTCATTCGTTGGATTCAAAATATGAACTGATTTTATTTACAAAAGTAACAAGTTTATATAGGACTATCTTAGGCTCTAGGAGGTAACAATTGTTCTTAGAAGATCTTATTCTAGTAGACTCGACATCCTGCAGTTGTGATCTTTTGGGTTAGTTTAGAATTACAAGTGTTTCTTGCCATAACGTGTGTGGCTGATTGTAATTCTAGTCATATGCTATTTTCTTTAGTGCATCTATTGGTGAAGCCGCTTTAGATGAACACTATGTTTATTCTTAAACAAATGGTATAGACTAACAACTATCTCGTACGAAATTTGCACTTCGACGATTTCGAACGATTTTTAGTGTTATAGTGTTATAGCTTAAAGCCAAGTTTTAGTTCAATAGCTCTCAAATTGAACAAACAGAAATATCTACTCAGCTTCTCATGCTGATCAAGAATATATATACAATATACTTTTTGGGTTCGGAAACATCGCCTAGAAACAAATGACAATGTTATAATTCACTCTGCAAGGATATAAATATCAAAAAGTCTAATATGTCTTAAGAAAAAAGAATCAACAAAGGCCAAAGGGCAAAATCAATTCAGCGTGCTTATACTTTTTTAGTAGTAGCCCTTCATATTAATGTAGAGTCGTTTAAGTCAAATCGTTTATAAATGATTTAAGTACATATGGGAAACAATTCTCAATGAAGTTGAAGAATATTTAGTTTAAGTTGGTTCAGTTCAGAGTTAGCAACACTTTTTCATACATAAATCTATAATGGGAGTCTCTCTCTATTTTTAGATGGCTTGTTTTGACATTTGTAAACATTTCATTCACGCTGCTGCAATAAGTTTTTTATATTTATTGTGTATTTAAAATAATTCAATTAAAATTTTATATATTTAGAAGGCGCAAGTTTTGCTGCTAGCTAGAAAATTTCAATTAGATCAAACTAGTTAGTTAGTTTTAAAGTAATATTTGAAAACTGTTTTACATTTGCCAAAAACTTGAAAAGTTTAAATATAAATTACTTACATTTCTGCAGAAATTGGACTAGTTTTTTCTTAGGAAATGAAAATACTGAAAACTCGTTCTCCCACCAAAAATTTCAAATAGAATTTGACAAGGTCACAAAAAGAAATTCCTTTCGTTTAACAGTTGGCAAAAGGTCAACTTACGGTTGACTATACATACATACATACTATACATATATGTATATATAAACGTGATATACCATATACTCTATATACTTTAACTTATATAACAATCTTTAGGACCTAAAAATTTCTGTGACAATTTCTTTGTTGTTGTTTTCTAGCATTGTTGTTGGTTGTTCATGGTGGTTCTTGCGTGTTTGGGTCTGACAAAGTATTACAAGACACGCCAACAAAATACACACACACACACACACACACACACACACTTATGGCATATTTAAGGCGACATCCCACCTGATGCAACCCATTCCACTTGTCGTCGTTTGCCTATTTCTCTCATGATTAATGAGCAAAAATTTTGGAAAATGAAGTTTCAAAAATTCTGTCGCGTTGGCTGCGGCTTCAGGCTCAGTCTCAGTCTTGTTAGACTCAGACTCAGACTCAGTCACAGTTTCAGCTACAGCACCAGACTTCATTTTCGTTTTCTGTTTCAGTTTCAGTTTTGGTTTTTTTGCTTAATTTTTAGCTTCAGTGCTTTGGCCTTCTTGTGCTTCTTGGCGTCTTCGTTAAGTGTGCAAACAGTAATTATAAATATGGCGTCTCCGTTTTCCGTTCACCATTCCCATATTCCCATTCCAATTGCCATTCTCATTCTCTGTTCACCGCATACATCTCGAAAAGAAGAGCAAGATAGAGAGAGCGAGAGAGAAGGGGAAGAACAAAAATTGCTATAACGATAATTAGTTTTGTTTCCTGTCGTTCTCATGAATTGCGTTTTACTGCCATTGCACTACTTACACACAAAAGTCGGCCCACTGCACAGATGTGGCAACACACTAAGACTTTTTGGGGTCGGGTGAGGTGGTTTTAGTGGGTTCGGTGGGGTCGGTGGGTTTGGTGGGTTCGGTGAGTTCGGTGGGCGAATGCCAGCCAGTAAGACACTTCCGAGTTCCGTTTTGGCAGCAGTTGGAGGAACTTTCGCGCGGCCAACATTTTGATTAATTGCATTGAGTCGTTGCTCTGCTTCGACTTCGACTTCTGCTTCTTCTGCCTGCCTTCCTATCTGAAACGTCTTTGTCTTTGCCCTCATCTTCGTACAAATATTAAATTGTAGTGCCACAGCGAAGAAGCAACAAAAAAGCTAAAAACGAAAAGCATAAAATAAACCAAACGGATGTGAGACTGTGCGAAGTGCGCGGTTCTTTAAATTGGCCTATGAAATGAAGACAATTTTTGATATGAATTCCAAGAGCTCGAGCTTGAACTGCAATTCTTCTGGATTTCTTACCTCCTCGTTACCATGTTGGTAATCCTTTGGTCTAAACGAAAATTGAAATAATTCAATTCAATGTATTTTAAAATGGAATTCAAATTATAAAAAATGATTTCTTATTATTAGATTTCTCTGAATGCGAAGTTTTTTTTTTATTGCAGTTGTTTTTCATTTATGGTTTATGGTGTTCACTGTTATTGTGGCCATGGCTTCTCTCTTTGCCTCTCTCTCGTCCTCTTTCTTCCTCTCACTCGCTCGGTAGGACGTCCTTGTTGTTGCTCAGATTACTCCCCTGGCGACCCCTTCGCTGAAACTAATGTACAAAACTTTTGCCCAAAAACAATCTCTCACTCTCTTTTTTGATCATAACAAATATAATTGTCAAAGTTGCTTTAGGTACACACATACACACTCGCAGACACATGGTGAGGTATGTACTATAACTTTGATAAGGTGAACAATTGGAAGTTTGCCTTGCCAAACTCGAAATGGGCAGAGTGACATAACGTTAGTTGTTTTTCGAATATTATCTAAGCATTGCCAAAGTTAGCTTCTTTGATATTTTATAGATCACACTATCACGGACAAATGTTTCAATTGACATTTAAATTTCCATTTCCATCAAAGTAGGCCTTGCCAACATAAAATGTCATAGTACCTAATCGAGAATCCTATAACATTCAGTCTACTTTTATTCACTAGACGGACACGTCTATTTCAGAAAAAAATGAGTAAATAAAAATATAATTCTGTTTTTCTTTTTTTAAATTCAGATAAGAAAAAAGGATGTTAACTAAATTATTTTTGTGAAATTTTTTCAACACCAAAATTTGTGTCTAATCCTAAACGTAAGAACCTAAAAAAAGTGTAAATAAATTTAATGTAAAGTGCATTTATCTAATTTCATAGACTAACTAATGCACACAGAAGGGGGAAATAAGGAGAGCGAAGAATTTACTCTGGTAATGTGTTTAAATGCAGCTCGAAATGATAAGAACGTACGTATGGCTTAAATATCCTAATCATAGATAATAACTTATGAATTTCTGCAGAAACTATTGATGTAAACAGTGTTGGATGCCATGATTTCCTGGTGATTGAAAAAATATAGATTATATAAGTAACCATTATATATATATTACGAATAGCCTGACGGTACCGGTTCGGCGCTCAGTATACTCTGGGTGTGGATTGCAGTTTTGCGTCAAGGATAAATAATGAATGATGAGAACGAGGACGTGGAGTTTAAAAGGACAATGGGGTAAAAAATAACGAGAAAACACATATTGGTCTTCTCCTAAAATTTGACTACACCAAAAATAAGCAAGGAAAAAAAATTATAGTGTTTTTTTATTTGGTTAATTTGTCCATTTCTATCTAGTTAGCTTCTTTGATATTTTTTTTTTCTAATTTTTATGTGTTTCAAAGCTGATATCGTGCGTCTAGTGTCTAATGTCTTGACTTCTACGTTCGCCCAAGGTACTGTAGTTGACTCTACATATGCATTTTCTACCTAACTATGCAACAATTTATTTAGCATTGCTGCTTAATGATATATTACAAATAAAATTTGGAAATCCATATAGATCAATTTTCGTTCCTTTTAGTTAAAATCTGATCCAAAAACACTCAATGAAAGCCATTAATGCCTATGTAATTACAATTAACATTGACTTCATGGAAAGAAAGCTAAGTATTTGTGCCAAAATGGAAATGTTCTTCAAATGCAATTAAGAAATATTAGCTAGAAACTTTACTGCACAAGGGCAAACAATTGAGGTTGAACCACCCACAAATGTTTGTTGCTTAGATTGGAGGAAGAAGATCAGTTAGGGGAAAAGAACTAATGACTGCCACATACCCTTTGAATAGGTGTGTAGATGGATTTCCCATTTTTTCCACCACTAGCCAAGACATTTTTAATGAGCACAGGACAATTATTATTTAATTGAACTGCACAGGCACGCAAGGTCACTCACTGGCAATTGAATATACTGATGTGGGTGGGTGTGTGTGTGTGTGTGTGTGTGTGGGTGGGTGTGTTTGGAAAATGAAATTTAACCAAGGCAAGTGGTAATCTGTAGGCACTTAGTTCGATGGATCGATGGATTGTCGGTCATGTTATAATTTTGAATGTTTGCCATTGGCCCCCATCACCTGAGGCCATGAGACCTTTTGCCCCCCCCGCCCAATGCCGTGGCGTGTCTTTGCGGCAATGTGCATATGAAATATTAATGTTTTTATTACGCACCAAAATTACTCCCAAACCCCCCATACCACCCACCCACATCCAATCTGTGGATTCTCATCTAATGCCACACCACTTGCTCTCAAGCCATTGAAACGTGCCAGTCATGCCAAGTTTGTTGGACGGAAAATCTCTGGTCCCGGTGCGAACCAATCTACCTCAAGCCAAGACAAAAGACGTGGAAAATCTTGTAGGCAAAGTATGCCAGAAACTTGAGTTGAGTTTAGTTGAGATGAGAACTGGCACATTGCCCACGCTCATATCAATTAGATTTATTGTAAACGCGAGAATAATATTGACTGTCAAGTTGCCCCAAGTCGATTGTGTTTAAGTTGAAGTTGTAATTGTTGTTGCTGTTGTCATAGAACGAATTGGCTAAAAACCTTAATTTGATAACTGAAACGGTTAAGATATCAATTGAAAATTGATTTGCTTCAATTATCCAATTGTTTTACTTTCTCTCCCTTTGCCATTTCTTTTGGTTTCTTATACTTTGTTTTTTACTTTTTCTTTGCTTCTCTCTTTTCACTGCCACAGATTTCGCTTAGTATATGTATGTGTGTTGCTTTTGTTGTGTGTGTGTGTGTGTGTGTGTGTGCCATTTGTTTGTTCTGTTTATTTCTTGCTTGGTTTTTGCTTTACCAACTACTTTTTGGCCATAAATGACTCATTTGTATTCATTGTAACGCCCCGTCGCTTTTCCTTGTCGTTTTTCCTTGTCCTTGGCCTCAGAGTGGGATTAGGAGGGAGTGCTGTGGTCTGATGGGTGGACGACAAGTATGTGGTGCAAATGAGCAGCTAAATTTTGTGGGCAGTTATTTGTAAGTGCTAAGCTTAGCTTAGTACTGAATGAAATTAAGTATACGCAAGGTGTTACCAACGCCACATCTGATTGAATTTTTTGTTCGTGTCAAAGACATTTCAAGAGATTTGTTCATATAATGCTTAGCTAATGGTTCCAGGGATTACAACATTTGCCTATTGTTTGTGAGGATTATAAGGAGTCTGTATAAATTTATTAAAATGCACTTTTAAAATAGAAATTTTGATTCTACTAAGAGAATGTTTATGCGAGAGTCTCTTTTAACATTTCCGAAAAGGATTAGAAGTCAATTTAAATTCCATACAGTTGTTGCTATGGTAGATTTCTATCGAATAAAGTTTTCAGAATAATGAACTAGTAAGAAATTTATCACTCTACTTTGCGTTGATGCTTATATTTTATCCACAGTATTTTCGTAAAAAAGCGAGTTTTAGTTCCTTTCTAGAATATTGTAGGGGAAAAAGGCGACCCTATTTCATCACCAGATGCAATGCCCATTGGTCAACCCCAATCCATCAGCACATGCCCTTTAGTTGCATGATCGACTATCCCAAACTACAGTCCGATCGATAGGATAAACAACAAGCCTGCACCCCACTTTTCCACCCTCGAAGAATGGTGTCGGGTTCGGTGCATACCCAGAATCATGCCACAATATTCGGCAATAAACAAAGAATGGTCCTACGCACTTAGAGGACTAATTGACTCAGCCATAATCAATTCATAGCAAATCAGGCTTGAGCCTAAGTTCAAATCATGCGGTAACTTCGCTTCGGCTCCGCGGAATTCGCCCATAAATCAGAGTCTTTCAGTAATTTGAAATATACTGTAAATGTAATAAAGTAACTTTGGATAAAACCTTTATTTTTTTAAAACGTGAGAAGTGTTTAATTTGTAACTATAAACTAAACATATATTTTTACATTTATTAAGACATTCCAAAAATAAATATTTTCTCATCGCAAAGTCCTCTACCCACTTGAGTATAGATCGTTTAAAAGAGCATAAAATCCAGTGTACTTTGGGGTTAAACTAGTTTTCCTGAATTGAGAACAACCCAACAAGTTATTTTTGGTTTTCAACAAGAAAACTTAGGCACAGACAAGAGATACAGAGAGAGAGAGAGAAAGTTGCCAAGGTATATAAATTTCGACACGTCCAAGTTAGTAATCATGAATTTTTATTGCTTTCTTTCTTTCTTTTTTTGCTCTTGCTCTGTCTCTGTGTTTTATTTTGGTTTTTTTTTTCTTGCCTGTGTTTGTCGAAGGCGAAGCTGGTCCTAATGACATGCTGTTTAGAGTGTGTCTCAATGTATGTGTGTGTGTGTGTTTGTGTGTTCTGGGGCACAGTGTGCAGCTAATTGGGGCAGCATGGCGTCGCCATCATCGTCCTCGTCTCCATTTCCATTTCACGTTTACCTCGCCTTACTCTGGGCTCACTCTAGGCGACATGCTATGCATTATTTTTATGGCATCATAAAAATTTAAATTATTTTTTTTCTTATGCCTCACACACACACACACAGACACACGTAGTTACTCATAAGCGTTTTATGCATTTTAATGCAACTGCACCACGAATTTTTTTTTTTTTTTTGTAACTTTGTTTTTTAACTAATTTGAGATTTCTTTTATTTCTTATTAATTTGTATTCGTTTATCTTCCACTTGGGGAATTGTTTATCAACTAAAGAAATTTCAAATGTGAATGCCATAAATGTCTATGCGGTTACAAGTGCAATAAAAGAAAATTGTCTATAAATTTTTTGTTAAACTTTATTGCTTTAGTCAGGAAACAGAAGAAGTTGGCAGTTGGCAGGCAGGCAGCTGCTCTCATTGCGGTTTTATTTGAAATCAAACAATTTTGTAGCAAATGCATTATAAATAATTAATGGTTTCGATAATGGAAATGCAGATGCGGGTAGGCAGCAATGGCAAAACATGAAAACTCTTGTTGAAAGTTTCACAAAACGAAAACAGAAGAGACGAGACGAAATGTTGATGATGATGATGATGATAATGATTGTCTTTTTTGTCTATAGTGAAAATTAAAGACAACCCAAACTAGACGCCTGGGACTTGCCCCTGGCTGGATTCGGGGACTGGGATTGGGATCAGGAACCTAGAGACTGGAGACTGAAAGTGCCACATTAGGCAGGCCAATAGAGCGTGATGTTCAACGCCTTTGCAGGAAGCCAACTCCATTTGGGAGTTGTCATTGTAGTTGTTGTTGTTGTTGTTGGGGCATAAATATGCATGCCGGCGCGCCTGTCATTATGCAGCAAACTATTCGTACATGCAGCAACTTTTGCCAGAGTTGCCACCACCAGCACAACCAACACAAGGAGCAGCGCCTTAAGTATGCACAAAAGGCAACTTTCTCTTCAGTGAGTAACCTACTTTAAGTTATTTTCCCCCTGCCAGACGGCGATTTCTTGTAAGTACAAAGTGTAAGCCAAATTGACGTCCATTCGAAAAAGCACACAAGAATAATAAGAAAAGAAAATTAACTACAAAAAAAAAAAAAAACAAAATGATACCTCGCGTGGCGGCATGCAGGGTCTGTTCTCATTTTGCCGAAACACCAAAACACAACAAAATTTGCATGTCAAACAAATAAGTGGAAACTAAATAATAACCTTAAAAGCCAATCTAGGGCATGCGAGGGGGGACGGGAAGTCAGCGAGGACGAGAATCAGTTTTTTGAATTATCAATAAATTATTTATTATTAAATTTTATTCGGGCCCCGGCATTTTTTAAAGAGTGAAAATCCTACAAGTGAGCCTAGAACCTAGAAAACTAACTTTTTACTCAAAAGTATCCAAGTATGAATAAAGGGAAAATATCTTTTGAAACGTTTTTTTTAAAACGTGTATGTATCGACCACATTGCTCAGTGGGTAGCACCTCAGAGACTAGCATCATCACCATAGCATCATTTTCTCGGTTCGGGAAATCCTTCTAAATTTGATTTTCCAAGATTTGTTCCAAAATGTCTAATCCAAAACTGCGCACTAAAGTTGTTGGTGTATAGCATTTTAAAATTTTAATAGCCCACATTTCGCCATTATTTTCCCTACATTTTTGATCAAATAATTAGTTGTTGTTGCTTTAAAGCATCCCAATAAAAAAGAGGCAATTCGAATAATTCGAATGATTCGAGTGCCTTAGTACATTTCGATGCCTTGACACTCAATTCATTGACTTTCATTAAATAGAGTTACGTAAACAACATTCACACTCATTCATTTCATTGTGTATGTAGTTGTGACTCATTCATTTGAATTCAATTCGAATGGATTCATTTGGCTTTGACGTTTCTCTCATTTATGCAGCTCTCTTGTATTTACTCAACCATGTTTAGTAATATATAAAGTATAGATCTAAATTTTTAGGCTTTATTTAATCTTTATCATACAACTGCATTAAAATTTTTTTTTGGTTCTAAAAGTATTTAAATAAGTACCAACTAAGCGCTTGTTAGAATTGACAACGAATTGGGTCGCTGGCATTTGTAAAATAAATTATATTTTATTTTTGGGCGAAAACGGTAATTTTAGTTTTCCCCTTTAAAAGAAAAAAACAAACAAGCCCCAAAAAAACACGGCATAAAAATTGCAGCAAATGTACAAACAAATCTCCATAAGCTAACTGAAAGTTCAGTTGCTGTTGCCCTGCTAAGTAGGCTATAAATATATATGTTTGTTGAGTGGGTAGCGGCCTCCTTCGCCTTGTGGGTGAATGTGTGTGTATGTGTGTGTGTGTGTGTGTGTGTGTGTGTGTGTGTGTGTGTGTGTGTGTGGGTGGTTGAGTGTAATGTATGTCAGTCGTGCGCATAATTACAGTTGCATTACATTCCATGTATGTACAAACACGTACGACTACGGCCTAATAACAAGCCCAAGCAACCAGCCAACGAACCAACCCATCATCAAAAAAACAGAAAACGTAACGCAAATGAAACTAGTTTACTTCTTTTTTTTTTTGCATATAAAATGTAGAACTAGAACTCGACTTTAATTGCAAGTCATGCGGACTATAGAGAGAGAGAGAGAGAGGGAGAGACTGAAGAGGGGCGTGGCAGACAGAGCCACGCTAGGCAGGCAGTGAACGAAAAAGTGCAAGGAGGCATGTGCTGTGATTAGTTTTTAATGCCACTCAATTGGCAATTTGGGCAAGTTTGATTGAGTGCAAACTGCATCACAAATGACCTTTAATAAGACAGTCTACACTTTTAGCTGTGTTTTGGCCATAATTAAATCGATTTGCAGGACAACAAAGACTTAAATGTAATATTATTATCCATTACTTCCTCCCCATAATTTGACTGACACTTATTGATCGACTACAATGACCAGAAGTTTTTGGTTCAAACAACTCCAAGTCTCAAGTGACATAATTCTAATAGAAAATGTATATTCAAAATAAATAATTTAAGTATGAAAAAGAGGTAAATTAAAGACACGCAAATGCTTAAGCGTTGTCAGGCAAGTAACTAAAAAACATAGGGTAAATAATTTACATAATTTTTATGGCCAAAACAATTGCGGCCAACTGGGGTCGATGATGAAAATGCTAAGCTCTTGCTCAAGATGAAATGCGCTGATCTGGCGTTATATAATCGGCAAGTCCTTTCGATTGGTCTATCACTTATCTAAATTGGCGATTATTACCTTCTATATTATAAGCCTTTTAGACCTCATTAGGTTTACTGTAATTGATGAAAGAAAATACCAAAATTGGCATTTATTCATTTTGAAAAATGTCAAGTATAGGTACAGCATATTCAACTCATTAAATGTTTTCATTCTCTGAACCCGAGCATTATTTTTTGCGTTTAATTTTCTAGCATATTTATGGGCTTGTTTGTTGACTCAAGGGATTATCAATTGGCGAGCACAAGTGGCTCGCAGTGGCTGTGAATCGGGCCGAGAGCCTAGAGCCAGTCAGCCAGTTCAGTCGGTGGTTGTTGTTGTTGTTGTTGTTGTTGAGACTGGCCAGGTTCAGGTCCCTGGCAAAAATGTTAACTGGCTGCAGGCCATGTGCAGGGCTGGGGATGGGTTGGCCATAGTCATAAATTTTTGTCTGCACCATTTGCCTTTACTTTCCGTTCTCCCTCCCTCCCTCTCTCCCTCCCTCTCTCTCTCTCACTCAGCTGTCCCATTCACTCATTCGCTTGTTCTGTTTTATGCTGGAAATTAATTCATTATCGATTTTCGTTTCATTTCGATTCATTTTAATTTTTTTGTTTGTTCCATGTTGTTTTTGTTGTTTTTTACGTTTATTTTTTTGCTTTTTTGTTGGTTGTTGTATTCAGTGTGTTTTTCGGAGACCGGATTTAACTACCCAGCCATTAAAAACAGTTGGAATGAAGGATGCCTTCGAGGAGCATTATGAATGGATCATTTACAAAGTCAACACAATTAAAATACACGCCTCAACCGCCCAACGAACCTCTTTTTTGAAAAACCTCTGCTCTGGCGAACCGCAAATGAAACTGAAACTGAAACCGAAACTCGGCAATGCGAAACCCTTTTCAACTTGTGACAGAGCCAGGCAGAGTTGGGAGATGCCACCGCAAAAATAAGAAGAGAGAAAAAAAAAGAAACACAGAGCCAACTCGGACAGTCAGGCACACAGCAGGCATTGAAAGTGGAGTAACTTGAGAAGGTGTGTGGCTCAGGTATACCTACGCACCCACATACACACGCACACGCAGCACACACACACACACGCATAGCGAAACGACTAACAAAAGGAGAACTGGTGAAAAGAACAGGAATATGAAATGTGAAATATTAATAGAGCCAAATGGCAACAAAACAAATGCGCCAACATCGATTGATGTCCTACCCATGATGTTTGTTTGTGGTCATTACCATATTTCAAAAGCAACACCAATTCACCAACAACCCAAGCTCGTACACACATACACAACCAAATACACAAAGCAACCCACAGTGGGGCGAAACATAATTTGCATGAGCGTCAACGATAACTTATTCCATAGAGAAATTAACCTATTCGTTTGAAAAGGCAAATGATGACAGATCGTGATTTTGTATTCGATTAAGTTTCCTAATCATTCTATTTGTAATCAAAAACAAAAATGAAAAATTTAACATTGTTTTCGTTTTTCAAATTGCGTGACTACATTGAATTGAGGGATGCGAAAAGAAAGATACAGTTTTCAAAGTAAAGTCGATATATGCATATTGGATATAAACGCAATTTAAATGTCTTCGATTAAAAAACAAATGGTTTGAAAGTGAATCAAGGAATAAATTGTGTTGAAAATTAATGCGAAAACAGATATTGATTGAGTATATTCGAATCCCAACAGTTGCTTGGAGAAATTCACTGAAAATAGGTTCCAATGAGTTTGATTTCTCAAAAATCTGCTCAGTTGTGTTTCTTAAAGTTGTATATCGATGACGAAATGTATCTATCGATCTATTGCCAGATGTAGATTCCATTCAAGAATTAAGATTCGTTAATAACTAAAATTGTAACTTATTTTGTAGTCTTATTTTATCGGGTTTAACATTTGGGAAAGAATTGAGATGGCCGATGGAAATATTGGCATATATCGAATTGCCCATGCAATTTAAGTTAACTGATAGATACGAATCCCTGTCATTGTCCACTGTGTGTGTGAGCAACTAAGGGGCAACTAAGTTGCTGTCTCTCTCTCTATCTGATTCCCTGCTTTTGTGTATGTGTATGTGTGTGTATATGTGAGCAAGTTGCTAACCTTTCATTTAATTTGATGTGGCCAAAGTTCAAAGGTGAATGGCGTTTTGTTTGTGAACGTATATCAGTTCGTCTACTTTTTACCATCTCCTATCGGTCCGCCCCCCACCCCGCTGAGTGAGAATGGGACGAAGGGGTTGATTAACATTTATGTAAATGGACCCCCTTCAAAATAAACTAGTAAATACCAGGACAATGCATTAGTTTATTTTTTTCTTTTTTGGTGAAATTTGCTTTGTGCGTGATAGTAAACAGAGACTGTATCTGTGTGCGTATGTGTGTGTGTATGTGTTTTGTGGGCGGAGCAGACCATTTAAATAATGCATTTACCGTTATGCCATTATGAGTAATTATCTGGTTTCATACTTTAACCTTTTCTCGTTTTCGAAAAGGGGAATATAACTTTTATAGCCTTTTGAACTGAAATGTTGTGGCGGCAGTGAACTCCTGTGGCGGTTCCATTCCATTTCCCTTGTCTTCACTTCCACCGCTTAGACCCTCCCCCCCCCATGCCTGTAGACCCATCCTTGTGACTAATCGGCAAAAAACTTTGCTGTTGCTCGCCATTTTGTTTATGGTTTTTCGTTTTTCATGTTTTCATCCTTTCACCTCTCCTCTGCTAAACTTTAACTCGGTTATTTTTGTTCTCTATTTTTTGTGTTTTTTTTTTTTTGTTTTATGTGTATTTTGTATTTTGAACATTGAACTTCAAGGTTAATTTACTTTATTGCTTTTTCCTTTATTGTCATTCGATTTTTCAGTTTGGTTTTTGTTTGCTCTTGATTATTTTGTAACCAAAAACACACAAAAGTTCCTGCTGCCGCTGTTGCTGTTGCTGGTCATAAAAACCGTGGCAAAATGTAGAAAACTTTTGTTATGGCAGCAGCAGCAACAACCAGAACAAGGCACTAAATGTTGCCAGTTTATCACTTCATTGAATTCCCGATTTTCGTGATAAAGTTCAAGTCGAATGGATTGTTTGGATCTTTACTTTTATTTTTTGGGTGGATTCGCTATCGGCTTTTTTGAAGTCTTAGAATTTGATTAAGATGTAGCTTAGTATACTTGGTACATATTTACATATATCTATATAATTGCTATAATTTTCATAATTTGCTTCTGTATAGAAATTAATTTCTACATAATTAATTGACATAGTATATTTTTAACGAAGGATCTGTTACCCTTCATTATCCTCTTGTTTTTTGGCTCATATGTCCAACATTTAGCTCCTTTCTTACTACATGAGTGCATCTAGAGCTGTGAAATGGAGGAACTTTGCCCTTTAAAGTAGGCAATAGTCTGTAAAAATTGAATTTTCGACAAATTTAAATTGTAGCTTTAAAATGTGTCTCTAAGTAATGTTTGCTTAAGGAATAATTTGTTGTTGTATACCAAAAGTTTATTTATCTGTCTGTTAAAGCGAATTCTTGCAATGCTTTTTGCATATTTTAGGGGGCAAAATAATCTCATTTCACAGCTCTAGGTCCGCCACTTTCGTACTGCTCCCTCAATGCAATTTCGCACATATCTCAACTATAAAATATTAATAACAAAAATTGAAGGAAAAACAATTTCATTGTTTATATATCAAAATCAGCATTTCGAATTGCTGATAACTTTCACAATGAATTAATTACATTTTTTATTATTTAAAATTAATGAAGCATAATTGATTCCATTAGTTAAATGTTGGTATATACATATGTATATTAAAACCAAATAGTATATAATTTATTGCCAATGTAACTACTTGACTTTTAAAATGGTTTATGATTCAAAAGAAAATCGTTTATATTGACGAAAAAAATTCGGTAGTTTAGTTGATTATTGAACTTTAGTCTTAGTAGATAACTCTAATAACTCTCTCTGTCTCCCTCTTAACAACAAGTTGGCAGGTTGCGTATACGCAATGTATGCCAGCTAAATCACTAAGCATAAGAATGTTGAAAAATAATGATTCAAGTTTCTGAAGTTATAAATTCGTTCAGTCAAATGCGCAAGAATTACCAAATTCAATCATATTTGTATGTATTTGATACAGTTACTTATTTTGTTGTTACACAACATAATTAATATTATCATTTTATATCTTAGAGTTATGTATATGTAGGAATTTATTTCTCAATTGTGCAAATTCATTCGGCTGCTTAATTGGTCATAAGATGTTGGCAACCTGAAACTGTGACAATATTTCCGACCCTCTTTCTCTCTTTCGCTATGGTCCAACCACCTGAATGGTGAATGGTAGTTTCTCTGCCATTTGGCTCTGCTTCTGCTGCTCAGAGTGTATAATAGTATTGTGTCTGAATATACAATTTGTAGGTCTCCGCATCCATTTCGTCTGTTGTCTGTTGTCGGTGTGTCCTTTTGTCCGTGTGCTATTCTGTGGTATAATTTGATACTCAAGTCTTAAGTCTGGTCACCAAGCAGCTTCATTTCTATCTCTGTCATCTTAATCTCACTCTGTCTCTGTCTCTCACACTTTTTCGGTTCAGCTCACGCTCTCCCTGTATGTATATCTTTTTATCTCTTTCATTATGTATCTAGCGCTCGTTGTTGCCTGTCCCTTGTCGCTCACCATTCATAATGGTTGCTTTTGTATTTATGTTGGAGCTTATGCCGAATGAAATGAACTCCACTCAAGTGTGTCTATGGGGCATTCGGGCATTCTACTAAATCTGAATTCCAATCTGTTGGCATATAATAATAGAGTGTAAAATTGTATGTGTGTCAGTCCTCTCGCCCTTTTCCTTACTTTATATGTGTGTGCAAGTCTTGTAATAATTCATTATATCGAACAGAATTTTGATTCTGACAATTGTCTTCTGGCATTTTACTAATTAGCCAAATGGAAAAGCCCATTGAATGCAGCTGCTGCAAATGCATTCAATTTTGGTCAAATTTATTTTTATTGTTTAAAAAGGGGCCAAGATGGTAAGATGAAAATGGTAGACTGGTTTAAGCGGTGGGAGAAATGGTGGATGGGTACATACATTAAGGATGATGACCCCGAAAATGCATTCGCCTTGGCTAGAAAGCAAAGAATAAAAGTGATAAAACAACACCAAAATGCAAGAACATTGTGTGCAAAAAGAAAAGTGCAGATAATGTCCTGAGATATTTCGGGCAAATGGCTGAAACAATTTGGCACCACATTGCGTATGATTGATATAAATTGTTTGGCTTTCAACACCGCCCTCATAACCCAAGCCATTGACACCCAATGTGTATATGTAAGGGTGTGTGTGTGAGTGAGTGTGTGCATCTGTGTCATAGCACTAAAAGCAATTGCATCTACAGTGAAGACTCCAAGTCAATGAAAACTTGCAAGTACATATTTATTTGTGATTGGAAAAAGATTCTTTAATCAATTTAAGAATTCAGTTCATTTTCGAGTGTTTGTTGGAAAAGCGACCTGGCTCATTCGTTTCCCTTTTTGCCTCTCATGGGTAAAACTAGTTGAGAATTACAACGAAGGGTTATGAAAAATGCTTCGCTTCAACACGACACTAGACACTTTTGATTGTGATTCGTTCAAAGCAGTTTTTACTGTTGCATTTAAAGCAATTTTATTTAGCTTTTTGGCTAAAAATGTGGCAGCTGCTTTTGCGTTCTGCTGATGGTGGGGCAAGATGCAGCTGCTGCTCCTGCTGCCGCTGCTGTTTCTGTTGTTTCCTTCATTTTAGTTGCCGCTGCTGCTGTTGCTGCCACATGCCATGGCACAAAGTGTCACATTACTGAAACGTTGGCATCCGTGCTACAGATTGGAGTTGCCTTCAGGGGCAACTTTTGCCTAGGTGGTTCACGTCGAACGACAATAAGAAGGCAAAAAAGGCGCCACGACATGGCAGAGGGGCTCTATTATTTGTGGTTTGCATGTGCCGCATGCAACACCAAGCAACGGCAACAGCAAGAACAAACATTTTTTATTCGCTTTTTCCTTTTTGTAGAAACCAAAAAAAAAAACCAAAACTACCAAAAAAATTAAAATAAGAATCCACGGTACACGCCTTGCAAATTTTACTATCTGAAAATGAAGGAGACCAGCCAAGATGAAGAGGAAGAGTGCTGGTAGAGGGTAAAGAGTGTGGTTAAAAGGGGAAGCGGTGGCAGCTTGTTTAAATTTGATGTTAACTGGCCAACTTAAGCCAGAGCATGGGCAATGATATTTCATAATTTACAAGCATCCTGACAAAGGTTTTCTTCCTCCTTCTGCTTCTGTTTCTGTTTTTTTTTTTTTTTGTTTTCTGTTTTTTGTCTCTCACCGGAAATTGAAAACTTTATACTACAGCAGCAGGATAAACGTTAGTAGCGCTTTTTCAGTCAACTTTGTGAACTGGTGAAGGTGAATGGGTGGGTGGTTGAGTGAATAGATGGGTGGTTGAGTTGGTTTGCTCGTCATTCTAACATTCGTTGAAATTTAAAATTGTTCTAATTGAGAGATAGAGTGTAAAACAGCGGAGGCGGTATGGGGAGGAATAGGGAGGGGGAGAGAGAGTGGACGGTAAAGGACGAAAACTTATGCGGCCAGTTTAATCTCATTAAAATTTCGTTACGTTAAATGGCAAATTATACGCTTAATTGCTTCAAATATCAAATTGTCTTAGAAGTTAATTAAATGTTCGCACATTTTGCACGTTTCTGACAAATCTTCAATAATCAACTCACATACATACCACACATAGAGACACACATACACACACTCACATTCATATACATACATATATCCAAGAAGACATGGTGAAAGTTTTTGCTTTCAAAAAACTCTTTCAATCTCCTTCCAACGAGTAGAAATCACAGACCTTTTGATTGCTTAAGCACTTAAACGTGTTTCGTGTATATATATATGTATGTGTGTATGTATGTGTGTGTATATATGTAGTCTGTTTTTATCAATTGTGCCTTTAGGCACTTTCAAATTTTTAGTGGTTAATTTTATATATTAATGAATAGACCAAGTGCCAAAAGTTTCCATTTCGATGGAGCGAATTTTGTTGCCCTGTTCCCTTCTTTAATATTTACTTTTGATTATCTGCTTATGGTAAAAGTGAGAAACAGAGAAAGAGAGAGAGAGAGAGAGAGAGAGAGAGAAAGCACCGGAAAGGAACATGGGAATAAGTATAATATTTCGTCATGGATTAGGGGCCTGAGCAAAGCAGAGCAGAAGGCAACAAGCCATGGTGCAACAGCAACAGCAACACCATCATGAACAAACAATAAAAAGTGAGGAACAAAAACAAATATAAAAGAGCCAAATACCACCCGGGATATACCCACAAAACGAAAAAAAAGAAAAAACAAAACAAAAGTAAGAGGAAGAGGAATAAAATCAACAAACGCCTTTCGACCAGGTTTGAATAACAACGAACGTATGTGGTGGAACATATAAATGCTATGCGAGGGCTTCCCATTCAGTTTACAATTGGGTAAAAAATGTACTGTAAATTAAAAGAACATTCCCTAAATTTGGTTTGTCTTTCAATCAAGGTTTAATCAAGTTATTTTACTTCCATCAAACTAACAAGTAAATTAGCTAGCAATAAATCTATTCCTTTATGAATCCTTTGTGAAAGTCAACAAGTTTTTTTTTTGAAAATTATTAAAATAAAGTCCGTATTTGTGCTATTAATTTCGTTAGAAAAGATAGTTGTAAGTCAAATTTATTTCCATTTTATTATTTTATAGATATTTGTAAACCCAGAAGAAAAAATTTAATATTTTTTAGGCCAGGGTGCAAAAATTGTTGATTCTAAGGTTCGAAGGCAACCATCAGAGAGAAATAAAGAATATGCCTTTACTATTACTCTTTCTTTATATCCAACTAGTTTATCGGCTTTATTTTTTCAAAATCAGTCTGAAAGTAATATAAATTGGAGTTTCCAAAAGAATGTGCAGATATAATGGCATACATTTAATTGGCTTAGAGTTTCAGCCAATGACTCAGATCAGAATCAATCAAATTCAACTATATTGGATGAGAAATGTGAAACATAATCCCAAATACATTTTAACTCAATTATTTCTTGGATTTGTATTTTCAAAATGTTGTTACACCATTTTGTTTTAATTTTTAACCGGAATCTATTTAAAATATATAACAAATTAAGAATGATAGTTATATCTATCGATTAAGATAAGCTTAACTTAGTCTTTCGTTTCATCATTAAAAGAAAATCATAAAAAATTAAGTTTGAAATTTTAATAAGATTGGACAACTTTAGCTGGTACTTTTCTATTTTCATAGACTTTGTCTCCTTCTTTCTATATCATTTGTTTTCTGTGCCCGATGCATTGTTTGGTCCATATTTTTGTGTCGCTTGCTGCTAGTTGGCTGCGGGCTGTCTCTACGAGAGTGTCAACGTGGCCTGTCGCGGCTTATAAATAAGCAAACTGGTCAGACGCACACACACACACACACATGAGCCACGTATAGTCCGGGATAAACAAACAATGCAGCTTTATATATTCTATATACATATGTATATAGCCATATAATTTATGGGACTTATGATGGAAAAGGTGTTAACTTTGGCCGCCAGATATTTAATAGCATAAGCAACAAGTCAATATGGCAAATTTACTTATAATCAAATAGATTTTAGCGCTATTGCTTTAACACATCACATCTATTTATTCACTATTCCATTGGGTACTATTATCAATTTTAGCTCTTCAATTTTAATTGCTTTAGCCAGTGAGAAGAGGGTGAAGTGAGAAAGGAGCTAAAGCATATTGACAAGTAAAAATTTATAGCATACAAATGGGGGTAAATGCAAATTCAAATGCAAATGCAATTGTATTGCCTCTGTGTGTGCTTGGCTATGTATGTATTTGCGTGTGTGTGTGCGTATTTGTGTGGCATTTTGTGATTTCGACAAAATTACATTTTCGCCTATGTGTTACAAGTGTTATAAATAAATTTTACGTTTCGAAATGTTTGCCAAAAACTCTCTCTTGCTTTTTCCCCTCGCCTCACGTTCTGTGTGTGGTTTGTGGGTCTCTCCCCCTCTCTCTCTCTCTCTCTCTCTCTCTCTCTCTCTCTCTCTCTCTGTCTCTCTCTCTATTTGTGTGTTTGCTAAGTGCTTTACAGCTTAACAAGAGTCACACCCACACACATGGAACCAAACACACAGAACACTCGCATAGATTACAGCTAACTGCATTTCAATTGCAATTTGGCATTTAAACAAGCCTTCAAACATTGGCCATGTCAATATGAGAATATATATTTTTGTTAGATCGGCAAGCTTAGATTATAGTTGGCAGTTATCTCGAATTGACATTAAATAAATGGTTCCATTTAACCTGAAACAACCATAAACAAATTCTATCAGTTTTTTAGGCAAAATAGTTTTTAGTAAACTATTCCCAAAAAAAGAAGCCACAGTTAAAGTCTGCCAAGTTTGAAAATCTATCACAATGCATAGGCTTAAGATAATAGGCAACATTGTTATCTTTTCTCTTTTATATAAGAGATCAAGATTTGTCAACAAAATGATCCCAAATGGTGGAATACCTGAGACAATCAATCACTTTATCGATCTGTTTATTTACCTAACTAGCTCTCAGAGTCTATTTAATACCTTCAATTTGGTATGTACTCTTGGAAAAAAGGAACATAGTTGACTTTTATTTATAATGTTGTTAAATTTTTACTGAAAGGGACAATGAGATTAATTGATAAAGGACTTAACCTATCCAATGAGAATACAAAAACGAAATGAAAATCTCTATGTTTTCTTTCTTCTGTGTATCAAAGAAAGAGACAATATTTTCAAATAATTGTTGGAAAATAGAAAACTGTTTATAATTTGTAACCTTTTTTTGTAGAAAATGCTTTTTCTTTGATGCAAATAAGTTGCTTAATTTGATTGTTCTTAGAAATGGAAATGGAAATAAAATATAATAATAATTCAATAAATGCTGTTGAATCGCTTTTGAATTTCAATTCGTTATATAGTTTTACTTTTCCATTATTGTTCAAAATTTACATTGAATCAAAATTTGAATAAGGCATTAGATCTTAAAAACTAATAACTAATATTAGCAATAAATATTGCAAGATTAGCTAACGATATTTCAAATATTGCGAGATGAAATCAGGTTGGCTTTACATTTTTGCCTCGCTCCTGTAGTTTAAAAACAAATTTATTATTTTTCGCAATCTTGAAAGTATTCTAATTATTAAGTGAAAAGTATTTGAATGTTTTCAATGTCTAAATCACCTTAGCTCCAGTTTTTGAAGTTTCAGCCAGCCAACCTTAATATTTTTTAATTACTAGGTATATCTACACCCTCTTTTGAGTGACTTAGATTCTTGTAATAATTACAGAATAATTTACTTAACTGTCAATTTAATATAAAAAATGTATATGATTTTTAACAATTTATGGTTTCACCTTATAATTATTTCCCAGGCTGTTGATTCTCAAGGAGTTAACGAATTTAAGAATAGAAAAATAATGCAAATTATCAAGATAAAAAAAAAAAACCAAGGGAGATTTCTGTATCCCACTTACCGTTGATATAGGCAGCAAAGTCAAAATCTCTGTCGGCTTTTTGAGTTGTCTGCTTTGAACGTGGCTGCTGCTCCGTATCCATGAGAGTTGCCTCCTCATCATCATTATCGTTATCATTAGCACCGCCGACGTCGACGTCGGAGCCGCCGCCGCCGCCTCCGTTGTCTTCTTGGTCGTTATCGTTGTCGTTGTCATCGTCGTCCATATTCATGACATTGATTTCGCGTTTCATGCGTAGGATCATTGGCCTTCTCAACGTTGATGTTTCAGCAGCGTTGGCAGCAGCAACGGAAATAACGTCATTTCCGGCCGCCTCAATTCGTCCTGTCACCAAAATTAGAAAGACAATGGACAATAGCAGCGGTGGTAGATGATGGGTTAGCCTAGGTTTGGCTAGGGATTTGGATTTCTGCGGCATTGTCTTGGCCCGGCACTGGGCCGCCATGGCCGTTCAATCAGATGACTTGGCTATGGCTCTAGCGAAACGGAACCGGAAATAACGCGCGGCGCTAAGCGGCCAAGGATTTGTTGTTGTTTCTTGTTTACCACGCACACATACACCCACACACTCACACAGAGTGGGACACGGACACGGACACGCACGCACCACACTTATGATAACTGTACTTCAGATTTACTAGTTGTTCCCCGAGCGGCCATTAAGCGCACAAACAAACAAACAAACAACAAAAAAAAAAATAAACAAAAAAAAAAAACAGAAATTTGGTGGAAGGGGGCAAAGCTAAAAGAAAAACAGACAAACTTATTTTCTTCAGCAAATTGCCGACGGTTTTTCGATCACACGCGCGTTTCAATTTGTTTGTTGTTGTTTTTGCTGTGTGTTTTCGACGCTTTTTGTTTTTGTTCGTTGGGTGTTCGTTTTTGTTTTTTGCGTAAGCCGGCTAACAGGCTGTTGATAAACAGACAGACATCAAGATGTCTCGCCGAGTCGGACGAAGTCGTTGAGTCGAAGGACCAACAGGAGCTGGGACGTGTGGCCTGGCCGATGTGCAAGGCGCTATTGAGTCCTCCAAATCCTTGGGCTTCGACTGATATAGCAGCAATTTTAGTTGTCGGCATTTCGCTTGTCCTCGGTGCTGTTCGTGTTCGTATCTTCGTTTTAGTGAATGAAACACAAATCGGCGTCTGCGCAGCAATCCAAGCCAAAAGACAGGCTGATGAGCCAGGAGAGGGGGTCAAGGGAGGCCAGGCTGGTGTCAGACTACGGCACTTTATGGAATACGGGATGCGGTATGCGGTAGAAATAGCAAGTCAGTTGCAGTTCATTTGACGCGGCTACGTGACGGAGTTTGGGGTATGGCATCATCGTCATCATCATCATCATCATCATGATGGCGAAAATAAAGGGACAGAAGGTTGGACTGATGGCTGGCTCGGTCGGTTAGTCTAAAGTGTGGACTTGATTCTCTAAAAACCTTTTGCACGTCGCGTTTGGAATTGCAACAGTTATATCCTTTATCCTTTAACTGCCTGCTTTGCTATTTACCGTTAACATTTGCATTCCAATGGGCCTCCCCATCGTTTTCGATCCTTGTTCATTTTTGTTTTAATTGAAACATTTTGATTAGACATGCCAAACAACCAAATCCCCAACTGAACTGAACCCAACCAACGTCATTCTCCCATCTCTTCATTATCCATGCAATTGCCACAATTTGACCGCAAATTAAACAAACATTGCCAATGCAATGAATTTTATCAATCAATATTGGGGGAAAACCAATTCTATTGAAAATATATTGTCTAAGTATTTCAAAGAGTTCAATGGAATTCAACAAAAGAAATCTGTTAGGGGTTTTCAGATATTTTGAGAGTCAGATTTGAAATACCTATAAACAGATGGAACACTGGTTACCCCTTTGGAATTTCGTACAATAAATAGTTTAGTATCAAAATTGAGGATTTTTTAGGCGCTGAAGTCAAACTTTAATTGTTTCTCTGCGGAGCTAGCTCATAATTTTGGTAGGGGAAATCGGACAATGGACGGATAATTGTTCTTGGATCTCTAAATTTAACCAGTTTTGTGAGTAAAGTCTCCCGTCGAGGATGCTTCACTGCTTCAACACTAGTCCTAGAAATATCAAAGGTTGGCATCAGGCCATCTATATGTTCCATGTTATTGTCTACTCAAATAGTTTTCAAATTGACTTGAATTTTGTTTCATTTCCATTCGTTTCTTGTTAGAATAGATTTCACATTCCAATTTTCTATTCTCTATGATTGTTATAGTTCAGCGTGTCGATGATAATAGAAACAAGTCCAGTACATGATGGAATGGAACGCCAAAATAAAGTAAACAAATTGGATGCTACCAGATGAAAATGGGCTATTAAAAAATCTAGATAGATTATAGTTTTCGATGAGGGATATATTAAATTTAAATTGAAAGTATAGAACTACATAATTCAGCATGCTCGGCCCACTGTGCACTGTGTAGCTCATCGTATTCTTCTTCATGTATTTCAATGTAAATATTCTCCACAGTTTTGTTATTCGTTCTCTTAGCAACAGTTCGATTTATCCCTATGGCATGCTGCCATTGCGGCCACCTGATGATGAGGTTGGTCAAGGGAGAAGGGTGGTGTACCGTGTACGCGCTTTGCTATTGATATTGATATTTGTGTGGCATGGCGGCAGCAGCTAATCTAATTAAAGTTGCCAACTTATTATCGTCACTTGGAGGAGTCGTTAGGTCATTGTTATACAGGTAATAAACATAACACAAATAGTAGTAGAATATAAAAGGAAAAATAATACCATTACGTCTCTGTGTGTGCGTGTGTGTGTGTGTGTGTGTGGGTGAGAGTGTGCGTGTCGATCGATGAAATCGAAGGGCTGAACAGAATTCAATTGTGTCTGACCATAATGCGCTTAACCATAATTGTTGTTGTGTGGCATTTTGGCCAACTAATTGCCAGTATTTGTTTACAGTATTTTTTTTTGTTTTGTTGGTTCTTTTCATTTTCCGATTATTGTTTTCTATTTTATATTTTACACGCTTGCGGTATTTTGCCTTCTATTGAATGGTTGGCCTCGTTGGTTGACCGGAAGCAAAACATTTTTTGGCTATATCTTCAAAATGGGAAATGGGTTGAGGCGCTAATTGAATTGCAAACGGTAGTTTTGTGGCATGGAGAGGAGAAAACAATGTAGGCCCGCTTACACCCAAATTTCCCCCCCTCTCTATCTCTCTCTCTCACGCACTCGCTCTCTTGTGCCCATAATTAACTCGGCGTCTCTGATTAGGCAATTTGTTTCCCATGGCCAGTTATGGACAAGGACGAGGGCATGGATATTAGGTGATGGAGGACCAGTTGCTGGCCTGCCAATTCAATTTTGCTGCCTTGCCACAAATCCACAAAATGTGCCACAAACCTCATTAGGCCAACAAGTGGGCGGCAAAATTGCATTGCCATTTGCCTATTTTACCAATTTTCGTTTTAGCGATTTTGTTTACTTTGCTTTGTTTTTTTTTTTCTCTCTCTTTTCGGTGAAGTGGAGAGAAGAGTTCAATGCAAGGAAGAAGTCATTTTTGTTCACAAAAAGTACTTGATCAGCACGAGAGAGACGAGTTCATTATAGCCATGTTTCTTTGTTTGTTATGCTAATTTTGTACATATCGATCTAATCAAGCATTCGTTCCAATGGTCTTAACCTAAATTAGTTTGATTTGGATTGAAAGAAATAAAGATTTGCCCAACAATAAAGTGAGAAAAAAAAACCCAGGATTGAGTTAACTTTGGTCATGACCAATATGCGATCTCCTTCTGCAACCTGTCGGCGATTGGACAATCAGCAAATCAACATGTATTGCAGGTACAACTTACTGGAGTAAGGACTAAAGTGTGGTGTCTTCTTAGGAGCCGGTTTAATGTGCTCGGGACGACTAGGTGATTTCATCACTTGCCCATGGTATCAATGGCTCAGGGCTTTAGACCTCTAAGCAATGCCTCATTCCAGTACTCCATACATCCATACTGGCTTAAAGATAGGGACTTTTTAACTTTGCCTTAGGTTTGATCTGCGTTCCACTAGTCAGAGGCATTTCCCAAATCTTTCTTCCAGTAGTTTCCTCCTTTCCATGATATGAGGACTGCAGGCTACTCTCTGATCCACTGTTATTCCCAACTATTTTACTCGCTGTGTGGAACGCAAGTTATATGCTATCGTCGTAAGAGAATACAATATATGATGAAAAGGTTATAGACTCTAGTCAGATCTGCTTCCATTTGGAGTTAAATGAACTATTGAATAAAGTGTATAATCCTTTTAGAAACGAATTAAAATGGATCTACACAAAGTTTCTTCAAAATGTTGGCTATGAGCAACAGTGATCCTAAAAGGGTTAAGAAGAAATTCAATTCAATTCAACTTTGAATTGTTTTTGATTAAACAACAAAAACGAAACTAGTATTGGTAAGTCGCCACTTAAATTTATTATGGGCATTGGATTTCTCTACATGTCTGCTCTTGGTGGTGGCAAATGTTTTTTTTTTAGTCTAGCCGGAAGAGAGAAATTTTTTTGTTTATTTTTGTGGCATTTCTACTTGAATTGCTGTTTTAGTCAATGACCAAAGTCTCGAAATGTGTTTATAAATAAAAAATAACACATGTTTCTGCCCCCTCCCTCTTCCTTCCGAGGTGACTCAATGACAATGTTACAGCATGGTCAAGAAATTACGATTAGAGTTCAACATATCTCAATGTGGATTTAGTATATACGCTTTATTGACTTTTTTAAGTCGTCTATCCGTCTTTTCGTTCGTAGAGCGACATTTGCACATTCCTTCATTCCTTCATTCCAACATTGCTTCATTCCTTTGTTCATTCACTGATTCATTCATTGATGGAAACAGCTGTTGGGATAATATGCACCCAAATAGATCTGGCAGTTGGAGCAATAATGATTGGTGGTCCGACAACAGTTCATAAAATAGGGACAGAAGCAGGCACAGCAACACCACCTAAGGACATAAGGACACACAGACATAGGATAATGGGCCAACAATTGGTGCGCGCCCATTCCCAATTGGGGAATTGACATTAACGAGCCAAACAAATCAACTCAATTAACTCACTCACCCAAAGGAGCACAGCCACAGGGCCCATGTGTGGGTGCGAGTGTTCGGCGAGCGTTCGAGTCGTGTTAAACCATTTTGGCCACAGGCTGGACATCTTATGGGAATGGCTATATCGCCCAGTTTGGGTTGTTGAAAAAAATCTGCATTAAATGGGACAATGTTAGCTGCAAAAACAAATTCTCCTGGACACACTTAATGTTTTGGTATGGCTTACTTCGCACACGAGGCAAAGCAAATCGACCGAGTAGCAAATAGGGCAATGAAACTCTATGAACAGCCATCCGCTGATGCTCGTGATGCTGCTGCTCCTGATCTGCTTGCTCCATGCTTTGATATTGCTGCTCCTCCTGGGGTTCTTGCTCCATCTCTTGCTGCTGCCCATCAATTTGATCCAAATACAGCTGCTCCTGCAAGAGCGTGGATCTTCCTTCCGCGAGTTCGTTAAAACTGTAGCTGGCATAGCTGGGCATTGTCATCATGGCATCATCGTAGGGTGGCGGTTGGGCCATTCTAACCACAGCAACTCCATTAAGGGATGTCATAGCCATAATCTGGCAGGGTTCTTGGCCCTGATAGAGCATGCGATGCTTCTCCTCAGCCATGAGCTAGTCATTTGGCTAGCACTTCGCATGCCGTTCCACCTTTTATGGCTGTCACAATCTTGTGCATTTTTCAGTTTACACACACACACTGAGTTGCTGGAAAAACAGTTGTGGCCAACTGATAAGCGTTTGGTCAAGTGCAATTCGAGTTGCAATTGGTATGTCAATTAACCAGATGCACCACTAATCATTTAGTCAGACGACCACGCAGTCAGGATACTGTCGATCCAGTTGTCCGTCCAAACAGCCTATCAACTTGGCCCAGTCCAACTTACATACAGCATATGAACCCACTCATCGTGCATGTTCCAACCTTTCATTTCCGGTTCATAACTTTTTCAATATGCTGCACACACACACAGACACTCAAACAGATACAGCCTTGGTTTATTCAGGGCTGCATCAATTTCAAAAAGAAATAGGCCCAATTTCCAAAATTTAAATTCAAGGATTAATTTCTATTTGAACTTGAACATTTATTGTAACTTGTGAATCTTGAGTTGACTCGGAGTTTAGAAGTTTGAAAAATCCTTGCTTATAATGCCAGCCCTGGCGTCTCTTGACTCCTGGCAATACAGTTTGGTTTGCTTCCTCTTTGCTTCTATTCTATTTTTTTTTTTTACTTTTTCGTACAGGTCTCAGGTTTGTTTTAGTGGATTTTTGTGTTTGTGTTTTTTAGTGGGCAGAGGGTTGGGAGGGGAATTGAAGTTTTTCAATCTTTTTCTGCCCAGCACACACACACACACACACACACACACACACACACACATCACATACATATACTTAGGTGTGTATGTAGATAGAGGCCCTCTCTGACTTTTGCCAATGATTGAAGTTCTGTTGGCACTTTTTCATTTAATCAACTTTATTCAACTTGTCGTCTGCTTTGTTTGCATTTTATCCATCTCTTTTTTTCACTTACTTTTACACAATAAAATGCAAATTTATGAGCACTGTAAAATACTATATGAAAATATATTACTTTAAAGTTGCAAACACCGAAAAGTGTTATACACTATATAGGAGCTGTTAATTAAATTATATATAAAAGAAATTCCCTTACAATTGTTCTAAATGTAAACAATATCAATTGTAATTGTTTAAAAGGTTACTTTTTAACAATAGTTTATAGACATAAAATTTAACAAATTTTATATTTAATGCTAACATTTTCAATAATTTTTTGTTTTAATCTTGCTTAGCTTTAGTCGAAATACATCAATAAGTTTTTTCTTGGTTTTTCCCTGTCACCTTATGACTTTGGCGATGTCTCCTTTTTATGTGCGTGGGGCAAGAGTATGATAATAATAACTATTTTACATAAATGCATATATGATTGTCGTTTACCCTTTGTTATTAATATTTTTTCTGCTCACTTCTTTATTTGCTGTTTGTTGCCCTCTTACTGTTTGGTATTTTACCTTTTTTTTTATCAGCAACTGTCACTGCATAAATTTGCAGCCCATTTCAAGTTTGCTGCCGTGGCGTTGCTTTGATGTTTGATTTATTGCGTACTCAGTTTTACTCTCTGCTGCTATTGAAAGAAGCAAAGGGATGGAAACGAAAGGATTTTCTCCACACACACACACGACCACACCAAGGATTGATCGACTCGGGCAATTGTTGGGTAGGGGGTTAGAATAAGGTGTCGACTTGAACTTGGATAAGCAAATAAATGGGTAAAGAGAATGCAAAATGTTGAATGCTCCACTTTTCTTTCTCTTTTTCTCTCTCGCTCTCTCTCTCTTTCTTCTTCTCTATCGTCTTTTTCTTTTCTACTCAAGGTCATTTCAGGCAATTGCATTCCATATTCAAACTATAACTGCCATGACTTGAAAGGTTAACACTTGAAGCACTTAAGAATGCCATTGCTAAGGGAAACCAAGATGAAAGGTTATGCAACGTTATGTTATGTCTCAAATTACAGCAAATCGGATTTACTTGAGGGTATATAAATACATGCATATAGTAAAATGTTTAATTGCTAAAAAAAATATTGATAACATATAAATTTCAAGGTAATTTCAGTTTAAAAGATGTCTTTCTTTCCCTAACTAAGGCATGACTAATTGTCTGTCTCTTTTGTTTACTATCCTTGTCAGTGCCTCTCTTTCTCTCCCACTATGTCTGGCTATCTCATCCACTTTGCAGTCTCTTAAGCCATATTTCATGTAATTGCAATTAGCGCGAAATTGTTATCCTTCTGCCCAGGACTTGCAACGTTGCGAAGTTCTTGCCTTTCAGCTCTTAGTATTTGCTTTTCATTCGTGCGCATTTCTTTTTGGGGGATTTCGGATGCCTAAATTAAACGAAATCATTACACACACACACACACACACAGTTGGTAAACCCATACAAAGGCATAAAAATCAATGTAAGAAAGAAAAGAAATGAAAAAAAAATGGCAAGGCAAGTTTTGGCTGCTGAAAGGCGCCTGTTGGCTTGTTAATTTGCTAAAAAAAAAAAAATACAACAAAGACTCTAGGTACTCTCTCTTTCTTTCTCTCTCTCTCACTCTCTCTGTCTCTTTCACTCTAGCCAACTGTGCGTGAGAGGAAGTAAGCACTAAAAGAAGTAAATAAAAGAAACCAAAGAAAGAAAAAAAAAAAACGTAAAGTAAATGTTCGTTCGTTCGTGTAAAATAGTTAAAGTTATGAGGCAAAGGAGCGCTACCGCCAAAGAGCAAAACCAATGGCTTTACACTGAAAGAAATGAAGGGTATTTATGCAAACCAGCAAAAGAGAGAGAGAGAGAGAGAGAGAGAGAGAGACAGAGGGAAATGTGAAAAATAAATTCAAACGAAATGGCAAAGCCAAACTGGCTCTAACCTTTTACAAAACGTCAAAAAGTCTTAACTATTCAAATTTACTTTTTTAATCGACTCGATCCATTTGAAATATTTAATAAGGTGTTGTTACTTTAGACTACAAAATTGTCAAGTGTTAAGCATATATGTACATATACTTATTTTCAGTGTTTCTTTTTTGGTTCTCTTTAGACAACAGTCCGGACCTTTCAGACATTCAGTTCACATTTCAAGCACGTTTCGCTTTTATGCTCTTAAATGGCGAGTGTATCTGGTACCTACATATAGCTCCCTATCTTTATCCTTCTGTCTCCCAACTCAGTCTCCTCTGTTCCTCACATCATCTGTGTGTGTGTAGGTGTGTGTGTGTGTGCGATAATTTTGTTGATGATGCGCCATGATTATAAGTTTTAGCAAGCAAGAGGGGAAACAATGTGAAAAGGAATGGTTGGACGACCGTCAAGCAAACGGGCGCACTGGCAGCATACCAGCAATCAAGGGTTCAAGTAGCGTGTATCTATTTCTAAGTAAATTACACACACTTATAGACACACACACACACACACACACATATATACACACATGCGGCCAACGGATGAGAATGACCCACATAAATAGCCGCCGCCTTGGCTTTATTGGCACGTACCCAAACAAAGTGAAAGAAAATAAAGAACTTTCAGTTAGTAGTCTCTTTCTCAACTTGGCGCCCAACAAAATTTAGCCCCCCACATATTTATATATATGTATGTATGTATATATCTATTATTCTTTTCTTATTTTTTTCCATTATAAACTTGAATTGATTTCCCTTACATTTGCTGCCGCCTGATCGTTGCGTGAAATTTTATTTCTGAATGAAGCTCAAAGTCTATTTTGTAAGTACTGGGATGGGGTGGGGGGAGAAGACGATTTAGCCGTTATCCTATTAGGCACATTTGTGCCTATAAATACATGTATATGTCTTAGTGTGTGTGAGTGTGTTGAAAGTTTTTACCTTATTTATACCCCAGCCAAAAAGGTCTCATTGAATTGGCGTTGAAAAGTAAGCCCATCGGACAATGCAAAAGTAAATGTACGGAATTTATAGCCCAATCAGTTTTTACTTTTCTATCAATTGATTTAAGAATTTCGTGTTGAATTTCGATCAAAGAGCGTTTAATTTACGTACTGCATCGTCGCCATTCAAGATTTTTGAATGTTCTTAAAAGAAGCTTATGTTCTCTAAAGGTTTCAATGAAATTTTTTCTATCCCAAAGGTATGCTACATAAATTTACTGACCCATCAAATTGTATGCATACATTTAGGTATTTAAAAGTCAGGGTCATTTCGAGAATGATTTGAATATGCTTTGTCAGATTTAAGTTTTTCTTCATCTGCTTTGGCTTTGTCATGGAAAAACTCTCTACAATCGAATGTCCTGCATGCTTTAATGATTTTTACTATATGCTATTCGATACGTTCCAGCAAGGACAATCAAACGAAATGAATCTTTTTGTCCTGCGGCTCTAAAAACAAAAACCAAATTGGGGATTAGTTTCTCCTTAACATTGACCAGGACATTTGTTTTTTTGTTATTTGTTTTTTATGTTCACTAGAAGCGAAAACCAAACATTTTTATTCAATTAAGCAAACTATTAAAAACGAACAATAAGCCAAAACTCAATGTAACTTTTTATAAAATTTCCATTCCATTTCAGTGAAAAATGAATAATTCGTTTAAAATTAAAATTCACAAAAGAAAAAGATGAAAAATTACCCCTTCGGTGTATGTATGCACCTACATTTTGATGATCAGGAAAAAGAAAATTCAACAATCCAACTAAATGATTATAAGTAAACAAGTGAGTAAAATGAAATTATTATTACACTTGCCACAAAATTGTGGCCGCATTTTAAGCTTATTATAATTTCACCTTTCACACACACACACACACACACACATATATATATATGTAGATACACTTGCCGCAACTGCAACTGTGGTGCACTGGAAAAACTTCAGAAAAACATGAAGCAATCCTCTCAGGTTTTTAGCTCTATGCCAAAAGCTTCTCTGATGCGCCAGACAGCAGCAACAACAACAACAACAACAATATTTAAATATTAATAACACAGAAACATAAAAATAAAAAAAAAAACCACAAACAAGCAAAAAGAAACTAAAAAAAATCAAAGAAACACATATAAAATTTAATGCTGACTATAAGATACCCTTTAATAAGTTACACATAGCATTTGTTTAGATTTCTCAGCGACTTTAAGTTAACCTTGTGGAAAGTGAAAAAAGGTTGCTTAAATGTGATCCCATTCCATAATACTCTCCATACAAGAAATCAAAAACTCCGTCTATTAAGACTAAATGTATGAGGGTATGAAATTGCGAAAGGCCTTAAACAAAGTTTCAAGACATAAACACAACATGGCCCAACATACATATAAGGAGATGGCTAGGCATGGCCAGGACAAGGCAGAACTGGGCAGAGTAAGTGCAGTGTAAACATTTTCACAAGGTTCACTGCGGCAACATAATTTACCTCACTTCACTTGTCTTCACTTGGCAAAAATAAATCAATATGCCAAAGAAGATGCCCCAACATGGTCATGTCATGTCATGTTTGGCAAATTTATGTCTACTATAATGCTGCTCCGCTTACAGTTTCCCCCCTTCCACCATTTCCCGTTCATTTCCACACCATGCAATAAATAAACAATTTGTTTTTGTTAGACAAAATCTGCATAAGGTCAACGAAGGTCTGAAGATAGAGAGAGATAGAGAGAGAGAGGCAACTTACATATACATATGAATAGATGAAATCTATGATTACTTTTCTATAAGCAAATAGGCTGTAAAAATGTTTGCCTCACTCAATCTCTCTATACATTTGTATTTGTGTGTGTGTGTGCGCGCATATGTATGTAGATTATCTCCATCTCTTTCCCACTGTATTCAAATAAATGTCAAATTTACTGTGCTTGAGTATGGCCCATTTCAATGATTGACATCATTTTAACTCAGTAAATAGAATTTATATTCAAACGATTATTGATAAAATTACAAAACTTTTTCACTCGGCCATGTTACCTTAACTGATATTTTCTCAATTCCAACTGTAGTTTTGTTGCCCAAGAGTCGGAATTGTGTTCAGTTTCATTACCTCGACCCAAACTCCAACTACAGAGAGAAATAAAAATGCATTTAAATCATTTTGCTAGAATATTTTTGTATTTCAAAGAAGAAAAAAAAAACGTATATAGAAAAAAGCATGGAAGAAACTTAATACTTAAAATTGGATGGAATGACGGTTAACATACATAAGTTTTGTGTGTGTGTGTAAAAGAAAGGAGATGCATATTACATTTAAATGTATATTAAAATTTAAATTAAAAAAAAAAGAAACCATTTAAATATTAATAACTCCTCTTGTAAACTTCTTTTACTTTGATATAGATAGAGATTTGTATATAAGTAGTATTAATATATAGTAGATCGATCAGTCGTTGTGCAAGCACTGCTAAACAATTAATAAAATATATGATATAAATATTTGTTTTTATGTATGGTAAATTTGTATAAATGTAGAGAAAAATAATGAATGAGTGCTATGAATTTTTGTTGTATTTTTTTTCTTTGTTCGTGCAGCTTTTTCTCAGGCCAAACAGAAGAGTTTCCTCCAAAATGATGGAGTCGGCGGCAATGTGGTTGGGACAAGACCCTCCCAAATGGCTGCATCGAAAACATCCTTGACTTTGTCCTGAAAAGAATAGAAATAAGGAAATTAGAAATTAGATTAGATTTTTATTTAGTTAATTGTGCTAAGCTTTCACCTTAAATACAAAGGAGTCTACGACTATGATAAAAAAGTAATAAGCTTTGCATAATCTTTGTCCCAATGCAATTAATTAAGGCAAGGACAGACAGACACACACACACACACACACACAGACCGACAGTCAGACAGGAAGTCATTGCTCTCTGTCTATCTATCTGTCTGTCTGTCCGACTGCCTGACTCGAGTTGCAATGTGTAAACACTTGGAAAAAAATAAATGAGAAAAAAAAATGTTAAAAAATGAAGGAAAGAAAGATACAAGCCGAGTACATCCTTTGGGAAGAGCCCTCTAAGTGCGCACACATACATACACAGAGACACATACAATAATCATAATTGTGCGGTTTTGCTTTAACACTTCCGAATGAATGCCGACCCAGTCGACAGTTTTACCACTCCCCGTTCTTCTTCTTATATATATATATAAATACACATATATATATGTATATATCTTTTTTTCTACTCGAGCATTGCACTTTGCGTGTATTTCCCTAAAGGTAGCGACAACGTATACCCCTCCATTGCCCTCTCCTCTCACTTTCATTCTCCCCCTTTAGTGGTTTTTGGTTGACTGACTCGACGACGACGACGACAAAAAGGAAAAACGAAAGATGAAGCGCAAGTCAGTCACAAATTATCAGGCGTTTTCTCTTTTTTTACGCTACTTTCAACCGATGATGCATATCTCCGTACAATTTTAGCATAATGAAGGGCAAATGGATTACAAATTACAACAAAAACGGAAAAATGAAGGCCGTAAAAGTTGAAATTTAGAACTGATCTCATCTCTAGTCGGTGGCTCCGTGGATAACTAAATCTGTAATACTGTTATTCTCGAGTTCGAATCCCTGCCCCCCATAAAGCAATACTGAGAGGTATTTCCATCGGGGATAATGGAGCAAATCATTTGAAAAGATTCTTTTTCCCAGTCAAAATTTTGTATTTTTCCTCAGCCCGTTGCTCACACTTGTCGTATACGCAATAAAAATTACACATACGACATGTTAACTCAAAAACTTTAGCAGAGAGAGAGCGAGAGAGAGAGAGAGATATGTAAGTAGTCTCCTAGCTATGCTAAGTGATCAAACCTAAGACATGGCTTATTAACTATATGTGGCAAGTTGGCAAATTAACTATATTAGAGTCACTTTCTCGCTCTCTCTCTCTCTCACTCTATTTTGGTGTTTCCCTCACTCACCTGTGTGGCTGACGAAGTCTCAATGTATTTTGCGCCAATTGTTGTTGCCAAATCCCAGGCGTCTGCATATGAAATTGCCTTTTCGCCATTTGTCTGTTGTTGATGATGGAGCAATGGAGCAGCAGCAGCGGCAGGAGGAGAAGACGGAGTAGAAGTTGTAGTGGCAAAAGCGTCAGCAGCAGCAGCAGCGGCAACCCAAAGGCATATGAAATCAAATAAGAATTTCATAAATATTTAAAATCAAAAGGCAAAAAAAAAAAAAGTAAATATATGGTAAAAAAAAGGAGAAAAAAAGGCCAAGTCAGAGGTATCTTTCTCTGTGTCTCCCTCTCTCGAAAGCAAAAAATTGCATAAATAAATAAATAATCCATCATGTTTGCCTCTCTGGTTACGTTTTTCTCTCTCGTTTTTTCGTTGTTGTTGTTGTTTGTGGAGACACACTCACCTGCAACTTGTTAAGGACATTGGGATTCGCCCTCAAATCGGCCTGGGTGCCAACGAGTATCAAGGCCGCTGTGGATTTCGCAAATTTGGGTGCCCATTTTGATTTGATGGCACGAAACGTTTCGGGCTTTACCACCGAGAAGCAAAGCAGAAAGACATCGCTATCTGGATAGCATAATTCACGCAAAGGATCAAGCGTATCCTGGCCGGCAGTATCACAGAGTGTCAAATGTACGGGACTGTCATTCACATTAACATCGGCTGAAAGAGAGAGAGGAAGAGTTAAGAATGAGAGTCAGTCAAGGTAAGTGAACTAGACAAGTCAATTTTTTAATTCAAAATTTAAGTTTCACAATTTCCCTAAGAATAATAACGAAGAGTAATAAACAACAAAGTTGTTAACAGGAAACTTTCCTTATAAGCTTTTAAGTTAAAATTAATTACTGATTGATGACAATTGCAACTTTTAGATAAGGACAATCACGTAACGTAAGCAAGTGCAATTATTAATGACATAAACGTAAGCTGAGTGGTGGAGGGGGAGAGGTTGGTGTATTACAAATCATAAAGGGTATCAATTAGTTAATCATTGCTTGCTTCCTGTTTGTTTGTTGTTATCCCCGAACTGGGCAACAAATTTAATTATGAACTTGATTGTAAAATAGTTGCAAAACACACACACACACACACACACAGACCACATACAAACCCACACACACACTCTTTCTTTCAAAAATGTAGCAGGCGCAGTGTTTTTTTTTTTTTGTTTTTTTTTGATTGAATTGCCGTTGGAATTTAATTTAAAATACTTTTTTCCCCCTCCCTTCGCCTCTTAACCATGCACATTTTTAGCGTAGCCAAAGCGATTTACTGCTTGCACATCGCCCACTAAATAGGTACGTTCCCTTTGACACACACACACACACACACAAACCGACACATACACACACACACACACACATATTGAAGTAGTTTTCAAGCTATGCGAGCAATTCGCCAATTCACTTACGCGCTGTGCTCATCTGCATTTTTTACTGTGAATGCAAAAGTTTATAATCTCATTTCTTTATAGAAATTTCTCACGAAGCATTTGGAAAATTGTTTCAACAAAAATCAGCTTGATGGGTTTGTTTTTTGAATTGAACTAGAAATGAACATGAATTCAAATTTGATTCTAAAATGAGTCGCACATGATTGCTGACTTTTAGGATTTAACAAATAGTTTAGAGTCCATAATTAATTTATTAAGATTTTCTTCCGACAAAGGATTCATTTCTGATCCGAGAACCATCAGCTCATTTAAGACTATTTGAAAAGATTCGAAAACAATCAGAAAATTTATAAAATGCTTATTCAAGTGTCGTCAAAAAATGTAGTTCCCCTTGTTTAAGTAAGAATCCAAATAAATTCTTTCTTCTATAAGCCATGATCAAAAAGACGGCCAACTCAAACTTGGGTCTGTTTCTTTAGTTCTCAAATGATCGTTTAGCTTTCTCTGGTTTATCTTTTATTTGTGTGCCTGATGACAATTATCTAGTTTTCTACACCGGAAATCAGTTATAATTGAAATTGAGTGATGAAATTTTCTACTTCAACTCCAAAAGGAAATGGAATCCATGGAAGCATGCGAAATGTTTTTGCAGCGAATAAGTTTGAATTTTTTCAACTGTGAAAACTCGCATTTGCTTGTAATTAAAAAAAAAAACACAAAAAATGTAATTCAAGCTTAGAGATACACATGTGTCTCTCTCTCGCACTCTCTACTTCCTCAGCATTTCCCTATGCTTATTATAAAGCATATTGTCGAGAGTGTGTATGTATGTGTGTGTGTGTGTGTGTGTGTGTGTGTGTGTGTGTTTGTGTGTGTGGTAATACAATGATGAGCCTGCCTCATGCTACAACCGCTCAAAGCTGTTTTCTATGCAGAGTGTAAGTAGGAGTGGGTTGGTGGGTGGTTTGGGTGGGTTGGGTGGTGGTTCACGGCTTGTTTTTCATGGCTCGATGACCTCGCCCTGCCTCGCCTTGCATTTTAGCATTGCATTGCATTGCCTTGCCTTGCCACGCCTTGCCACTAAAAAGTTAATCATGACTGGGGCTCTTTTCAATGCAACTGCTGCATGCAGCAAGTGCTCCTCCGGCCGCTGTTCCAACTGTTTGCTCTGCGTAAATAAAGTTGGCACTCGCTGCTTGCCCTGGGTTTTTAATCAGCGCGAAGAGCGACAAGCGAAGGTCGCTTACGCTCATGTAAAATAAATTTAATTTGTGCAGAGAGCCAAACCAGCAACGAGTACAGGGCACAAGCTCATAAAATTCATGAATACACTTCCTTCTCTCTCTCTCTCTATCTCTCTTACTCCAGCTCTCTCCCTTATTATTTCCCCTTAACTTTTTTTTTTGACCAAGTTGATGTGTGTTTGTTGGTTGTTGGGTTGAGGGCCAAGCCAAAAAAAGCCAAAACTAAAGTAAAATAATAAAAATGCTAAATGGAGCGCAACAAAAGCCAAGGTCCAGGGGAAAAATTTCAAGAAAATTCATATGGAAAATATATCTGCACAGAATTTCCCTTAATTTGGTTTTTTTTTTTCAACATTCAATCAAAAGTGGAACAAGTGTATCAATAAAGAAAACAAAAAGGAAATGAAAAGAAAGGAAAGTGGGGGAGAGAGACTGGGAGAGAGAAAAAATGAAAATGATTTGCCAGCTCAACGGAAAATCGCTGAAATTCGCGAGACAAAGCCGAATGTCGTAGCCGGAAAAGTGAACAAAGGGGACAAAAGCGTTGGCGTTTTGGTTGCTAAGCTCTGTCAATGTCTTTGAGTCCCTTTTGTGTGTGTGTGTGTGCCAAGTGAGCAATTGTGTAATTGTGATTGTGTGAAAAGTCAACCAACAAAACAGCACACACAAAAAAAGAAAAGCTGCTGATGCCATCTTATTGAAACCTAATTGAGTCATGCCCTCCCAACGACCCACTAACTTGATTGAGTAGATAAATAAGCAAAAGATGGCAATTAACAATTGTGTGTGTGTGTGTGTGTGTGTGGGCAGTGTGTGTCTTTGTGTGAATGACTTTAATTTATTGTCCAAAATGTGACTTGTCAACTTTGCGGCTTTCAATTCCACAAAATCTCTTTCAATAAGTTCATTTACTTTTCAAGTTCTTCTTCTCAACTTTCGTTTGCCTGGACAATATATGCTTTATCTATATAGGACTTAAATCATGTTTTCAGGTTAGTAAAATGATCAAAAATTGGAGATTTCAATTGACTTTGAAGAGTATTTCATTAAAGTATTTCTTTTGAGAATCTGCCCATTATGCAAATTTTCAAATACTTCAATTTCAATCAAAATTTCATTCATTCATTTACATTTATGAGATTTACCTTCAAATTATTTTACTACTTTTGTTCTTCTTTTCTCGTTCTTTTGTCACCCTTTCGTTTACTCTGGGGTACTTCTTAATTAGTTTTAAACGCTTTCATTATCTTTGTTGAAGTACTTACTTAACATTTTGTTTCAACATGGGTTAGCATACAAATTTTACTTTCAATTAATTATCTTTCAGTCTCTTATCTTGTGGCTGTCAATTTTTGCCTTCCGAATAGTTCGCGTTCTTCTTTATTAAGATCAACATTTACCTAGTGGTAGTCAATTAATAACTGCACTTAGAGTGCCTTTGCTCTGTTTTTGCGTCTTTCTATGCATTGTTGGCGGTTGTCCTTTGCCCCACCCCTTTCCGCTCTCAAGTCATCCATGGTATCCAGTCTCCCGTTTCGCTCCCTTGCTCCCACTTGATAATTAGTTGAACTATGCACAAAAGTTATGTCTGATGAAAACTATGCAAAGCCTCTCCAGAAATATGCAAAACATACCGACGCTGAAACGCGTGCACACAAATGCACATTGAAGGGTTCACGGAACGGAAGGAGCTTCAGTTGTCCGGATTGTCGGGATCAAGGGGTTGAACGGAACGTGGAAAAGGTTTTCAGGTTACGGGGTAGCAAAGTGGTCGGCTGTTGCGTCGAGATACGCAAAATTATCCCTTTTCCTGCAGAGTCAGTGAAGCCGAACGGGAGAAAGAGCTAAAGCTTTGGCTTGTTATGCTTGGAATGCAGCAAAGGCGAGCTCCAGCCAAAGGAGGTGGCAAGCAATGGGTAAGAAGAAGAACAAGAATAAGAATCACATGTCGAATTCGAAGTATATACGGAGGGCTTATGCCAACAGGCAAAGGGACAATGGTTTATAGAAAGTCTGGGGACCTTCGGCTACAAACATCTAACGCATTTTAGGCCAACGAAATGTTTAAGCCGAGCGAAAAAAGGAAGCAAATTCTGTAAATTTTCCAAAGAACGTTAGATAGAAAGAGACAGCAATGGAGATGACACAAGAAAATCTTAGGTTTCATTGGCTAACGTTGAATAAACGATAGTGGTTATTTAGCTACCCATTAGCATCTAGCCTCATCGTTTAATTAGAAGTGTTCATACTCTTGTCTATTGTTGCTTTATTGGTGACCCCGACGTTTTCTTACAAAAAAAAAAAAAAAGAGAAAAATATATAAATTCCGTATATTAAATCAAGATTTGTGGTCTTTTAGATGCCCATTAACATCCTATCGAACTAAAATATAGAAAAATCGATCGTTCTAATGGAAATGTGGATATTCCCGACAATTTCCAAAAGACAATTCCCGACAGTTCACCAATAAGAACGAGAGAAATATTAATTATTGACTTTACAGGGACTTCTGATCATGAAGTAAAAATATATCCTGTACACATATTAAATTCAATTTTTAAGCTCCTTAGCCAGTCATTGTCTGTTTATCTTGTTGAGAGAAAGGGATTATCTTGCTTATTGTTTTCAAAAACTCATCTGCTTATAGTTATTCAACAAATTTCTAAACATGTGTCCTAAAGGCCTCATTAACTAGGAATCTGTTTCGAGTGTTGTCTATTGAATACGATTGTTATTACCACTTACGAGCCAGCTTCGACGATTCCTTACAATGCCTGGGATTAACTAACCCTTCTGTTAAATAATTCGAAGAGCATCAAATCGAGCATATGCCAACGGTGACAGTTTAATGTCAATCATGCTTTTGTCTGACAATAACAGTTACGCTGTATCTCATTATACTATTTGTTCGATATAACGTCCGGCTAATAGGGTATTAATCATAGCTCGCAAATAACTGTTAACCGTTTCACACTGTCGCGAAATAAGTGTTCTTCACTGAGACTTTGAGCAAAAGGTCTGAGAGCAACCGATTGGATTGTTCGTAAATAAATTTTGCTCGCGCTCAGTCGAAGAGCACTTTTTTCTGTTCTGTTTCGCTCTGCTCATTCCGGGACCGTTTGCTTCTGAACGACGATTCAAAAAGTCTTTTGCGCATGTATGTGTGTATGTGAAGTTTCGTGGGTTTTACGCGTCAATTTGCTTTGTGAGTTTCGATTGAGCACAGTGGTTTTAACAAAATGGGACGTGAAACTAATAAAAAAGTGCATCAATTTTTTCAATTTGATGCAGTAAGCAAAAAATCAGTGTGTAAAATATGCGACGTGAAATTAGCTGGCATTCATACTACAAATTTGAAACGCCACTTGACAACTAAACATTATGAAATATTTAGAGAGTTGTTAAGCTTAATTCAAAATAAAATACTTAAAAAAATAAAACTATTCCTGTTTTAAACAAAAAATTAGTCTGAAATACATACAATTTTTTCAAGAAGATCTTAAGTAAAATTTAATGTCGCAATTTTACACAACGTACCACTGTGCATCGAAAAGAAGACAAATAGTTGAAAAGACCGTTTGCGTTGAGTTTTTCAGTCAATCGGTCTTTTGGTGAGCCTCACTGTGTGAGCGTGAATCGTTTCACTCTTTACGCGCTGTTCACTCAAAGACCGATAAGCAAATTGCTCAACTGTTAGCGCTCAACCGAAAACCGAATCGAAAACAACCAAAGGGTCTTGCTCAGAGCGAGAGCGAGAAAGTATGATTTTTTTCGGTTGTTCTCGCGAACAGAGCGTATGGAAAAAAACGGTTAACAGTTATTTGCAAGCTATGGTATTAATTAATATTTTGAATTCAATTGTGCTAACTTTGGTTTTTACAAATGAAAGAACATTTGTATTGCAATTTTGTCGTGTAAAACTAGTGAAGTTTTAACTTTTTTACTCTCTGCCAGTCATTCAAGACAAGAGAAAGAAAAAGAAAGAGTGGAGAGGAAGATTCAATGACAATTTAAGTGCAGATTCATGTTAAATCTATTGAATTGTCCAGGCTAGTGGAAGGCAGTCCGTAAGGACATCAAGGGGCTAACATAATTCAATCAACACACTCACACACACACACACAGATAGATAGAATTTCTCTTACGAATATGCAGAGAGAAAAGGGCTTAACGATAACGATAAGAGAACAACCAAAACGCAAATATTTGGAGCATTTTACAAACCTCACTGAATAACCGCGAATTTCAATTTTCCGTTGATTAAAATTTGTGAATAGCACAAACACACGCGCAGACACACACATTCACATTCATGTATGGATGAGAAGAAGCAGCAGCAACTGAAAAGTCAAATGAGTTCTTCATCATCCTCTCACATCTCTCCCACGCTCTCTCTCTCTCTATCTGTCGCTCTGTCTCTGTGTTGCAACCCAAGGCTGATTGCCTGGCAGGCAACTGCCAGTTGAACATCATTTTCGCCTACTTCCGGGCTTTATATGTATGTGTATGTACCCTACTTTCCCTCACCAACAGTCACTTGCCGCTTGCCACTTGCTTCACTTGCTGTTACGTTGCTCAGCAAAGATTTCCACAAATTGGTTTTCAACAAAATGAAAAATTCATATCCTACATCCTTCGGTTCATTCCGTTTCGTTACGTAAAAGAAAAAAACGGGGAAAAAAAAAAACCGAAAACCTGTTGAGAGTTGAACTCACACTTACCATTATAAATATCTGAAGCTGTAGGCACATGCTCGACTTGAAAACGATTCTCCAGATAGGACAAGATCAAATTTGTTTTACCCACAGCCCCATCGCCAACTAGGACACATTTGATAGAGGGAGGACCTGCAAAGTGGGAGACGGGAAAATAGCAAGTTAAATCAGTTGCCGAGGCAATTACAATTAATTAAAACAACAAATGCAGGCAATTTGCCAAGCTTTGTTTTCTCTCTTTCTCTCACTCTTTTTCGTTTTATCGCACCTTTGGGTCCTTCCTTGGTTGATGCTGTTGCAGGTCCTGTAGTTGCTGCTGTTGCTGCTTGTGTCTTCTTCGATTTACGCTTTCGCAATAAAAACTTTGCACCTTTGCCACTGCTACTGTCCGCACTTGTATCGCTCAGCGACTGTTGCTGTTGCAAATAAAGAAGAACAAGAAGATAGGGAGAGACAGAGAAAAGAAAAATATATAAATAAAAGTTGGCTAATTCGTATTCACTCATCCAAATCCTCTGAGAGAGGATACTGCAAAATAAAGAAGAAGAAAAAACCGAGTGATCTATTAATGAATGTGAATGACAAATTGCAAATTGCAAAAAGCGAACGATGCGAAAAGCTCTTCAATCAGCAAGCTATCTACCATTGATTGGCGCCCAACGTGGGGCAGTCACTTAATCCAAAATGCTGTATTCGTACTTAAGCTTTAAGATGTATTCAGAATGTATCATAGTGGATGTACTTTTTGGTGCTTTGAAATATCTTAGAATGTTTATTGATTAAGTGATATTGATATTACATAAGTATATCTCGCAAGTTTATAATGCGTGTGCTTGCTGCGAACGACCGGCTGGACTGCCATTCGGGCGTCAAGAATAGAGTTGCCAGATGGCTTACGTATGATAGGGCTGCATACACAACACCCCTTAACACCCAGATGACTCATAGAATTGAGTGGGTCGTCTCATGCGAGCAGAACGTCGTAGCATCGGTGAGGCATGCAATGACTGTGGATCATCTTGAATAGGACTCTCTGGCCTAGAGTGGTTACTGGAAACAGGATCTTCCGTGTTGTCATCAGTTGCTGATGGTGCTTGATGTGATATGTTTACATCTATTTGTTCAACTCGGCTTCGAATTTGGTTATAATGACGCTTCATTATGCGATTGTCTGTCAAACGAACTTTGTAAGACACTGGTCCTGTTTGCTCGGATATGTAGGCTTCTATCCATTTTGGGCCCGGTGCATAGTTTCGTACCCAAACGGATTTGCCTGTATCAAAACATTTCGATTGATTAATAAATGGCTCTGCTCCATTAGAAATTTCTTGTGGCTGTAGTTTATCAAAGTAGGACTTTAACTCCCGATTCAACAACAGCTGAGCTGGCGAGCGATTTGTCGTTGCATGTGGAGTTATGTGTTGATTAAACAAAAATCGAGCAAGGCTTAGATCCATATTATTGTTCGGAGATAGTTTTTTAAGGTAGTTTTTGGTGGTCTGCACCATTCGCTCTGCTTGGCCGTTTGTTGCTGGGTGAAACGGTGCTGATCTAATGTGTCGAATTAGATTGTTGTGGAGGAATGCCTTGAACTCCTCGGAGGTAAATGCTGTGCCATTGTCTGACACTAACTGATCTGGTAACCCATGCGTAGCGAACAGTTGCCTGAGAACTTTGATTGTAGCCGCTGTAGAAGTGGAGCTAACAACCGCAACCTCTAGCCATTTTGAGTAAGAATCCACGACCAGAAGAAAGGTTTTCCCTTGAAAAGGTCCTGCAAAGTCGATGTGTAGACGGGACCACGGCCGCTTGGCTGACTCCCAATGATGCACCGGTGCCTCTGAATGATCGTTACGATTCTGCTGGCATGGAATACATTTCTTAACAATGAGCTCAATCTCTGCGTCAATGTTTGGCCACCAAACATAGCTACGCGCTAACGCCTTCATTTTTACAATGCCTGGATGAGCGGCATGTAGAGCAGCTAAAATTGTTGCTCTGGATTTCGGTGGAACTACGGCGCGATTTCCCCAAATCAAAACTCCTTTATTTGTAGATAGCTGTTCCCGACGGCAATAGTATGGATATGCAATATCTGATTGCTCCAATTTCATGTCAGGCCATCCCCTTAACACCCAGTTTGATACTTTCGCCAATAAGGGGTCCTTCGATGTTTGAGCGGCAATCGCCTCAGCACTTATGATTGGCGTTGCTGCTAATTCGATCATAAGCACATCGTCTGTGCTCACAGCGTCCGATGCTGCTGACAGTGGACAACGACTTAGAAAATCCGCATTGCCCATTTTTACTCCGGAGCGGTGTACTAGCTCGAAAGTATATGCTGACAGGAACAAAGATCGACGTAGCATCTGATTTGAAATTATGTTTGGGATTGCTTTCGATGTGGTGAAAATACCCAGCAGAGGTCGATGATCGGTGATTAGTGTGAAAGTACGACCGTAGACATAGTTGTGGAACTTCTTTACTCCTGCTACCAAGGCAATAGCTTCTCGATCAATCTGAGCATAATTTCGCTCAGCTTTGGATAAGGTACGGGAGTAAAAAGCGATGGGTTTCTCCGCTCCATTCGGCATTTTGTGACTTAAAACTGCACCGAGTCCATATGGCGACGCATCACAAGCTAGAACTAGTGGCAATGAACCATCATAATGCACTAGTACGTCGTCTGACCCAATAAGTTCCTTAAGTGTAGAAAAAGCCTTCTCACACTGTTTGTCCCACCTCCAAGTTGCATTTTTATCCAAAAGACGATGTAAGGGTTCTGCCACTGTTGCTTTATGTGGCAAAAATGAGTGATAAAAATTTAGTAGTCCTAAGAAAGCCTGCAACTGCTTTTTATCCTTAGGTTCTGGTGCGTCTTTGATTGCCGAGACTTTATCGGCACATGGTCTTATACCAGTTGAGTCAATTTTGAACCCTAAAAACTCAACGAATGGTACTCCGAATTGGCATTTGTCCTTGCGTAGTCGCAGTCCCGCTTTATCAAAACGTATAAACAGTTCCTGTAATCTAGTTGCCAATTCCGTTTCCGTTTTTCCCATTATTACAATGTCATCAAAATATGGTAAGACTCCGGAAATATTCTGTACCACATTCTCAATACAGCCTTGAAAAATGCCTGGTGCTGATGAAATGCCGAATTGCAATCGAGTAACTTTGAATGCACCCTTATGTGTACTGATTGTTTGCAGCAAAGACGAGTTTTCGTCGACTACTAACTGCTGATAAGCTTGAGCCAGATCAATTTTGGCAAAAATCGATCCACCTTCGATAGATGCCAGCAAAGTGTTGATCGCCGGTATTTGATGGCAGTGCGGCTTAACCGCTTTGTTTAAAGTTGATTTATAGTCGCCGCAAATACGAATTGAACCGTCCTTCTTGATAACTGGTACAATAGGAGTGGCCCAATCTGAATACTCCACAGGTTTAAGAATCCCTTGCTTGCATAGGCGATCCAGCTCCTCTTCGACTAGTCCCTTTAGAGAATATGGAATTCGGCGTGGAGGTAGTCGCACTGGTGGCACTGTTGCATCAATGTTTAATGTGACTGGCGGACCAGTGTAACAACCAAGTTCTGTTGAGAATAAGTGTTCGAACTTATTCAGAATGCATGCGATCTGTACGTCACTGCCCACTGAATGTATGCCCTTGATACTGATGCCTAGTGGGTCAAACCAGTTGCAACCCAGAAGGTCGCTACAACCGCTTTTAGTGACGATGACTGGTAGATTATCAATATTACGACCGTTGTAATGAATTGATACATCAAAAACTCCTAGTATCTGGATTGGGTTGTGTTGGTAGTCACTAAACCCCGGATCGTAGTTGTAAACCTTAGGCTTGTTTGTTGGCCAGATACGATCATAAGTCCGCAACGTCATCATAGTTACGTCAGATCCAGAATCCACTTCAAAAGTACACGATTTTCCATTAATCTGTACCGTGATACGTTTCTTCAGGCTCACCAGATTAGATATGAGGTTTACCGATTTTCCGCGTGAATTTTTGCCCTTTACTGGATGAACATCGTTCGACGATTCATTATTCCGGCAGACACGCTTAAGATGGCCCTTCCGGCCACAGCCGTGACATATTGCTTCACGATAAGGGCATTGCTGCCGGCCGTGTGGACCGGCACAACCCGCACATTGTTGTCCTTTTCCTTTATGTGGTTGTTGAGGGCGCTGTGATTTGATGCTGTGGATAGTCTCATTAGGCTGTCTGATAGCCTTTGCACTCGCTGCTGCAGCTTCACTAGTAGTTGCTCTCTCCAAAACTTTCTGCACTGTCAATTCAGTGTCTGCAAGAAAACTTCTCTGTAAGCTTTCATCCCTCATGCCGCATACAAAACGATCACGCAGCATTCTGTCCAACGCTGCTCCAAAATTGCAACCCACTGCCAATGCCCGCAGCGCTGCGAGATAGTTTCCGACGGTCTCGTCCGGATGTTGATCACGTTTGTGAAAATGATAAAATGCAGCGATTTCCGATGGACGTGGACAAAGATGATCAGTTAGAATCTTCTCAATTTGGTCTAACGGTAATGTACTGACCTGGTTTGGAAACGCCAATGATGTCAAAAGATCGTAGACTGGTGCTCCGACCAATGTGAGGAAAGATGCTTTTTTGCGACCCTCGTCTTTGACATCATTGGCAAGCAGGAACAATTTAAATCGCTCCAAATATGAGCCCCATTTATTTGGCTGCCCCAAATCAAACGGTTCCAAACTTCCAACTGTCGTCATAATTGGGTTCCGTTGAGTATATTTAGCACTCGTAGAATCAATTACTTCCTTCTTTTCCTCAAAAACGCCGGCCAATCTAATCTCTCCAAATTCACCAGCAAGCGACTCTGCCATGCAAATGTGTGTGTAAACGTTTGCAAAATTTCACCACAGCATGTATATGTAAACGTATATGTATGCTTTTGTGCGTGACAATTTTTTGATATTTTGCGTCAATAATTCCAAGTTTATTTCGGATGATAATTAGCATCCCATCCTCGTCGCCAGTTTGAAATATCTTAGAATGTTTATTGATTAAGTGATATTGATATTACATAAGTATATCTCGCAAGTTTATAATGCGTGTGCTTGCTGCGAACGACCGGCTGGACTGCCATTCGGGCGTCAAGAATAGAGTTGCCAGATGGCTTACGTATGATAGGGCTGCATACACAACAGGTGCCCAACTTAATGGCCTTCATATGGCACATTTGTATGGATATGTATACACTTATTGCGTATACGCCATGTAGGGTGTCAATTAAATAATGAAAGCCAACAGATTGCAAAAGTAACAGCAAACAGCAAAGAATGTTTCGGGGATGAAAACAGAAAGTGTGAACTAATGCCAAGTGCGCGACACTTTTGCCTGTTGTTCCATAGCCACGGCTAATTTAATATGCACATATAAATTAGTCAAGGCTGCAAAACGAGCAAAAGAGAGAGCGAGAGAGATAGCAAGAGGAAACGTAGACAAGCAGCAATTGGCTATGAAAAAAAAAAAAAAAAAATCCAAGCGACAGCTGCAATTTCACAAAAACCACAAAATGGTAGCAAAACGACACGCACAGAGTAAAACAGACAGACAGATAAATTAAAGATGGTGAAAGAAAGAAAACAAAAAGGAAAAGAATTACAATACATTTGTTGCCTAAAGTCAAACTTCATTTTAGCTTTTGCCTTTTTGGATTAATTAATTATGCAATTTCCATACGGGCATTAAACTCATTCACTATCAAAGATTTCTGTAACTAACTAAGGCCAATTGGTTTACCTTATCTTCGATTTAACATTTTGTAAAAAATATAAAAATAAAAGAAATAAACAACTTAAAGGCTTTCTTTATTATTGTTGAGTTTTTCTCATTCTCTGATCGATCCCTTTTTCTTTTTTGCTTGTTAAGTCTTATTTTTCGTTTTCCTTTTTCATAGAGGCCACGCCTCTGTTAGTGATTTTTATCGCAATGAGAAAAACAAGCGGGGCGAGAGGGCAAAAGAGAAGGAAAAGCGACTTTATCGATGAATCGACGAGGAACCTTTCAAGTAGCAAACAGCAACGACAAAATGCTTGGCAATTTAGATATTGATTTAGATAGCATGAACCAGCAGCAGCAGCAAATATGTTTCCGCACCACTAGTTGTTTTACCACCTCCCAACCACACTCTACCACCCACCCATTCAAAACCTGTATACCCTCTCATTCTTCATGGCTCTTCTTACCTTCCCTCTCTTTCTCTTTTTCTCTGTGTCTGTCCCACACTCAATGTAATTGGCAATTGTACAAAGGATTGATTCGATTTCGATACATAAATCATTTTGCCAGTGGTGCAGAGCAAATGCATTAGGCAAACACACACAGATAGACACACACACACACACACACATACACACCTCGATTTGCCAAAAATATTGAAGTTGCTTCTTTTGCTAAATCAATTGCATAATTGACTTTAATAGAAAGGGAATGAGTAATAGAGATAGAACAAGACAGAAGGTTAATTGCTTGTATTTAATCTTGATGTTGAAGAAAGCAATTTTAAATATTGTATTGCCTATTTTCGGGGGGAGAATGACTTCCAATTCTTTGAGATTCATTTAAAGATTCCGCAAGCGATTTAAAGTTATGCAAACATTTCTACCAATGCTAGTAAACTTGTGAGTTCTTTTGCCAAAATGACATTTCAGTTTTTTACAGTGTATTTTTAAAATGAACAAGTGCAAGTTTTCCCTTGTGATTTTGCTCTTGAGCAAGCTGAACGCTTGCGACATATAACTATTAATATTAGTTAAGTTTATGGCATCAAGTTTATATAATCAACTTTATTGGTCTAAAAATAATTTAATTTTCATCGTTTTGCACTCTCTTTCGCACACTTCGTCCCGCTCTCTATCACCCTCTTTTCCTTATGAACTAAAAAACTTATGAAAAAGAATGAGCAAAATATATATATATATTACTTAAACATGACATTGCCTTAAAGTGAGGAAGAGTAAGAGAGAGAGAGAGAGAGAGAGATAGAGAGAGAGAGATAGAGAGAGAGAGAGTGTGTGTGTGAGAGTGTAGAAACTTGCTCGTCTTCCTGCTGCTGCTACTGCTGTGCCTCATCTCCTGGAGCCTTATCACAAATTAAATTAAAACGTCGCCGCCTTTTCTTCTAACTGGCTATGGGATATATATTTTGCCGCGCATAAAACGAAAGTCAAAGTCAAGTTTTTGTTGGCATCACATCTCGTTGCTTGTCCCCCAAACTTTGTTTGGCCAAAAGGGAAACTTTCTTTCAGCATCGTGTGTGTGTGTGTGAGTGTGCAAGAGACTGAGTGAAGTAGTAAAAAAAAAAAAGAGAAATATGGGGAGAGAGAGAGAGAGAGAGAGAGAGAGAGAGAGAGAGAGAGAAAGGGAGAGAACGAAAGTGAGAAAGGGAGTAGTCTTAAACTAAATAAGCCCTTGGACGATGAAAGATCCCAAAAAGTCGATGTCAAACGTAGCCAGAGAAACTTTTTGGCTCTCTCTCTCTCTCTCTCGCTCCTCTCTCTCTTTTGGTCTAACTGTCGGCTTCTGGTCAACATCGTAAATATGCAACTTTTTAATAATTTCATTCGCTTTGGGCCATAAAAAAATTCGACTTATGGTACTTATAAAATTTTTGGAAAGATGAAAACCCTTAACCCTTGACTGGCCTTGCTTGCAATGCTCATGAGAAAATAAGAGGAAAAGTAAAGGAAAACGCCAACGAAACGAAATAAAAGTTTTTTTCAAATAATTGTACAAAAAATATTGCAAGTTTTTCCCCTGAAATAAAACTTCATTTCTTACATCGAGAAGGCTTAGAAGAGAAGAGTGCAGAGAAGCAAGAGTGAGAGGAAAAGGAAGACATTCTTTACGAAATGCATTCAGGGAAATGCTCCTCAATTTTGCTCAGAAACCAATATAAATCAAAGCATTTTTTATTTAAGGTGAGGGCTAAAAGGTAAGTGCTTGTTAGTCTTTGGTATTAAAGTCGAAACATACGAATTTTAGCATCTGTCTCTTTCATTGTTTTTTATATCTCATTCTCGCCTGTTGGCATGCAGGTAAAACAAACTTAAAAGCAAAAGAAACCAAAAATTCGCAAAATTCAAATAAAACATTTAAAAATGAATGTCGAAGAGGTAAAAACTATAGCATACATTTATGCGCTTTCGAAGCAAAAATGAAATCAAAAATAATCTACCGCAAATTATTCTTGTCTGATTTTATTAATCATATTTTTTTAACGACGCAAACCGTTCTGAAATTTTTATTTAGTTTTTAAATGGATAAAGTTGCACTTGGAACTGCTAAATGAAACCATTTCAAAGCTTTGGTATGGTTTGTAAATCATATATTTTTCGACCCAGAGAAGTGTGGATATTTCACGTACATACAAGCAAATTGATTCAAAATTTCTTCTTATTTTTTGTTCAGTTTTTATTAATTTCTTTTTGAAAATTTCACTTAAATGTATGTATGTTGGTGGCGGGCATTGTAAAAAGTTCCAAGTGTCGAATTTCTCCACCCATTGCAACTTTCATATATTTCAACTTTGACATTCTCCTCATCTTCATCCTCCGAAAAGCCAATACGCTCATCCTTATTCATCTTTTGCTTATTTCAACATTTTGTGGTTCCTTTTTCCTTTTTTTATTGTTACTGTATGCCATTAAAAGTTTGCCATATATGTAAATCAAAAGAAAACAACAAAAAAAAAAATGGTACCAAACTTTGTTATAAAGGAAATATAAATCGAGAAGGAATCAAAAATGAAGAAATTGAGAGGCAGCCGTAAATCTGGCAACATTTTCGCTGTGCAACATGTTGACAGACGCATGAATTGTAAGTTTAATCTACACACACACACACACACACATATATATACACATATGAACATCGTTAAGTTTTGTTCTAGTAGGGTAAAGAAAATGGGGATATACATTTTATTGAAAAGGATATTTTCTTGCATAGTAGGAAATTATTTTATGAATCTTGGAAAATATATTTCATCTATGATCTATTGGCAAAGGGTAAATTGCTGTCCAAGTTTAAGTTATTAAAACATCTAATGTAGAATTGTTCATCTTTTAAATTCAATTGGAAGTTCTGAATTTTTGAAAACTGCAGCCAGTTTTTCAATTTATTAGACTATTTAGACACACTTTCATTCCATCCTCTCAATGAAAACAACAAGAAGCAATCAAAAATATAGGAGTCTGTTGTGAGCTAGGGTATAGAAAATTGGTCATGACCCAACCTCAGCCCTCAGCCCCTAGATGTATGTATGTATATCTTTTTTTACTTTAAGGCAATTGAATAAATCGCCAGGGAGGTGGACCGCAAAAACAAAAAAAAAATTATGGCACCACCCCCAAAGTTTTGCCTCCGTTTGGTTGTTGCCTGTTTTCTTCTGTTTTTTTTTTTTTTTTGGCACACATGTGACTTGGTTTTAGACAACAGAGAGGCAGCAGTAGGCATGGGGCATGGGAGTTGGAGGTGTGCCAATAATTTTGTTAAATATACATACATACATATAAAAATATATACATGTAAATAAAGGTATATGAATATTTGTTACCGCCGCCGACACCAACAGCTGCTGCTATTGCTGCCTTCTGCCTGTCAAATGAAATTGAAATTGATGAAATTATCATTTATGGATTTTTATTTTTTTTATTTCGTCTTGTCATGTTGTTGGCAGGGCTGGCCATAAATTCGAGTTTTTGGGTCGTGGACCTCTCTCCCCTCCCCTAATTCTCTCTTTCTGGCACAGCAATATATGTTGCGTATACGCCACGTTAAACAGTTTGAATATTTCATTTCTTTTTATTGTGTGAGTGTGTGAGGAATTTAAAAGCCTTGCAAAATTATGGCGACACTTAATTGAGTTTTAAATGCACACAGAAAACGATTTGGATTTATTTGCTAAAACATGCAAATGTTTCAAATTATAGAAATTAACTTTAAAATGCAGAAATTAATTTGTGAGCAACTATTTTTGAATGGCTTACACATTTGGAAAGAGGGAAAATTCTTGAAATTGACGTTAATTCAGGGTAGATTGCATTTGAATGACTGGATTTGCATTATTCTGTTTTTTTGTTTTCAATGAAAAATAATACTAATGTGTTTTAATCAAAGTTCTGTCATTTTTTTGTTATTAGATATATTTCAATTGAAGCTTGCTCACCACAGCAATTTACAATTTGCACAACGGCATTTTGTGGTTATGAGAATTCATCCAAATTTCTGACACACACACACATATGTACACCTAAACATCCACAAGAGAGATACACATACAAAGACAGAAAACAGACATGTGCACAGTCAAATGGAAAATAACTAATTATGCTTGTAATTCATATTGACATACCCAAAACATACACACACGCACACACATACATAGAGAAAGAGAAAGCGAGAGAGAGAGAGAGAGAGAGAGAGAGAGAAAGAGAATATGAATGATTGGCCAGCAAAATAATAATAATAATTATCATGATAAGAATGTTTCAGTTTTGTGGTAAAATAGTTAAACATTAACTTTACTCATTTGATGAACTATTCTCTTGTCCCTTTAAATGGAACACAAACAAAAACGAAATTGAAATGAAATTTAATAATGCTGCTTTGACTAATTTAAGGCAATTGTGTGAAAATCAAATATGAGATGAAATGACAGGACAGTTTTAGGAATTGCCATGGAATCCCTAAAGTTTGTCTAACTAAAAATCGCTAGAAATTTGCAAGAGAATGCGCTACAATTAAACCAATTTGATTTATTTTGTATTGTGGGTCAGCCTAAAAGTAGGCCTTGAAATTTCATTGCTTCTGTTTTCTCTCCTCCCACGATTTGTGGGCCAACAAAATGCAATTGTTAAATTTTTGTGGCTATTGCTTTTGTTGTTGCTTCTGCATTAGGGGCCACCACAGTGAATTGGTCAATTTCAATCAATAGCCACAAAATCCATTGAATGTGCAACCCAACCCTCTACCACATGCCGCACCCCCTCAAACACACGCACACACAGACACCACCCAATCAACCAAATGGCAGACAATGAGGGATAACAACAACAGCAATAACAATAAAAGATTATAATGAGAAATACTGATTTGTTTATTGCGGCATTTTAATTGAAGTCGCATCGAAAATGTCATTGTCAAAAGATTTGGCCCAACCTAAAATATATATGTATAACCAATTTGATTCCTTTGATTGCAATACAAACAACCGCAAAACAAAGATATGATCTACATATATAAAACAATGTCATAACTAATTGCTTGAATTATATTTATATATATATACTATGTATTATGAAACCAAAATGAATCGTTTAAAACAGCTGTAGATATAGAAACGTTTTGAAACATCAAAAAAGAAAGTAATCCATTTAGTTTAGAACAGAGAATACCCTGTATTAGTCTGTATTAAGATGGCACAGGGTATCACTACTTGTGACGTTTATTCCACTTAATTATATTTCGTCTGTTGGACAGGTTGTTTTTCTTTCAATCAATCTTTACGTCTCCGTGCAACATACTTTGACTTTAACTTGTTTTGCTGCAAGCGTCATTTCAGCTCTGTCATTTCTGTTGCCTTCTGCCTTCTGTCTGCTGCTGTCTGTTGTTGCCGCAAGTGGCTCATACTGATGCTGCTACGGCAACGGCTCTTACTGTGTGCCATTAAGTGCCAAATTGGGGTCGTCATCGTCAGACAAAATCACTAAGCGGCACTAGGCAAGCTTATGTTATGCATATGCACACATAGAATAGTCTAACGAGGTGACTAAAGACAGCAAATGTCATGGGTATGCGGCGGAGGGGGGGCATCATGGTGTCTTCTACACACATATACACATGGGTGTCCCTGTCATCATCATTTTAGTCCCTTCTGATATACGCTAAGTTTACTGAATTTTTAATTATGACACACTCACACACACAGGCAACAACTTGCAACTGGCTGAAATCATTGGGATTTGCATATACTGGGTGTGTATCGGTGTGAGTGTGTGTGTGTGTGTCTGTTAGAGGCAGATGCAGTTTCCCCAGGTAATCCTTTTTGCATGTTCCAGTGACAAGTGAAAGAAATCTTACTTAGGTTCTAAATTGAAATACGTAGCTTTTAAGGGGTCATATTATTCATGTGAATGATAAAAAAACTTTGTAATTATCTTCTAATAAGAAGTATACTATTTCAATGGCGGATAAAGAGGAACTTTGCCTCTTTTTTTTCAATTTTGAAATCTCTTGTAGATAGGTAAAAAGAATTCTCAAATCAAACATTATTTATAGTCAACTTTTAAGGTACAAGAGCTACAAGTCATAAATTTGTTAAAAGCGTTGAATACTTTTCCACCCTATTGCATACTTTAAGGGGACGCAAGTGTATTAACTGGCCTGGGAAGAATCTTATTGCTACATTTCGTAGAAAATAGCTACAACTTTATGATTGTGTCAACTTTTGTCTGCCATCAAATCATTTTGCTTCTTAGGATTCTTTGTTTGAAAATATGGAAATTGAAGCTAAAAGTGCTCTAAGCTTGATTTAAGCTAGATTAACTTGCTTAAATTTAAAACATAAATCTAACAGTGCATATAAAATCATTTGAAAACCCTTTCAAAAAACACATTTTCATCAAGAATTTCCTCCTTCAAATCGTGTGTATAAAATGCATAAGAAATTCATTTTTAAAATCAAATACAATATTCACTCAAGTTTACAGAAAGAAAATTATGATTGATATTAACGAGAATCAAGTGTAATTTCTTTCTCAACTTTTTCTTTTGCCTCACTTCATTCTCGCTGTCTCTTTGTGTCGTCTCTTGGTATCTATAGCCGTCTTATTGCCAGTTAATCAACTTCAAGTTGATCTGAGTACCAATAACTGACAACAGCAGCAGCAAGAATAACAACAACAACACCAACAACAACAACAACAACAACAACAACAACTGATGACAGCAACTTTCTTTACTCTCTGTGTAGCTACTTATCCAAGACTTCGTTTTCGAGTATATAAAATAATCATAGAAAGAAAATAGAAAAAAAATGGAAGGAAACTAAAAAAAAAAAAAAAAAAAAAAAAAAAGGAGAAAAACCGGAAAAAAAAACTAAAGTCAGTTTTGGAAATAAAAACTTTTTAATCAAATTATGTTGGAGGAGGCAGAGGACAGAGCACAACATCATGGTATAGGGGTTAGCGCGGGAGGTGATGGGCGACAATCACTTGGTGTAAATTTTATTAGCAAAGCAACAAAAACAACAACTGCAAGAAACATTAAGTGGAGTAACACCAAAGGAAAAACCAGCTCGGTAGGTTTTGGCTTTGGCTTCGGTTTCGGTTAGGTTAGGTATGGTCAGCCAAATGGTCGCCGCCGCCACCAATTCAGTTTGCCAGACCGTCAGCTTGGTTTGTCTGGTTTTTCTTCCTTGTTGTTTTTGTTATTGTTTTGGGTTTTTTTTTTGCGTTTTTTGTATGCTCTCGCGGTCACAGACACATTGACGCGGACCCACGGCAACGACAACGGCAACAAAAACAAGCCTGAAATACATTTCAATTACCCAACAACTGCAAATGCAGCTGCAAAAAGAATAAAAAGTGTTCAATATTTGTAAGTAATATATCTAACACAAACACAGACACACACTGATACACACCAGACAGTTCAACATTTGACCTCGGTTAGTGGAGTAAAACTAATTTAATAACCTTTTCACTCAGACATTTGCATTTTGAGCTGCACTTGATACTCGATTTCGTAGCGAATTCTCAGAGGTTTTCGATGCCAATTTAGGTCATAATCATTTAATGCTATTTCATTTGTTGTCTATAAACAAGCACACACACACACACACATACATATGAGTAACTTTTACAGTGTGACAACAGCACAAGTCTTTAAGAAGAAATACAAAACAATTTTAAATAATATCTAATATTTTAACTAAACAGACGACTGCCGGAAATTTATATAGCTAGCTTTAAGCTAAATATAATAATAAACGAAAAGACATGAAATTAAGGTTAATCATTTGATCAAACTATGAATTGAATTAAATGATTTCATTTTTTAAGTAGGTATATGAACTTTAAAATTCACAAATGTAGTAAATTCAAGTTAATATAAATACTAAATATAATTTATTACGAATCTTAGTCACAACTCTTAAACTGAAGTCATATATAGAACCAACGTGTTATAGAACCTATATGATATAGATGATATAGAACCTATCAAGTCAACCATGATGCAAAAAGTTCATATTCTCTCGAGTTTTAAAGCACAGTACTGGAAATGTAATACGTAGAGTAATGTCCATAGATGGCTTGAGTGACTGTGAGAGTGAGGTCTTTCTCTCTATCTGTCTGATGATCTGCTCTCTTCCCCTGTCTGTCTGTCTGCCTGTCTGGCTGATTGGCCGCCTGTCTCTATGTCTAAATGCGGTTCTTTACAAGGTTGCGGCAAAGCCAATTCATACAACAATAGGAGCAACTGAAACTTGAGTTGAAAATAAACCAAATTCAACCAAAACCAAATCAATTGTAAACGTCTTCAATTACAATTCTATTTTTATTTTATAGTTTTTGCTTTTGTTTTGTTATTGCAAACTCAATGAGCATTTGTGTAACACTTAAAGAGTCTATTAAATGATATATACAATTAATTTTTCGCCGCTTATTAAACATTTCCTGTATTTGTCTCTCTCCCACACACACACACACACAGTTTTTCAGTCTTAGTCACAGTGTCTCTGGTAACTGGCAGCTTTAGCCTTGAAAGTAATTAGCCAATTGATGGTAAGAGAAGAAACTTAAAAATGCAAATTACGCTAATGAAGTGTTTTAACGCCTCACACACACACACACAGACAGACATACAGACACACCGCGAGTATGCCAAATAAAAAGGAAACCGCAATTGCACAAAATGTGCAACAGAAAGCCGCAAAAGAAAGAAAAAGAAACAGAACATAACCAAAATAAAATTAGTAAAAAAGATAAAGAAAACGCAACAACAGAAAAGAAAAGAAAAGAAAAGAAAAAGAAAACCCAAAACGAACAGTTAAAAAAAGAATTTCTTAATTATACTTAAGTTGGTTAATTGCCGGGCGCAACTTTTTGTGTTCGAGCGACGACGTCGACAGTTTGGCTTAAATATTCTCTGGCAAATGGAATTTTCTCTGCAACCAGGTAGTCAAGGTGGTGGGTGGGTGGGTGGTGGGGTTAGGTGGTGTTGGCTGCAATCTCTTGGATAATTACATGGGCACAAGGCCAAAAGTGGAAGGATTAACAAATGAATTGGTTGGCTTGCTTGCAAGATAGCAAAAGCAACAAAAAACAAAAAAAAAAGTGTCATTACAACCGTAATGAAGAAAAAAAAAACATGAAACAAATATAACATTTATGTAAAGCTTAAAAGTTTATCGAATACTCTAAAAAGATATGAACATGGCCAGAGCTTAAGTAAATATCCAAACGATTTGTTAATCAAATAATTTTGAATTGAAAGTTATGTCTATAAATTAGCATTGTGAGCTTACAAACTAATCTAGAGCCAAATTGACATTATTGATGGAAATGTCTGAACATTTTTTGAGACCGAATTCTATTTACATACATAGCTCAAGGTAGTAGAAGGTTGTTTTCAAAACGTCTTTGGCTGAAAGTTTATTATTAATTTACGAATTTTGTTTTTTCTTTCTTTTCCTTTTTTGGTTAATCTCATTTGGCATTTTGTATGGGGGCGCATTTCAATTTGCTGCAACATTTTAATTTGCTTTCGTATTGAGAGAAATAAAACTGAAGCACCCTGTGCGTGTGTGTGTGTGTGTGTCTGTGTGTCTCTCCCTGTCTTGTCTCTTTCGTGGTGTTGCTGTTGTTATTATTGCAGTCAAGTCGCCGTCGTCGCCTTTACCATCTCCGGTTGAAATGAAAAGCTTCAACCAACTTCTGGCCAGGCCCTGACAGCCTTTTGTTGCAAAAGGATGGGGAGAGAGAAGGATGGGAGGTAGAGAGGGATATGCTTCTTTTTTCTTTTTTCTTTGCCTCTATCTACTTTGACTCGTGCTTCATTCATCCCTATGCTGCTGCTGCTGCTGCTGCTGCTGCTTCTGCTGTCTCGTGTCCATCAGCAGTTGTTTGTTTGCCTTTGCCTTTGCCTTCGACGGCGTCGACGACTACGACCTGAGGGAGCCGGCACCACGAGGTGGCATTAGGTCGCATTGGAGCAGGAAAAGGAGAAAAGAAAACGCTTCTACTTACGTCGCCTTCATTTCCTCTTACTTTTCCTTGCCTTGCCTTGGCACGGCCATTATCCAAAATAGGCAGACAGAGGGCAGAACAGGGGGCGAGCAAAAAAGAGAGAGAGAGAGAGGGACAAATGGACAGACTCAATGCAGCAGCACAGCCAACGGTAAATTCTTCTTTCTCACTATTCTCCAAATATCATACCATTCCATTTCAGCCCAGACCCAAACTTATCCTCATCCTACCTACGCCAATTCATTCCATTCCATTCCATTCTATGCCATTCCGCTCATGAATCGATTGTTAAAGTTGCTGGTCAAGTGGTTTGCATGCTGTGAAATCCTCATGATTTCAGAAGAGGATTTAACAACACAAAAGATGATAATAAAAAAAAACCGTATATTTAGCCAATGCTTTCAGCGTTGTCCTGCAGCAATGACGTTTCCTTAATGGTTACATTTCAAAGTGTTAACTTGTGGAAAAAGGAGATTATTAAAATGGGAGGAGGGGGATAACCTGGAAAAGTCGGTTTCAGGACTCCAGGACTCATTTGGACACTTACCGTATCATTGTGATGAAGCACTTGACGTGCTGGAGATGCTGCCGAAGAATCTATCACAGTGCAGCCATAATCTCTAGACGGTTCCACCACATGCGAGACGCCAAAGATAAAGGGGCCATTGGCTCCAGTGCCGCCGCCGCCTCCAGTTGTTCCAATCAAATTGCAGCCTGATGTCTCTGAATTGTTCCTCTTGCAGAAATCATCTTCGAAACGTGAGGGAAACGATGAGCTTGAAGAGCTGGAGGCGGCCACCATGGCGGCATGGCCATAACTACAATTGGATGATGTCGATGATGAGGATGGTGGTGGCGGTGGTAGCTGGCGATGATCGAAACAAAAGTCCGATGATTGCTGCTGTTGTGGGTGTTGGTGGTGGTGGTGCGAGTTGGTGTTTGTTGGAGATGGTGGACTACCATATGGATAGCCGATGTGTGGACTTTGCAAATGCCGATTATATTCCTGGGACAGGGCATCGAAGTCATTGAAACCGTGCAGACCTTTGGCACTGTCACGCTTCTGTTGCTGCACATATGGTGAAATGTAGGCGGCACTGTGACCGTGACTGTGACTTGGGCGGGGTGGTGTCACTGGTGGCAGGGGTTTTTGCATTTTAATTAGCGTGAGATTATGATGGACAGCAGGACGTCTATCGCCCAGCAATGGACGCTGTGAGTTATTATACGGATGATTACGTTGCAAGGCCGTGTCGTAGTCATCCTCATCCTGATCATGATCATGATCCATATCCTGATCTTGGCACATATACGCATGCCCATAAATACCATGATCATAATATTTGTAGTGAAATTTTTGCATATTCTCATTTGGTGGCGGCAACGGTGGTGGCATTCCCTCTTGATTCTTATTGTTATCCATGGCGCAAGCATGGTTTTCCATTTGATTACTGACAGATTTTCCTCCCGTACCAACACCACCGCCTGCACCACCACCACCACCAGCTGTGCCCATACCAGTTGATCCGCCCACAACAGCTCCGTTGTTGCCACTACCAAATAGTTTGGCCAATTTGACAGTCATATTTGCCCTGCGTTTGCCACAAAACTTTTTCAATTAAAATGTTGCCCCCGAAAAATGGCAAAAAGAGACAATGAGACAGCTTTCCGTTGCGCCTGGCAATTGCAGTTGGCAGCAGTCGATTCTATCGAGTCTCCCTTTTCCGTTCCTTCCTTGCTTCCTTCCGTTTTTGCGGCCTGGGGGGCAACTAGTTCTTTGTGTATATCTATAAAGAGAAGAAGCATAAACTCAGCAATCAGTAAAAAATGATTCAAGATAGTATTCAACCATCTATATGGATCAGAAATATATGCACATTAATCAGATTTAAATCCATCAAACAGATACGCATTGGTCTACAATCGTAGTATCTTTGGTTTAAGTAAGCCAAAGCAATTCAAATATTAATAGTAGTTCGGATTGCTTAACAAATATATAATATGCAAGAATATTAAACAGTTTTTCTAATAAAGTCATTTGAGTTTCAATACTAAAGATTTTTAAATGATGAAAAATGAAGAGAAATTAAGAATGTTTAATCCAATATTGCTTGCTGATGAACTTTCCTTATATACACATATCTGAATCTAAGGATCAAATGTCAACTTTTTCACTAAAGAGAAGTTCAGTTCACATTTGAATATGTCCTGAAGAATATTTGAGATTGGGATGAGGCAAAGGGGGTCAAAAAGGTTTTAATAGAACTCACAAAGGTCCCCATAAAACTCACTAAATATCTCTTTTCTTCTCTATCTCTCTCTCTCCCTATTTCTGCTCTCTATCTGTTTTTCTATTTCTTGTTTCAATTGAATAACACATAATCTATGTATATAGAAATGAATCTGTTCTTATGTTTCATTCAATTTACATTTGCTCAATCAATTTAAAGTCTTGGGTGTTTTCTTTCAGTGTAGGGTAAACATTCTAAAGGCTGTTTTGTAATCCAAAACCAAAACAAGTGCAATTGTACGTTGCAACAGCTGGCGACTGGCTGATTTTGCTGACTTGTTCTCCTTTTTCTCCCAAGCCCTTGCCCCCTGCCACACACACAGACACAAAGCGTTTGCTATGCTAGGTAGCAGTAGAGTTTTACCTAGAGATGAAGAGGAGAGAAAGAGTTGTGTGTGTGTTTGGAACCGCAGTACAACACTAGAAACGGAAACTGTAATGGGATATGCCAGATAAATGCAAAACAAAATAGGAAAAAAAACAACAAAAAACACAAAAGAAATGGCAACAGCAAAACCGAAACAAAAATAACAACAAACTCGTAGCAACTTGCAACAATAACGAGCGGAAACATTTTTGCACCACACATCGAACAACTCCACACAAGACCAACAACAACAACAATTGGTTGGGCGATAGTTTATAGTTTTTCTTTTTGCAACTTTTTTCCCCTTTTTTTGCTTTTGTTTTTGCTGTCATTTTAATTAAAGCTACTTTTTGTCATTGTTGTTTTTGCTGTTGTGCGTAAAGTTAGTCCAGAGAGCAAACAGAAAACTGCAGCAGCCAGTTTGTTGCATTGACGTCATATACAAAAAAAAAAAAAAAAATGGGGGAAAAAAAGTGGATCATAAAAATGTAACAAAAAAGGTAGATGGAATTTCCACAACACTTTGACAATACCAGAGATAGGATCCAAAAATAAAAAATAATGGAAGGAGGGGGCGTTACGGGGTTATGGCATCGGTTTGTTGTGCCTCTGACGCACAACAAGAGTAGACAAAAAACAAAACAAAAAAGAGTTAAAAGTAACATTTTCTATACCAAAAAGATAATGGTGGATATATATAACTGATGTGGCAATGTATGGCTTAAATCGATGCTGGTCATAGGAGTCATGAAATCTGTTCACATATAATCTATTTGCCCAGAACTATATAAATTATGATCTTACAATCTTCTTGGAGACCAAACCATCTTTGAGCATTAGATTATTTCAGTTAACTTCTCTTTTAGCTTAGTAAACTATTAGTCAACTTATTGCACGAACTAAACTATTTACAATTATCTTATTCAATAGAGCTACCATTAAGTATTACCAATTAACGTAATTTTCATTCTGTTTTAGTTTCCAAAACTAAAATATTTGATCTACTATAAAAGTAATTCATCATTTCACCTAGTAAGCTAACTGTCATTTCACCTAAATGAGAAACTGTTGCATAATCGTTTTCCCCATTGGCCTAAGACTTGATTTGATCTGAAGAACTTCTGCTCGTAGAGAAAGTGTATCAGAACTTCGTCATCGAATTGTGTTCTTCTTTTTAGTTCGCAGCCAATGTTTGGTATGCTCGTTTTTTCTTTTGTTCTGTGTTGCACTTACCGCGAGAGTGTGACACCAAAGTGGACAACTAACTTTATTGAGGTTTATCAGCGGAGACAACGTCTCACAAAGTAGAGAGGAGGTGAGGGCAACAACGCGAAGGGAGATGGTCAGGAGAGGTGGCGAACACAAGCCACGCAAACAAAATTTCATGCCAAATGGTGCCTACAGGCGACAGGCTCTGCGGCATGTACATAGATTGGGGTGACAAAAGCACAAAACGAAAGAGTAGAAACATGCTCTCTGATCCATGCAAATGGAGTTGGATTGACTTTTTTCTTTTCGCACACACACATATTTTTATTTGGCCATCGACAATTGACAAGCAATCAGTAGGATATTTTCATTTGTGTGTGTAAGTGTGTGTGTGTGTCTGTCTGTCTCAATTGAATATGCACGAATGCAAATTTTCCATTTGCCAAACCACAATAAAAATGCAAAAATTTAATAAAAATAAAAGTTTTAAATTAAATATATGTATATGCATTTGGCATTTCATCTTACAATTCGCTTACTAAAGAACGAAAAAACCAGAGGGCCGGGACTAACTTCGACCGCGCCGAAGTTTGTATACCCTTGCAAGTTGTTTGTTACTCTCTCCTCACTTATAGCCGTCGAAGTGGAAAAACGTTCGTGACTGTTCAGTTTGTATTGGAGCTATATGATATAGTGGTCTGATCCAGATGAATCCGAGATATACAAACTGTGCAGTATATACAAGCCTACATGCCCAATTTCAGCTCTGTAGCTCTTGCGGTCTATGAGGAGTTCGCGGACATGGCTATATAAACACTTCTCGCCGTGCTGATCAAGAATATATAAACTTTATATGGTCGGAGATGCTTCCTTCTATGCGTTGGACACTTCTGACCAAAATGAATATACCCTTTTTGCAAGGGTATGAAAAGAGTATATCAAAGTCAAAGCTGGTAAATCTATCACACATTAGACCTGTTCTAGATGGAACTGGAAGACTATAAACCAGGCCTGCCAGTTTCTTTTAAAATAGAATTAGATAAACAAATTACTCAAACTGAAAGATTATGACTACTTGCAGTGATCGCTGCTTGGTGACATCTTAAGTCAATAAAAGATCAATATTTCCATAGCTAATTATTCAAAATACTAAAAAATGATGAAAAAACTTATTTATTTATCCATTATTATAAACACTAAACTAGATTTAGAAATAATGTGAAATTTTGCTGTAAAAGTTGCTAATAATGAGATTAAAGCTGACAACACTTTTATCTAGAGTTGCCACACACACCTTTTGAAATTTGTAAATTTTGATGGACATGTTGTTTTTAATTGCAACTCAAAACTAAGAATAATGTTTCCAATTAATATGGATTAAATTTTTATATTGAAGTGGCCAATTGAACAGGTTACACTTTTCATTTTTATTTACTTTTCGGTTGAATAAGATCTGGATATATGTATGTACATCGACACATATATTTGCATATATGCATATATGAAGTGTGTAAACCGAAATGTACTCTCTTTTTTTTGTTGTTTACCCTCTGGATGTAAATCCATGGTCGAGTGAATCTTTTGCTCTGTCTCTCTCTCTTTTTTTTTTGGTCTTGTTGTTCATATCATTTTGAGTTTTGCAACCAGTGATGGTCACCCTGTCCAAATCCCCTCTATCCTCCCCTGCCACATTTCCCCTGTCATCGTCAGTCATGTTGTACGTGGGGTTCTTGTCAAACAAATGCAACCAACCCATTACAAACAGCAAAAAGGCAACAAAACAACAAAAAAAAAAAAGCAGAGAGAACAAAGAACGAGATTTAACTTTCTTTTATGACGCATTCGGTATACCCTTTTTGGATTTCAGCTAATATTTTATTGAATGGATAAGTTTGTGTCTGCTGCTGTTCATCTCCTCTTGCTGCTTTGTTTTGACTACAACTAAAATCAACTCTGGACCAATTTCAATGTACTCAACTTCTTCTGGCACTTTTTCTCGTGCAGTGTATGCAAATGAAATGCATAGTCTATGCAGGGTCCAGAAGGGTACAGGGACAGTGAAAAAAGGAAATGATGAAAATGCAACAGTTTGTAATTTGCGCTCAAGAATCGCCGCAACGTCGACAGCAGCAGCGGAAAAAATTAAGTTGAAAACAAGGCAACAAAAACGAAATAGCTATTGGCTATGACAATGGCTAAAAAAGCAAAATTAAAAAGAACAGTGGAGGCAAATTGAGAGAATCGCAAAGCAGACGGAGAGAGAGAGAGAGAAAATTAATTTCTACAGAAAAAATTTCTCTCGGATCAAAGCATTAAAGCATAAAAAACCAGAAAATAATCCTCAGGGTTTTGCCGATTAAAACTCGCTTTTGTCCCACTGTCCATTAAAAGGCACCAACTAAGATCCATTCCCTTCTGTCCACTGGCCTGACTGGGTATGCGTCATGATGGAGTCACAAAATGTTGCTTCTCTTCATATCCCTGAACCTCTCCCTTGCCCTCTCTTTCTTCTGCTGTTGATTGTGTGGCGTAAATGTTAATGAGACAAAAGATGTCAAAGATACAAAAAAAATTACAGGCGGGTGGGTGCTGGGGCGGTCAGTTGGTCGGTCATTCTGTGGGCGTGGCAGTGGTGTAGAAGGAAAATAGTAAACTGTTGAATTTTTAACCGATAGCAGCTTTGCCACATTTCCCAGTTTAACCAATTGTCCATTGGGCAAAGTGGCAATAATTTTGCAAAAATTGTCACTTGCTTAAATACATCTACATATATATACACACACATAGTTATACTGATTCCTGTTGATTCTCCAAAATGCTTGAAATGTATTCTCTTTGCTTTTATTGTCCGGTAGTTGTCGTCATCAATGTCATCAGTTATTGTTGTTGTCCACTGTCGAAACGTGACAGGAAGTGGCTCCCAACTACAACAACTTAAACAAAAGACACGTTTTGCCATTTCAGGGCTCAAGTGCAAGGCAACAGCAACAACAACTAGGCCAAATTGGTCTTACAAACAACAACAAATGAAAAAGGAAGTTTTTCATCTGTTAACTTTATAAACTTTTGGCCCATCGAACCTAATAAGCTTATGGGCCATGACCCATTTATTAATCAAGTAAATAATCCTCCGATCGAGAAGACAAAATAATTAACATTTGAATCCAAAACGAATTTTGTACGAAATATTTTCAAATAAGTTACTGCATAAATACAAAAAAATTGATTTTTAATAATTGTTTGTAAAAATTAACTTTAAAAATTTGTTCACAATGAAAATTTAAATTTGAAAAATGAAATTAACTTTCCAATATAGGCACAAAGCCTTTTCACACACACACACACACACACTTACACACATGGAGGCAATGCAATTATGTGGATGTCTCTGTTGGTTGCAGCAGGTGTACAACAATTGAACAAAGTCACTCAAAATCACAGGAAAAAACAACTACAAAATATGTAGAGAAGGGGAAGAGTGCGAAAGAGAGAAAGAGAGAGAGATGGAGGGGGAGAGGAAGCCTTTTGTAGCTGTTCGAAATGATTATGACGTTCTGGAACCAGTTTTGCAGCAGCAGCAGCAGGTAAGAACGAAGAAAACCCAAAAAAAATCAAAGTACCACAGCAGCTGCTGCTGCAGTAGAACAAAACAGATACAAAAATCAAAAACACAAAAAAAAAAGTATTTTCTTTTTGTTGTTAGTTTTCTTTTTTGTTGTTTTTGGTTCAGTTTCTCAGTTCTTAATTATTGAAACGAAACAAAAGAGAGAGCGAGAGAGAGGGAAGCGAGAAAACAATAGATGGGCATTATATGTATGCCTGTATGGAGAGAGATATGAAACAGATGGCCATGTCATTAGACCGTGTGAAACTCTATGGCATCATAACCTGGCAGGACGTACAACAAATCGCATTCGTAATGCCTACAAAAATGTATTTTCTAATAAATTGGAACAGCTATTTTCCAATAACAAACCTTCTTTCCCATGGTCACTATCTTTGGGACTCATATGGCTACAGGCTAAGAAACAGTATGAGGAGGAGAGACAGGACGGGGAGACAGGACGTTTGGGTAGGTTTAAATAGCTTTTACCTAGGACAGCTATTTAGAAAAAGAATCAAACAAAAAAACGAAGAAGAGTTGAAAATTCGCTCTAGCCTAGTCTTTTCAATAGTCTATTTTGTTTTAAGTAGACGTCTTTAGCTTTCGAACTAGTTGATTATGGTTTTTAACCAATTAAGTCTCAAACTATTTGTTTACCCTCACTTACCTTTGATTCGATTTTTTGATGTAAGAGTGTATCAATTGGTGGTTTAGTCTATTTGTTTGTTTTGGGTTTTCGTTTCTCCGTGTCACTTGAGTTTGTACAATAAAATATGACAACTTTAGTTGACTATAAAAATACATAATGTATGTATGTATGTGGTAACATCTTGGATTCCCCTGCCTACTACAACTACAACTACTATGTAATACTCTACTGCTACTACTACTACTACTAATTCTGCTGATGCCGCTAGGCAAAATGGGGTGTAGGAAATATATTATCACATCACGCGCATCTACAAAATGATTTCATAGCAACGGCAACGGCAACAACGGCAACAACTTGCTCTTTCATTATCGGCACATCATTATAGGCAAAAGATGTCGTTGTTGTTGGTTTGGTTCTTGTTGTTGTTGTTGCTGTTTGTTGTCGGCGACGAGACGGTTATTTATTTTGCCCTTTAACTATTTGGGCAGCCACGACGAACGTAACAACATGAGAGTCAACGATTGTAGATGCTACTACCAAAGCTGTTGACGACGACGACGACGACGACAACAACAACAACAACAACAACAACAACGCTGCCAGCGGCGTATTTCTTTTCTTTTTCTCTGTGTGTGTTTGTGTTTTTTTTTTTTCAAGATGCACCTTGATTAAATTCCAGGAATTGAATAAGAAAATAAGAAGACGAACAAAAAAAAAACGTATCTTTACGAAACCAACAGCAGCAGCAGCAACAACAACAAACACAGACTGAGACTGAGTTGATATTTACTTGCCGCTCTTCTGGTTGCCCCCTGCCCCTCACCACCCACTCCACCCTTCGCCGGCCTGATCTCTGCCTACTAACTTGCAATACTTTTTCTTCTGCCTAGTCACAACGGAGTCGTCGTCGTCGTCGTCTCTGCTCTGTCTGTGAGCCTCCATTAATGATGCAGCCAAATGCTTTTACAGCTGAGAGTTGTCGTTGCCAAGCTTTTGGGTAGATGCCACCAAAGAGGATGGAGAGCAGCGGCAAGTACTATACAACCTGCAACAGCAGCAGCAGCTACTTCAACTTGAAAATGTTGCAAAATGTGAAGGGGGCAAAAGAAAAATAAGGAAAATAAAAATATCACGCATACGTAAAGGCGTCACTTACGATGCCCTTAAGATGTATGTAATCTTTAACAAAATAATCAATTAATTAATTAATTAGAAACGGAACCGAACATTAAAATCAGAAAACAAGGTACAGTGTAAGGGTTAACTAAGATAGATCAAGATGAAAAAAAAAACATAGTCCGAGATAGTTTTCTCGGGCAAAAAGTCCATGGCAAATATATTTCGAATTAAATACCTCGATAGTCAGTGCTAAAGTAGACCAAATTTTAAAATTTCTTAGTTTTTAAACTCAATGTTTGTTTCGATCTGAAATCTATATGTATTTTATAAGCTTGTTTACTCAACTGAATCTCGTATAGTTCGCAAAATGCAATGGCTTTTGCTTGTTCCTCAAAAACAAGTGACATTTTTTAACTTAGGCAGAGGCGATTAGCGGTTACTCGATATATTTATTGTAGAAAGGTTAAACTTATAGAAGCTGCTCACTAATTTACCCTGCAGATGGATTTGTCACTCCTTCCCCACAATTTATATTCATTTTTATCGAATTTTATCTGCCGCGATCAGTTGCATTCTAAAGTAACATTCAAATAGACTTGTGGGTAGGTTAGGGTATAATTTATAAGCAACTAAGTAAATTGTATGTCTGGTTGCTTTGGTTTTTTCTTGTTCTCCTTCTTGGCTGTTCTTCTTCTTCGTCTTCTTCTTCTTTTTTCACCTATCCAATTCTGGTACTCGCGGTCGAAGGTTTTTTTCTTCTTCTTGTCGATTTGTCTAGGCTTTTGGCATTCATTGTGTATGGCAAATGAAGGTCTCAAGTGCTGCCTCCTGCCTTTTGCTTTGACTTTTGTCTCCCCAAAGTTTTTAGTTTTTCTGAGATAGACGGAGAGGGAGAGGGAGAGAGATAGAGACAGAGACAGAGGGGACAAAGAAAAGCGCATGCGCAACTTCTTTTATTGCTGCTTGGCTTAATGATTTTTACATTTCTTATATATATATATGTATATACTCTTTTTTTTACATAAACAACTTGACGCAGAGGCTTGGGATTGTCTGCTGGCGGCAAATGCAACTCACGGAAAGGCATTCAAAAGCAATTAAGCGCTTTCTTTTGGCCAGGCAAACGAACGAACCCATCCAGATAGACGAAACGAAAGAGCCAGCCAGAGAGCCAGTAAGCCCAAAGCCAAGTTAATGGCAGACATTCGGCCAAGGGAGGTGGGCAACGGGTTTTCATTTCATTTTTTTTTTTCGGTTTTCGGGATGGGGTGAACAGAAGAGACCATCTTCTTCTGCACACATGTAATATCATCAATCAAAAAGAAAGGGAACACAAAGGCAACAACAACGAAATGAATGAATGCCCCAGACCAGACAAAGTCCCTGGCTCAATGTCGAAATTGCAAATGCCCTGACACTGCAATCTGCCAATAAAATCAAGATTATGAAATGTCCCATAACTTTGTGTATGGAAATGAAATTGGAATAGAAGGGGAAAGAGTTGAAGATGATTATATAACCGAAATGAGAGTTAAACGTTTCACAAACTTTTTATATTGAAGCCACTTCAAAGAGACATCTTCCAGCCAAACTTAGGATACAAAGAGCTATCTATTGGATTGGGAAAGGGTATACATATGGTTAAGAATATATGTATGTATGTATACACTTCTTGCTACATTTGAGCATGCGTGTCGTCGTCGTCGTCTCACGAAATCAACAGCAACAACAGACATTTTTTTCTTGATTATGCCACATGCAACATGCGGTCATGCTACCTAGCCGCACCAAACACACAGACAAACTGGCGTACGGACGGACGGACGGAGAAACACATATTTCTTTTATCGCATATACTAAAAAATGCTTCAAACTAAAAGCCAAGCGCTGTAATCATATTTAACTTTGCCTCTCGCCTTGCCTTGCCTTGCCTTGCCTTGCCTGACGTCTCATCGCTTGTTCGATCGATTCAATTCGGTTACTGGCAAAAACAGAAAACCTCAGACTTAAACCGCAACAGGTAATTGATGCCGCTTGCGCGTTGCAAGAACTTTAATCAATTTTTCAGATATTTTTTGTACGTGCTTGTGTGTGTTGCAAGTGGCCATAACCGAACCAAAGCGAACCGCATCGTGAGGCGCAGCAACAGCAACTTGCCCCCAAACCCAAGCTAAGGTAAAGCTCTATTGTCCATAGTTGTTGTTGTTGTTGTTGGTAAGTGGCAACAATAATAACAATGTGCAACTTGTTTCAGATGTTGCCTAAAGATTTTTCGTTAGCGGAACAAGAGAATAAGAAACGAATCTCGCCAAAAAGCAAAGAATGAAAAGAATGGAATGATGGAAAACAAGTAAATATTTCCCTCGTTTTTGGTTTTTTGTTGCAATTTTCACTTTTCCAATGAATTGTGTGCGGCAAATATATATGGACATACATATATACACTTATTTTTTTTTGTTTGTGTCCAAATCTGTGCGACAAGTTGTTGCTTGCCACTTTTGGTTGTCATTGCGATTTTCCATTTGCCAGCGTCATGTCATTTTTGCCACACAAATAAAACTTGCTTGCACTTACTTCGATATAGAGTGGAATATTCCCACTCCCCTTCTCACTCACTATATCTCCCTCTCCCCCATTCCCCCCTATGCACTGTCTACTCAATCACAGCGCCAAAGTACTTCTGAGTCATAAAATGGAAAAATGAAAAGCAAAAAAAAAAGAAATAACCACCAAAAGGCCGTGTGGGAGAGAAAGTGACGGAAGATTGTTGGCAATTTTATGCTGCACTTGAAGACGATAGGAAAGTAAAACGAGTGGAAGGGGGGGAGGGCAAGAATGACGATAAAAATGACACATGGAACCGAACCGAACCGAACTACACTGGGAAGTAAATAAAGTGTAGACGACGAGATGAATTGAAGTGGAAATTGCGATGCGTGTAATGCAATGCGACGAAGTACTTTCGCCTAAAAACGCATAAATCAGATGCAAGTAACTAGATTGACTTCAATAGATAGATTTCCAACGATTATTATCCCCTCCTTACACCCCCTTGGCTCTTTTTTTGTCTTCTTTTCTTTACTAGGCCAAAAGGGCAACGTCTAACATATATGTATGTATGTATGTACATATGTGGACTCATATTGCATGTGTCTATGTGGGTCTTTTAATAACAAAGGGTTTTCTTCTTTCTATCTCGCATTTCACTCTTTTATTCACTTGTCTTTGTCTCTATCTTGCTTTCTCTGTCTCTCTCTCTCTCCCTTGATGAGTATAAGAAGAATGCACTAGTAGCTCATATTTCACATATTATTGCAAATACTATATATATATATATATATGTGTATATATCTATATACTTATAAAGATAGCCACGTTCCTTATCATTTAAGTGTATAAATATTTACAATGATCCAAAAAAACATAAACAAAAAAAAAGACTTTGTCTGCGTGGAAAAGTTTGGAGCTTTAATTTAAAAAATAAACAGGTAAATGGCATGCAAACAACAACAAAAGAAATATATACATATATGTATATATAGTGGAAACTCATTTCAACACTCAGCTTAGGTCGTGTTCAAATCGATCTTAATGGATAGAGAGGACAGGATCACCTGAGGCAGTTTTTACTGTAACTCTCATGGGTTTAAATTTTTAATTACTTTTAATAACCCTGCAGCATTCGTGAGATAAGTCCACAAGGCATTCAATTTATCTCTATCTATCATAAACCACATTAATCCTGAGAACAGAAGTTTGTCCCATGATAGAAAGATTAAGAAAGTTAGTTATCTAAAAATGGACTTTGATCAATGACTCACTTGATAATTACTAATTAAAGCTAAAAACACTTCACTTCATACGACAGCAATAGCTTAGCCTTTTAGCATAAGACTATGTGAAGTTGAATATAGCTGAATGAAACATTTCGCATATAAATAATTATGCATTAGATACAACTAAGAAATGAGTTTTCAGTAGTTTTTGTAGTCATATTCAAGTTGAAAATTTATTTCAATTTTCAAACCGACAATTTGCGTTTTGCCCATATACTTACCAACTTGGCCATATGCGGATACATGTGCACTCTGTCCAAGTCCATTTCCCATACCAGAGAGGCAGAGAGAAAGAATCACTTTTTCCCACCTCTTACCACATCATGAATATGCGAGACTATACCTAGGCATACATATATATTTCTACGGTGGGCCACTGTCTCCGCCCTCCGCCCTCTTTGTCAGCCATGCATCATGCAGCTGCAGCTTTCCTGTTACATCTCATTTTTTTCCTTTACCTTTTCGTGATGACTTTTTAGCTTCCCAAAACTTGTCATCAAGTTCACGCAATGAAATTGTGTGAGAAAAAATTCGCTTGCATTTTGCCTTGATGTTCCCTATTCGATACTCTATTGCAAAATGGGGTATATGCACTTATCTATCTATATCTATCTATGAGATAGAATTAGATAGAAAGGCAGTTCAAACTGATTACGTAATTTCTAATCTATCTATTTACCTTGTTAAAGAGTATATAAACTTCTTCTATGTCTTTTACTGTGTGTGTGTGTGTGTGTTTTATATATTTTTTCGTGTTTTTTTTTCCACCCGCTTTTATCTTTTGAAAAATTTATGTCTGAAAATACTTAGACTCAAGCATGGTTTTCTTTGTTGCTGTTGGGTTTTCTTTGCTTTTCCTTTGTGATAATTATGAAATGGTGGCAACAGAGAGAGAGAGAGAGACAAGGAGAAAGCAAAATGAAAATCATAAAATTTCAATTTGTTACTTAGATGATAAATTTAACTTTTTTATATATCTCGTTTTATGATTAATGAACCCTGCTGCTTGTTGCTTTTCGTTCGCCCTTTTTTCAATTCAATTGAGTTTTTGCTTCATTTTGTTTATTTATTTATTTGTTTACTTACCTTGCGATACAGAGAGATGGTCAGACAGACCGATAAACTGGGCCGACACAACAACCTTGCCCAGGAAGGTATCGGCCAATTACTTTGAAGGTTCATTCCATGGCATAAATCAAGTTTTTCGCATTTTTGTTTTTAAAGTTATCTCTCAAGGCAAAGTTAACAGCCATAAAAGGAGCACCAAAGTTAAAAATTAAAGTTTAAGTTGAAATAAATAACTTACTTACTTACTGTATCAACTTGTCAACGGCGAAAAATGCATCGCATGCAATTTTGTTTGTCACATTTTTTGTTTCTCTCACATCCTTTGAAATGTGCAATAAAAATTGTTGCTCCTGCAGCGAAATGGAATTGCATTTAATTGAATTTTTAGCCCGCTCCCCCCCATCAAGCTATGAGTGGACAGTTATGGGCATGAATATATAAACCTACAGACATACATACATATATGTATATATATATTTTAATTCATTATTATTTCTCTTTATTTTTCTCTGTTTTTTGTAATGAACAAATAAGTCAAACTCATTGGGCTCAATTAAGCTTTCGAGCAATCAAATGGAGCAGCACCATAAACGAAGTTTCGTATAAACGACTTTTAGATACCCTTGGCTGGGCAACAAAAGAATCATTTATCCTTGGTAAGGGCGAAACAATGTTCCCCCTTTCATCTCAACCTTTAACTGGGTTCATACTAACTAACAGTCACCTAATCGAATATACCCCATCTATACCCTTTGTTATAAAGAATTATACTCTACTTTGTTTGCTTTTTGCTTTTTATTTCTCGGTGGCAGTTAAATAGTTTAAGGAATAATTTAAAATGCGGTTTTGTCTGAACTTTTTGCTGTTTGCTTACTTATCAACAGAGCGTTAAATGGTTTAAAACTATAAAGAACGGTAAATTTTGGGTTAATAACAAATTATTACTCTGATTAAATGTTAAATGCATCAAAGGCCCATTGGCTCTGTGACATTATTTGCAACGAGGATGGGCAAGTACATAAAGTACAGGAAACTATAGTGCTAAAAGCACTCACTTCCTCTTCCGCTTCCGTTTAATATGTGAAATTCTTCTAACAAACTTATGAAACACCCCTCGCCGATGGCTATTTACATTTATTATGAAATATACATATAAATACTACATGCATATAGCTAAAGTATTGAACTATACACTTGGAGGGCCTGCGAGAAGTCTCTTGGCTTGTTTTAAATCAAATTTAATTTGCAGTCACTGCAGCAGTTGCAAATGCAGCAGTTGCAGTTGCATTTGCCATTTGCCGTTGCAGAGCAATTAAATGCATGCAAAGTTTATTCATTGAGAGCAACAGCAGCTGCCGGTGTCGGTGTCGTTGTCGGTGTCGGTGCCTTGGCTGTTGAGTCTTTTTCGCTTTATTTTTTCCCTAGGTACACACAGGCACACACATACACACTATAAATGTATGTATATGTCTGTATATGTTACAGATATGCCATAGTTTATGCTGGGCAATGGGTGCGAAATGCGAGGGGGGGTGGATCCGAGGTCACATGTGTATTTAATTGCCGCCAGAGCAGACATTTGACTTCATAAATTGTTTTCACTGTAAACGGTGATGCATATTTTTAAAGTCAGCAAAGAAACGAGCTGACTAGATCGATGGAGACGAAGGAGGAGGAGGAGGAGGAGGAGTAGGTAAAAGCTATTAAAAATTTTGCTGCATTGGTCGTTGGCTGCTGCTGCTTCTTCTTCGTCTTTTCGCCTTTCTATTGTTAGAAGGTCTTAAAGCAAAAAGTACCGTTAAATGTATTTTAATTATATGTATGTATGTACATACTACAATGGGAAACACCAACAAGTACAGCCAAAATCTGAAGAAAAACCCATTAAGAAAAGAAAGAAAAAAAGCCAACACCTCCAACAACAACAACAACAACAGAGTGAAGCTAAGCTCTAAATAAAACATGTCATGTATAGTAAATATATGTGCATGTATGTATTTATATGTAGGCCATAATACATAGCCATATATAACAAAGGCCAAGATGCTCCTGCCAGAAGCAATTAAAGGCCAAGTAACAAAAGTTGTTTGTATGCCCATTACACACAGGTTCGGATTCGAGAAGGCGCCTCTTTCCAAGTTATAAGAGTGTTATCGATAACCAATTAGGAAATCGGTACGAATCTTCGATATCTACCGCATTCTAAGCTATTAGATTGCGCTTGATAACTCTGTTAATCTCTCGGGGTTTTATCGATAATTGTAATCGAAGCCAATGAGAGAAGTCTCACAAGGTGACACAAAAGGATATCGATAAATTGCCATTGAATTGAAAGTTTCCTTCATTGATAAGTCACTCCGCTCCTGTAACTTTCGTCCTGCATATAGTTAGTTGAAATTTAATTCTCATCCAACTTACCCTACCCCCTACCCCTACCCTACCTACCTTCTTCACTTAAACGTTTATTTAATTAATTGTGAAGCATTGGCTTTAATTGAAACCCAGCCACGAAAACTATAATTAATAATTAAGCCAACTGAGGCAGTGGAAAGGTTAACTCGGCAAATCATTTAATTACCCCAACTGAATGTCAATGATGGCAACATGAAGAGAATCGAGGAGAACACACACGACCACACACACACACTGCAAAAAGGCGCCAGGGAGAGAGAAAGAGAGAGCTTCATTTCTCATACGCTGAATAACAGTCGTATTCATTCGGTATTCATATTCCTACTCGAATTGGGTAGGCGGGGGCGTTTAGGTGCGGCAAACATTATAATTTCAAATTAGCAACCGAAAAAAACAACCCACAAACACCCAAGAACAGTACAAAATAAAAAGAAAAAGGAGAAACAAACAAATCAAAATTAAGTTACCACCCACCACCCGCCACCCACTCGCCCTCTTCGCCGTCCATCCATCCATCCCAAGAGGCTTAACAACTTGGCGTCGAAATTCCAATGGAGATGAAGAAAATACCAATAAAGTGTACTTAATGTGGGCCAAAGAGATGGATGATTTAGTCAAACCGCTTTAATAGTCTGTAAAATTTCACTTGAAATTGGATTATCTCAATTTTTGTAGGGATGTTCAAAATCTTTTTAATTAAATCGGATATAAATCAATTGAAACCCTTGCAATAAATTTAAAGGGAAATAACTCTTTCAAAATCAACAAAATCGAAATAATTATCAGTTCTTTTCTATCTGAAGTTATACTTATTTTTGGTGACCCCGACGGCGACAATGTAAAATGTTACTTTTGATTAACTAATTGTAAATTTTATCCCATTAATTGCAAATTAATTCGTTTTCATTTTGTTCTTATGTTTCATTTTTCGTGTGGACTCCTTTTTCAAGTACACAAACTACACAAATTGTCGGCCGGAAAACCAGTTTAAAAATGGCATTTTCGTTTATTTGTCCCGCTCTCCGCATTTCCACCATACAAACATATTTATATACAACTGTGTGTGTGTATGTGTGATGTATATGTGTATAAATGGCAATTTACCAAATATGTACCTTTCACTTTGAAAATCGTAAAATGTCACAAACCGTTCAATAAAAATGAAAAAAAGAAAACGCACACACACAGAAAATGCGATAAAAACAACAGCAACAAAAACGACAACAATGGCAAAGCCATTGCATAAATTAATGTAAATTTATGCGAAAAATTACAACAACAACAACAACTACTACTATTACTACAACAACGAAAAAAGTGCAGTTATGTTGGCATGAACAAGTAGGAAAAAGGTGATAGAGGAGAAGATAATAGCACCAGAGAGAAGGATCGATAGAGGAGAGAGAGAGAGAGAGATTGATTTCTTTGCCCAGTTGTTGTTTTTACTTGGATTTATTTCCATAAAAACAAGGTCACTGCACCGACTTTAACAATACTCTTTTCTCAAGTCTCAAGATTTTATGTGTTCTAGTCCTATAATTCAATTGATTCAACTAGTCCAAAGAGTCTAATGGAAAAAACTTAATACGCCTGTTTGCGTTTAGGGTACTCAACTAGGTTACACTACAGTCAAATGCTACAGCAGGTGCCTTCAAAATCCCCTATTAAATGACCATTTGACGTTAAGATGTGTGTAAGTAAGCCAATTATTGGAGCCAACCATCACGAAATATGAGATGGACAATTTATTGCACATGTATTGATTAGGATTGAAAGGAAGGACAAGTAAACGTGCAACTGTGTCAATGTGAGAGACAGGGAGACAGAGAGAGAGAGAGAGAGAGATAAGAAAAAACAAGGAAAATTAAATGCAAACACAATCAAATGGAACTGAACTTGACGGTAATTGCATATCAGAGGTGCTCAACATTTATCGTTTTAGCATTGAAATATTGATATCTATCGATAGATAATCATCTGTAATCAAAAGGAACTGAACTTGACCGTAATTGCATATCAGAGGTGCTCAACATTTATCGTTTTAGCATTGAAATATCGATATTTATCGATAGATAATCATCTATAATACAGCAGAAGAAGGTTGTGTCTTTCTTTTGTCATTATTAGTAAATATTCTTTTCATTTTTAAAATCGAAATAGTCCAAATTTTAAAGAAACAACCAGCAAATGGATATGTAATTACGATATTCCTAATAACAATTTTCGAAATCCATTAAGATGATATGTTCTTTTTATATAAAGTATATTTATAATGAGAAAATCAAAGAAATTTCAATGATTCAATTTTCTCTCAGACCAAATCAAAGGCTGCTGCTGTTGTTGGGATTCGTTTTCGTTTTTGGCTTATTTGGTCAACGGACCTTTTAAGTTTTTATCGAAATGAAATTGTTTTTTAACTGTTTTCACCTAAGGAAAAAGCAAAACAAAAGAAAAGTGCTTAGACTTTATTATTTTCATTTCTTCGTTCCGTTTCCTATACAACGCTTTCCGGTCATTCTATCTCTCTCTCTCTTTCTTCGTATCTTTCGGTTTTTATTTTGTTTTCTATGAAAATTTATGAGCCAAACGTGATTCAAATTGCAACAAAGAAAGACGAAAAGATACATAGAAATAAAAGGGTCAACAAGTTGTCAACGGTTTGGTTTGAGTATTTTTGTTTTGTTTGCTGTATTTTTATGTGTTTTTTATGATTATTATTATTTAAGCTTTTGTTGTTGTTGTTGCTTGTTTGCCGCCAAGCAAAACGAAACGTGTGAGTTCATTGGGAAATACAATTTCAGTTTTTCGGCACCTGGAACAAAAAACCAAAACTGCTGGTCTAAACGATTTTTAACCTAGCTGCCCCTTCCTCTCTCCCCCTTGCCGCCTTTTGCCACCCCCTCATCTAGCAATTCAGATCGTCTTCTTCTTTCCAATTTGTCTGTCTGACCGTTGCGGTTGGCCATCGTCATCATTTCTATTTGCATTTCTGGTTTCTTCTTCTCTCTCGTTTTTCTTTTTTATTATTATTTTTGAAAGATTTGTTTTGTTTCGCTTTTTGGGTTTCTTCTTTGTCAGGCGAAGCGTGTGAAAATAGCTAAAAACTTTAAAAGAAAAGATCTTACGGAAAGAAACCCAACCACAACAACAGCAACAACCACAACAAACGTTTCTTCTCTGTTGTTTTTATAACCTTCATGAATTCACTTAATGGGGGGGCAATTAAATAAATTGGCTAGTTAAGCTTTTTGTGGGAGTGTTCAGAAGGCAACAATAATTATGTCTCTATATAGACCAAAGCAGTTGATTTATCAGAATTATTATATAGTTGTCAGATCGAAGAGATAATTGCACTTTCATTTGAAGTAATTAAAACGAAAAAGCCAAAAAATTGTAGAAACTTGTTAAACCAAAATGAATAAGAATAATAAAGCAAAAGAAAAGTCCAAACAAATAAATATATAAAAATACAATTCTAACTTGAATTGATGTGCTTAGTTTATGTTAAAGAAACTTACATAATCCAACTGAAGACTGAAAGAATCAAAGCCTAACGAAATCTGCAATGGAAAAGGAATCCAATTAAATAAAAAACAAAAATATTTAATATCGTATGTCAAAATAAATTCTTGAAAATTGTTTATAAACTTTTAATCTGTGTAACAGTTGCTTAACCTTTTGCCCTCCCTCCCCTTTTGCTCTCTTTTCCTTACTCATTTCATTTATCAATTAAAGTAAGAAATATTTGCAAATGTGTGTGTGTGTGTGTGAAAACAAGCGTAACGACACCACCAACAACAACAACAACAAATGGCCAATTAAAAAACGAAACAATACGTAATATTGCAAAACATAAAAAACAGCAACAAAAATGAGACAAGCCAAAGGAGATGAAGTTAAAGTTGGAGACGAGGAGGCATAAACAAGCCAAACAACATCAACAACAGTGAGGCCAGGAGAGGAGAGGGGGCGACTTACCATGCATCACTCAAGCAGCACTTGAAATGGTTTTTCGTCTTGCCGCAAGTTGTGAGTTGAATGAGTTTTGGGGAGCAATGGACGTCTGTCGAGCTAACAAAATGTTCATCCAACAACAAAGTTCACATTGGAAACCTAAATCAACACACAGTGAGTGAGTGAGTGAGATGACACAATATGAGATCGACCTGCAAGTGGTATATAGACTTTACTAACTGAAGAGTTGCACTATCCACCTAGTGCAATTTTGCCCACTTGCATTTGATACGCCAGAGCCAGAGGATCGTGCCGAGTTCCGAGTATCTATAATATATATATTTACAAACTAAACTAGACTAGACTAAACTGATAAAGGCATGCGCGCCGCCCCGCCCCGCCCACTTGGCCAAGTAACCGATTCATTTAGTCTGCTAATAGGTCAAAATTCATCAAGAAAGGTCGAAAGAATCAAATTTTCAGTGTCACGAGGATTCTTTGGGGATTCTTTAGATCAATTGTTCGAATCGATAACCGATTACTATGCAAATGTCAGATCTATAATGAGTAAAAACTTTTGTTGCACTTCTTATGAGTTATTTGATTTTGGATATTCTCTTTGATAAATCACTCAAATGCAGCTAAAGAGAAAACGAGACAAAGGGAGAGAGAGAGAGAGAGTGAAAGAAAGTCATGTAATTATTTCTTCATTGATTGGCGTCGTTCAAAAAGGGATTGCACTGCTGTTGTCGTTGTTGTTGTTGTTGGGCCCATCATCTCTTTCAGCCACTCTCCATTCTGCCACTTTAACTGCTGCTGCTGCAGCAGCCTTTACTCTGCAAATGATGCTGTAATTTATTTGCCTTTGTCATTGCAGTGCAGACTGCACTTGGCCCGGCTGGCTGGTCCTGCCTTTTGCCATTGCGGCCCATGGATTACTCTGCTGCTACTCCTTGGGCCACTTGTGGCAACCAGTGACTGGGAATGGCTGCTCATAAATTTCGCCGATTTCTGCATTTGCGTATGTTGCCTGCCATCGTTTGGTCTCCTTCACTGCCCTCTTCCTCCTCCTCCTCCTGCTCACCATTCTTCTTCTTGCTCCTGTTTCTCCAGCTTCTTCTGTTGCTGGTATAATTTATGTGCGGATTTTTATGGTTTGTTAGTTTTTTTTGCTATTCGTGGAGGCATAGCCCCCACTGTCCCCTTCTACTACATCGTCCCGCTCCTTCTTCTTCTCCTCCTCCGCCTTCTCAGCTGCTGTGATGTTTTTACTATTTCTTGTTGATTTCTTTTTTTGCATTTTTATTGATAAAACAAAACAAAACAAAAAATCTCTCATATTAATAATAAAAGTTTCATGAACTCAACTTGCAGAAGTTAAAAGAGAAAACAAAATGTAAAAACTTCATGCTTTAGTTGTTTAATTCACTCAATTTATTAGATATACCTACAAATGTTGTTTTAATTGTTAACAAACATAAAAAAAAACAACACAAGCTCGTCTCCTGTTCGTTCTCTCTCTCTCCGCCTCCTCCTCCTCCTTGGTTGTTTCAATATTTAGTTAATAATAGAAAGCCATCACAGTTAGTAATGATCATTTGATGTTTCTTATCCCTGAGGACTAAATTGTATGGGAATATATGGGAAAAAGACTTTTTGCTTGTCGATTAGAATTAGAAACAAAAGAAAAATGAGGAAAAACTATTTCCAAAGAAGAAATATTTCTCTAAGTTAAATCAATTATTTGTTAAATTAAAAACTTAAAAACATGTGGCCAAAATTTCACTCTCTCTCTCTCTCTGTCTCTCTCTCTCTTTCTCTCTCTGTGTGTGTGTGAGAAAATACTCTTCATTTATTGGCTTGGCTAACGTTTTGAGTAACTTTTAATGCCAAAATGGTTGTGTCTATGTCTCTATGGAAAACCAATGGTACAATTACCGCAAACAAACAAATGAGGGCACACACACACACACACACACACACATACTGAGTGTGTGTATAAGGTCGCAGCTATTTGCTTGCTGTGCTTTGCTACGGAAAAACTCACCTGGCCATATCAAATCGGGGTTTTTTACTCTTTGAAAATGCAATAAAGCGTGATTTGTTGAATCTGAAGCATAAATACGAGGGTGGTCCGATAAGTACTCAGCCTCACTATCGCAAGAAAAGTTTATTATCGTGCAGAACCATCTTATGGACGACAAACCTCAAAATTTCAGTCGAATCGAATTTGTGGTTTTGTTTTTGAAAAATGGGAAAAGAGCAATATCGGTCGGTGATTCGATTCTTGTTTTTAGAAGGGAAATTCGCAAAGTGAAATCAAAGAGCGGTTGAATGCTATGTACGGTGACGCTTCTCCTTCGAAGGCGACCGTCAAAAATTGGTGCAACGCACTTCGGTTTTTGATGAACCGCGTCCAAGTGGCCCGAAAAGTGCTACCACGAAGGATAACGTGGAAAAAATTTACGATCTGGTATTGGCAGACCGCCGATTGAAAGTGTGCAAGATAGCTGAGTTAGTAGGTATCGCGAAAGATCGCGTGGGTTTTATACTGCATGAAATTTCGGGCATGAGAAAGCTGTCGGCGCGATGGGTGCCGCGTTTGCTTACACCGGACAATGGCCGCTGTTTAAGGGCAATCCCAAGGAGTTTTTGCGTAGCTTCGTATCCTTCGGCGAAACTTGGATCCACTGGTACACACCAGAGACCAAGGAACTGTCGAAACAGTGGTCTTCACCAGGCGAATCTGCTGAATCCGAAGAAGGCGAAGACTGTCATATCAGGTGATGGCCACCGTTTTCTGGGTTTCACAAGGTGTGATCTACATCGACTACCTGGAGAAGAGCAAAACAGTCACGGTGCATGACAACGCACCGGCTCAAACCTTCGCCGTCGCCACGGCCAAATTGGGCTACAAACTGCTCCCCCATCCACCGTATTCTTCAGATTTGACATCGTACGACTTCTTCTTGTTTCCAAACTTCGAAAAGTCCCTCGCCGAAAGTCATCGCCGCCACGGAGGCCTATTTGTCAGACCTCGAGAAAACTTATTTTTCAGACGGGTAAAAAAAGTTGGAGCATCGCTGGATCAAGTGCATCAACCTATGTATCAAGACTATGTTGAGAAATAAATCAACACTTGGCTATGTACTTATCGGACTGCCCTCGTATGTATGTAATCGAGAGAGAGAGAGACACAAAACAAACGTAGCTAACTAACCAACAATAACGAATAACGAAATCTATTTAACTATTTTTATTGCTAAACACAAGAAGAAACTCCATGACTTAGCCAATCGATTGTAGAATCGAGTGAAGTGAGAAAGAAAAGTGATGAATCTTCCAGTTTATAGACGAGACGATGTCGAAAATGGGTAATGAAAGTAAAGGATCGCTCAGTTGTAACCAACTCAATGGTCAATGGAATTGCTAACAAGCGAAGTTTGAGGTAGAAATGGACAGGGCACATGAGCGGCAGCTTTTCAAAGAGACCCGCACGAAATTATAAAAATTAATTTATGAATATATTAAATTTTACTTTTCCTTGCCTAGGCCGAAAGGTTTTTATTACTATCTAAACATCGATACGTGAGGGGAATACACAACGATTACTAAATCGGCAATACCTTTTGGAACTTAACATTTGTTTGATTTCTTGAGAATTCGGAAACTAAATATTTTGAAAAAATGTTGGTTTCGCAGGGTTTCTTTGCCTGAAATTTTATGGTGATTAGAAGATTTTTTGTGTGTAGTAAAATAGTTTATCCTGTCGATTAAAAGTGCAAAACTATCGATACTTAGGAGGCACTAACATTTGATCGATAAACTACCACTCTAACGGTGCCGATGTGTTCAAGACTCTGAACGCTGTAAAAGGTATTGACAGGTTGTTTGTTTTGGCCTAATGCACATTTTCCATTTAATTCAATTTAACTCAATGGAAATCCTTTTTGATGAATGTTCTGGTTCAGGGAATTCTGTTCCATGCAGCTTCAGGTGCATTTGATGGACACTGGCGTCATTCCACTGGAGACCTACGCAAGCAGCTCCTGCAGCTCGCTCTCTCTCTCTCTCTTGCCTCTCCCTCTATTCACTGCTTTGGCTGTCATCTTGTTATCAAAACGTCTTGGCCTTTTATCGTTGCGGGACGGGAAGAACATGCACAAAGTGCGCCCATTCGCTTCTTATCGGGCTTATCATGCGTAAATGATAAATGGAATTGAACATTTACTCCCGCCCTTAGTTCGCTCTCTCTCTCTCTGTCTGTCTGTCTGTCTGTCAGTTGGTCTATCTGTCCTCTGTTTGTGTTTATCTTGTTATTGTAGTTGTTGTTGTTGCTGCTGCTCTTGTGCATTGAGCGTGGCGCGCGTTTGTCTCGGTTTTGGTTTTATTTTGGTTTGCATTGTAAAATATTGTATCAACAAGCGAAGCAACAACAACAATTGCAACAACCGACCAACAAAAAATGAAAAAATGTTTAAATTAAATAAATAGAAATAGGCGGCGGGTTGAACGTTTTGGCTAAGCCATGGACATTGAGAGACGGAGAAGGAGAGAAACAGCCATTGGGCAACCTTTTTTTGAGGTCACTAAATCTTCTGCTACACACACACACACACACACACACCCAGCAAATGGAGTTTTATTTTTTTTCTCTCTGATTTTGTTGCGGCTTAGGTAATCCCGCAGCAAATTGAAAAAATGAACAAAAAAAATCCAACATGTACACGAAAAAACAGAGAGAGAAAAAAACTAATTGCATACTTAAAGCTTTTTGGTGGAATTCGGCCTCGAATATGGGTTTAACAACAACAACAACCAAAAACCGCTGACCAACTGAGCTGACAATTTGTTTTTCTTGTTTTTCATTTGGGTCACAGCTTAAATCAAACAGATTTATCATAGTTCTATGCTAAATAGGATTTATTAAAGGTCAAAGCAACTCGCCAAACACGTAACGATAATTGGAGACTATCGAACTGCCACTTATCGATAGGCGATTATTTAATTTGCAAATCGTATGAAGTAAAAGTTCAAAGATGTGAAAATGGAAGTCTTCCTTGACAGAAAAAGGAAACTAGGGCTGAAAACTAATCGATATTTGTCAAGTATCGATATTTGCGAAATTCTAAGAGAAATACATCGAAGTGGACCAGTTTTTCGATATATCGATATTAGGGAAATCGAATTGATATGATCTCAAATCCATTTGAAGCCTTCTCATACATCGGAGTTGACGGTATTACATGATTGTCTATGAATATTTAGTCACGATTAGCGATAGCAACTAATTCTTTAGTTTAAATGATTTTACAGTTAATCATTGAAATGTTTCAATTAACTTGAACACTTGAATTCTTTATTGAGCGTAATCAATATTGAAATTGCTATTTAAATGATTAACGCATTGTAAATTGCCTCCTTCTCTTTCATTTGTCTGCCTTCCCTTCGCCTTCCTTCCCATCCTTTCCTTCTTCTCTGGTCTCATTTGACTCTGGTCAAACATAATTCAATCAAAATGGTAAACAATTTGTTGCGGAACCAACCATCAACCAACAACAGATAATTTGATATATTTATTGATACTCTACTTATTTATCTGTCTACCGACCGATGAGTAAATGTTGCATAATGTGCGGAAATAATTAATCGAAACGAAAGAGAAAGAAAGGAAGCCAATAAAATGCCAATTTTTGTTGTTTAAAATGTGATTTATGTGGGCAACTACAGCCCCTTCCCTCCGTTCCGTCTCCTCTCCACAATCAACCATCATTCACGTGTGTGTGTGTGTGTGTGTTGGCCTTATCACTTAACCATTAATTTGTTTACAAATTTGCGTTGGTTTATCACAGTTCTTTTGCCCATTCTGATTCTGATTAAAGAAGTCAAACTACTAGCAAAACATAAACAAAACTCACTCAAGGAGTGGGCAGGTTACCCCTCAAACCCCCCCAGAGCCAATAACCAAATTGCAGTGCTGACAGCGTGACACGAAAGGCAAAGAGAAACTATAACCATGTACAAAATCATAGCTCAGTCGAATGCGTATCCTAAATTTGTCCTAGATTTGTTTTGATAATGTGGCCCATGTTGTTAAGTGTTGAAAAATGGCATAAGAAGCATTACTTAAAAAATGTCTTATATGGATTTCGCGATTATTTTCAGAAACTCTCAAGCTTTAAACGAATCTAGAACAAAATAAATCTTTGCCCTATCTTTTTTTCTCATTTCTTTAATATTTTTTTTTTGACTTTGGTTAAAACGTTTTCCTCGAATTTTCTTGTATCAACAAAGAAACCACACATACTTACAAGAGAAAGAGAGGGGAGAAAGGGAGAAACAAGTGAATTGTTTCTGCCAAGCGAGTTGACATATTTTTGCTACCTTAATTTTGTTTCTACAAGTCATATAGTCGACTTTGCAGATACCCTACCTCAATTGGACTTGTTTACTCTCCAGTTTATGGGGCTGAGATGAGATGAAGGTCAACTAAAGCTAAAGCTGTGCTAATACACCCATTAGATGTGAATCAGATAGGGTACACACATTCGCTGCAAACAGACAACATAGTTACTTACACTGGACTAGTCCTGGTCCATATGCTGGCCCCACTCCCCCCTCCCCGCCCACCAATCTCTTTGTATCCCACTGTAATCCTTTATGAACAATTTTTATGTAACAAACAAACAAAATGTTTGTCAAAATGAAATGAAACATAACCGCAACGACAACTACAACGAAACAGAGTGCAATGCAATGGAGTAAAGTGGTGGAGTGAAGTGGAGGAGGGGGGTGGGTATGAGAGATTGGTAACAGTTGCTAGACAAGCGACTGCCACAGAGACACAGACACATTGTCTGTCTGTCTGGCTGTCCTCCCCTGCCTCATCCACTGCCCCTGCCCTGCCCGTGCCTCAGCAACTTCGTCTACTACGACTACTGCTACACCCTTCTCTCTCTCTCTCTCTTCTGACATCAACTGTAATTGAAGTTGAAACAGTTGAGCCAGTAAATTGTGTGCTATAACATGACAACAGCAGCAACAGCAACAACAACAACTGGAAAATGTTCCGGAAATGAAACTTCCGAGAAAACGAATGTGTAATACCCTGCCATTTAGCTGCATCGTATTTCATTGATTACAAACGTTGTGGCTACTTGCGGTGTCGAGTAACATCCAAATGACCATAAACCCAGTGTTGGTAAACCGTTTATACGGCGTAAGATTTGTTCGATTTGCTTTTAGTGTTGGTAAACTCTTTAGTATTTGGCAATTAGAAGGATTAGAAGAAAACTTTAGCATATCTTGTGGATTATTTCCCTTTCAATCTGAGTCAAACAACGATCCGAATATGATATACCCTTTCCCATGCCTAACATGGGATCTTCTTCTTCTCGTTTACCCTTTCTTCTTCTCATTCTCATCGAAGGGTATAGCAAAAATTGCTGCGACTCTTGTGGAGAAGAGATATTTTTGAGGGGAATGAGGGGGACTACTACAAATGTGACATGTGCATGGGGTATTAGGGCCCTCCTCCCCCCTGATGTTGCTGCTCTTCATCGTCCATGTCCAAAAGAAAGCCCAAAAGAACAATAATATTTTTTTTTGGTTCTTTGGGAGGGGGGAAGGGGGTGGTGGTGAACCCAAAGGCTCAACAACCGACAGGACCACAGGGTACGATAGGACACAGAACTGAATTGAACAGACCTGAGGCCAGGGCCAGGTCAGAGATGTCAAACAGCTGACGGGCAAATGTCAACTTTGTCTTGAATTTTTCGTTGTGTTTGTTGCTTTTGTCTTTTGTAGGCCAAAGCACATGAGAGAGAGAGAGAGAGGGAGGCAAAAGGTAAAGTAGGCTAAAAGACCAATTTGCTGATTTGCTTCAATTGCAAATTGAACAATAATTGATTTATAATACATTTATGCACATGGTGTGCACAGTTTGTCTGGCAAGTCTTTGTCCAAGTGCATTGAAAACGTTTTCAACTTTTTTTTTATTTGTAGGAGTCTTAACTAAATTTTGGTTCGAACTTTTTTAAATTTATAAACCCATTGAATTTGTTCATTGGTTTGTTTATTTGAAATTCATTTCAAGTTTGCTTAGAATGAATTGCTTTAAAGGTTTTTTTGTTTGTTCTCTACTCACACACTAACTCTTCCTGTCTCTTTCTTTCCGTTCTCTAGACATTTGGAAAGGAAATACCCAACATAAAAACACAAAAACTGGAAAACGTAACTCACATTTTGCCAGTGCTTATGTTTTTTGTGTTTCTCTCCTCGGACTTGCCCCTTCAACCGTTAACCATCTCGCTGCCCCTTGCTGTATGCAACAAAATGTGCGGAAAGTAGAGTCAATTTGCTGACTAACATAAAAAGTGCATATGTAGCATGGCTACAGAAACCTCCGACAAACCCCAAAACCCGATTTCTGTGCATCCTCCGCCACCCCCCGTGCCCCAACACCCGTTTTGGCCTATCCACGAATGCAATTTCCATATTGTGAGCCTAGGCGATGCTCTTCCCTCCCTCAAAAACTTGCAAATGCTTCAAATCTCAGAGAAAAGCTTCCATTTGCGTCTCCCTACGTGTGTGTGTGTGTGTGTGTTTATGTGTGTGTGTGTTTGTGTGTACTAACATTCATATACATACATATATGTATATCCAGGCATATCCTGGGCAATGCCTCCTGGGAATTACCTTGGTTATTGTTTCAACATTTTTATCTGCCCAAAAAAACAAAACGAGAATTCTAAGGAGAACAGGAAAAAACCACCGCCTCCACTCATTCTATCTCTCTCTCTCTCTCTCTTCTCAGGCGGCGTGTTAGTGTGTGTGTTGTGTTGTGTTGGTTGTGGGGAAAGGAGGCGAACCTCCGCTTGGTTGGCATTAAGCTATATTCCACGAGTGCGTTTGTGCATAAATCCCAATTTAATCCATCCGGCTTTTAGTTTGCAGCATTTTTTTGGACTCAACTCGGTGTTCGCCACGCCCCCGCTCCAGAGCTGCCCTCTTTATTGTTGTCTCTCTGCATTTACCCTTTGTTTATTGTATCTACTCTCTGTCAGAGAGTCCTTACATCGTCACGAGAAAACTTTATCGAAATCTCCATCCGATATTAATTGTCTGAGCTTATAATTTGGATCATTTGGATCCTCCAAAGAACCCGAGAACCATCCGTAAAGTGGATATTTAAGCTCAACTCACCTGGGCAGCATTCAATTCTGTACCCTTACCCCTCCTCCCCACTATCGCTCGCATCCCATCTCGCTCACTCTGTTTCTCAAGTGGGCTGTGTGGTAAGTAGGGAAGGGAAGGGGTGGGGCAACTTATATAAATAGAAAAGAGATAGCGAATTCTTTTGTATGACTAAGTTTGATTCTCAACCCCAAGCACCTTCTCCTCCTCCTCCCCCTCCTACTCCTCCTCCTCTTCCCTTTAATCATGCCATTTCAGCTTATCCCATTCAACTTGTCACCCAGTTTTTCCTTATTTCTTTTTTCTCACTCTTTTCATTTCTTTTTATGTGTTGCTTATCAATTTTACTTGCAGTTTTCATTTTGCCACTTTGTTAAGTCCAAGCGGCGGGGTTTGGGAGAAGGGGGGAAGTGAAAATTTCACAAAATAAAACATCAAAAAGGAAAAAAAGACAATTAATTAGGGTGAATGTTGTCGTTGTTTTTGTTTGTCATAAAAATTAGGAAATTTGAGTGGCAAGCAATAAACACATAAAGAGAGAGAGAAAGAGAGACACGAAGAAGCATCATTCATTGATTCAAGTATTGAATTGAATGAAATGAATTGAGAATGAGACGAATGACGATTAGAAAGTGCGATGAATATGAATGAAAACGAGTACTCCGAGTTAACGAATGATACAGCATTTCGATTCACATAAATACTTTGAGTTTTATTGAATGATTCATTTGGGTTTCTTTGAATTCGCTGAACCGATTTGTTTGCCTTCAATTTTGAGTACTCGTCATTGACGAGCTTTGAATATATTCGTGTAGACAAAGGAGAAAAAACCAATGTGTCTTGGTGCCACTGTGGACAAGATTTTGCCTCATCTTCTTCATCGTCATCATTATCTGTAGTCAGGAAAAGGGAAAGAGAGAGAAGGGCAGGCAGGAAGCTGGGCGAAACAAAAGACGAGGCAGCAGCTGCTTCTTGATACCCTCCTCCTAGCCCTCTTGCTTCTCTCTCTCGTACTTATGATCGTCTTTACCTGGAGGATAAATACATACATACTTAGGTATACATATTTCACATTGTATACACTTTTCGCCCTTTATCTCTCCCTCTCTCTCTCTCTCTCTCTCTTTATAAGCATTTATCCAGGTATGCCTAGCCTGACCCGAAAACCTGCTGAAAATTTGCTTCAAGCACTGCCACTAACAAGAGCATCCCAACAACACACATTGACCGCAATCAGGTAAATTATACACGCACACACACACAGACACATACATGTTATGCATGTATAGAAATTATCGAAATTATAGGATTTCCCTTCAACAGATTTCGCAAAAATGTGACAAAGTACAAAAAACCAAAACTAACAGGGCCGCATTCACTGCGAATGTCGCCTAAGTGAAGATTGTGTAAAACAATTTTAGCTCTGCAAATTTTTTAAAAATGGGACGAGAACTGTCACGCTGAGAAGTTTTTTTCAAACTGTTCGATTTTACTTCAGGAAAATGGAAAGCCAACTGAAAAACAAGAAAATTTTCCGTCCCAATCTATGTAGATAGTATGTAGCTTGTGATTTTCAATGAATATTCTCCAAAATGTTCGAAATTTATGGGTTTTTTCTATAGTTTTCATTTCAAAACTAATATTTTGTTTCTTCAAATTGCGTATTTTAAGTCCCAAAGTGACCAAAATCCTAGGTTTGGCCCGCATTGTAAACTGAATAGTCCAAATTCCCATGAAAAATCAACAATTGTCATTGCATTTCCGCCGCCCGACTGTCTCTCTCAGAGCATGCAGCGACACGCACGAAGGGTTTTTGCGACAGCTGTGTATGGCGACATGTTGCAACATGTTTACCTGAAAGAGATAAACTGACGGAGAGATCTCTATTCTAAAGTTTCGGTCGAGATATTATGAATCTAAACACATCCTGGAGGAAATATTAGTTTAGTCTGGGCAGGATTTAGTACATGGCACTAAAACTCAAGCCGACTTAAGAAATTTCAGGGAATTTGAAAAGGAAAACCATTTCTTCCTCTTGTAAATCCAAGAAATTGAGTAGGACCCCAACAGGGTGGCTTTTGACTGTACATCACCCTGTATATTCCATATGAAAAAAAAACAAAAATTACTTTCACTCCATTTTGAGGAACATTTGTTTTTGCTAACGGCCACGCCCCCTTCTTGGGTACTTACCTTAATAGTTGTTGATTTCCATTAATTAGTTGTACAGTTGTTTTTGTTGCTTTTGTAGTTGTTGTCGCAGTTGTTGTTGCATAGCCATTTAAATTATTATTAATGAAGCTTATGCTAATTAATTGCAATTATTTCAATTTTAATTCACATACACAGACACAGAAACACACACACGCATACATATACACTTGATGCACATTGGTAGAGCGAGAGGGAAGTATGTATGTATATATGTATTAGACACCTGCATGCAACTGCTTTGTTGTTATTGTTGTTGCCCCCGTTGCGCCGGCGTCGCTGACGACGTGTGACGGCACGCACGCGATTGCACGAAAAAATAACAACAACTAACAGACAAATTTTTGTGGTTTTTCTCTCTCTCTCTTTCACACTTGCACACACAACAAACAGCCGCTTACTCGCTCTCTTCTTAGCGGCAAGACAAAATTTAATTTAAAATTTTAACAACAAAACGTAAATTTAAATTGTAAATTGAACCAACAAAAACAAAAAAAAATCTCTAAACGTTGGAAACAAAACAAAAACAAAAAAAAAGAAAACAACGCGACAGCCGATCGTTCCGCTCTACACGACGAATTTTTTTTAAATATATTTTTTTTTTCGCCCAGCTGATATTCGCCCGATCGACATCGAATCAAAACAAAAAAAATCGCCGCCAATTCGCTCGACTCACAAATGCAACAACAACCACATGACCGAATTCGCCTGAAATGTATTATTCGCCGTAAATTTTCGCCCTCTCGCCGTAAATTTTTGACCTCTCCTGGTGGTCAACTAAGCGAAGCATATTCATGTTTTCAACCAGGCCAAGCGAATTCAGGTTGCACACCCCTATTCAAGTGGAAGTGGCGCCACCTAGTCAACAGTGTCTTGCAAAACTATCGATAACTGGCATGCCAAATTGTTTGGTCACACTTTTACGTGCCAGTCACCCATCACCAATAACTTTTGATATTATTTTTTCATTCAAATTGTTGTGTTTCCACACACATACAAAATTTTTGCAAGTAGTATTATTAATACATTGGCTGGCCAAAGATGACGACGGCATTAGCAACTGTACCAGGACGTGCCTTACACTATGTCTTCAAAATTGGCGATCGGGCGAAAAATGCCTTCTTCTTTCGTGATATCTTAGGAATGCAGGTAAACAAAACAACAAAAACAAGTTTAAAAAAAAGGAAATTATGTTCCATGTCCATATCCTTCCTTTTCGTTGATAAAAGACTTTACGTTATCTCGACCTTCTTTATGAGCTAAAGGAAGAAGAGGAAACAGTCAGTAGCACAGTGCCGGTTCTGTATGGGTCGCGGGAGGGGGGCTTTATCCAGTTACATTAAACCCGGGACTGGTTTTTCTATCGCATCTTTCCCTTCAATCTGTCGCGTGGCACTTGGCCTCTCTCCCCTCCCTCACTCCACTCTGAAGGTGCACCTATGTGAGTAGAGATTCTCGATACCTTCGCAAACGAATCTTGCATAGATTTGACTTAATCCATAAATATAGCAAGTACTATGGATAGTCATTGCTTGAGATAAGTACTAATCTTGATGACTAGATGACTTTGCCACAAAATATACATAGACATCATATCTCGAGTGCAGTCTGAAGTGTTCCTACTCTATATATAGATGTGCCCGTTGGCACGGCACGAGACATAATCAATTGAATGGCTTTTTTATCTCATACTAGTCGATCAGTCGTGGCTAATTAAAAGTCAGATGACGTAGATAACAATAGTAATGACTTGTTAGTTTGCTTGCTTAACTACAATGTCTGTGTTCTCTTCTCTTCTCTTCTCTTTATTAGATTTTGCGTCACGAGGAGTTCAAGGAGGGCTGCGATGCTGAATGCAATGGGTAAGACCTTAAAAACTTTCCAGAGAAAGTTGTATGATCAGGTTGATGAAGGCAAACTTCTAGAAGTGAAGGAAGATGGACCAAGGGGAGGGGAATAAGGAGTCGATTCTCTCCAAAAGTAAAAAAAACACGCCTATAGCGTGATTAATTGTACGTTTAATTTGTTCACATAGACGCATCTCTTGGTCTCTGAAATGCCCCTTAAAGTAGGCAATAGTTTACAAATATTTTGATTATTTTTAACTGTCTATAAACAATGTTTGCTTAGAGTATTAGATTTGTTATTCAAAAGAAAAGAATGCAAAATTTCATGAAATGTTTCAAAAATGTTAGATACTTTGACTGATGATTGCATACTTTAGGGGCAAAGTTCATTGCGTATACATAGATTAACTCATTGAACTGAATAGAGCCATTTAAATGTCAGAATGTTTCAATTTAAAGGCATATTATTCTTGGTTTTTTGCATACTTTAGGGGGCTTTTGGTTAGTTAGAATAGACAAAGCCGAGAGATTTTGCTAATTATTGGACTGCTAATTGCATACTTAAGGGGGCAAAGTGTCCTAGATCAAGAACCAAGCTAAGAGAGTCCAATTGAAAGCCTTCTTCTTTTCCATCTTCTCTAGACCCTACGACAATCGCTGGAGCAAAACAATGGTCGGCTATGGCCCAGAGAGTTCACATTTTGTTATCGAATTGACATATAATTATGGCGTCAAGAGCTACGAAATGGGTAACACGCATTTAACAACTGAACTCGAGTAATCTAATCTAATTCTCCTCCTCCTCCTCCTCCTCATCATCATCATCTTGTCTTAATGTAGGCAACGATTTTGGTGGCGTCACCATTCACTCGAGTGAGATTGTGAGACGTGCCACTGAGCATTCATATCCGATTAGCAAAGTAAATGACGGGCATTTGCTTACCTCGCCGGATGGCTATCGTTTCCATGTGCTGGAAAAGCCATTGCCCACCACCAATCGTGATCCTGTGCAGAGTGTTGAATTGCTAGTCACCGATTTGGCTGCCTCCCGTCAGTATTGGCATGAATTACTCAAAATGCAATTGCTTGAGGAGGACGATCAATCGCTGCTCCTCAGCTATGGCGAACTGCAGGCTTCGTTGCGTTTGACACGTCTCAACGAGCCACTGAATCGCGCCAAGGCCTATGGGCGAATAGCCTTCGCTGTGCCCTCCTCCATCCAGCCTCCCCTGCACGAGGCTGTCAAGGCAGTGAATGGGACCATACTCAAGCCATTGATTACTCTCGATACACCGGGCAAGGCAACTGTTTCCGTGCTGATATTAGCCGACCCCGATGGCCATGAGATATGCTTTGTCGACGAGGAAGGCTTCACCCAACTGTCGCAAGTGGAGCCCGACGGTAGCCAACGTTTGGACAAGAATATTGCCAAGGATCCCTTTCAGGAGGGCAACGAAAATGTTGAACACGCCTGAAATCATCCATCATATCCGATATCTATATATACACATGTATTTTTTTTTTGTTTTTCAATTTACCCATCTGATATTTCTTTATACATAATATACAATATTATTTTGTGATGGTTGCGTCTTAGACCATGGTTAAATACATATATATCACAGTGTTGCACACTCTGGTTTAGAAAATATTCATTTAGGATTCAAATACGTTTTATAAGTGGCGAGAACCAAGGAAGAGCGATAATTTACCTCCATGACAGTCCGACTTCCAACGATTTCCAATTTCAGTCACTTGGGCAGGGACGAATCTAAGAAAAAGTTCATAAAACTAAACTTTGGTTAATTAATTAAAACCAATTTGGTTCTTAACCTTTTTGACCATCTTGAATCTAATTACCATTCGAAATTGAAAGCACTGAGCTTTTTCTTATGACTTTTGACCCTGCTCCATGTCAAGCTGTGGCATTACCATGATGATCCTTCGGATACACATGGAAGATGACAGAAAAGACTCTTTAATCACTTGAATGTACTTTTGGTTCCGAGGTCAGACTAAGACTAACTGATCGGGGCCTTAAATATACCTCGCGAGAGCTATTGATCGTACTGTGGCCGCTACTCAGGAACGGGTTGGTTACAAAGGTGAATAGAAAAGTGATAGGAAGTCAGTAATGGAACGAGTGGATAGAAATGGGCCACAATGTACTTAAGGTTATGGGATGTGTTTAATGAGGACGGGTATACATTGTACCCGGAACTCATTTAGCGGTTTCCGGTATTGCATCCCATTTTCGTCTTGCTGCATCATAGTTGGTCGTATCTTATATACAGACAAGTGCAGGACCTATACATTTTAATGCAGATTGAAAGAAGCCATTCTAACATGTAAATAAGGACACAAATGGCAATTCAAGAATTGACTGTGGGGGGTCTAGACGCCTTCAGAATTATCAATATTATGAATAATGACATTTATTTTCGCGAACTTTTTACTTCAATCGTCCAAATGAGCGGGGAAAAACAAAAGCGGAGCAGGTTGTCTGTATAGTTCCTTGCCATACCACTACTTCAACACTAAAACCAGTTGTGAATTGTAACTGGATGAAGTGAGAAAAGGCAAGCACAGTCTACCGATTAGTGGAAGAAGCATTGTTGAAACCAACTGAGCATCAAGCTGTAATATTACTTGTATTTCGAATAATTTTTACAGTGTTCGTTCAATTTCGATTGGTCATTGAAAATTAAAGAAAAATACTTGAGCCAGAAAAGATTTTCTAGGTCCGTCGAGACATTGGCTAATCCTGCAATGGCTATATATCGAAATGATCTGTTCCAAGCAAAGAGTTGGATCAACTGAAACGAAAAAAGAAAGTGGTTTATATGATAATAAGTTTCATCTTGGATCATCCTGTTAAGAAATATGCCTAAATTTTCACTTACAAACTAATTGAAAACTTAAGAATACTTACTTTGATTTTTTTGTCAAAATAACGAAAATAAAATTATAATGTTAAATGGTTTAGGGTTAATTTCTTTTTAGTTTTTTTTAGGTTTTTTGAATTTCTAGACGCTTCTTTTAGTGTTTTTTCTTTTTACCAATTTTTCCGTTTTGAGTGTGGTAAACTTTAATTTTGCTTTTTTGCTTTTAAAATAAATTGTTTTAACAAAATTGTGAAAATCAAAAAATGCGCCAGGCGGAAGCACTTTTGGCGCCAGCTGGAGTCCTACTCGGGGATAAGAGACCATGGGAGACGTTCGATTGGCCAGCCGAACGGCGACGCGGCATCTATCGGAGTTGGGGTCAATATTTTCGTAATGCCCGAATGAATACGGCGGCCCAGAAGTATTTTGACAAGTGCATTGACGAGGACGAGAATGGAGGCATGGCAAATAGGGATGACTACTTGGCCCTGTATATGAGAAGTAAGTTCAATCGTTCGGTGGCCCGAACCGAGGAGGCCTATGAGGATAGCCAGCATGCGGCGCGGGTGGCTGGTCCAAATGATGCTGGCATCAACATGGAACTGGCCGACACCGTGTACGATCTGAATCGGTTCGAGGACAACAAACGGATGCTGCACGATTTCGTGCGCAAATATGTGGGGACATCGGTGAAGCCTTTCGAGCATCGTTTGCTTATTGTGAATGAGAACTTCGATGATTGCATGGGCGATGATAGTTTGGGCACTTTCTTCATGGAGAACGCATCGAAATTGGGCGGATGTTTTGAGCAGATTAGTCGCGAGAAATCGCCACCAGATTTGCGACCACGTTGGAAAATTCTCAAAGATCTCAACGAATGCGATGTCCAGAGTGTCTACGATAAGGAGGAGAAGCTGTTGTCCCCGTTGGAGATGGCGCGACGTAAGCGTAAGACGAAAATCTTCTATCAAAACTATTTGAATCGTGCATGGACGGATATATTCTTTCTGAAAACTCTTCGCCAGAATCCCAATCTCCTGTTGGACAGATATTTTGGCCCGTCGGCCAAGCGTGGCGAGTATCTGAACAAGTCCTTCGAGCGGGTAAAGAAATTCACCAAAATGCTGCATTCCCGCAGTCCCATGTACAATGAGTTGCATCAACGTCGCGGCAATCCGCGAATGCAGTCCCAGCTCCACGAATCGAATCTCTTTCGAGTGCAATATCAGACGAGACGGAATATGCATAGCATATTGCGTACGATCCGGGTCCTGAGGCAACGGGATGACTCCAAGCGACTGAGGCGTTTCGTTGAGGAGGTAATGGGCGAATATGTGGCCATCAAAACGAATCGCATAATGCCATGGAAAATTGAGTTCATGAATGAGGTGTACAATCATTTGGCTTTGAGTCTGTGTGAGGACTTCCGTTTGCCACCCACCAAAGTGACACCCTATGATAAGAATGCCATGTGCCTGTTGCTCAATATGCCCATCATAAAGCCACTCGATCACCAGGAATTTGTATTCGGTGATCGTTCAACATATACCTATCCGGATGGTATATACACGGCCGAGCAGAAAGTTAGCACCAAGTGAGTAAGGGAATTCTCGCAAATCGCCAACTTCCTTATCACTCTCTCTCTCTCTCTCTCTCTCTCTCTCTCTCTCTCTCTGTCTCTCTCCCTTTCTCTGTGCTTAGACGGTCCATAAATCATTTGGAGCGACGTCTCTTTTTTGCCACTCTACCAATAGAAAGGACTTATCTCCTACACGAACTAGCCGATCGTCATGTCCAACAGAATCATTTTGTGCAATGTCTCTCATATGCCCAGAAGGCCATCGAAGAGGCTGAACGTTGTAATAGCAAAATTTGGCAATTCCTCAGCACCATGCAAATGGCCAAATCTCATGCGATCCTTCACAAATACGAACGACAAACCGAAGTCCTGGATGCTGCCTACGACCTGGCCAAAGAGCTCAAATCGCCCAAATTGTGCACATTTATTGAATTGTGTCGCATGCTCAATAAGGATTACATCACCCTGAGAAAAATGTCCCAACTGGTGGCCAGCAAACGTTTGCGTTACAAAATTTCCAATCGTTCCAGTGGCCTCAGCTCCTCGCAGCATTCCTCGCACAGTAATGTGTCCATGGTACAGCGCCAAAGTATCAATGCTTGATCCCCGATTTCGTTCTCATTTTTTTTGGATCCAATGTGGATGGTAAAAAAATCAATCAATTAATATTTGTTTGAATTTTTTATCGTCCTCATTCGATGCACTTGAGTAAAATGGGTGAGAAAGCAGGAGGAATGCAAAAAAATACTTGGAAACCAAAAATTTTATTCAACAAAATGATAACAAAAATTCCACAAATTTTAACAAAAAGCTAACAAAAATTTACCAAAAAAAGAAAAAAAAAATGTGAAAACAACAAAAATTGCAATGAGATCTATGAATTGTTGTTAAACTCTAAAAATACAAAATGAAAATTGTTTTTCTTTTTGTTTATTTCTTTGCACTCGGCTTGAGTTTCAGGTGCAAAGTCTATTAAGAGTGTTTTTGGCACTCTTTGGTTACTTTTTACGGCCAACCAGTTACTCTTCAAAGTGGTTTGAAATCTGTGTTTTAATTAAATTGTGCATTTTCTATTCTATATATTTTAAATATCTATTAGATCCGTATGTATGTCTTCTATATTCAGGGGCGTATTTACACCAAGATTAGTGGCCGCTTCTTTTGTGGCCTCTTCTCATGTAGTCAACCATAACGTATACGCACGGTGTGACAGCTATTGTAATATCATTTACCTATGTATCGAAGGAAGTTAACAACAAGTGCGAGTTTCTTATATTGAATTATTATTATATTGTAATGTGTCCATCTATTTGATTTTGGTCCCTACTATTCGCTTTAAGGAGAATGGTGTAAACCCACCACTGGAAAACCAAACCAATTGCCATCCCCTGCCCATAACTGAAGCGTTGCCATTAATCAGACTATCCTTAAGGGTGGGATATTATCCCGTTTTTACCTTTCGGGTAAAGAACATACATTTTGTACTTCCTTTTCTCTTATTTTTAAGTACGACCATGTCTTGTAAAGACTTCGTAGTAAAAGGGCCACTTGCCTTCCCCGGTGGTTCAACTGGAAGCTCTCTAAGGATGTCTTCTTTGCTGCTTGAGATCGCCAAAGATTTACTTAATCGAGGTTCTTCTATGAAAATCAACAGCAACTTAAGGTTTCGAAAGGGTCAGTAATGAAAAAAAGAGTTTTTTGAATGACAAAAGTTAGTAATAGCTCCAAAAGAGATTTTGTTGGCTATTTCTTGTTGAAAAAAAAAAACCGCTCAAAGGTTGCCTAATCATACATACGTTTGAAGGATTTTGAGTGTCTAATAGATCTAGACCATTTAGACCCTGCAGATCTAGACCATTCAGGTCTGCGAAACTGTTGAATGATCTGGATGATAAAGGATTCAAAAGAAAAACAAAAAAAAAATGCCGATTTCTTGTGCCAATAAAGTTATTTCATCTTTTTCTCAACCCTGCCCCCTAGAGATGGGATAATTTTGAAGGCAATGTTCATGTCATTTTATTTCGATTAAATTTTCTACATTATTTGGAAGTCAGTTTGGAATTATACAATCTATAGAATTATTGGTGTTTGTGTAAATTTTCAAGTGTTGTCTATATCGAGACTCAGAGTCATAAATATTGCTCTCTACGTATATGCGTATGTGTATGTACGTCGCGACGTCTCAAAGACAACTCTTCGGCGCCCTTCGAGTGTATCTTTCATTTGAATCAGTGGGTCAGTGACCGAAAAAAGGAAAAGAAATCTAGTGAGTTTGACGAAACAAAGTCGATGCAACAATCATCATCACCATCATCATCATAGTCATCGAAAAATCATTCACATAGCAAACAAGGAGAACCTGTCGAAGCAAGCAGCATGATGAAGGTCGAGATGCTGAATGTCCAGGGACTTTTTGTACCCCATTATGTGGTGCCAATTGTTGGCGATGGCGCTTGTCTGTTTAGGGCATTATCGTTTTTGATATTTCGCACCCCGGATATGGCGATAAAGGTGCGAACAGACATTGTCACCTATGTGGTTAACAATTGGAATAGATTCGGCGTTTTGTCGCATGATCCAATGGGTGATAATTATATAAATGAAACGTATTATTGGTCCGATATGTCCCAGCCAAACACATACGGTGGTCTCTGCGAATTGATGGCCGCCGGACACATCTATCCCTTCTTCTTTGAGGTGTATCGTGATGGCCAACTTTTTACACATGCCGGCAAACCGACCTTTCCTGTACGTCGATTGAAATTCTCCAGTGATCTATCGGCTGGTCATTTCGATGCCTATGTAATGAAGGTGAGCTGCATCTTGCATTTATATTTAGTTTACAACAAAAAAAAGACAACGGAATAACTTTTCGCAGCAACTCTGTTCGGAGCAACATTTAGGTAGTCTGATGGCTAGACTCAACCTCAAAGGAGACATGGAGTGAGAGCAGCAGCACCCACCCGGAAGATTGTGGCATGGCGACGGAGTTGTGGCAGGAGTGGTATTTTGTAAAACATCCAACATTGATTGCCGATTTTCTCGTACAAGACATTAAATACAAAACGCAAGACGATTTCATCCAAAAAAATTGCCTTCCCCTTGATATGTGTGCGTGTGTGTGTGCTCACTTGCTTTCTTTCATTCACTTGCAGGAAAGCTGTGTGTGTGTTCCACTTTGTGCCATTTTGAATTAGGCCTGCTCTAAGCAGATCTCTAACCAGCAGCCCATCTTCTTCTCAACCATTCAAGGCTCCAACATCCATCTCCCAAATGTGGCTAACCTCCTCTAGCTCTCTGTCTCATACGCCCCTCACTTACATAGAAATTTAAATCATTTACACTGCAAGAAAATTACCATAAATAACATTCTTTCTGTTCAAAGATTGAAATTGGGAAGATTAAGAAGAAATTTCATTACGGCTATAAAAAGGAGAAAAAAGCATTCTAAATATTCGCTTTTCAACACAATTATAGAAAGTAAACTTAAAACTAACAAAACCAATTGCATACTTTTAAGCATTTCTTATTTCAATTATATGCATAAAGCGATGCATAGATGATCTTCAATTAAAATCTTTGCCAACTCTTCACAAAGTCGATTTATTTATAATCAATTTCCAAGGTAACAACAAATTTTTATGAACAATTTTTCACATTATTTTTTTTCATGGTGTACAAAAATTATGCAAAAAAGAGCAAAATACAGAAACGGAGAAGGGAAATAAGAAAACGGAAGTCAAAGAGCGAAATAACACGAATGCAACAACAGCAACAATAACACTTGTTGGCTCTTTTGTTGTAAAAGTAAAGTCATAAAACTTGTTTAAGAATGGAGTAGACTTTGAAAAATTATTATAGACGACTAACTGAATACTGAATACTTTTACAATCAAAAATATATAAAAAAAATATATAATTTATTAAAAAAAGAATTGAAATTTGTTCAACAATTTCTCGATCTTTAGCAATGTTTGCAAGAAATCTTTGACATGCTTTAGCATACTTTTGGGTGCATATTTCAGTTCTATATCCACCAATGGATTACTTAATTACAGATAGAGTTCTTTATAGAAATTGATAAACTTAATTCAATGCCATGTAATTGGGTTGGGGTAATTCGATTTGAAGTTTTAAAGTAATTAGTTGGAATTTGAGCATTCTTTATAATTTCTTTTTGCCATAATTACCACAGACTAATTTGATTTGGTCTGCACCTAAAGACTTCCCCCGATTTCAGGGTATAAAGGCCACGACACCCAAAAGGGAGGGGTGCATCGTTAGTTGTTGGGATCGTTGGATGGGTTAGCCCCCCTTCTCTGCATGCACATGTGTTTCTCTCTCTCTCTCGCACTCTCTTTTGGTCTCTGGGTGTCTCTCTGTGTGTGCCTTTTGCCTCCCGTGCCTGAATGTGACTGTCATGTGCCACAAACCCACTAAACTAATGAAAAATGTGAAGCGACTTGGGCACAAAAGGAAGCGCAATTTTTGCACACACACACACACACACAAACACACGCTCACGTGGAATGGGTTTCCTTCTGCCCAACATCTGCCGTTGGCGCCCTGGTCCTTACCCTCACCGAACCGAACCTCTTCATCCTCCTTTCTCCCTCATCATAGTAAAAAAAAGAAGAAGGAAAATGAAAAGCCAACACAAAGAAATGTTAATTCCGTAATACTTTAAATGCGGCAGGCGGCATGCGGCCTGGTGGCAGCGACGTCGACAGCGACGACGACGATGGCATCGAATGACATTTGCACTTTTGCACTGTGCACAGTGCACAGTGGGGCCAGAGACAGAGCCAGAGCTCAGGCCATGCCAGGGCAGGCTAGAATAGAACATAGACAGAGAGACAGAGAGAGAGAAAGGGAGTCCTGTTTGCCGTACGTGATGGCCAATCTGTGTCCTAATATTATGTATTTGTTGTTTCTGTCGTTTGTTGGGTACTTACACATGCATACATATAACAAAAGGTGCAAAAACAGTCATGAGAATTGCCAAAGGGGTAAGCAGAGGCACAACGAATGCGAATGCTAGAGAGTGGGCGTGGAAGTGGTAAGGAGAGGGCCAACTAGCTGACCGCAACAGAAGGAAGAAGCACAAAAAAAAAAATTTGTAAAAAAAATATGAGAAAACAAGAAGAAACAACATACAGGCATCAGGTGCAGGTTTGTAGAAAGAGAGAGAGAGAGAGAGAGAGTGAGAGAGCGACAGCTCTTTGAGGTTTAGCGATAGCTGCGTGTCACGAATAATTATACGCAAAACTTTAATTACGATAGCAAGCCAAAAAAGGCTAGAAAAAACTGCCAAAAGTCATTAGAGGCGGCCATCTTGCTTTCAAGAGGCAGCCATTTTGTATGCAATGCACTTGTGATTCTCAACCGGTTAGAGAACTTAAAAAACAAATGAAATGGGAAAACATTAACTTGAAAACGCCTCAATCTAGATACTTGTCTTTCGATGATGTCATCTTCTTATTTAACTTCATTTAATTAGTCGTAATCGAGATCAATAAGTCATTCTTGTGACATCGAGACATAATACGATTCCACTCACATATCATCAAGATGCACGCGTTCATCTCAATTGTGTTGCCAACAAAAAAAAAAAACAAAAACAAACGAAAAACTCTCTGTCAGCACAAAGACCCAGCTGGATAAGAGGATGGGCATATGAATGAGACGACAACGATGAAGAGTAAGTACAAAATAGGAATGGTATAGGAAAGGGGAATGGGCATGCAAATGGGTGAAATTCGTGTTGTATCCTGGGTCAGTTCGCACGTTCATTTGCGCTCTCGTTCGTTCATTCATTCATTCATTCGTTCATTTGGTCGTTTGTTGCTTCGTTCTTTCTTTCTTTCATTCGTTCTAGGTTCGTTTGGGCTCTTTAACAAATGTGTTGGATGCCGCCGTCGCCGACGTTGCCTTTCATTACGTATGACGACGACAGCAAATAGTACAATGGAAATATGGAATATGACATGCAGGCGATAAAGTTATGCCAGCGAGAGCTACAGAAAGGTGAGCAAAATGGGTGTTAGTGTGCCAGTTTGCCAACACGGACCCACACACACACACACACACACACACACACAAAGCAAGAGAATGAGAAGCCAACACCTTTAAGGTGTATAAAACCAACACGAGGACAAAGAGCAAAAGGAGGAGGGGTAGGAAAAGGCCGACGACGACGACGGGACACAAATGCTCTGCTGGCATTGCTGCTGCGGTAGTTGTGCTAATTTGTTTGTTTGTCGTTATCATTTCTTGGTGCCCAGGTCCTGTCCAGGACACCCATTGTCAGGGCACAAAAAGGCACTCTCACACACACATATACACAACACATAGAAAGAAAAAAGGGCAAATCTAAAAGGGAAGAGGTCAGTTGGGCACACGTATGCATATACATATGTACATATATCTCGTTTCATTTCTCTTATCATTTCGTATCACACTTTAAAATGCGCAATCTTAATTGATTATCATAGTTTTGAGCCATGGACTAAAACATCTAAACCTAGTCAGACCAACTAATTATTATAATGGGTTGCTTTTGGGAAAGTTAACAAATGGGAAATTAACTCTCTCCCTTTCCCTCTCTCTCTCTCTCTCTCTCTTGAGATATTATATTATAACTAGAACTCATTCTTGTCCTGTGTGGTCAGGTAAGACAAATGTAAGCCATAAACTAATGCTGACACTTTGCGACGACCATTGCGCTAAATTCACTTTCACTATGCATTTCACGCATTTCTTTTGCCATTTTCATTCTCATTCCCTAAGACCAACGACCACTAGGGCCATCATCGCCACCATCATCATCATCATCAGCAGCAGCATCATCATCATTGTCATCAAATGCAATGCCAAATATGCACGAAAAGCATCGAGGAGAAGAAGCATTACTCTCAGTCGTCTGGTGGACATGTCTGGTGTCTGGTCTGGTCTGGTCTGGGCATTGTATTTCCGGTATCGTCTTCCATCTTTCCCTCTGTCTGTGTGTGTGTGTCAATGTCCAAGCAGCGGTAAACTTTGGCGTCCTTTCCCTTTTTTCCCCTCTCTCTCTCTTTCTTTTTTTTTGGTTTGTTTGTTTGTCTCCATCTCCATCTCCATCTTCAACTTCAACTCAACCCACTCACAAATGCTTCATTCTCGTTTTCTCAGCTTATATTTATCGTGTATTTTGTGTTGTCGCGCATATTAATCATAAAGCGGACACGCGTCGCTTTACGCACGTTTGGCGGATGCGACAAGAGACTCCGAGACAATCTGTAACTGTAACCCAACTCTCCTTTCCCCCCACCACACTGCGTCTCTCTCACCCCCTCTTTCTTTGCTCGGACTCGCATGAGGAGGACTGCGCGTATTAGATTTAAGCGCGTTATAAATGAGCATAGCGCATATTTTCTTCGTTTCTATACCGTTTTCTTCTCTGCTGTTGCCTCATAAATCAAAATTTTCGTTTTTGGCATTTTTAAAGGGGAACATGGAACATCCAAGCATCAGTAGGAAAAACTACCCAGAATGTTGGTTTCTTTTTTTTGTGGATGGTGGGAGGACGTTCGAGGGGAGAATGGGCAGGAGTAGATGTTGGGACAGCCCTTTGCTGTCCATGACGGATGATTGGATTTTATGTTGATTACGAAAATGTGTGTGTGTTTGTGTGTGGTGTGTGTGTGTGTTTCTGTGCAAGTCGAAATTTGGCTTCGACTACACAGATTTTTGGTTTTGTTTTTATACTCTTCAATTATGTGAATGTGTAAGTGAAAGGGTATATTAGTATTGTGGATTTCTTTGTGCCAACATGGCGTATGAGTTATACGAATCAAATTAGTACAAATAAACATAGATAGACTAACTTGTTATTAACTATTTCACATCTTTTTAATACATTTTGGTTATGCTATCGATTGAAATTTGAAGTGTCACTAAATCTTAAATTAAGTCCAAGAAATCTAATCGACAGAGAAAGAAGGACAATTAATATTTGCCATTAGTTATTCATGGTCAAAGAAAGGGCATTCATTTGGTTAATAACAATTGATAGGCATTTCCAGAGTTCACTTCATCTCCATGGTCTCCTATTACCAAAAAAAAAAAAAAGGGAAAAAAAACAAACAAATTTTTGCCAGGCAAAGGACATAGACATTGGCATCAACATCAGCATCACCATTACATGGATATGGATATTTTTGGTTATTATTGGCCATATTTTAATGCCCGCTGTCGATGTGAGCTGCTGCTGCTGCTGGCCAACCGAGATTTGTCCTAGTCCATTTTTGATTTATTTATGTGTTTATTTGTCTTGTTTTTAGCTTTGCGTCTGTGATTACTCATCGAGACGTTGTCGGAATGGTTTTGCCATTGGTAATGCTATCACCGAGGGTAGACTGATAACTAATCTTACATTAAGTTGATAATCTTCTATTCGATTATCATAATTACAGTATCGTATGAAAACTTTTAGAATTATAAATCGATTAGCTAATTCGATTTCTTATTATAGGCTCTCACATTGGTTATCGCATTCAAATCGATTACCTGTTTTGATAATGTACATGAAGTTAAACTGCTTGCCTATATTGAATTTCAAACATCGATTACTGCCATCGTTACTTATATATCGATATCCCACATCGATTACTCCCCCAGATTATTACCTTTGCATATTCTCATCGATTCTTTGTGTCGATTACTTTCATAGGTTAGTTATTTGTCATATATAAACATATATTTCCATTAAAGACAGCGATTACTTATATCGATCTTTTTATAGAATAATCGTTTTTATAGTTATCGATTACTCAACTACTACTAACTAATTGATTACATATATAAATGAGTATTATTGCTTAGCATTGGACCTGCCCTCGCATTTCGTTTTGATGTGATTGCTGTTTGAGTGTGTGTGTTTGTGGGATTCGATTTCCATATTATATTATTTGCATTTTACATAATAATTTAATTTTATTAGTTTTACTGCATCAACCGGAAAATTTCCATTTTCCAATGGCTTCTAATGTCACCTTTTTGTTTTGATTTTTTATTTTTCGTTCTTCTCTTCTATTTGTTTTATTGTTTTTGAGGTCATCGACTTGGGGGACAGGCTAATGCCATTGCATGCTCTATTGGGGACACTTAATGTGTGCCACGCCCCCACTCCCACACCCACACACACACACACACACACACACTCTCATAGATTGTTGTTGCTGTTGGCCTTTTTTTGGGCATTTATTTGCATGGTTTACTTGTAGCATGTTTATATATGTATGTATATATATATTTTTTTTTTGTTGGCCACCAAAAAACATTTATTTAACTTTAGGTGCGGAGGTGGCAAAGATGGGCGGCGGGGGGATGGGAGGTTGGGCTGAAGGGCGACAATTGCTGCAGTCTTTGGAGAGTCTTTCCCGGGTCGTAAATTAGTTGCCACCTACACCTCCCTCCACCTCCTCGCCATCCACCCAAACGGCCCAGCCACGACCGAGGCAAAACCCTTTCCGCCAGTTGTAGGAACAATAATAACAGAAAACACATGCAAAAAGGACAACAAAATGAGAGAGGCAAAAACAAAAAGAAATAATAAAGAAAAAGTTCCGGGAAAGTTCAAAAAGTGAATCGATGCAAATAAAACAAACAAAAAACACAACTACAAAAGAAAAAGAAAAAAAAAACCCCCAACGAGACTGGCAAGAAAATTAGGTCTATATGTGTGTGATTGTTGGGTGTGTGTGTTTGTGTGCAGTGTTAAAGCATTTTCTATTTGTGCATTAAATTCAACTTTATTAAGTTCAAATGGGGTTTATGGCACACAAATACATACACACATGCATTTGTATATATGTGTACAAGCATACAACAAGCTTCGTTGTGGCTCTTTGATGTGCAATGTGATAGCCATTCAGTACTTTCCAAAATATCCACAGATATTCAAGTGTCCAACTACAAACGAATCATTTGGATGATCGAGTTCCTTAATGAGTCTGACTGACTTGTTCAGTTGACTCATTGATTCACTCGTTCAGTGAGTAAACAAGTGATTGAGTGAAAAAGGAACAAGTATAGTGAACATGTTCACTCAATCATGTTCATATTCATGGAGAATTTTAAAGTCCGTGTCGGATCTAAGGCCGTGAAATGGGGAGAATTTCGCCCCCTAAAGTATGCAATCAGCAGTTCAAGAATTCTCTTATTGCTACATATAAATAAATATAACTACATACAATTAAAATTATTATGGATAAAAAATAATTCTTCATATGTTAGGAGTAGTTAATTACTGAAGCAAATTAACTGAAACATGCATTTTAAACAAATATTTATATTAGGCAAATTAATTTTACAAAAAATATATAGATTTGAAATTTTGTCTATGCATGTAAATGTTATTTTTGCTTTAATTCTAATAATAGTTAATTACCGATTACTAATTGACTGATTATAGTGAGTAGATATTAGTAAGCAATTATTAAAGTAAATAGAAAATTCTTTGCCACATTCTTATGGAGTAAATAATTCACAAAAAGTGTTTAAATTTTAAAAGATTGTGACTAACCAAGTAGTTTACGAAGAAAAGCGGATGGCCAAAGGTAGTTAGGAGAGGGACATTTAAACATCTGGCCATCCATTCAGGCCACATTTCAAGCGACTTGACTTGAGCGAGTTGAATTGACTTGACTCGACTACTTGACTTGACCTGACCAACCAATTCTTCGCTCTGTCCATCCTCTCTTCCTCTCTCTCTCTCTCTCTCTCTCTCTCCCTCTGTCCGGCAACAGGGGAATTGAGAACCTTAACTGTTCAATGCAATTTTTGGTTTTGCGTTTTTGCCGATGTGGCCATTTGCCGTTGCCGTTGCCGTTACCAATTATTTGCGCTGTTATCGCGACCTTTTTTCTCTTTTTTTTTTTCTTTTTTTGTTGTTGTCCCTCCTGTGTTGGCCTCAATTTTTGGTGGAGCTTGTTGATTGCCCTCAAATGATTGAAGTGCAAGGATATCAATGGTGGCATTTTTTTTCGCCTTCTGCTTCTTGCTTTCTTCATATATATGTATATTTTTTATTTTGTGTCCCAGTGTACAGTTTGCACATTTTATTTGCTTCTCGTCCTTTCTTTCACTTTTAATGGCAGCTGGCATAATGAGCTGGAAATATGTGTGTCAGGACGAGGACGAGGACGAGGACGAGGCAACTCGAATTCGGTTTCGCTTTGCCATTTTGTTTTGCACGCTTGGGAGTTATTCGGTTTCTCTCCCTCTCTCTAACACACACACACACACACACACACACACACACACACACACACATACACTCACTCTCTTTCTCTCTCTCTCTCTCTCTTTCTTTCTTTCACTCCTATCACATTGTTGTTGCTTTGCCAGCATTGACACAATAAAACATTTTCAACATTTGTTGTTGCATTTATTGACGCATTTGCTCTTCCGCGCGACATGCGACAAAATAAAATTGTTGTTCCTGTTAGAGGGAGAGAGAGAATGGGTAGAGACGGGTAAGAGGGGCATAAAAAATGCAAATCGCACTGGGTCATGGCATATGGCAAAAGGGGCGGCCAAAAAGGCGTGGGGTGCGGCCACCATTGGCTCTTGGTGTTGGTTAGAAGTGCTACTACTACTAGTAGTACGATTGGCTAAATTGCAGTCAAGTGCAGGCCAAATGAATAATTTAAAGTAACAAACAAGTTGAAATATTGTTCATTCATTTCAATGCCAACAACAACAACTGCAATAGCTATACAATACAGAAAGAGTTAGTTCGTTAGATAGGTAGATCATAAATCTATATTTACTTATGATTATAATGAACCATGATTTTTTAATCATTCATAGAGCTTTAATTAAATTTAATTGAATTGAAGTAGAAGTAGACATTTTAATCAGCAACGAAGATCTATTTGGCTGACCTGCTATAGCCAACTAATTCTTTAGTTGTTTGAATCTAAGTAAGATCAAATACTAATTACAACTACATTGGCTACACCTTTATATTCCCACTCGAAAGTCCATTTAATTTATGTGTTGATTCAAGAAATAAAGGTTTTGCATTGAACAATTGTAATTCGCAACTAGTTCTAGCATTGCAAAGAACAGTTCTTGGGTAACAGTCTTCTGATTCCTTCAATAGTCTTGGGCCAGTTCCATTGAAAGTTTGTCTTTCAATGTCTATAATAGACATTCGTTATTATTTTGGTCATTTATTATACTTTTGGCCATTTCGTGTCTATGTCTAAACTGAAAGAAGATATACAGTGTACCTTCGAACGAACAAACACGTTTTTTTGAAACAAAATTCATATTAATTCTGTTTAGTGTGACCGTTTTAGCATGGGAATAGTGTGGATAATGAAATATATGCGTTCGTTAATCAAGGGTTCACTGTATATACTTCCCATAATCTTTAGCCAATAAGATGGGATTTTTTCAGAGAAAACAACGAAATGAACTCAGCAGTAATGAGTACTTTAAAAACTGTAGACCAAAAGCATTTGTAGTTGTTTGTAAGTAAACATATTTTGAAGTATTAGTTAAAGTATATCAAGTAAATGATAACTAATAGACAGGGTAACTACTAATGTAAGTACTTGAAACAAATCTTATGAAATGTTGGGCAATTGATTAATAATATTACAATATTGCAACGCAATATTGAATATTGATAGGGCTAATTTAAAATTTACTTGGTTAATTCAGCTTAGCATTGATCTAAACGGCATTTGTACAAGGAATTTCTACCTCCCCCCCCCCCCGTCCCCTGCTTCCACTTCTGTTTGTTTATGTATCTGTACGTGTGTGTGTGTGTTTTCTTTACTTTTTCTCCCTACACCATACTGATCCATAAATATTTCAATAGATTTTCTCAAACACAACAAACACGGGCGGCAGAGCAATTTCAATGAATATATCAAAACTACTATAAAAATGCCGCAAAGTGTATGTTTTTTTCCCTTCTTCTTCTTCTTGTTTCCTTCTCGCTTACCTTAGCCTTAGCTGATCCACCTACATGCCGCATCTCTGCCAACCGCAGAGGCAGCACTTCTGACCCCTGCTTCGGGCCCTCTCCCACCGTCAGCCTAATGCTTATCGACCATCAACAGTTGAAAAGGAAGATAATAGGGAGAAAGAAAAAAAAGAAATAGAAAGGAAACGAAAAGAAAATCATAAGCGGGAACGGGGCAAAGGGGATAAAATGTTTTCTACTTCTTTTGAATTTTCATTTTTATTTATTTGCGCATATTTGATTTGGTTTCTGGTGGAAGTGGGAAGAATGGAGGTGGAAGAAAAAGAGTTAAGGATGCTTATGGCTTTTTATATGCCTTGTTTTGGTTTTAGATGCACAAGTAAGGAGGCATAGGGATCGAATGGTAAGGAGCAGCAGCAGCAGCAGTAGGAGCATATTGAAGTAGGCGTCCGAGTGTCCATAATGTCCTGGCCTGTGTCTCTGCCAATAAAAAACACGCACACAAACACATACACATATGTACATACATACATACATACATACATATGTATAAAAGGATAACTCTCTGTTCCCATGTGTTCCTGTGTGCGCTGATTTAAATATCCTTGGCGAAACTCCGAGAGGGTTATGCTAAATATTTATGCATGACTGCTTTTCTGTGACATCAAATAAATCACTTTTATAGTTTCGTTTCGAAACGTTTGGGGGTTGGGCTTAGGTTTGAGTAGTTTTTTGGAAGTTTTCAAGTTTTTCCTTCAATTTCAAACCTCCGATAGTCTCTCTCTCTCTCTCTCTCTCTCTCTCTCTCTCTCCCCTCTCAAAGTCTCACTGTCTGTCTGTATGTGTGTGTGTGTGTTTTCATATTTATTGAGTTGAACAAATTGCTAGGACACAATTTGCATGCCGCCCAGGAAACACAATGCCGAATTGCTATAACTTAATTCCTTCTATATATATGCATACTTATGTATATACATATATGTACATATATATGTCTGAGTGTGTGCATTTAAAATAAATCCAAATAGTTTTGAATAAGTTTTAGCCAAAGGTATAAGGCACACCTGATAGAAGGACAAAACAACATAAACATTATTTACTTAACAATTGTGAGAAAACTTAACATATGCCATTATTTCCCCCCACATGACCCACTAACCCCATCAACTCGGGAGAAAAGGAGAGAGACAAAGCCAGTGTGATGAAATAGAGCGACAGTGAGAGTGAGAGACAGCCAATAAATTAATAGGCCAACTACAATTCACCCTTTGGCATCCACAAGAGAACGAGTAAGAACTTATAGTTCGTTCAATCATCGTTCCTATGCATTAAAGTTGAATCAGACAAAACGTAAACCATTGAACTACAACTAATACCATGAAACTTATGAGAAGGTAAGGATTAGGTTTTGGTGGAGGCTCTCTCTCTCTCTCTTCTTCTCTACTGCTGATGATATCAAACTTTTCTGTTTAAAGAAGAGTGATATCACTCATACGACATGTTGAAACAAAAGTTGACTCTCTCTCTCTCTCTCTCTGTGTCTCCTCTCTCTCTGTGCTGATCATGTTATTATTTGTATTTAAAAGAAAGTGTCCCAAATATATCACAGAAAAGTGATATCACTCATACACACAAAAAGATTTTCCCCTTAATATTTAAGTTCTTAGCTAGTCAATCTATAACAAAGTTCGTTTTTATGGTCAAACCCGTTTTCCGAGCTTTGAAATGCAATTAAGTAAGAAAACATCACAAATCGTATTCGAATTGTATTAGGTTATTGATGGCAAATATGTAAGGCTATTATTTGAATTATTAATCGATTAACCTTTCATTTAATTGAAAGTTATTTTCCCATACAATGAAATCATAAGCTTGAGCAAAATTATTGTCTATTTCATATCATATGATTAATTCTACCATCACTTCACCAGATATATATTTTTGACTCTTTTTCAACAGACTTCAATTGAGATTACAGAAATCAATTATAATTAATCTATTTTCCTATGAATTTGCAGACTGCAAGCAATGATTTGATAACAGATTGATTTATCTTCAGTTGAATGACTATCTAAAAGTTAGCTACTTGGGGTCCAGGTTATTCAATCGATCTTATCCAAGGCAAACAATAAACTGACACGTCTGCCATAAGAGAAATAAAGTAAATTTTTACTTGCCTCACATAAAAGTGAAGAACAGCGAGATTTGATTATTTCATAGCATACTTATTGGGGCATGCTTTTCGTGAGTTTATCGGCCGTCTTAATGATTCTGTAAATCGATTCACTTGCAGACCGTCCCTGGCCCTGACCACTCTCAAGAAAAGGAAATAAGACTGCACTTCTCCCCTCCCCCACCCGCAGCAAACTCTGGTACCATTTTTAGCATCAGCAAGCATTACCTCAATCAACCGGCAACTGCAATTTAACAGAGGCATTGCAGTTAACCAACGTCAACACGCCGACAGAGGCATCACAGCAACAGAGCAACAGAGCGCATTGCAGCGCAGTCGATAAAAAAGCTCGCTCTCTGCTTATTGCAATTTGCTCTCTTGCCAACTGCGTACTCTCTTTCGCTCTCCCAGTGTGTGACTGGGAGAGCGAAATGCAGCAGCAGCAGGAAAATAAGCTTACTCCTGGATGCTGCTGCTGCTGCAAGCAGCCTGAAAAATGTTGTAACTGTGCAGCTTATCCTGGAAATTACGTAAGCAATACAGGGAGCAGCTACGATGGATGGACAGAGGGCACGAGGAGACGAGCGGGAACGAGGGTCGAGGCACAGGACCAGGACGAATACAAGTACGAGGACGAGGACTACTGCAATGCTGTCGCAATGAATAAGGCGGCAAATCAAAACAAAACTAAATGAAAAATAAATCGACGACAGGCCAAAAGTACAGACAGCTACAGTAAGACCGACATACACAGAGAGCAAGTAGAGAGATAGATAGACATAGAGAGAGAGAGAAGGAGTGAGAGAGAAGAAAGAAGACACCAAGGGAAGTAAAGGAGATAGAGAAATGCAATAAAGCAGCACAAATACAGAAATTAGGAGACGACATCGTCGCACCTTTTGGGGTCCAAAAATTTGGCTTCATGTCATCCATATGCGTGTGTGTGCGTCCCTCTGTCTCTTCCTCTCAGTGTGTGCGTGTGTGTGTCTGGCTCGGCATTTTGGCAATGCCCACGTGCTCTTTACAGTCTTAACCGCCCACCATACCCCTTATCTTCCTATATTTCTCTCTTTCTAGCTATGTGGCATATTAACGCTGCATTGGGCAAGCAGGTTGAGAACTGGCAGGAAATGGTAGAGCAACCGAAAGCCAAACCGAAAGGATAATGACACTGGCGCGCATTCACTGCCAGCTGCCAACTTAGCCAGTTGGTAAATGCACATTGTATGTATGGCTGTCATCAGTATGTTGCTGTTGTTGTTGCTGCATCTTCGATTGCATCGGTATGACAATGTTTCGCACACACACACATACACCGCATGGCATCGTAAAACCATGTATGCTTGAAATATTATAGCACATACCTGAAAGTTTTCTCATATTTTTTGGGTTTTTTTTTGGGAGTTTGGCTTGTTTTAAAACGTGTTTGAAAAACTTTAACCGCAAGCCGACATTGGTTCAATTGGTTTGTCCCCACTCAAACGACTCCCACTCACAAAAATGTTAAACTAAACATTGAATTTCTAATGTATCCCTACAAAGTTGCTCTCAAACTAAACACTTGGTAATAACAGAGAAATTACCAAATAAAAGTTAATCGAAAGCAATTGTAATTGCCGTGGAACAAACTAATATAAGCGTGCCAACGTGTCGTATGAGTGATTTGATAATATTATGGCTTGATCATTTTGAATATTTCACAGCCATCAAACGAAACTTGATCAATCTTACAGAGAGCTTTGGTGGTTACCCATTTTTAGCTACATTTTCTCTTTATGCTTTTGAAGGGATTTACTGTCAACTGTGCGTTCAACTTGTGTCTGGTCTTGTTTTCCAAGTGAATCCCACTGTTTTTTAGGTGTGTTTGTGGTGATGGGTAAAGGGTTGGCATCTGTCTGTGTTGGCATTGTCGGTTCTTGTCTCTAATTTAATTTTTATTTCTCCTTGGGTTTTTTTTTTTGTTTGTTTCGTTTCGTTTCGTTTGTTTGTTTAGCTTTGAGTAATGGTATTTAATCGATGCAGAAAACTTTTTGTTTCGTTTTTGCTTGCATTTTGTGCTTTTTGTTTATTTAATTAATTTCTGTCGCGTGAGATTTTGCCATGGCATTATCATGAGAGAGAAATCATGGCCAAAGTTAGATTGTCTTTTGCCAGTTTCTATCCAACCCCCCCAAAAGCCCCATCCACAGTTTGTTATCTTGTTAATTGTGCGACTTGGTCTCTCTCTCTCTGTTTCCCTCTCTGTCTTCCTTTCTCTCTATGGCATTGCAATTTTTGAAGTGCTGCTGCTCTTGCACCTATCATCTAAAGAACCTAGAACGTAGAACCTTTTTGCTGTTTTGCCAGGGACTTAATTAGTTTGTTATCCTAGAGTTCTGCTCATTCCCATACCAACCAACCAACCAACCAACCAACGAACCAACCAGCAAGTTGTCTAGTCTGGCGATTGTCCTTGTCCCTTACTCCGCACTCTCTTAGCGGAAGTGGTTTGACAATAGAACTTAATGAGTATAAGCGGAAATTTAATCAGCAGTATAAATAATGAAATGACAGCTGCAAAAGCCAAAGCCAAAGCGAAGCCAACCCAACCCAACCCAAGCCGAATATAACCATACACCATTGCTATATCTAGATTTTGTCTAGGTTTCAAGTTACATGTTACTTCCCCTGGTCTGTTAAATGAATCAAAACTCATTTGGCTGTCCTTGTTGAGTGTGAAATACTCGTAAGACATGGCGGGTATTTCTGTGTGAGTTGGTTGGTCAATCAGGTTATACGATTGCCAACTCCACACTCTCTCTCTCTCTCTCTCTCTCTCTTTGCCTCTCTCTCTCTCTCTCTTCGTGTGTGTGTATGCCTTACCATGCAAATAGTGCAAAAAAACAAGTATCAAAGTCAATTAGTTTGATTTGAACACAAGGACTTGACAGGAAACTTTGTACAAAATCCCTTACGATTATTATGGCAAAATGAGAAATAGTTGTTTATTATTTGGCGTTCTTTTTGTATGTCTTGTCGAGGTTGATGAATAAATATTTATTTCTTTAAGAATTACTTTCTCTATCCATGGGGTTAGACGAAGAAAAAACTGTTTTGAATATCTCATTTTAATTTCTTTTATATCGATTCGTTTAAAGTAAATTATTATACATAATAATCCTTTTTCAAAAATTAGTTTATTAAAATTGTAAAATTTGTTTGCTAAACGAAACTTCATATGGAATATAATTTATTTATTGTTTTCTTCTATGGTTTTCTCTAAACCAAATCAGGAAAATTGAAAATTTCTTCAAGTTTCCAAACCAAGCAGCTTCCAACTGGTTTGGGGCGAGGAGTGTGGTTAAAGAGTTTGCCCAAAGAAACAAAGAAGAGGTCATAGGTTTCGACCATTCTTCAATTTAAGATGGCCAATTGACATGGGGAAATGTATATCACCTAGAATAGTCTTATTTTGTAGAGCATCTAAAGTCAACTTAAATTAGTTCCAAAGCTTTAAAGTAAAAAAGACTGCAAATAAGGCTTAGATGAATAAAGCGTTAAGTGTTTCATATATTTGTCAACTTTTAGTTTACACCTCGTGCCAGTATTTTCAGTGTTAAACCCTAACACAACACACACACAGACCGCCCTCGCTTCCACCCAGTATACATACATATATGGAAACCCTTGGCATATTATTGCCAAACTTGCCATTTGGCTGTTTGCATAAGGAAAAACCTTTCTTTTTCCCCGAAAAATGAAACAATAGTCAAACTCCGAATAAAGACATGGGACGGGGGGTGATGGAGAGAGGTGGGCCATGTCGGAAACGTGGGGCTTGGGCTTCGCGTTTGGATTGTGTGTTGTGTGCTCCGGAGCATGCAATTTGAATTGAACTTTCTGCATGCAAATAAACTTCATCACACATCCCAGTTCAGTAACCCCTCCCAACCACCTCCCCCCACCTTAGCCCCTGCAAGCCATGGTACTTGGTGTTGGGATGGCATAGTGAGCAAACGGGTGAGTGCTGGCTGCAAGGGAGTAAAGAATTTAATTTTCCAATTCATAAACAATTTCTGCAATAAAAAGCGGAAGCCAGCCAAAAGTAGCAGTAATAATAGTAAAAATAATAAAACTAAGCAAGCCAAAAGATGTCGAAAACACACACACACACTCACGCACATACACACACACATAAAAGAAAAACATACGATGGCTAGCCATTTTACAGCTGGGGGCGTGGCTTTGATTTGCCTCTTTGTATTTTTGTGATTTTCTTTGGTTATTTTTTTTCCTTTTCATTGTTTTTTTTTAGTGTTATTTTATTTTATGTTTCCCGCGTAGACAAATTTCCACTTCATATGCCAAAACATTGTACGAAATAAACAAAAAAAAAAAAAAAACAGAGAAAAACTCCATGTAGGGAGTTGAAAAAAGAAAACGACTTCATTTATATCCAGTAGAAGAAATGTCAATTAAAAACTTGTGCATTTTTTTGTTCAAATTTCTCATGCAATTTCCTTAATTTTCTATTGAATTTGTTGTCTTTGTTTTTGCTTTTCTTAGTTTTGTTCAACTTCATATACCATGTTAACCGCTCCACTAAAGGGTATGTATGAGAAAGACCATGAGGGAAAAGGGTTCTTAATGTAGCAAACTTGAGAAATTTAGCCACAAAACTGAGTGGTAACAGTGTTGCAATAGAATCATAAAAAAAAAGATTTCAAAAACAGAAACTATGTATGTATGTATTTTTTTTAGCGGAATGGAGTTTCATTTTCGAACATTTCTTGGGATATTGTAAGTGGAAGTCATTTTGGACAATGTGTTTTCTTTTTTCTCAACATTTTTTCATCCCTCACGAATTAGAAAAAGAAATATAAACAATTTAATCTATTTTTTTGTTGGTCTATTGCAAAATAAGTTTTGCAATTTGTCATTGCTTTTAATCTATAGAGTTTTCAAGAAACTACTGAATCCATATTGATGTTAACTTTATGGCATTTTTATGTTTGCTTTTGCTGAAAAGTAGGGTACATTTTTGTTCTATTGCTACAAATTGTATTAATTTATCTATAATTATATAATTTCAATTTTAAACTTTTATTTTCTATTAGTTAGTTGATTTTTATCAAATTAAATGCATTTTCTAATTTTCATTGAAATCTGACCCATAATTTACAAACATTAAATGTAAAATATTTTGTATTTTCTTTTGTGTGTGTTCTCATTAGTCTTCTCCCTCTGCCTCTCCCCCTCTTCCTCTCTCTCTCTCTCTCTCTCTCTCTCGCTCTCACTCTCTCTCTCCCTCTCACTCACTTTCTCTCTCTCTTTGTTTTGCCTAAATGTTTTGTGTATCCCATCATGATGATAAAAATTTCATGCAATTATGATGGCAATATTTTGGGTTTTGCTTCCACTCCTGTTAACTGAACAAATCCCAAGCACCGAAAACAAAACAAAAAAAAGAAGCCAGGAAAACCTAAATTCGAGCATCCATGCGTGTATGGTTGGTAATCAAACGCTTAATTAATATGACACACCAATACAGGGGACAAAAGAGTAGTGAAACAGAGACAAAGCGCTGTGTTCTCCTCTCTCTCCCGCTCTCTCTGTCTCTGTCTCTTTCTCTCTTCTCTCTCTCTGTGGCTCAATGTGGCTGGACAATTTTTGGACTATTTTTTGAGTGGCAACGAGGAAGAGAGAAGCAAAAGCATGGTTTTGTCGTCAGGCTTTTCGGTTTTTGGCCATATTACTGATAACACACACACAAACAGTTGTATACAAGAATCGCGGTATAAGCTGTACACACACAAACATACACACAGAGGACCCACACTGAGGCAACACCAGGCGCTTGCGGTAATTGCTTCATAATTGAACAATTATGCAAACGTGATTTGATTGAAGTGATTATATGGCCGCTGATGTTTCTCCGTTTACTGTTTTTGCCTCATTCAACTCTCAATTCAATTCGAATCTCCCTCCCCCTCCCTTCACCCCACACCCTCCTAGTCACCTGAAAACTTCCACTTACCACTTGGCTTGCCGTTCTGCGCACTAATTGAATGGATATTCTATAACATTTTTGTTCAATGCATTCGATTGGCTAAAACACTCACACACTTATTCTGAATGCAAACGTTCATTCATCCATTCGTTGGTTCAATTTGGTGATTGGAAAATCCATCCAAATATATTCATATTTTTGTTGATGACTGGCAGAATTGTTTATTAACGCAATGAATAAGATTTCTATTGGCGAGAAATCCAATTGAATCATTTAAGTGTCTTTCATATAACCGCCAGGTTATCCAGAAATAAATTGCTAGAAATTTGATCCTCCTTTTTATACCCTTGCAGAGGGTATTATAAAATTGGTCAGATGTTTGTAACGCACAGAAGGAGACGTTTCCGACCCCATAAAGTATATATATTCTTGATCAGCTTGAGAAGCTGAGTCGATATAGCCATGTCCGTCTGTCCGTCTGTCCGTCTGTCCGTCCGTCTGTGCGTATGCGTTTTACTCAGCCATCTTAAGAGATATCGGGTTGAAATTTTTTTTGGAGACTCTTTATTACCTGTGTGAGATAAAGTATGAAAATCATCGGGATCGGACTACTATATCATATATTGTTTAATAACACAGGCCGACATGATTTTTGGTGACGGTAAGGTGAGAGGTGTTCTTAACTAATTCGGGTATGCTGATCACGACCTCATACTCAGTTTTCGCCCATCACGTCCAGATTCTGTGAAATCAGGGGATCTAGGGTCGGAAAATGGGCACCCAAAAGTATACTATAGAAAGTTTAAAACAAAATTTTTACCTTTTTTTATCAGATTTCGGAATATCCTGTGTAAGAAAAATAGCTCTTGTTTGCAAACATTACTAATAAATAATTGGTAAGATGCATAAGAGTTCCATAATTCTTTAAAATTAAAAAGCAGACAATTCTTGGAATCTCTATAGCATACTTTTTGGTTCAAAATTAAATCAATATAGAACCATATCCAAAGTGTAAGATATTATGCTTTATAACAAAGAAGTACCGCTTTGATATTTTGTAAATTGCTATTAAATAATACTTAATATATAAATAGGTTAAAATAAAACTGTTTTTAGCATAATGTTATGTTTATATTATACAATAAAATACTGCAAATGCGGTCAATTTGAATAAGTTGAACGCACTTTTCTCGAAAACCTGACGTGATGGACAAAAACTAAGTACAGGGCCGTGTTCAGCACCCCTCAATTACTATAGGGCACCTATTGAACTTAAAACACTTTTTCATGACCTCAAAAATGTCGGCCTGTGTAATCATTAAATGTGTTTTGAATTCAGTAGTTTGAAGTATGCGTTTTACTCAGCCATCTTAAGAGATATCGGGTTGAAATTTTTTTTGGAGACTCTTTATTACCTGTGTGAGATAAAGTATGAAAATCATCGGGATCGGACTACTATATCATATATTGTTAAATAATCATTAAATGTGTTTTGAAAATGCGTTTTACTCAGCCATCTTAAGAGATATCGGGTTGAAATTTTTTTTGGAGACTCTTTATTACCTGTGTGAGATAAAGTATGAAAATCATCGGGATCGGACTACTATATCATATATTGTTAAATAATCATTAAATGTGTTTTGAATTCAGTAGTTTGAAAAATATTTGAGCATATTCATAATACGACAACTAATGCTGTTGATGTATGAAATTTCACTTTTCTTATCGAATTAAATATAATAAAGAACTGTAAGGGTATATAAACTTCGGCAAGGCCGAAGTTAACTTCCATAGCTCGTTGAAAACTCTGATTGCTACTTGAAATACTTTATAAAGAGAATTGTTAGAGCTTGCCAAAAATTCTTTCTAGTTTTGAAAATTGCATACATTTTGAGGCCTAAACTAAAGTAAACAGGCTACGAATATAAGAAAAAAAACTATGAGGTCAAAAGTAAACTTTGCTAAAGTAAAAAGTCACTTCCAACCATTTGGCACTTTCTGATTTGACGCTTCTACAATTAAGCCACTAAATCACCTTGAGAATGGTCTAGTCAAACCACACTGACTCAAGTTAACACACATCTAATCAAGCCAATTCAGCCAATACCTTAAATAAGGTATTCATTCTTTCGCTTTAAATGATTTTGTGGTAAAGTTAACACGGGCAATTTTAAGTTAAATTTGTGATACAAAGTTTGACATTTATGATTCTTTATGACTTTAAGGGCACATTTCATGATTGTAGAACTTTCATCATATCATCAATTTTCAAATCCTTAGACTCACACTTGGTATTCCTTCGCTAGTCGTTTTTCGTTGACCAGCTGTCCAGCTGCTTGGCTCTTAAATCACAAATTTTGCACCTATTAAAAGACCTAAGTAAACAATATTTTTCGGCAATATTGATAAGACCCTTCAGCAACAATAGTGTGTGGCCACAATTCACCCCACTCCTAACCTGAAAAAATAAATAATAATAAAACGAGGGGGGCAAAAAAAAAAAAACAAAAACCAAAAATTGGGGAAAACCATGAAGTGAAGGCAGGGCAAGGCAAGGGAAAGAGATTGCTTGTGCCACAACATGCGTGTGTGTGTGTTTTTATTTCTGGCCACAATTGATTTGTAATCTTGGTAAACAGGATTTAACAGATTAGACGTGTAACAAGCGACCGATAATCACACACGCACACCCGAAAAACAACAACAACAACCACACACACGCACACACACACGCATATTGGGAAACGAGAAAGAAGGTCTCCAGCTCTCTATCTCGCCCACTCTCTCTCTCTCTCACCAACTTCCCCCATAGTTGGCCCTCTTAAATTTCTTTTTTCCTTTTTTTCTGCTGTTTGTATTCCCTCGACTCATTCACTCACATTCTGTGTGGGGCTACATATGATTGATACTTAATGCCGCTTTTAGCATCGTTATCGTTGTCCTGTGTGTGTGTGTGTGTGTGTGTCTGCTAATCGCACAGTTTTATTGTCATTCCTTTGGCTTTTGTTTGACTTTCAGGCCAGGCGCCAATTAGCTGCCACTGTCGCCCGCTTACATTTCCCTTCAATTTTTTGTTGTTTCTTCTTTTGGTTTTTTCCATTTGTCAACGTTAATTGATGATGAGCCACTCATTTAGTTTGGCCACTTCGTCAGTCAGTCAGTTAGTCAGTTAGTCAGTCACTGAGTCATTCAATCTCTCTCTCTCTCTCGCCGTCTCTCTTTCTGCGAGGAGGCCAGCAGAAGAGGAGCAAAACTTTCAATTAATTTATGCCCAAACTGGTCAGCATGACCAGGTGGCTAAATGTGGAAAAGCAAGAAAAACCATTTCCAATTTGCTTTTAGGTTTTTGGTTTGACGAAAAAATGCTATTAGCAGATTTAGTAATCAAGCAAGTTGAACAAAAACTCAATGCGATGCATAAATTAAGTGCAAAATAACATCAAAATGCATTAGCCTGAACAAAAAAAAAACATAAAAGTCAAGAACTTTCATTACAAAGCTTTCTTTTTAAGTCATTGAGAAAATCTTCTTATGATTGATATAAGCACAATGAAGGATCTCTAATAACTCTAAAAAGGGAGAGTAGATCGTCAGTAAGTGATTTTTTAATAGTCATCTGTAAGGCTTTGTTATTAATGGTCATAACACTAAACCAAAAAAAGTCTCACTGAAAGGGTAAGCACAAGTGTCTAAGCTGTTTTTCGTTCTTTCCATTCGAATGACATTCTTGATTAACCAAGACCCTGCCAATGTCAAAGGCTTGGCAAGCAAGAATGTCAGTCTTGTAACTGCTTAAAGATTTGCCATAGAACAACTGGTGTCCTTTTTCCATTTCCTTTTCTCTTCTCTTTATGCATATGTGAGGAATTGTTGTCGATGTCGTCGTCATCGTCATCGTCGGGTTGCCATTGGTGACTATAATTGATGTTATCAAAATATTGTTTGTGGCGTAATTTATCAATAAACACCAATCGAGTGGAAATAATTTGATTATGCTTGATTTGCTTTTCGAGGCATATTTGTGGTGTAAATACAGCTACACGCAAACAGCAAGAGGGAGATAGAGAATACATGGCTAAAGGATGAACAAAAAAAGTTACATACATACATACATATGTACATATATGTATGTATATTGACTTTATGGGTTTTAAAGCTTTTGCCCATTAATTAGCTTTTAATCAACAGAGACCCGCAATAAAAAAAGCCATGGCCCAAAAACACACCAATCCATTCCAGAAAAACAAAAAAAAAGTTAACTAAGTTGATATTTAATTGTCAATTTGTGCAGTTCGCTTCAATGCTTCAATATTTCTACATTTTAATGCGCTTAAATGCCAATAAAGCTGCGAAATTAATGAGCAAACAACAAATAAAATGAACAAAAATGAAGAAGAAAAAACTCATATTAACTGTGTAACCAAATGAAGTTTGACTTGCGATCATTTCGAATAGTAAACCAGAGGGCCGGGGCTAACTTCGACCGCGTCAAAGTTTGTATACCCTTGCAAGTTTGTTAGTAACTCTTTTATCTAAACTAACTGTTTTATCTAAAAAGGGTAATGTTTGCGAAAGAACGGCCTTCAATCTTAGCATAGGATATAACGAACTTTCTGATGAAAGTCACTGTTTTCCACCGATCCTTCCTATGAGAGCTATATGATATAGTTACCCGATCTTTACCAAATTCGGCATAGTCATTAACAGATATATTAAACTGACAAATGTTAAATTTGAAAGCAATCGCATCAAAAGTAACGAAGTTATTGACAAAAGTCACTGTTTTTGACCGATCGTTCCTATGGGAGCTATATGATATAGTCACCCGATCTTGATCAAATTTGGCACAGTGGTTTATAGTTACAATAAACTTACTTATATTAAATTTCACGACAATAGCTTAAAAAGTAACGAAGTTATTGAGAAAAGTCACTGTTCGTGACTTTGCCGTTTGTATGGGAGCTATATGATATAGTGGTCCGATCCGACTGAATCCGAGATATACAAACCCTGCAGTATATACAAGCCTACGTGCAAAATTTCAGCTTTGTAGCTCTTACGGTCTAGGAGGAGTTCGCATCGATCCAGACGGACGGACGGACGGACGGACGGACGGACGGACATGGTTATTTGAACTCGTCTCGTCGTGCTGATCAAGAATATATATACTTTATATGGTCGGAGATGCTTCGTTCTATGCGTTGCACACTTCTGACCAAAATTAATATACCCTTTTTGCAAGGGTATAAAAAGGAATAGAAATGGAAATGAAGAGATGCTATGTGTATAAAATACTGACTTTACGTTTTTTTGTTAAAGTAAATCACTTTAACTAGATAGTTTCAATTCTATTTTTCTATTCGTGTGTTTTTTGTAATTAAAGTCAATGTTCTGTGTTAACTTGCTGCCAATTCCCCATTTCATCATGACATCATCTTAACTAAGCCAACTTCAGCTAGTCTCCATAGTTTTCATAGTTTCCCCAACATAATTTTCCTTCCTACTCGTACCTCGAACTATGCTCTTGAGATTCCTCTAACCTTTTCATCTTGCCACCTTTCCACTAAGTGTGCTTCTCTTTCTCTCTCTCTTTGTGTGTGTGTGTGTGTGTGTGTGTGTGTAACTATGATGCCTGACTGTGGCAGCTTCTGGTTGAAGCTACCGTTGCGGTTGTTGCGGTTAAACCGCAGCAAGCCTGACCTGACCCGACCACAAAGCGAGTTACAAAAACCCCAAAAACAAGTTCGCTTCAATGTCGACGACCGCCCGCATAATTTTCGTTTTGGTTGCCTTTTTTCCTGCTTTATTCATCTATTCTTTTTGTATGTGTGTGTGTGTGTGTGTTTTTTTTTCATGTTGGTTTGTATCTTTATCTTTGGGCCATGTTATTGATACGTTGTGCGATGCGCACCACAAATCACAGTCCAATTAAATGCCCAGTCGAGTCTTCAATTAAAGCTGCCACTGCAGCGTAGAAAGTGTTGGTGGGAAAGGGGAATGGATCTGGTCCTGGGATGCGATGCGATGAACGTTTTGTGGAGGCAACTATCCAGTTGGCAGTTGCCAGCTGCCGGGCCAAGCAAAACGGTGAAAACTTTTCAACTGGCGAAAGTTTCGATGTCGCTTTGTCGAGCGGCAAATAAACCCAGAAACAGCAGCAGCAGCAGCAGCCAGGACCAAGGACCAAGGACCAGCACGAACCAGGGCAGAATACGAAAATTTTCAAAAATAGACATATTTACGACTCGTACGTGTATCTATAGAAGTATATACTATATAATTGAGATATGAATTGTGGCACTCGCATGTTTCATATTTCAAACTAAAATCACTATTTCTATTTCTTTTTGTTTATATTTCATTTAGTAATCACTCTGAGGAATATACTAAAAATAGAAGCATACCAGAATTAGCCTTCGACAGTTTTGATTTACATACTTGGGATTAATTTTCATTTCTAAAAATTGACTGACTAACACAAACTAATCAAATAAAAGTACTTCATATTCATCATAAAAGTTTTTAATTTTTCTTTTAAATAAACAATTTTCAAGTAAGCCAAATGTTTACTTATAGTCAAAATTCAGATTTGTTATGTCGTTCTTGATTAAAAGTTCAGGTAATGTACAAAATTCCTGTTAATATCAAATCTTAGAACTGTTTCGATATTTTGGATTTACCATCCGCCATTTTGAATCTGCGATCAGCCATTTTGGATCTGCCATCTACCATTTTGAGCCTACTAATTTGAAATATTAAAACAAGATTTGGAATAAAGTTTATAATAAATTTTTAATTCGAAATGCTTAGAAAGTTCGTTATCCTTGAATATTGATGCACAACTGGTAAATATAGAAGGTTCCTTTAAACAGTTTTCCAAGAATAATAATCGTTTTGATTCAGATGAATGATCTATTTGTTACTTTAGGATCCTAAAACACTTGAAACTATTGATATATAATGCATATAGAAATCCTTATAAGACACATAGAAGAACTTTGTTACTTTTGCAGGGACCTTTCTATAATTATCTACCAAATGGGCTGAGTAAATTTGAATGAAAGTTGTATTTTCTAAAAAATAATTAAGGTAAGATAAAACATAAAAACTAAACACATCTTTTTAAGTCCTGCGATTGGTAAACTATGTATGTTTTTTCTTCGTATGTGTGTGTTTTTTGACTGATGAAAGTGAAGTGATTGCAATCGTGACTGACAAGTTAACCCAAGTTATTTTGCCCCAGTCCCTGTAACTTTCCATTTAAGCGTTTGCTAAAAGGAAAATATATATACATACATATATATAGTTTTGTGTTTTTTTTTTTGTATTTTTGGGTAAATGTAAACGCTTTTGCCGTTGTTGTTTTTGTTGTTATTGTTGGTGTTGCTCTCGTGATTTTTAGACAGAGAGTCAGAGAGTCGATGCCAGCAGCAACGGCAACGCTTCGTCTCCGCTTAAAAGCGTAAAATGCATAGAGTTTATATAAAGTTTGTTGTAACACAAAAACCTAGAACTTTTTGATGTTTTATTAATTAACTTTTTGCATTTTACAGCAGTGGAGCAGGAGGAGGTACAGGAGGGTAGGAGTAAGAGAAGGATTGCAATGCATAAGGGTTGAGAGGGGGTTGAAATTAAAGGTAGATGGCCAAAAAAGGAGGCGGGGTCGAACATGTGGTTAAAACTTTGATGCCTGTTTTAGTTAGTGACGTACACACCGCACACATATGCTTTGAGCATATTAAAATATTTATGAGAAGCGAGAAAGAGCTAGAGTATCAAAACAAAAAAAAAAAGCCAAGAAAATGGTCTATCACCCACAGCCACCCAACATATCCTCCTCTCTCTCTGTCTCGCTTGCAACTTTCTGCAATTTTCCTCTTTGCCATATTTTTGTACTTCTTGTTCTCCTTCCTCTTTGCACATTTTTCACTTAATTGCTCGTAAAATGTGCAAAAAACTTTTTGATCAAATAAAAATGTTGCGCATACGCACAGCCCGCAAAACGTTTCCCTACCGACCTCATTAATATATTATGCTACGCATAGAAAGCAAAAAATACAAAAAATAAATAAAAAAAATACAAACACAGAAAAAGCAAATCGAAGCGAAAGCGACTTCAAAACTCCAACAGGCAAAACTCCCATTATAAATCTTTGAAAATATGCCATAAATAATGCAAACAATTTGCCAGCATAGAAAACCAAACCAAAAAATGGCCATGGCAAAGGCGAAAAAGGGAAAAGTAAAGGCACAAAGTGTAAAGGAAACGATACGATTACACACACACACACACACAGGCAGCACAAAGGAAAATAAGAAGTTGTACTAGATGATGTGTTTTTGAGGGGCACACACAGGACTACAAAAATGTGTTGAAAGAGGCGCACAAAAAACAGACGCAGTCGGAGGCAACAAACCAACAGCAAAAGCAGAAAACGGTCTAAACTTAAAAGGCCAGCAATAACAGACAACTAACTGATACCCTACAGCGATCATCGATCAGTTAGCAAATGATCTATTAACAATTTTTCTGTACATTTCAAAACTTTTCTTCTTGAACTAACTGTCGAGTGCAAAAAGGCTTATATTTTGTCTGTTGCCTTTTGCGATCTATGTATATAATTTCATCTGATTGGCATTGCGGGGTCTTCTTTATAATAATTTACATTTCCCTCAGAGTTATGGCCAAAATTCGAGAGAAACGCTTGCATTTGCTTACTTATCCAATATTTTGTTATCAAAATGGTTAAAACCATCATTTTATCAGCAGGCAAAACAAAAGACTTTCGATCCCCTCTTATTTGCTTTTTTTTTTTTGAAGATTTGCAAGGGTATTAAATAACAACAAAAACAATTGCCAAGGCAGGCAAACTTGTATTTTGCGCGGCAATAAAAAAATGTTTTTTTCTCTTCTCCTTTATGTCTGTCGTTTTGCATTTTCTTTTTTTTTTTGTTGTTGTCCTTCATACCCTGTATATCTCAACTGGGCCTACGGGGCGTATTGAAAAATTTGTCTACGATGAAAAGTAGAAGTAATCAGTCAATAAATTCAGCTGACCTAAATTATCCTGGTAGGGAAAATACAGCCAAAGTTAGATCTGTCAATGGCTAAGCAAAAAAATGTTGATTCTGTTGAAGTTATTATGTACAATTCTGTTCCAAAATGTCCAAATGTCCTTATGAAACCATGAACTCCTTGTATCTCATTTTGTATAAAATACTCCCAAAAATGAATCCCGAGTAGGTATAATAGTGGGTAATTTCCAGTCAATGCTTCAACCGAAGCTTACCAATAATTTTTTTCCGCTGTATTCTGGATTAACAGCCAGAACAGAGGGCAGAGGCGGTTGGAGTTGTAGTTGGATGTAAATGTCTGTGTGTGTGTGTGTGTGTGTGTGTTTAAGAGGCGAGGAGGTAGCTTGGCATAACGACACAACAAAGCGCACCAGGCACGAGTACAAAAGTACAATAAAATTGCATACGAAAGCAGTTTACTGCAGACGAAAAAATTAAATTAATGAAGAAAAATGGTAATAAAGCGTTAGTCACGTGTATCTGTCTCTGTCTATCTTTCGCCAGCTCCATCTCTGTCTCATTCACTCTACAAATATATACATATACATATATATAAATATAGCATATAATAGAATAGCAGGGGCCACGAATCTGACAAACACACACAAAGATAGCAGCAAGTAAGGAAATAGAAAGAACACTGAAACAATCCACACAAACACACACACACACACACACACACACACATACACAATAGGAAACAATACATATTTATTTATTATTTTTCTATTAGGATTAAGGTTTTGTTTCTCTTCTTGTTATGTTATCTAGAGTCGATTCCTCCATCAAGTTTAATTAGGAGCCATAGGCAAAGCACAATATGAAAGAAAAATTCATTTATTACTGTTTAAAAATACCGATTTTTTATATATTTTTTTCGAATTTTAATGAAAAATAAATTCTTGGACAGAGAGTTTGAATAACTTTCCTTTGTTGCTAAAAACAAAAAGTACCTTAGGATAAATAAGTATCGTTAATTGGCGTCAGGTCAAATAACTACAAAAAATGCAAATACATGAATTTAGATTGGTCTTCAAACAAATGCTGGGGCTCAATTATAATAATAATTTGTGGTTTATCTTAAGGATTCTTTAGATCTACAACAACTGCCAGAAAGAATATGTAATAATAATAAAGAGTTTAGAAAGAACTTGCTATACAAAACATTGTGACAATTTGAAAGAAAGAAAAAAAAAACAATGGAAAAGCTGAGATGAACATTGTTACGCTTCATCATCTAAAAGCAACAAAAAACGATTAACTGAAAAAATATCTTTATAAAGTTACTTGGGATTCGAGTAATTTAGAATTAAAGGTGAAAAGTACAAAACTTGCTAATCCTCTCATCAAACTGACGCCTAAAAGTATACAATGAATTTTTAGCTTAAATTTACTATGGACATAAATCAAAATGAGCTTTCAATTTATTTTTTGCTAGTTTGTTTTTCAAATTTTTCAAGGTATTAAATTTAGACAATTTCAAAACTAGTCAAAATAGAAAATTGTAAAGGAAAGTTGTACTGAATCATTAATAGAACACAAGTTTGGATTTTCTGTAGAAAATATATATAGAAAAATATAGTTGCAGTACATTAGCTAAGAAATTAGCTTGAGATATTTCGGTCTGCTTTGGTTAAGTTAGCTTAAGTTTCAGCCAGTTTTTCAATCCATTGCTTGGTAATGACTTGAACTAAAGAGGTTTGCCCCATTTCACACACTCACACACACTAAAATCAAACTCATTTTCATTTGATATCCATTGATTGAGTGTCCACTCCCCGTATGGCAAATGAGTTATGAGCTCAACAGTAATGAATTCCTAATTGAATACCTGCGCAATGCTGCAAAATTGCTAAAGTTAATCAAAAGGGCAGAAATATGCAGTCATTTGGGGTCCATATGGGGATGGGAATGGGCCAGGCTCTCAATGCAAATACAATACCTGGTTAGTTACTTATATTTAGGTTTTTCATTGTTACAATTAAATCTAGTTTGCGGTTTTTCCCCATCGTGCACCTTTGAGAGAGAGTTCTCGCCATTATAAGAGTTGTCAGCAGCCACCTAATGAATGAAAGCAAAAGGTGGTGAATGGGGGATGGGCAAATATTATCGCATCGTTTGTTTTGCGCTAATTTAAAACTAACATTATAAATATTGATGGAGGCGGACAAACAGGCAGACAGACAGACAGTCACACAAATATAATACATAGATGGATATGATGGGTGAGTGGGTTGATGGGTTGCTGGGTTAAGGGGGGCGGGGATATCAATTGAAAGCGAAAGCAAAATGTATGACATGCCCCCAGTGGCCTTTAGGACCAAAATGCTACTACTTTCGGGTTCACTGACTGAATCGCGAGGGAGTAGGTGAACTGTTTTAATAAGCCTGGTTAAAATGTCTTTCCATGCTGGCAAACATTTGCCATGTGCTTAGTTAACACACAGCTTGCCCACAGGTAACCAACGACGAACGACGTACGACTGACTCCAACTCCAACACCAACAACAGCCTCCTCCACCAAACACCTCCCCTTTCCAGAAAATGGCTTGCAACCGCTGCTAGCCCACTACAAAACCATGGTTGAGTGCCCAGGACTTTGCCAATGCCTGCGAATTAAGCGCAAACAAACAGCTCGAACAGGCAGGCGACTAACGGTAGCAAGAGTAACGCTTCCATAGAGTCCTAGAGCGAGTCCACGGTGTGAGGACTCGATGTGGGTGTGGATTCGGGTCTCGGTCTGGGTGTCGTGAGACTCATCAACAACACGCGTCGTCCCACGGCAATTGTGTGGGTGTGGGAGTGTTTGTGTATATATCCCTTTGTATGTGTGTGTGTGTTCTATCATTTTCAACAACTGTTACAAAGAGACAAAAAAAAAAAACCCAAAAACCTCAAACCGAAAGCTTACATTGTCACACCGACAATGCTCTTACCCTTCCTTCTGGGGGAAATTTTCTCCCAAAAGTATGCAATATCCATAAAATTACTTTTAAAAACATTCCCCGTCTAGATCCGCCTTCAGGGAATGTGAACGTTTCATTTCATTCACTAAGTGAATCGCCGTGATAAAAGTTGTAAGCATTTCGACTGATTTTTATATGAAATATCTGGAATAATCTCCAAAAATTGATGACCAAAAGACAAAGACAAAAAGGCAGTACCTTTTTAGGGTATCTATCAAGTGTGAGTGAAGTTTAACCCAATATTCTCCATCATCTCAGACGGAAAGCAGTGTAAAGTGCCAAACCATGAGAAGCTGGCTGAAAGAGTAGCCAAAATAGTAGTAGTCCTTGGGTCCAGTGCATTATCCTGTGTGCGTGTGCTGTGCGACGACGTCGACGGCCTATGAGAGATCGCGCGCGACTTGTGATGATTGATGACAACAACGTTTCCGCTTCCGTCCGGTTTGCCTCCGTCTTCGTCCCCGGCACACCATCCATCCTTGGCCACCTGGCACACCTGCAAACGTATTTTTTTTCGTATTTCCTTCCCCCTTTTATTACAGGTATTACATTTTTTACTCTTACCCCTCTATCTATCACTCTTTCTCTCTCCATCTCTCCTATGCACTCTTCTCTTTTGATTTGTATGGATTTCCGACTTTCTTCCGATTGGTTGGCTATGGTCTTCTAATGTCTCTCTCCCTTTCTCTCGTTTGTTTTTTTTTTTTTTGGTTTTTTTTGTTAGTTTCTTGTTGGCAGCCTAAAACATATGTAAAATTCATAAAGCAACGTCTCTCATTCTTCCCTTTACCTTTACTCCTACGTCTCCCGAATGGGATTCAGGTCTAGCATCCAAATTTTTGGCACGCACGCAGAGCCACGGCAAGTGAGAATGTCAGAGAGATAAGAAAGTCTCAGATAGCGCGAGACAGAGAGAGAGAGAAGGCAATTGATGGACTTGGCAAATGCCCTGAAGATGTGACGAGGAGAGGGAAGTAAAAGTGAAAGGCAACTAAAGCCATATACCCTATAAATGCACTGAATAGTAGTCTCAATCCGATGATTGAAATTCATTTAATATTTGTTATTGAGAACAGACATAATCGACAAAGTTAAGGGTATTACAAAAATTGTGATAATTTTAAAGGCTTTACAACTATTTCAAAAGAAAATTCTATTATCAGTAATATTTCAATCCGAACAAAGGAGGCACATTTTAGGAAAAGCTGGTAATTAGACAGTTCATTACACTAATTTAAGATAAATTTATGTTAAGATATAAAACCAGTTTGGTATATGACTTATATGAATGGCTGATCTATCGTCTAATTATGCAGTAGTTCCTACAGTTCCTATCAGCCATTGGGGGAAATTTGCGAAATGCCCCATTATCGGAGGGAAAATAAAATTTAATTAGTTTCATATGTAGGTAAAATCGCGTTATTAAGATCATACCCCTTATTCGCCCGCTAAAGATTATCTGAGTAACTTTAAAAGATTTATAAGAAACCCATCTTAATATGCACTTTCAAAAAGTACGTTTTGAGTCTAGAGTCTAGACTAATATGATTATAAACCAGCTCTCATAAAGGGTATCAAATCGTCGACTTATGTGAAGCTAGATTATGATTACATTTGATCATAAGATGCTAAGGGTATTTGATTTTCATCTTGAAGGAAAGCAGGCAATATTTCGCTGGGATTAATAATTATTTAATAATAGTAGAATTTGAAAATGGTGACGCTTATTTAAATCTCGTATTCATATATTGCAAAAACTTTTATTCACCTTTCGCATTTTGTTAGTCGCTTCTTTTTTGTTTGTCTTTAAATTAAACTTGGTTTTTGGGCAAACTTTATGGTGGCAATCGTGTGCTGCTGCGGACCTGCCCCGCCCTCCAACGGCCCTCTCGCAGCCTACAACATGGACTTTACGTGCCTCTTGCCACATTATTTCTTCCTTTTTGCTCGGACAAAAACGAGAAATTCATTTTTCAACTTCTCTAGAGCGGCTGCTGCTGCTGCTGTTGCGGCACGTTGAGACTTTTACTTGTTAACGGGGTCATAAATCATGCGTGAAAATATCGAACGGAGGCAAACAGATTTTACCCAGGCAACAACAAACCAAAAACCCCAAACAAAAGAAAACGAAACAAAACGAATATTGTACCGAAGCAACAACAAAAAAAAAAAAACATCTCAAAAATGCAGCGACACACTATACTACTTAACTTTTTTTTTTTCTTAGGTCCGCAAGTAAAAACCCTTTTTCCATTTCTTCCATTTTTCCAAATAATAATCGATTTGTTGTTGTTTGCTTTTAATTTCCTTCCCAACTTTGGCTCCTCACGTAGGAACCGCCCACAGAAGTTCCGACTTGCCACTTCTCCCATGCCGTATTTTCCCATCACCAATTGGCTAATCTTTAAGTCGTCGTTTTGATTTTTAGTTAAATTAACTTAATAAACAATAAAAGCACAAAACTTAAAGTACAAAATTCAATTTTCAATGACAAATATCAAACAAGACCACAAATGTATGTATGTACAGGGTGGCCCAATTACTGCCTGCCAACCATTAATAGTGATGCCTCCCAATGGGGCCCACCCTGTAAATGCAGATGAAGCAAGCCCCGTTACATTTTGTTAATCTTCTTTTGCCATCTTCTTTTCTTCCCACCCACTCTCACTCGATCAAGTGCATTTTTTGGTCAAACGGTTTTGCTCTCTTTGTTCTCACGTTCACACTTTGTCCTACACTGGCCAAAAGATTTTCGTTTTAATTTCAAATCAAAAATAAAAACTAATTTAGAAAATATTAAATGTTCACAAAATACGTTTTCATTAGTAAAATAAAAGAGTTACAATCAATGTAAATCACAGACTTATTAGACTTAAAATATATAAATTGGTTTCGTTTTTTATATAATACAATAATTTTTCATTAAAGTCTTTTAACTTTTGAAGCAGTGTAATTTGCTCTGCTCTTACAATAACGGTTTTCATGGAAGCGAATTTAAAGGAAGTGATTTTTTGGCGCTCGTTCAATTCGTTCTCAGCTTTCATCAAGACGTGATCTAAGCTGATCTTTGTTATGTGTTAATTGTTTTATATTCTAAAAGAGAAAAGAAAAAAAAAACGACAAGTTGAAATCAATAAACTTGTAGTGTCAAGTGTTTAGTGTGGGGCGGTTAATAATACGACCAAAAGGCCCATTGTTCCCCAATAAGACACCAAATGTATGTACATACATATATGTATAAATGTGATTTCCAATTGGACATAACCTCACTTTGGCACATGCCTCATCAATTTTTCGCAGGGCCGCAAGATTGCGGACGAATGTGCGAGACAAACGCCACCATGGATGTGGATATCAATATGGAGGGCAAATGTCGTGGCATTTGTGCCTGCTGGCAGCAATGTTGCTGCTCTTTTGCCGTGCGCCTACTGCCGCCCCGTCGGGATCAGCGCACATGCGGTGCAATGCAGACCAATTCCAGTGTGGAGACGGAAGGTGCATCTTACAGGCGAAGATGTGCGACGGACGTCGCGATTGCCCAGACAACACAGATGAATTGGAATGCGGTAACGATCGATTGCAGTTCAATTTTCCTTTTGCAAATGAAAAACTAACCTCACTTTTGTTCCTCCCTGTGTAGACTACAAAATGTGCCGTCAGCCGCATTGGTTCCCATGTGCCCAGCCACATGGAGCCTGCTTGGCAGCTGAACTAAAATGCAATGGTGTTGAGAATTGCCCCGGCGGTGAGGACGAATTGAATTGTCCTGGTCGATTTGGTAGTTCGCGTCGCCTCAATTGCAGTCTGTTTGAGTATATGTGCCAAGACGATCATAGTTGCATACCCTTGGACTTTATGTGCGATGGCAAACCGGATTGCCCAGATAGCTCTGATGAGTTGGCCGGATGCAAGCAGTCGGCTGCCAGTTGCACAAAGGGTCATCTATGTGCGAATGGGAAATGCCTGAAACAGAAGTCATGGGCCTGTGATGGCGTCGACGATTGTGGCGATGGAAGTGATGAACAAGGTTGCGGTAAGTGAAGCATCTGATCATCTAATTAAAGACGAGATACATACATTCATCTCCCTTCCACTCTCTATGCAGGGAATCTCTGCCAGACAGAGTATGGAAAATTTCTTTGCCGCAATCGGCTCAATTGTTTGCCACTTAGCCAAGTATGCGATGGCCATCCGGACTGCTCGGATAACAGTGATGAATCGGAAAGTTGTCATTCGAAGCCAGATTGCTCAAGCAAACAGTGTCCACCCGGTGCCAAATGCCACATGATGCCAGCAAGTGGGACAGCATGTCATTGTCCGCAAGGTTTTCGATTGAGCAGTTTCGCCTCAAAATGCGAGGACATTGATGAATGCCAAGGACCAAATGATGGTCTATGTAGTCAGAGATGTGAGAATACCTCCGGAGGATATAAATGCCTCTGTGACGATGGCTATGAGTTGGCCTCCGATAATCGCACGTGTCGTGTCTCATCGGAAGAACCGCTGCTTCTGTACACCACCCAAAACACGGTAATGGGCATGCACATTAAAGGAATGGGTCAGCGTAGTCATGTCATGAAGTTGGCTGGAAATTTGACCAAAGTCATTGGAGTAGCCTACGATGGACGGCAAATCTACTGGACGAATATACAAAACGAAGGCGAGAGCATTGTGAAAGCCAATCCAGATGGAACGAATCCGCAAATTTTGCTCACCTCTGGCCTGGATGCCCCCGAAGATTTGGCTGTCGATTGGTTAACCCAAAATATCTATTTCTCTGACAATATAATGCGACACATTGCCGTCTGCTCGAATGATGGGCTGAATTGTGTGGTTCTGGTCACCCAGGATGTGCATCAACCGCGCGGATTGGCCCTGTGGCCAGAGCGCGGACAAATGTTCTGGACAGATTGGGGTGACAAGCCAATGATAGCACGCGCCTCCATGGATGGCACCCACTCGATGCCCCTTGTGACCGATAATGTACATTGGCCCAATGGCATTGCTCTGGATATGCATCACCAGAGGATCTATTGGGTGGATGCCAAACTGGGCAATGTTCAGACAGTGCGTCCCGATGGCACGGGCCGTCGCACCGTACTCGATGGCATGCTTAAGCATCCCTACGGCCTGGCTGTATTCGAGGATGAACTCTATTGGTCGGATTGGGGTACAAAGAGTATCCACGTATGTCACAAGCAGACGGGCAAACATCATCGCATTTTGGCCAAGGATCGTTCCGTCTTTGCTGTTCATATCTATCATTCGGCCAAGCAGCCCAAGGTGAAGCACGCTTGTGAAACGGTCAGATGTTCGCATCTGTGTCTCCTCGCCCAAGCGGATGCGGGTGGATACAGTTGTGCCTGTCCCGATGGCATGCATTTGGCCGAAGATCAACAGAGATGCGTGAAATCGGAGAAACGTCAGCGTCTCTTCATTGCCGTGCACAATATCATTTTGGAGATCGAACATACATCCTTTGGACGCCATTTGGTTTCTGCCTCGCACACATTGCCCTACTATGCGATCAGTGAAATGGTCTATAATAATGTCAATGGCTCACTCATCCTAGCCGATAACCTGAAGCGACAAATTTTCGAATATCATCCGAATGAGAATACTCTGCATACATTGGTTTCCAACAATTTGGGCAATGTCAGTGCCCTGGCCTTTGATTATTTGAGCCGGAATCTGTATTGGGCTGATGCAGAACGTCGTGTCATTGAGATACTTTCGCTGCAAACGATGCAACGGGCTGTCATTCGATTCTTTCCGGGCCAAGAGTCACCCATTGGCTTGAGTGTAATGCCCACTGAGGGTTATCTTTATGTTGCGCTCAAAGCCAGACGTCATTCTCATATTGATAAGCTGCCGCTGAGTGGCCAAGGTGAACAGGTTCATGTGTTTGAAGAGGATTTGGGTGATGATGACATCAAAATGGTTGCCGATCCCCTTACACACACGCTCTTTTGGTCGGACAGTGATGTGGGACGCATTATGTTTACGGACTATCGCAAGGCTCAGGCCCAATTATTCCGCGGCAAGCTGAGACGACCCTACAGTATGGCCCTGGTCCAGCAGGATCTCTTCTGGAGCGAATTGGGCACACCGGCCATCTATTGGACACACAAGACCAACATGGGTCCCAGAAAACGCATCGATGTAGAGCCAACCAAAGGTGCACCATTGAGTCCATTGCCAGCACGTATACCAATCGCTGCCAGCATGCCGTCTAGCTTCGCTCGACAGGATCATCCCTGCCAGCGACAGAATGGCGGTTGCTCACACATTTGTGTTGGCGTGGGACAACATGTTGACTCTGTCATTTGCCTCTGTCCGCCGGGTTTTGTATTCCGTGATGCCAGCAATCGCAGTTGCATTGAGACCTTGGACTGTGAATTCCGTTGCCGCAGTGGTGAGTGCCTGACCCAAGCCCATCGTTGCAATGGCCGTCAGGACTGTGTAGATCACTCGGATGAGGAGAACTGTAATGCGGCTGAAAAGCCAACCAAATCAGCGATGTGTGCAGCGAATCAATTCACTTGCCACAATGCCGAGCAATGTTTGTCCAAGAAGCAAAGATGTGATGGCCACAGCGATTGTCTCGATGGTTCCGATGAGCAGCATTGTGCCCAGTTTGGTAAGTATTAACAATTCGTACCAAAGATCATTTAAAATCATTGTCATTTACTCCTAGATAAGACAAAGGATTGCCATGAGCATCAATTTGCTTGCGATAATGGCAAATGCGTCGATTCTAATCTCGTGTGCGATAATGTCAACGATTGTGGCGATAATTCGGACGAAAACAAATGCAAGAGCCTCGGTAAATGTGCCTCCGGGATGTTCCAATGTAATGGCGGATCCTGCATAGTCGCCAGCTGGGAATGCGATGGTCGTATCGATTGTAGTGATGCCTCCGATGAACATGATAAATGCGCTCATCGTCAGTGTCCGGAGAACATGCATCGCTGTCAACTGGGACAATGTTTGGACAGGAAACTAGTGTGCGATGGCCACAACGATTGCGGGGATCATTCGGATGAGCTGAATTGTGGTGCTCATGGTCTTGGTGCGGTCAACATCTCGTGTTCCGATCATTTATATCAATGTGCCAGCAATCTAAAACTCTGTTTCGATCAGGCTGTGCGTTGCAATGGCACGGCCGAGTGTCCACGTGGCGAGGATGAGGCCAATTGTGGGGATATCTGCAGCATCTATGAGTTCCAGTGTAGCAGCGGTAAACAATGCATACGCAAAGAGTTCCATTGCGATGGCGAGCGGGATTGTGACGATGGCAGCGATGAGATCCTATGCGACAATCAAAAGGGACAAAACAAGAATCAAAGTGCCATCGAGAGTGGTCCCGGCCAGAGTTGGTCCACAGCCAGGCGGACATGTCGGCCACATCTGTTTGATTGTCAGGATGGCGATTGTCTGGACATGTCAAGAGTTTGCAATAACTTCAACGATTGCCTCAATGGCAACGATGAGGGTCCTCAGTGTGCCACAGCTTGTCGGGCCAATGCGGGCGGACGCAAGGTTTGCCAGCACAAGTGCCGGGCCACGCCTGCTGGGGCCGTGTGCAGCTGCTTTGATGGCTTTCGCCTGGACATCGATCAACGCAGCTGTGTGGACATCGATGAGTGTGCCGAGCAGCAACCGTGTGCGCAGCTCTGTGAGAATACCCGTGGTAGCTTTCAGTGTCAGTGTCATGCAGACTTCATGTTGCGTCAGGATCGCGTCAGTTGCAAGAGCATTCAAGGTGGCGGCTCCTCACTCCTCTTTAGTAGCTACAATGAGGTGAGAAATTTCAGTGATCAGCCAGTTATGCTATCGGTGGCCTGGTCGGCCAACGATTCACGGATTAGTGGCTTTGATTTGGATATGATTAGGGAGTTGGCCTACTTTTCCAGCGAAGAGCAGGATGCCATCTATCAGATTGATGTACATACGCATCACATAAAGCGAGCCCTGTCGTTAAAATCGCCAACCAAATTATCTGTAGACTGGACAACTGGCAATGTCTACGTCCTGCATGGAGCCATGGGTGGAGGCAGCAGTCCCTCGCATCAGATCAGCGTATGCAATTTCGAGGCCAAAATGTGTGGACGCATTATCGAAATGAGAGCAAAGAATCAAATGCATCTCAAGCATCTGGCCGTCGATGCTTATCATGCTCGTCTCTTCTATGTGGCCGTTCGTTTAGATCGTTTTGGGCCATCGACCAGTGAGCTGTACATGTCCCGCCTGGATGGCAGTCGTCAGGAACTGCTGCTCCACAAACCATCTAGCTATATAACAGCCCTGGCCATTGATCCGCATCAGCAACATTTGTACTATACGGATCTTCACAATCGTCGTCTGGAGCGTTTGAGCTATGTGAAACGATCGGGACCCATACGTAGACCTGAAGTTCTTTTGCAAAAATCGAATGCTATTGTCCGGCCGTCGGGCCTAAGTGTCTACGAGAATCAGGCGTATATCATAAATTTGGGATCCACCGAGGCCGTTCAATGTCGTCTCTATGGCAGTCGAACATGCCATGCCATCAATCTGAATGTCCTAAATGCCCAGGATATTGTAATCGGTGGCAAATCGCGACAACCCCGGCGTACTAGCAATCCCTGTGAAATGGCCCACTGTCATGGCATGTGCCTGCTGGCCGATTTCGGTTTCGAGTGCATGTGTGGCAATCAGGTGGTTGCCGAAACGGAGAGATGCCCCCATGGCCTTAATCATGAATTGGAGGATTGGCCGGGTTCGGCTGCCAATCGTCTGGAGAAGGGAGGCTTACATTTTGGTCAAATAATTACCATTTTGGTGCTCATTTTGATTGCCGGATTGACCGCTTGGCTGGGTTATATGTACTACCAGTACAGGAAACGTGGTCATAAGGATCTCAATATTAACCTGCATTTCCAGAATCCGTTGGCGCGACTTAATAGCAAAACTATCGAAGAGGCGGAACAACAACAACAACAGCCAGGAACCATCGGCTTTGGAACCAGCACAACAACCTCGACATCCTCCTTTGTCCCCGAACAATTTACTCGGCCGAGTCTCATGCAACGTTTATGGCCAACAAAGCAGTCAGCTGCCTCGGGTTCAGTCACAGCGACGGCCAAATACAATGGCGAGGAAATGGCCACCGATATTCTTCTGGAGAACACAAGGGTGAGTTGGAAGCGAGAGGGACCTTTCGAATGGACTTTAAACGCCATTATTTCTTTATTCCACAGGGAAGTGAACTACAAGCGATCCACAATGGACGGACTGCACGATCCAGAGGAGTCGGAGAGGGATCACCGCTCATCATGGTGGGCGACACCGATGATAATGCCACCTTATGCGGAGACTACCCAAGCGATGATGCGCATGCACGACTTGTGCCATAAATAGCTTTTCATTTGTCCCCCACCCACCCCACTAAATTTATCTATCTATTGTTAAATGTACATAAGTGTTGATTATTCTTCTTCTTTTTTTTGTGTATTTATTCGAAATGTTTATCATATAACAACAAACAAAGCAACAACTTTAGTCTACTTTTAAAACATTAAATATATTATATACTCAATGTAAAGTTTGAATTGTTAATTCTTGTTAACTCTTTGTGGAGGAATTAATATATTCATTTTTTATTGAAATCTCTCTCAAACAACGCAACGAAATATTCACTAAAAAAGGCCCAAACGACTCAAAATTGAAAGCTATACAAGTATTTTAAACAAAATTTCAAGACGCGTAGAAAAATCGATGTAAAATTTGCTTCTTGCTAACAACATTTATTGGTTGTTTTTACCCTTTGTGAGGTTTAATAACTGGGCTGATATAGATTTAAAAAATGTTAACTTTAAAATTGAAATACTCAAATAGATTGGCATGAAGAGATATTTCAGTGCAAAGTTTTTAATTTTCATTATTTTCGAATTTTCTGCTTGTCGTGTCAAAGCGTAAAGCTGATTTTACCTACTGTGGATTATGCTTCACATTGGTTTTTACTTTATATTTTATACGTTTTTTTTTTTAATGAAAATCGCATCAAATCGATATGCAACAGCAGTTGGTCCTTCTCTCAGGCAAGCCGCGCAAAACTTGAAAACTTGGCTAGCACACACACACACACACGAAACGTGTTGTGGATGTGTGTGAGATGAATTAACTCAGGGGCGTATGCCTCGATTCAATTATAGAATATGGTTTTTTGAAATTGCTTATTGAATGAAGTTTCTGAGATGTAAAAGTTGTAAGATACAATCCTTGGGAAAGTTGTCATGAAAATCTTAATATCCCTTTCGATGAACACCGCCCCATTGGGACCTAGGACTTTCACGGTATTCATCTCTTCAATATTCACTAAGGGTTATGCACACAAACACATACATATGTTCATACATACATATACAACAAAGTGGATTAGAATGGTCCTCATGACCACCAGAGCAAGCACTGCAATGGGTAGAAGTAGCAGGAACAGCAGTTAGATGAATGGCCATCGATGGCTACATGAAGCATGGCCACAGTAAACTGCGGTTTAGCTACCGGCAAAAGTGAATAAGGGCAGCCAGCAGGATCAGAAGCAGGACACCAAATCAGACTGCAGCTGAACTGAAGTGAGTGTTGACAACGCACTGGCATTGGACATTAGGCCAAATGCATATCAAATAAATGGACGAGCAGCAAAAAACCACCGCAAAAACCACCAAAAGCAAAGTAAAGCAAACAACAACAAAAATACAAAAAAATAAGAAACGGAAAATAGTGGACAGAAAACCAAACAAAAACTCTACAACTCTATTACCAATCCCACCTGTATACCCTCAATTCACCGACTGACTTTGATTTTTATGTACAACAAAATATATTTTTGATATGGCTTCTAAATATACACACACACACTTTGAGGATATTAAGTTGTCAACCATGAAACACAAAAAATGGAAAACAAAAAGGAACAACCAAATAAAAGTAACATTTAGACCATGGTTTATTTAACGGTCCCAACTACTGCGAATTGAAAACTGGGCTACTTCCAAATACTCTAAAATATCCATGAATCCCTTCTTTAACTTCTTTTGAATGGAAGAGAAAAAAGGAAAATATCCTAAGCTTTATCTTGCTTTATCTATCGATTGATCCAATTTAAAAAATTGATAATTTAATATATAATTACATATATAAACTGATAAAAGTTAAATGTAAAAAGAATAAAAGATTGCATACCCAGTTCGATGGCTGTAAAATGGGGGAGCTTTGCCCCCTTAGGTATGCATTAGCAATAACAAAAACCTCCAAGACAATATTGATTATTGGTCAATTTTAAGCATGTAAAAAGTTATAACTTTTTCAAAAATTATTATTACTTTTCCCGCCTAGTGCATACTTAAGGGGGCAAAACTCCAACACTTTATAGCCATGTTTTTGTTCGCCTTTAGGCAAACAAATTGAACTTATTTTTCTTTGCTATATATTTATTTAATATTTATTATTGTCTATTATCAGATTATCAATTGGTTTTATGGTTTCGCTTTGGTCTCACACATTCAAGTTTTTAATAAACTTACTAGAGTAGCCTAAATAATTAGTACTAATAGATAGTTACATTCTCTGGGGACATTTTGCTGGTTTTGGCTTTTGACTTTTGATTATATTTAATCCCTAAATACCCATTACTAGGCGAGTGTGTGAATTGATTTCATATTCGTTTCAGTTTTGTTGTTTTTAACTTTAAATTGCACTGGCAACTAGTTTCCCGACAATTCCAAAATCAGCCTAACCACGAAATTCTCTCGGCTCTCGTCTACCGACGAAAAAAAAAATTTTTTTTTTGATCTCTCTCATGAGTAAGTTAAAGGCTAAAGTAAAGATTGAGTTTATTTAAGGTCTGATCAGCGATATTAATTTCACTATTTACTTATTTTATTCATTGAAATATACGGATTTTTAAGTGTTATAGTTTACAAATAGAATTCACAGCAAGTGATGATTGGAATTAGATGGAATTCTTTCAAGTTGAATGCAAGAATACATTGAAAAACCAAAACGAGTCATTCAAAATGAATACATTTCAAATTTGAGATAACGCCGCGGTAGATATAGATAGACTTATGGATTATTAAGGACTACAACATTATTGCTATGTTCTTTTAAAATTCAAGTAAATCCTGAACGAAAAAGGACGTCGATTTTGAGTTTTTCCGATCGATGGGTCTATTATATACATACATCCATACATAGTACATCAATTTGCAGTAGATTATCGGGAAGTGGCCGGAATAGAGGGAGAGAGAGAAAAAGAAAGATATTGTGATACCTCAAAACAAACATGAGAGAAAAGCAAGAGACACATACAAACAAACGCGCACGAAGGGCGAATTACGATGACATATAAGCTGCTGGACATTCGTTGATTGCCATATCCTGTCTACCGTATGTACATGTGTGTGTGTGTGTGTGTGTGCCTGGACAACCAATTAGATGACTGACCCACCCTTCCATTTGATCTCTCCAACTCACCCGTTTCCATTACCTTGGACACTTTTCTATGTATTTTAGTCGGTTGCTTTACCATTTTCAAACAGAGTTATTTTTTGTGTAAATAATTGTTTAGTTGTAGTAAAGCCACCACCCCCCTTCAGAACCCATTTTCCACGCCTGCCTTTGGCATTTCGCTTCTTCATAAATAAATTTTTAGCAAAAATAGATTTTGATTTTTCATAGTCAATAGTAAGGCGTTTAGATTAAATTTCTTTGCTTTTAACAATTTGTCATTGCCAAACTATGAAATTTGTCATTGAAATCGTTTGCCATTCATTTCTTTTAAATCTAAATTTGATAGGAAAAGTATAGAAGAAAAAAAAACAGAAACGCAATCAATATGAATAAGAAACGAGCTATGGAAGTTAACTTCGGCCTTGCCGAAGTTTATATACCCTTGCAGTTCTTTATTATATTTAATTCGGTAAGAAAAGTGAAATTTCATACATCAACAGCATTAGTTGTCGTATTATGAATATGCTCAAATATTTTTCAAACTACTGAATTCAAAACACATTTAATGATTATTTAACAATATATGATATAGTAGTCCGATCCCGATGATTTTCATACTTTATCTCACACAGGTAATAAAGAGTCTCCAAAAAAAATTTCAACCCGATATCTCTTAAGATGGCTGAGTAAAACGCATTTTCAAAACACATTTAATGATTATTTAACAATATATGATATAGTAGTCCGATCCCGATGATTTTCATACTTTATCTCACACAGGTAATAAAGAGTCTCCAAAAAAAATTTCAACCCGATATCTCTTAAGATGGCTGAGTAAAACGCATACTTCAAACTACTGAATTCAAAACACATTTAATGATTATTAAACAATATATGATATAGTAGTCCGATCCCGATGATTTTCATACTTTATCTCACACAGGTAATAAAGAGTCTCCAAAAAAAATTTCAACCCGATATCTCTTAAGATGGCTGAGTAAAACGCATACGCACAGACGGACGGACAGACGGACAGACGGACATGGCTATATCGACTCAGCTTCTCAAGCTGATCAAGAATATATATACTTTATGGGGTCGGAAACGTCTCCTTCTGTGCGTTACAAACATCTGACCAATTTTATAATACCCTCTGCAAGGGTATAAAAATTGTTCTGTTGATGAATATATTATTCTCTTTAAGTCAATAAAATAATGTAAACTAATTAATATTGTAAAAAAAGAAGTGAGTTTTAAAGCTAGAACATGTTGGTAAATTTTAGTTGTTGACTAAAGTTTTAATTACTGATATGTCTTTTGAACATTTGTTTGTGCAATTTGGTTTAGGCTCTCTCTTTCTCGCCCTCTCTTTTTGGTTGTACGCACATTTGCGGAGTCACCTCAACGTCATCATTATCATGATGATTATGTTAATGATGATGATGATGATGATGGTGCAATCGTATGGCAAACCTCACCAGCCAGGGGCCAATGATGGTCAGCAGCAGGTGCTGGCCATGTTTGTTGCTGTTGCTGTTGCTGCAGCAGCTGTTGTTAGCTCAAAAACATTTGGCAGCTAATGAAAGGGCAGTCAACAGCAGCAACAACAACAACAATGCCAGTATATAGCATTAGAGAGGACAGCGGACATCACCATCAGGGCAAATAATCAGCATATGTCCGGCGGAAGTGGACAGCAACCACTCAAAGAGTTCACCAGCTTACAATGTGTGCGAGTGTGTGTGTGTTTCTGTGCGAAAAATTAACATCAACAGCAAGTTGATGGGCTACTCATCATCATATTATGGAAAATTCAAAATGAAAATGGCTTTCAAATAATTGCTATTGAAAACTTGCAACCAAAAACCAAACAAAAAATACACCTACATACACTTGAAAAAAAACATGCAAAATAATCAATTGAAAATATACATATAGTTATAATAAATGGTAAAACGATTGTTTCAATTAAATGCCATAGAAATATTTCATGTCTAAATATCAAATCAAATAACAAATATCCTTAAATGCATTGAGAACTTGTTTGAAGTGAAAGCATGTCAATGGTCTTAGCATACTATAGAAATATTACATTTCAATTAATAAATTAATACTGTCTGTGTGTGTGTGTGTGTGTGTGTGTGTGTGTGTGTGGGCGAAAATAATTGAGAGTTAAATTACAATATGTCTGTTTGTGCATAAAGGAGAATCCATGGCAATGGCATTGGCGAAAAATGTGTTTGACTAGAGTTCGCATTCTTTGCTGCAACATTGTCTTTATGTGTGTGTCCATAAGCTGCTGTCATGACAATTAAGAATGCACCCAACCATGCTGCCAAATGACATTATGTTGCACAAGTAATCAATACTAATTATCCTTTATATTTATGTGTGTGGGTGTGTGTGTGTGCTAGTGTGGGTGCAAGTGTATGTTGTCACCTGCAAAAGAGGTTAAATCACTTTCTTCATAATTAAATAAAGTAAGTAAGTCGTCCCGCCGACTAGGGTATACTATGGACCAGTGAAACATGGTTTTTACCACCATATCTCAGTATCTCGCTCATTCAAGCATACAAATGAGCACACTAGCGCCGCCACCAGCCAACGGCCATCTCCGGCCTTATAGGAAAACGTTTATATGCATAGCTCGGTTATTTTTAGTCGGGTCTCGATTAGATTTGGTATTTTGCTGGATATTAAGATCAAATTTAAGTGTGCCAAACTTGATTGTACAAGATCGAAAATTACGGGAAATAATTGAGTTTTTTGAAATTTCAGAGGCCGAAAAGGGCGTGGCAAAAATTTGAAATAGACTTGACCATTTTACGTAATTCACAATACCAAATTTGGTGGCTCTAGCTTTCATAGAAAAATCCAAAAAATTCTTTAAAAAAAACCATAATTTCTTTTGAATTTCTAAAAATTTTACCTTTTTCCCATCTTTCTTTTTCTAGTTTTAAAAGGTGACCAACCTTGTATACCCTGCATTTATTGAGATGAGATTTGAACTGCTGTTAAAACCAAAAAATAAAATTGAATTAACCTTCAGGGGGAGGAAAAGGCGAACCGAGTACACGCACAATGTGCATGTTTCTCTTCCTCAGTGTGTATATGTGTGTGCGTATGTGTGTGTGTGTAAATACGTCAACAATTTTGTGCAAAGAAGGATTTCAATTTCCTTTAAGCGGAAGCGCGCTGTCAGTTTCGCATTTTGCACCACAAATCATCAACTCTATCGGTCGCCCCTCTCTCTCTTCTCTCTCTTTTTTGGTATCGTGTAGCCATTGCCTCTTGCAGATAGATTGCAACAACTGCAGAGGCCTCGTAGACCTGGTCGTCAGTCCAGCAACAGCTACACATCATCCATCTATCCATCCATCCATCTAACTATAAGCGTCTAGCAGTGTTCCCCCCAACTCCCCCCTCTCTCGCTCCCTCTCTCTCACTCTTCATCTCACCTAGTCAGCCATCTGTCAGGAGGCGCCTCCTATGTTTGCTATTGCCTTTGCCCAAGAGTTGGCCTGAAATTTATCTAGCAAAATGTCAACAGTTTGCCGCGCGTAAATATGCAAAAAAAAAAAAAAACACACACACACAGAAGCAACAACAAGAACCAACCAGAGAGACCAGCAACAACAAGAAGACCAAAAATTGATTGTAAATAGCAATTTCGATTTTCGGGCGTTCGTTTTTTTTTTCCTTCATGCGTAGAGTAAACGTAATTTACCTGAAATTATTTGGAGACTTTGTATAATGAGGCAACTTTTTTTTTTGGTGGGTGGAGGGCTGGGATGGGGGGTAGGGGATATAGACATTTTCAATTCTGACATTGACGGAACTTTGCATTAGTTGGCCAGTTAGTTAAGCCGATTACAATACAAAAAAACTGAAGATGTGATTGAGTTTGGTTCTCGAACCAATTTTTGGAATCGCAATTGAAAATATGGAAATTTATTGAAACTGCAAGATATTGACTCCGATTCATGGTCTCAATTCCAAAGCTAGTTTACAATTATCGTCCAACTCATTTTTTCCGTTCTTCTCCAATTGCTGTGGATGATGCATTATGCCCAATGCCTTTGTCTCCCTTTTGGTGTGCGCCTCGATGAGGGAAGAGCTCAAATGAAAGGACAAATTGTTGGCATGGGAGGATAATGATCAGGATCGATTAGATCCCAGGCGTTTAGCCTGCTGCTCCTCCAGCTCATCTAGTCTAGTCCAGGGAAGCCATTTCGGGTTGAAGGAATCAATTTCTGTGTTTTGTTTTATTTTTACAGGGTGAGGGGACGAAAAATTGAGGCGAATTCGGTCCCCCTGTTTGGCAGAAATTTCAATGTTTGCTCAGTCTTCGACTTCTGCTTCAGCACAAAAAGTTTTGCCAAGTGTGTGTGTGTGTGTGTGTGTGTGGATGAAGGGCAGTGGTAAATCGGTTTTTGGTTTTTGCATGCGGTTGCCCCCTCAATCAAGCGGTTGACCAAACGAAAAACCCAAAAACTCTCTGTCAACAACCAACAAACAAGTGAGGAGGCCCAACCAACCAACAGTCTGAGTGCTCCTCCTCCCCTTTGGGCTCCGTTTCATACGCTGCCAGCCCTATCCGTTCGTGATGGGCTGCCAGTGCGTTAATTGATTGTTCAGCTGCCTCATCATTAGACGGAACAGGACGACGAAAACAGGACCGATGACGTGATGGACATAAGCTGCCGGCATAAAACTTGCGCGCAAATCGTTCAAAACGGGTTAGCTCGTAAGATCCTCATTCATAAAAGTTCTCTGTGCTTTAGAATAAAAGGGGGCAATAGATTGATCGGGCGCAGATTTTGGTTTGGGGTCGAACATCTACATATGTATGTATGTAGTTGGAATCGTATGAGAATGTAAAGTTATGTTTATTGGGACGGCTCTCCTGCTTCTCCCATTGTGTCTTCTCATAAGCAGCAGACATGAGATTGAAGAGAGCTTAAAGTGAAAGCTCGAAGCAAATGCAAGTAAAAGGGACGCACATATAATATTTTCTCTTGCGACGCCATATTTTGACCGATCATGCTCTTTCCTTTTCACCTTTCTTCAACGTAACTGCTCTCTCTCTCAATCTCTCTCGCTCTTTTTCAGTTTCAATTAACCGCTTGTCGTAAACGTTTGTTTCCTGCGGAAAAGATTTTTATAAGTATTTGGTTTGGATTAAGTTTTTAGACATGGTAAAACTAATAATATTTACATTTAATTGTTAATAGGCGCATTCATATCGAATTGTGTGTAGTAATTTTGGAAAGCAGAAAAAGCAGCATGTGAAAACCAAATGCCTTAAAAACAATGCCATGGCAAAGAGTGAGCACGTTTAGACAACTGTAAATAAAAGAAAAAGTGCAAGATGGCTCAAGTTGAATTTGTTATTGTTAAATAGAGTAAATAACTTATTTTCAATCTACATTTATCAAGTGATATCAAATAACTTAAAGGGATCACCCTGTGCTAACTGTCTTACTTTCTTTCAACTTCTCTGACACGAGAGAGAGGGATAGAGATAGAGAAAGAAGGTAATAGAAAATTATTATAAATTTTCAAAGTTTTCGCATAATTTGTATTTGTCACTTGCTTTTCCCAAAATTAGCATCTAATACACATTAAATTTATATTCATTGGGAATATCGAAATTTAACAGGGCGATTCCCGTGCTTTTTCTTATTGGATTGGGTTTTTATTTTTGTTCATCCGACTGGTGCTCTTTGCTCTTCTGAACTGTGTGAAAAATGGAATGCTGACTAGTATTCAGTGACGTTTGTCGTAGTCGTAGTAGTTGTTGTAGCTGTATATAGGAGTCGCTCTCCTTGGTGGCAACTTTTTTAATACGCAACACGAGTGACCCGCTTGCGGACAATTGGAATTGTAACTTTTGATTAAATTCGTTGGCAATGGTAACCAGTTTGTTGCTGAGCAAAGAGAGAGAGAGAGAGAGAGAGAGAGAGAGACAGAGAGAGGCGAACCGAAGTGTCCTCCCTTCTTCAAGGCAAAGGATACAACTTTTTTGCGCTGGTTTTTCAATTGCATTTGATTACCTTGTTGCGTGGCGGCCTCGTCCTCGTCCTGGTTCTGGTCCACCATGAGATCGTGATGATGTCTGTCGATTGTTGACTTCAATGCCTGCGCTATCTCTGTCTCTCTCTCTCTCTCACTCTGTCTGGAGTTTCCATAAAACACTTTTTCATTCGGCAGCTGCCAGCTTGTTTGGTAACCACTTGTATTTCCAAGAGAGAGAGAGTCAGAGAATCAATTCGAAAACTATTTTCAATATTTTTCACAAGTTTTTTCTTTTTTTTATATTATTAATAATATTATGAGTATTACGCCCTGCAATGAGTGAGTATATTCATTCATATTGAAAGTGACCCAGATTAAAAGATACAAAAATTGGCCATTAAATTCATTTCAAATTTTATTTAAATGTGTCTATTCCCTTGGCTTGATTACAATTATTATTTCACTGCACAGTAACAAATATATACTACAAATATTGCAAATATTTACTATTGCAAATTCAATTCAAATTCCAATGCCAATTTGATGGTGAAAATTGTTTCTGATAAATAAATACATATGTACATATGCATAACAAAAGAGATTGCAAAAAATTTACACAAAAATTAGAGGGGGAAAAACGAGAAGAGAAATATAAATATTTTGACTCAACAATCAATCAATTGGATAACAAAATTTCGCTTACTAAATGAATTTTCGAGTGTTGTGTAAATTTTGTGAGAACGAGAAATCCAAAATGTTTCAAGTCAATGCAAAATATTTGATAGAAATGTCTTTTAATAAGTTAAAAACAAAAAAACGCATTCATCAGTAAGTTAATTGAATTAAATGGGCAGATCTAGTAACTTTTAAATTTAGAAAATTGATCCCTTTAAGAAATACATAATGTATTTTCTTAGGAGAGAGTTCAATACAATCGTTAAGAAAAAGCATTTCATATGCTGTTTTATGTTACATTTTAAAAGGACAACTCCATCAACAATATAACCATTGATCTGATCAAAACTCTTGAGTAACACTAACTTACTTTTAACAATTTATCATACAATACCTAATCAAAATGTAATTCAAAACTTTTTTCCATAGGTGTCCTGCTGCATCAAAACGGAAGGTCTTCACCAACTGAGAGGGGCCACCAACCATGGCCAAGACTGTTTTTGGTATTTATTTTGAACAAATGTTTTCTATTTAGGCTGCTTGAATAAGATGATTTCGTTTCGGGTTTTTTGTGTGGATTTTGACGGATTGGCAAGTGGCTCGGGCGAGATGTACATACATAGATTAAAAGCTCTATGTGTGTCTGTCTATCTGTCTGCATTTGAAATTCATTGCACGATGACGTTGAAGATGGCTCACTCATGTCAGGAGAATGTGGTCGGCAATCTCGTAAAGTCTCCTGGCCTGGTTTGCTCCTGGTCTCTGACATACTACAAGTAAAATCCATTAAACGTAGATGAAATGGAAATTAATTTCGGTGGTGCACACACACACACGCACACCCTCTCCCATGCACATGAAATTTGTATTTTTTTTCTCTTTTTTTTCTAGTTTTTTTTGTGCTTTTTCATTATGATCCTGAACTGCGCCGGGACCGGGCTGAGAAAGTCAAATGTGAGTTGCTTGCCTGACTGCAGTTGCGAATGTGATGTGATGATGTGGTGTCTGTGTCAGTGTGTGCTGCTGCTCCTTGGGATTATTTCGCTAGCCGCCGTCTTTCTCCTTCTCCTCCCCTTGCAATGTTAATTTCAATTGCTGGTCGTTGACTCCTGTGCGCGGCGGCAACTAAATCAAGAAGACCACCAGTCTCAGTTTCTGTGTATCCGTGTCTTCGTTTCGTTTCTCTGCACGTGGCAGATGCACTTCCTCCTCGACGTCGTCGTCTATGTCGTTGTTGTTGTCGTCGACGTCAACGTCATCTCGTTGCCATTGCCATCGTTTGAGACTGTTCCACTCTTATCGCAATTTTGGGCATGACATGAAATAAGGAGAAGGAGATGCCGCTCCGCCTTTTTGGCAAATGTCGTAATGGTAGAGCAAGTCTCGTCCATTGGGCAGGCAATGTTGTGCATTGCCGATAAGGAAAAACGCATTCCACGTTCCAATTGAAGCGTAATGGCCAAACAGTTCAATGACTTTTTTTAGGCATAAGATGTTGCCTCCGATTACTTGATAACTTTCATCTAAATGCCAAAAGAAAAAATACGTTCTGATTAATCTCCCTCTCCTTTGCCCTCCTTTCACTAGCTAAAAAAAAAGATAGAGATTGCATTTCGATTTAATTATGCACTCGGCCGATTTAATAAAACAAAATGATATACAAAGTATTCAATAGTCATTAGTTTTCCTTATCCTTGTCATTTGAATAGAGACCAAGAAGTAGATCAAACACTCTGTTGCATATCGAACGTGCTTCCTCGATTTCCGGTGTATCGGACTGTGGTTTTGTCTCTTTCGATTGTTCCATATCATGATTACGCAATTGAGTGATCAGTAGGCGATGCTCCTCTTGTAGGGCACGTTTGGCGTCATCCATTTCGTTGGTCCTGAAACTTACAATATCCAACTGGTCCAGCACCAACTTGGGCTCCGTCTTTGGTGTTTCGGCCACGCATAGGGAGCGCAGCTTTCCATATTCCTCAAGGAAACTCTCATGCATGCCGATTATAGCCTTGGCCAGCAAATGGACAATCGAAGAAGTGAACATTATGCCAGTGCTATTGCTTTTACGACGCATTGCCACACGCAATTGATTGAAATTCTGGATGATACTGCTCTTTTTGGGTGTAGCCCCCGATAACGTCGATGAACTTCGCATCCCAGTCGACCAGATTTCCTGGATACGCTTTCGTATGCGATCTTCGTCCTCGTCGCTAGCAAGTTGCTTAAACTGCGGCTTTGGTATCTCCTCCTTCGTAGCCGCATCGTTCCTTTTGATTTCAAAAGGCGACTTATGTTTGGGTATCAATGGATTCGTTTTCTCGTCGCCATAGATGCCAGGTGGCATAAGATTCGTGAAAGTCAAATTCTTTCCAATGGTATCCGTCTTTATATAGTACGGCACCATAGGTAATCTAGTTGTTATTATACGTATACGTGACCGACTATGTAATTAAAATGAAAAAAAAAATGAAAAACGGAGAGTTAACTTAAATTAAAGGATCAGTATCAAAGGACTTCCATTGCCTTACTTAGCGTTGAAAGGATAACGGGACATTTTTAAGCACGAGCTCTAGCAGTTAGCACAACTGTTCACCACCAAGTAGAGCTGGAAAAAACATCGATGGTACTATCGATACATCGATGGTTTTGTATTTTTATAAAACATCGATGTTTGGCCAGCACTATCGATGTTTTCTTTCTTTTACAAGTGTTCGAGGGAAAAACAATTAAGGAAAAGTTTTCTGTTTTGTATTTTGCAATTTAATTTGGAAAGTAGATTTTACTTCTTTACAGTTAGCATTATAAAAAATTTCTATGCCTGCGTCATTCTGCGAATCCGAACGGTTATTCAGCAAGGCTGGCCAATTGATTTCGGATAGACGATGCCTGAAATCAAGTGTAGTAAACAAGCTTTTGTTTTTAAACAAAAATATTCAAAATGATCCTTGCAGTTTAGCCGGCTCGAGGTCAATCTTCCAAAAGAAGATTATTTCAAAGGCAACACAAAAAGGTGAGCAGGTTGTCTGTATAGCTATTTCAAGAACTACCAAGTTCTATCATCAGCAGACTTTGGAATTTTTATTCCAAAAAAACCCTTTTTCTATGTGGTACAATATACCGTATATGAAATAACAGGTCGTGATATTAGTTTGGTAAGGCGAAGCTCTTACACTAATTTTTCATAGCGCCTAAGGGTATGCACAAAAGGTGGTCTTCGGTTTTGTAGGCTTTACCAACTTTTTTCGCTTCATTTGGTTGTTACAATTCCCAACCAGTTCTAGCGTTGAAGACATGGTATGGCTATTGCAATTCCGGAGTTCTTTAGCAAAGTCTGCTGATGATAGAACTTGGTAGTTCTTGAAATAGCTATACAGACAACCTGCTCACCTTTTTGTGTTGCCTTTGAAATAATCTTCTTTTGGAAGATTGACCTCGAGCCGGCTAAACTGCAATGTTTGATTTAAATTTCAATAGGTCGTAATCTAACCAGAATTCAAAATGATCTATAATTCTTTTATTTTTTTTGTTGTTTTTTTGAATGACTATAATGTAAGAAAAAGAAAAGCTTTAAAAGAATGTATTACCTTTAATTTCAATTAGTTATAAAAGGTAATAAATTGTTATTTTATACTAAATCAAAATATATAATTAAAATATAAACACAAATCTTGCTTAGTCGCTATGTTTTTATTTAATATTGCTTTAACTATTATTGCTATTTCGCTTTATTCCAGCGTTGCATATGAACGAAGAATCTAAGAACATTGAGATTAATGAATAATTTTAAAAATTTTGCGAAATAAATAAATAATTTTGAAAATACCGCGCAAACATCGAAACATCGATGTTTCATCGATGTTTGAAGTTGAAAACATCGAAAACATCGATGGTCGCAAACATCGATGTTTTTCCAGCTCTACCACCAAGTCCAAAACCGGAAAGACCGTACAAGCGTGACAATTAACCAACCAGTGTTGGGAACCTTCAATGTAGCTGCCAGTGTTGGTAAATGTCGATAATTATGCATTGAATGAAAAACTATCGAACTCTACAGAAATTTATGTGCACATTTTTTGGGTGGACTTTGTTTTAAATTACAAAGTTCTTACGAAATTCAAAATAATACCATTAGACAATAGGTATGGAATAATAACGGACGGATTTATTGAAAATACTTCTGGGTGTTATTCGATTTGGATCTTGGATTTTGGACTTTGCAGATCAATACATTAATATAATGTTACTAAACAACTTTGGTTACTTTCGACTGAAAGAACACCAAGTGATTTGTACTCTTGGAGTTTATTTTGTCTAGCATGGATGCTACGAAAGGAAATTGTTTAAAAACAAACAAAAAATATTATTAAGCGTTACATAAAGTTTTGGGTTTTTGCTGCCCTGGATATTGGCCAGGGTTGACATATACATAAGTTTAAATCGAGTGAAAAATTAAGTTCCGTAGAGATAAAAATCTCATGGTAATGGGGACTCTATAGTCTGAGAGAGAAAGTGAGCTGAGATGAAACAGTTGAAATGAAATAGATATGGGAATACACATCATCATAATAGGTATCAAGGTGCATCGCTTCAGCGCTTTCTTTTCGTATAATTCATTTAGATTAATGCCTCAGCTAAAACTACTGCAAACGGAGAAGTATTTCAATTTGTATATATATATATATATGTAGCTCACCAAGTGTCTGCTGTCTGTATTTGCAGTTGCAGTTTAAAGTTTTGCGTTTTGAGTATTGCTGCACAGTCATCATCATGGCAACTGGTGGGTAGGTGGGTCGGTCGGTCGGTCGTTTGGTCGGTCGGATCTGACGCACCTTTTGAAGTTGCAGTTGGCACTGCAACAGCAATTGCTGCTCCTGTGTTGGTTTATGTGTGTTCATGGCGCAAATAATCGCCCGTCATCAACAATCCCAGCCAAAGGCATGAGAGAAGGATGAGTCCACGTGCACCACGCCGTCGACGTAGACATCGTCGTTGTCGTCTCTGTCTCCATCTCCATCTCCAGCGTGTTTGATGCCATTAGCACCGAGTTTTAGCAGCAGTAGCAGCATCAACGACAAACTTTAAATTGTTGCGTCATTACAATTCGAGTTTTGTGGCAGCTAGCATGGGGTATAGAGGGATAAAACTGCGGGAAACGCTGTACAAGTGCCAGAAAGCCAGCGTGTGAACATTTGAGCCTAGACCCATCCGTCTCCGTCTTTCAGTGTCGTCTTCACCAGCGTCATCATCATCGTCGTTATCGCCTCCATAACCTGCCCCACCCTCTTCATCGCTCTGTTTGTCCGCTCTTCTCACGTTTACCTCACATGATTGATGTTGACTTTAAAGTTAAGTTTGTCTCAACACTCAACATGCTTTCCAAAAAAAAAACAACACAAAAAAAAATAGAAAGAAGATAATCATAATAAAATAGATAACTAATAGAAACCAGCAAACATAAACAGAACGAATGAATAATGGGTGCAGGAAAATAACTAAGTACTGAGCTTTTTACTGGTCATAAGCCTTGGACTATGTATTAATATTAAATAAACTGATGAACTGATGATAAACATACATACATACATATATCAAACTAGACTTGGAATAAAACTCAAACATTTATATCTGGAAAAGCCAATTCTTTAACATATTCTATAAAGTTTAGTTGGGAAATCGATTTGTGAGTTTGAACTGAGGTTTGAATACACACTAGAGTGGGAATGCTTGTGAGTAAGTGAATAGAGTTGAACAACTTTAGTGGGTAAGTGAATAGAATTGCCTTCAGTGAGTTAGTGAACATGTTCGCCAAACTCACTCACTAGATTACTGACTGAAGAGTGAGTGAGCATGTGAATAAATGATTGGGTGAGTAAATGAACCTGTTCATCTTAATGAGTCGTTTAGCCACAATTCTACTAGAACTGCTGAACTTGGTCCGTCTAACCGATTGTGGACGTTTTACGTGGCCCATTAGAATAATTAAGAGGAGTTTATTGTGTAACACACACACATTGATGAGGTCTCATGCATATGTATGTAAATATGTAGATATACATATGTACATATGCATGCATTCTTGCGGATGCTGATGAAAATGCTTTCGGGGCAAGTTTCATCTGTGTGTGGCACTCTGCGTCGACGAGGCTAATGATATAATGAGCTAATCAATACAATTAATTAGCATTATCTGTATCTTAAATGGTTGAAAATGATATACATGGAGAAAAAGAGGGAGGGGAAGAGTCGGTTGGAGAGAACGGAAGTCGACTAACTTAGCTGCAGGCCATTTCTAACCAAGCAATTTGAGTGACATGAGACGAGAAACCGAACTGAATTTGAGTTTGAGTCAGAGGCAAGATTCATTGCTGTGTAAAAAGTGGGCTAAATGTCGTTTGCCAGATTGGTTGTGGTTGTTTCTTCCTGTGGAGCATATTATTGTCTCTGCTGTTGTCGTGCAAAGCGACCCAAATTAACTAGTTCAATTGTATAATGCAGACAGAGGCCCTTCGGCATTATTGTTTGCCAATATGCAGCCACACTAATTCTTTTTCCACATCTGATGGTAATTAAAGAAACAATATTGTATATCAACAACAGATGATACCCGCAATGTGGGTGGAGGGGGGAATTGTTGGTTTGGTTTTGGGAATTTGGGTATACTTCTAGCAAACATGATGCAGATGCGTGACACTACAAATATTTTCAAAACTAAACAAAATTCTATGGCCACTAAACCGAAATTGCATTGAGCGTGGTGAGCGCTCCCAGTGGAGTGGAGGACTCCAACCTAGATCTGACCTGGCCTCCTTTCGCCAGCCGCCCAAAAAAACTACTCCTTTTGCTACCGACCTCTGATCTCCTTCATCTCTCCCTCTCTCCGTCTCTCTCTCTCCCCTTCTCTCTTGCTGTATATGTACATACATCCATTTCCCCTTATTCTCTTGCAGATTTCACTTGTTATTGTTGCATGTCATAAATGATGCTGCTAAAGAGTCGAGCATAATCCGCTTTTGTGTACATATCACAATCAAATGCTACTGCGACTCTTCTTTCTCCTCCTACTATGTACTCTGGCTCTCTTTCCCAGCCCTTTGCATGTCTCAGAGCCCTGTCATGGGTTCACCCCCAAAGACCCCTTTCTCACTATCGCTCACAGCAGCATTCGGTTGCATGGAAACAGCATGCAACAGCAGTGACTGGACCAAAAAAATGAAAACTACAAAAATAAGAGGGAAAAAAAGATAAACACAAACTTCGAGTAGGGGAGAGAATACAAAAACAAAAAAATAATACGCCAAGTCGGCTTATAAAACGACAGTTTTGGTTGACATTCTCTGCACCCTATTACACAAACACACATACATACAAGCAAGGCGATAGCTAAAAGAAAACAAATAGAAATGACACGGTAGGCAACCACCAATTTATAGGGAACATTGTAAAAAAAAATACAAAATTATTGAAATAAAAATATCAGAAACATGGAAAACCCTGTATGTACATATATAATTTCTTTAATAGGTATCCAATAAAATAGTAATAAACAAAGTTTTGTAGAACACCTCGCATCTAATATATACCCATTCAAATGCATTCTTTCTAAAATATTAATGCAACTTAGTTTCTTCAAATGGTAGAGAAGAAAAACAAAAGAAAATTAATAAAAGTAAAATCTAATTCGGATTACATAGTATTTATGTATGTACATATGCCAGTTTTTTTTTTTTTTTTTCTTAAACAAAATCTGAATCTTTTTCCGCCTTCGTGCAATGCTTTCATGTTCAATTAATTTATAATGAGAATTTCACTTTCATCCGTAACATTTTCTGAACTCTCTCTCTATAAAGAGGATTATACGGAGTACAGAAAAAGGGCTACAATACTAGGAGGCATACTGGCTGTGTGTGTGTGTGTGTTTGCAGCGGGGTGCAGTGGTGTGGACTAACTCTCTTTATCCCCCCTCCAATCCAGCAAACAGCATGGTGATGCCAACCAACCAACCAACCAACTAGGGAACAAGAACATCAAACGTTACAAGAATTGGGCTAGGGACATTCCGACAGACAGCTTCATAGGCATGAATGCGTGTGATGCTTTGTGTGTCTGTGTGACTGTGTTGCAGTTTGCGGAAAGCCCCGGTAGGTGGTGCTGCATTTGGCACTGGGATTGGGGCATAAAGTCGTGGTTTTAAAAACAAGCCAAAGAATACATAGAAACGAACAAACAATAAAAGAAACAAAGATGAAGAAGAAATCAACACGCATACATACATATATACATAGATACATAAATACAGACACATACAAACACACACACACACATACAAATTAAAAATGCAGATTTCTATTGCAACATTCGGAAGTGCTTGAAAAATTGTTGCTGTTGTTACTGGCGATGGCATCGTCGTCACATCCTGGTCCTAGTCGTAGTTTTAGTCCTGGTTTTGGCTCTCGTTCTCGTTTTGGTTCTGGTTCTGGCCGTCGTCGTTATTGCCAGGCACTGGCACACTGCGTTTCCTGCTGTTCCAGAGCTTCTCCAAGCTTTCACGCTCTTGCCCTCTCGTTTTTTTTGAACACTGACCAAAAAATATATATGTTGGAAGAGTTGAATGCTCGATCGATTGGCTGCATATATTTTTTAATGCTATCGAACAGGAATTGACAAACTGAGCTGATTAGGTTTTCACTTTCTTAAAAGGTTGTTGATAGTTTTAAGTCCCACTACAGATTTGAACTCTCACTAAAGACAAAATCTTTCAGTGTAGGTGGGTTTTTTTTTCCAGTAGCAATAGCATCAAAATTGTAAAGAAAAGCCAGCAAGCAGTCAGTAAAATATTGTAGCTGGCAGCTGCGCACAGGACGGGTAAGAGGGCACAAGGAGTTCGAAGAGTGGAGTGTTTGAATGGATGGATGGATGGATGGGCTGCATGGAGGGAAGGCTGGGCTTAGGCTAGCGTAACAAAAACAATGAAAACATCGTCGTCATCACAATCATCGCCATGCGGTGTTTTCTACCCATTTGTTACACTAAAAAAGAAGAATACGAAAAAAAGACACATAGAAAACTCTGGTTAGTGAATGCTTCAGAATTCAATAGTCTTCTCTATCGTTTTGTGTGTCTCTCTTGCACCAGTAAACGGTTAATAAATTTTCAGTTAAAGGGAATCAGTTCCTGATCTTCAGATAATTGATCAGAATGTGTAAGTTAAGAAAAAGGAAAGTATTCCCAACTAGAGAAATCGATGTCGATACTTATTTTGTTATGCATAACGATTCATCTCATACATATATCGTATATTGTATTCTATGTTTTTTTTGCTTTATTTATTTATTTTTTTTTTTTTTTGCTGTGGCAAATTGTTTGTTGCATTGTCCTTTGCCTTTAGCGTGGCCTGTGGTATCTGTGGCACGTCTAAGTCGAATGTTTCAAGCGTCAGCAGCAGGAGCCTTTGGTAAAAGCGAAACAAAAGCAATGGCCAGACTATTAACCAGCCATCAGTCATTTGGCTTTCGCCTTGAAAGCACTTCTTACCCTTCCACCAATTACAATCCGATCCTGGGTGGTGTGACTCTACTCTACAACTATGTACATATGTATGTATGTATATGTAGAGTGGACAAAAAATATGGCATGGAAGACGAAGACCAAGACCAAGACCCTCAATGAATGAAGAAATATGTTGTTGTCGACTGAGAGATGGAAATTGGTGATTAAACTGCTGAAAAGTTTAAAGAACTCATAAAGTTTGACAAATTGGACAAAAGGATTTCTAATACAAAAAATTTTTAGGTTGCAAGACATAAAAGAAAACATAGAACTAACAAATTTGGTATGCAGAGTCGTATTTTAAGTATCTGGCTCATTAATCGAATTGGCCAGATAAATACATTTTATCGATAATCAACCTTATACCAATTTTTACTAAAATCAAAATCAAAACTGTTGGGTAATAACTATTATAAATGTCACGGTATATTAATTTATGTTATATTGATGACTTAATCAAATAATAAACTTTGTTCTTTAAGGAATTAAACAAATAATCACTAATATACATGTAGATCGTCGATAACCGATAACCGAAAATGATATGTTAATCATTTTAAGATATCTACTGCACGAAAATGTTATTTGATTATTTTCCATTGAAATTAAATCTTGTAGAGTGACTTAAGTAGCAACTCAACTGTATTTCACATGCATTACAAATTTAAAATCGATAAAAGAGTGCTCCATGCTAAAGTGTGTGTGTGTGTGTGTGAGAGAGAGAGAGCAAGAGAGAGTAAGTGAGTGAGAGACCAAGACAGAGACTGAGAAAGAGAAAGAGAGGAAAATGTGAAATGGCCAATGTAATCATCGAAATGAACAAATTATAAATTACCCATGAAAATGGTTTCAGGAACAGAGTGCGTACCAGTAGCAGGATTCACGTTTCATATATGCTGTACGTACATACATACATATGTACGTGCATGTGTGTGTGTGTCAGTGGGTAAATAATATATTGATGGCAGACAGGGACAATTTTGGCTCATTATAAATTTCCTTAATTTTAATGCAAAATGGCCCAGTATGCATTCATATGTATGTATGTATGTATGTATGTATATAATAACTATATATCTGACTATGTAGTTGTGTGTGTGCATATTGTGTCGGTCTGTCTGTCGGTCTGTATCTGTGGCTGCAAGTGAATGTGTCTGGGAATCTGCATCTGCAGCTGGCACAGTGCCTTACATTTAATGTCGAGTCCAAAAACCCAAACCCCAAGCCCCAACTCAACTGAACTCAGCTCAACTCCAACTCCCAATTCCAATTGTATTCAACTGCAACTGCAGCTGCAGCAGCAGCAGCAGCAGCAAGTGCAAGACGCATTTCCTCAGGCAGGAAAAGTCACATCCATTCCTGCTCCTTTCTCTCACTCTTTCCCTGTGGGTCTTCTCTTGGTAGGTAATCATGTTGCTGACAGCCGCCTCGTTGTATGTTAAATTGTTGCACGACAATGTGCCTCACCGCCAAAAAGTGGAAGACAAAAAGAAAAAAAACAAGAGAAAAAATGAAAGAAGAAAGAAAGCAAGGAGATGAACAAGAAGCTAGCAAAATGCACATGCCACGTAGTTATGCATATGTCCTGCATCCATTCTCAATACCTAGTCTCTGCCCCACCCTGCCCTGGTCTCCTCTGTCAGCCTCTGCCATCCTCCATGTTCATGTCCATGTCTCTACTCCTTTTCTGTTCTACTTCTCTGCCCTGACCTGCCCCGGTTGGTGGTACGTGGTGTGCTGGCAATTCACAAATTGAACATACGAAATCATATTAGCTCCCCAACATCTTTGCTTTACTTTGCTTCCATCTACAGTTTTTCCAGAGTTGAATTCTTTTACCATCATCCTCCTCATTTTGGATAGTTTTGTTGTTGTTGATTCTCGTGTAAGCCCAAAACACGTCCTAAACTCCTCTAGCCAGTTCGTTCAGTTCACTTCGGTACAGTTCAGTTCAGCTCAGTGCAGTTTAGCCCGCTGGCATTGGCCAATTTGGACAGTCGGTTGGTCGTTGGGTCGATGGGTCGGTCGGTCGTTTGGTCGGTGGTCCTTCTTGACGTGCTGCAGCAAAAACTTTTGCTCGTCTATTGATTTGCATTTGCATTTTTTCTCTATCTCCATCTCCATCTCAATCTCCATCATTCGCCTAATTGCTAAAACTCTAAAACAAAAGATAAAAATTGTAACAAATTGAAAATACCCAAAAATGTAAAAGAAATTCATGTTCTCAAAGACAAATTGATATAAATTTTACATTGAAATCTGTGCTACAAATATGTTTTGACTATTGAAATAGTTTAAATCAGTTTCAAAAACAAAAAAAGGCCATAATGTAAACTCATGACAAGCGAGGAAACAGAAATAATCAATGAGATGTGAGATGTTTTAATACTTTTTACTGTAAATATTGATTCGTTTGCATACATTTTTAAACTTTCACAAACTTTCAGGAAGCAAATATCCTTAATTGCAATATATACATATATACATATATGCAGCAGTTTGACTTTTTAGATAAAACGCTTTTTCCACTTTCTTTGATTAAGTTACTCACCAAGTTATGTCACTTTGATTTCCATATACATATCTGCTATCAAAGATCAAATGCTTCGTTGAATGTCACCTTAAATACAATATATAATGATGATAACCTAATTAATTGTTTTTGATTTATTCTCTTTGTTAATGTTCCTGGTTTTTTATTATAAGCTGCTTTGAAAATGCAATGCATCTGCAGTTTTCTTTCATTTGAGGGATTAGGGAAAAGTGAAAGGCTTTTCATTGCATTCAATTTGAATAGACAGTCAGTAATGAGGGGATTTTACGCATAATACAAGTTAATAAAACAAAAAAATGTGACCAACTAATTGAAAGCAAAAAAATGTTATAGACAACTGATTAGCAGTTAGCATATGTACTAGCTATATAGTTTTTATTTATGAGGCCAACGTAAAATAAGGTTTTTTTGTATTCCAAAATGCATTAAAATTCGCAACTTTGAGGCAAATGAGTAATATTTTTTCGGAGGGCTATCAGAAGCGAGCCAAATGGCCACGAAAATTTCAGTCAGCGTACCCGTTTCCCCTCCACCCAACCTCCATTTTGGCCATGGCCAATGCTAGAATAACACAAGCTACAGCTTTTGTATGTATTTGAAGTTATGTACTTATATATGTATACATATACATATTTATATGTATGTATGTATGTATAAAAAGAGAGACATGTGTGTGAGTGTATGTGTGTGTGCATGTGTAAGTACATGGAACATGGGTTACCTGGTCTTGGTCGTGGTACTGGTCCATGGTTTTGATTCTGATTCTGAGGCTGGTCCTGCTCAATGCTGGATGCTGGTCTGGTTCGCTATCATTGCACAAGTGCGCAAAATTTTGGACTCAATTCACGTGCTTGGCTGCCAAAAATTTCTGTAGGTAGTACTACACCCAACAACCACCTACAACTGATGCGCCTTAAAAGCACAACCACACCACACCACACACCACGAACTCCCATTTCGCCCCCAGTTCAGTTCTTGGCTCCATAAATTTGCACATTGATCGCCCTGTGGCGGCAGCGTCGGTTGCTCACATTACATCGGGTCTATATGTATTTAATTCGATAACGTCGGTGAGGGAGTACTCTTTTTGCAAGATTTTTGCTGCGCGAGTGAGCTACCATTCCCTCAGCCACCTCCCCATTGCCCCACTGCACCACCGCACCGCTGCCGTATCCACATTCTACCATTTCTACGTCCATTGCACTCTCAAGTGCAGTGAAATAGTTGTGAAACACTTTGCCAAAGATGAAAGATAAATCTGGCAGAGCGACAGAGAAAGACAGACCAAGAGAGCGAGAGCGAGAGGGAGAGGGAGAACGAGAAAGGAAAAAGAATTTTGCATATTGCAAAACTTTAACCTCAACTTTAAATACGCAAACCAGTTGACTTAAAATGTTTAGCTTGGGTCTGCTACTGACCAGCAGCAAATTGAAGTTTTGTGGTTTACGCATCATCCCCCTCCGGAAAAAATATGCCTACATATATACATACATATAAAACATCCACTCCCTTTGCACCCTTTAACTCCCATCAGGCCATCAGGCCGTTTTCCTCTTATTGTGGCCATTAAAAACGCTTGATTGAGCCGACCTGCGGTGCTAGCTAAACCAAAAACCAAAAGACGGAACAAACAAAACACAACAGCAACAACAAGAACAGCCAAACAAAGACGCTGTGCATAATTTAAATGTCCCAAAAAAAAAACTTCTGCAAAGACCCTTTTTTAAACCGTCAACAATCTCAACTGGGCATATTAACTACATAAGCAAGCTTAGGACAGGCCCAAAGTGTTAAGTAAAACAATCCGTTCCATATATATGGAATCATCAATAAAGTTTTATTTTTCAAAATGAAACACAAAAAAGTTTAAAACTTTGAAAAGTGGAAAGAGGTTTTTGAATTTGGTTTGATTAAAGTGAATTAGAAATCTATTAAAGCCTATAAAAAGGGCCTTGCAGGGTATCTTTTGTATTCGTATTGATATGTGGTTTTTTGTTCTCATTTAATGTTTTATTGAGGTTTTCTTTTTGTTTTTCAACCATTCAGTTGGGAATGCCACTGGCAGGATAACGGTAAGCAATGTAGACGGTGAAGGGAAACGAAAGACGACGGCGATGGCGATGGCGATGGCCTGACATGGTCTGCCAGTGTCAATAATTAAGTGCGAACCTTGATATAAACTTTTGTGCCAAACTTCCCGTTTTATCCTTTGGAGCAACTCCATTTTCATTTTAAAGCCGCTTTGGTGTTGACTTCGACATTGTTTGCCCTTTGCCGATTGCTTTTAGCATTTGCCTTTCGTTTTGATTAAATTAAAAAGTTGCCTCACGAAACACCAACACTGTCTTAGAGTGGGCAACTTCATCTCTTTGCTTAGCTCTCCTTTTTTAGTACTGCCAACTCTAATTGTGCCTGATGGTTCTCTCTGATAGCATCGACAACAAAGCTAATAGATTTATCATGAATCGTTTCAAAGTTGCTTTTCTTCAGCTTCATCTTCATCGACGTCTGCTGACTTTTCATCTTCTTCTGGTTAGGCACTTTTTACACTTTTCCAAGTCTACAAATAAAATTTTACTTTTCTCTTCCTTCTTTCTCTCTCTCTCTCTCTCTCTCTGTCTGTCTGTCCCCTTTTGCTTGCAATTCTTTGCATTTGTTAATTGAAAGCAAATGCCAAGATAAAAATTTTTACTTTAACGCCGCAAAGTATGCTGCTGTTAATTGCCAATTGCTTAGTAACGCTGCAACAAAAAGAGAGAGAGAGACAGAGAAAACGAAAGAAAGTGCTAAAGTTAAGGGATTATCCTTTATTCCATACTTTCATTATTAATTTGAGTCCGACAGGAAAGTACTTTTACTTTGATTGATAGAAAGTTCTGTTCTGTTGTTTGTAAAATTACCCGAAAGATGATATTATAAGCAGATCTGAAATGAATTTGACGGAAACTGCTTCATTTTTCACAAACTTTTGGAAAAAAAAGTGAAAATTTTCTGCATAGAAATTTAAGCTCATTATAGATAACTACTTCTTCCTACCTTTCAATCTAAGTTCACAATAATAATCCTTTAGTTACTTTTTGACGTTTTTAAGTCAATAAAAACCCAAAATGGTAATCAATGCTAAATTTACTTACATTTACTTACATACAAACAAGTTCTTCTTTTCGAACTTGAATATTTTCTATTTGTTTTCTATTAAATACTTTGCCGATAAGAGAAATTTAATTTACAAAGTCATATCAATTAATTAACACTGATATAATTTAGATGGTTAGTTCTTATAGTTTTTTGTTTTTAAGAGATAAGATAATGATAATAAGAGATAAGATAATGTCAGAAAGCAGTGCCAAGACCAAGTCGAAGTCATTATACTCTAACCATAATTGAACGTTAAGACATTCGTCACCACAAACTAGACAAGCTGATAATGAGTTATACCATTTAACTTAGTTGGAAACTGAGAATTTTGATAAGAGACATATAAATCTATTGACTATTTGATTATCTGACTCTCACGTCCATAAATATTGAAGGTTTAGTTATTTCCTTGACGAATCTAAAACAAAATGTGTATAAATGCTTCGATCGCATCATCAAACTTGTCCAGTTGCAAATAAACAAGAATATCAGGCATGTCGTGCTCGGTATTGCAAATTTTTGGAGTGCTCTGTGTGGCTGTCCTAGTGGGACAAGTGGTGCACTCAGCTCCCAATGGTCGTGTGGTTGGCGGAGAAGATGCAGTGAACAATCAGTTCCCCCATCAAGTATCGTTGCGTAATCGTGGCTCGCATGGTTGCGGCGGATCGATTATTTCACGTAACTATGTACTAACCGCCGCCCATTGTGTGACCTATGCGGATGCAAATGGAGATTATCATACCTCTCCAGCGAGTCAATTCAGTGTGCGCGCCGGCTCGAATGATCGTCTCAGCGGTGGCGTTCTTAAAGACATTATATCGATTACCGTGCACGAGGATTATGGTAACTTTTTGAATGATGTCGCCTTGCTGCAGGTGGAAAGCCCGTTCATCTTTTCGGACAGCATCAAGGCCATCTCGCTGCCGAGCCAAAATACACCCGGCAATGTCGATATCATCATCTCTGGCTGGGGTTTAATTAAACATCAGGGTGATCTGCCACGTTATTTGCAATACAACACACTGAAATCGCTGACATTCAACGATTGTGATGATGCCATCGGCTGGGGTGTCACCAATGGACTGTGTCTGGCCCATGAGGTCGACAATGGGGCCTGCAATGGAGATTCAGGTGGTCCAGCCACCTACAATGGTGAATTGGTCGGTGTTGCTGGTTTCGTTGTTGGCGGTTGTGGAAATTCCTTTCCAGATGGCTATGCTCGTGTTCATTACTTTAATGAATGGATCAAAAAGAATTCAGATGTTTGAAAAGTCAGTAGAATATAAAATATAAAAACAATACAAACAAATGAGAAAATCTCGGATTATTTTTTTTGGAGAATATTGTGGAATTAAAGTAAGATGGAAAACAACTGCTTGGATAACAATCATAGTCAGAACTAAACAGAGACACTAGGATATAAAAGTAGTTTCTAGTAAGGAGGGATAACATTGGAAGTTCCTTTAACAAATTCATGGAAACGAAAGAGTCTATAAATGCAAATTGTTGTTATTATTATTTTTTTGGGTTATTTAATTAGTTAAATAATAAAAATGTTTTTAGATTGAATGACATTTTGTCAACGATATGCTTAATCTGCTCTTAAATATCTGTTATAGTATTGAAGTCAATACATTATTGTGGCCCTTTTGTTTTTTGAATCTACTGTGTGTTGGGGTTTGAGTTTGGTTTTTGGTTTTGGTTCGTTTTTGGGGTATTGGTATTGGCATAATTTATATTTTAGTAGCATTTTTATCGCTGCGCTCGGCACAAAATATTATAAAATATAATAAACAATGGCAACTCTTGTTGTCAGTTGTCAATGTTAGTCGAAATGTTGCTTTCAGCCTCCATTTGGTCTATAGGCGAGGCAGGCAGTCAGCCAGCCAGTCAGCTATCTTTACCAATATATATACATATATATATATACATATATATAAATATATATATATATGTATATACATATGTATGTATGTATGTATTTGCTACCCTCTCCCCTAGTGCATTTTGCGTCACTTTGCGCGTTTTATTTATTTACGATTTTTGCGTGCGCTTCTTCTGGTTCGTATCGACTCAACTCGACTTTTTATTTATTCACAATTTATACGACGAGAGCATATAATAATAATAATAACAACAACAACAACAACAATGGGGCCAATGTTGTCATCATTATTATCATCATCGTCATCGTCATCTCCATTGTCGTTGTCCTCGTCGTTGTCGTCGTCATCATCGTTTTTGGCTGCTGTCAATGTCATCAATCATATCTATCTTTTAGCAGCAATTTTATGTAAATAATTAAAACAGAATAGAATAAAAAAAAAAGAAATGGGAACCCATAGATACATATCTCTTTCTCTGCCTTTCTCTCGTTTTAGTCCGCTTTTTATTATTATCCTTCTTTTGGCGCAGTCTACGATTATGAGTATTTGGATTACTGCAGTCGATGTCAGTATTTAGATGTTTGAAAGAGATAGAGAACATATGTTGTTTATTCCTCGACTTGAAATCGATCATATCCATTAAATTGCCTCACACCGACAATAATCAGAGTCATTCATTTGAAGTTTCCATTTCGCAGTAGGTAGTACCCATATCCTTCATAAGGACAATGCTTGTTTAGCACTTTGATGTTCGAAGCAAACTATTTCACAGCCAATTTTACATCATGCCAACGACTCTAAATGTTTATCGCCACGAATAGTTTTATGTATATGGGTGACATTTGAGGAAATGTTCATTCTATTGGCATGGCCAGTTGATCTGCTCTCTATAATAGAGGAGATAAGTTTACACACAAAAGTCACCATAAAAGTGTGGTTTGATCGATCCCAAAAGTAGGTATTTGTGTGTGTGTGTGTGGTTTTGTCGTATAGCCATTCGTCACATGAATTTGTGCAATTCTCACAAGCCGCTATTGGCCATGGCTACGATATTTTGTGACTGAAATTGGTAACGGGAAGCGCCAATTTTATTGAATTTTTGACTTGAAGCCATTTTACATTTTTAAACGGCTCGACCGAATGGAGCCTCGACTAAAGTTGGACTTGGTTATATACACACACACAGACACACACGCAACTACACACATACACATTGAAGCAGACACGCAGATACGCAAATTGCAAGGGAATGCGACTGTGAATGGGCCCAGTTTTTACCATTTAGGCGTATTTTGTTTTTCTTTTGCAATCTGTGTGTGCGTGTGTGTGTGTGTGCGTGTGAGTTTTATTTTTGTATGTGTGACTGCTGCTGCTGCTGCTGTGTGTCTGTGCGTATGGAACATACAAACATGAAACGGAAATGAATTGAAATTTTAAAACCCACAGCTGCGGCCGCTTCCTGCGGCAAAAGTAGCACCCGGACAACACTTACAATTCGAATATACACGTCAATTTACATACGTACATATGTAGACGTATGAACACATATATGCGGACACACCCACACACACACACACACACTCACACACATACACAAACACACAATTTACACAAGCGACTGATATAGTATATGCATAGTCAGTATATCACTATATAGTCGATATATAATAAATATATATAAAATACAACAAACAACAGCATCAGCATTTCAGGGCTGGATTTTCTATTGTAGAAGGCTCCATTACCCATTGAACACATCTATAATCATCATTATTCTCAAAGACATGACGCATTTTTGTCAGTAATTTCATCTTAATTGTTCATTAAGCTGACAAAATGCACCTCCTCTGCACTTACAATTAGTTAATTATCCATGGAAAGCATTGAAACTTTTAGTCATGATGTTGCAAAATAAGAAATTGAAGTTGATAAGCTATTACTTTGAAATCGGGTCATTTAGAAAGGTTATACAAAGTTCTACAAAGGATTGCATAATTTTTAAACATTTTTCTTGTTCTGCACAGTTCCTAAATACAAACTGACCCTTGGTCTGCATCTTTGCATTCAATCGAAAGTCCAAATTGGATAATGCAAAATGTGAGTCTCTCAGTGCCTAGCTTATAAAATCTATGAAATGTTTATGGCATAGCTATTTTTCATTAAAGGATCAAGAGGAGAAACTAAAATGTCTATTTTCTGTCAATGTGTGTCAACTTCAAAGAATGCCGAGAAAGTTTTAGCGATTGTTATACCTGGTCAATGAGTTTTCATTTGTTATCATTCTTATGTTTTCCATCTGCTCTAATAATTCACATCAGCCTCTGTGGTATTGCCCTTACTGAACTGCATGCTTCAGCAGACCAGATTCATCAGGACAGCCACTATTGGTTGAGCGAAGTGTGAGTATAGGAAATCAAATTAACAACAATCAGCATGCTCTCACCCCTTCATATGGTTGCAGATGGAGCTATTTGGACTTTTCCTGAGCCATCGGAATACCAAGGTTCATGTGCTTGGCGTTCTTATTTTAAGCCGGCAATTAGCTTATAAAAGTGTCCTTATAATACTTCTGTATGCTACATATCTGTTGCAATTTTCCTATATTAGTAGAATCTCTTAAACATGTAGGCACTTAATATATCAAGTGTAATTAATCACTGTAATTATTGTAAATATTTAATTCATTTCTAGGTTAAGCTTAAAATAATGGAAAATTTTAAAATTCCTTTACGATAGCAACCACGAATCTATGAAATCCTTTACTCTTAACATAATTTCAGGGAACTGATGTTCCCCTTTTTGGAATACTTAGTTCTTTTGACAAATTGAAAATTAACAAATGTTTCTAAATAAAAAGATAATCTTAAAAAAAGATTGTCCTAGTTTTATGTTGATCACTTTATAGGAGTTATATTCTTTTTCAATATCTGGACACATTTTTAATGCACTAAATGCATAAATAAATAATTTGTTCCTTAACTCTAACTCTTGCATTTCTGTACAAGCGTGCGTATACTTGATATCAAATGAGTCGACTCATTCAGAAGTCCAAGCTGAGACACAATGGGAAACGCAAAATTTGAAATTTCCATAGTTTCTATGTTTATGATATCCGATTAAAACTTTTAGTCCACACAACAAAGAACTTTTATCTACACATACAGACACATGGATCTTTTCAAAATCTCTGTCTACAGTTGTTCAACAAAAACTGAGGTCTAACAATAAGTAGAAAGTATCTAACTCAACCTGGAATCAAATCGAACCTATATATCGATAGTTATAGTCCAATATTGAAACTAAAAATCACATTTTGTTTAAGGTCTTAAAAACAAATTGAAATATGTCCTTTTTTTGATTGAAGTATAAATTAGTAGTTGGTTGGCAAATTCGCAGTTAAATATCAAAAATTACAAGAGCAATTCATCGTCAAATGCATCTGGGATAATTGGTGCTCACATTTAGATACATACGTACATATTATGTGTGTGTGTGTGTATGTGTGTGTGACTGTGTGCATCAGTTTGTCTGTGTGTTTCTGTGTATGCAATTTATAATAACAACATAAGGACAACTCTGGTCACGTGCATATTCCCCAAGTCGCAATAACAACAAAAACAAGAGCAAACATCAACATGGACAACCTCTTGCCGTTGCTGTACTTCCTGCTTACTCCTGCATCTTCTCTTTCACTTCCCCTGTCCCTGTTTCGTTTCATCCTTCACCTTTTGCCGAACATTCTTGCATTGAATGCTGTTTGTTTTTGTTGCTGGTGTTATGACTTTTGTAAAAGCAAACATATTTCTGGCTCATATATGAACCCCCTTCCCCTCCAACCAGCCCTTACCACATCCCTTTCCTCTAAGAAACATACACGTTTAACCCAAACCAAGCAACCTACCACTTTTCCGCAATGACAGAGGAACAACTTTGACCGTAGCCTCTTGTTGTCTGTCATTATTCTTACTCTATAGTGAAATTTAGCTTGTAGCGGAAACACATACACACAAACACACATAAACCAGACACACACACACACGGAGAGACACAAGAAAAATATATAAAAGTATGATCTTCATGGTTAGAGTATGCCAGATTCGTTGTGGTTATATATATTTACGGCTAGTTTCAGTCCATCCCGTCCATCTACGTGCAAAGATTTTGGCAAAAGTACTTAGGCAGCCAGCCAGAAGTTGGCCAAGTTGGCCAAGTTTGGAGTTGCTCCCTGGTCTCGTGTAATAAAGGTAACCTTCTTAATTTGTTATGACTGTCATTTTGGGGGCAAAATGTATGTACATAGGTTGCGCGCTACTTGCCAACTGGGCAGCTGGACCCCACGGCCACTGAAAGAAATTGATGTCCGTTTCTCTTCCCCAATATCCTGATAACAAACGAAATAAAAAGAAAACACAAAACATAACAAATAATTTTCGACAATGTTTTCTTTCTATTTTAAGCATGAGTAGTCCAAGAAAATATGAAAAACGACCAAAAAAAATGAAAAAATTTCCCAAATATTTACCAGAAGTTTAATTGTGTATAAAATTTATAAGACACCTTATCATTTTTGAAAGAGAAACGTTAGAATAATCTAATAGATTTATCAAAAAATGTAGCTTTTGAAATCAGGAAATATATTCCTTTGTTTATATATGATTCTCAATGATCTGATTCCATGCGCAACATTGCAATAGAACTAATCTATCTTAAGTTTTGCTCTACTGAGTGTATTTTGAATACTTTTTCTCTCTGTGCAGACCAACAGAAAGGCATTCATAGGATTTGTCCTCCTGTCTCATTCGCGTTCTCTCCTTCTTTCTCTGTGTCTTTGATTTCGCTGGAGTTGGGCCTGAGGCGTTGGCGTTGGCTTGTCACTTTGCATTGGCTAAGGTTCTGTTGCAACATTGTTGCTGCTGTTGTTGTAGTGGCATATTTGCATTGCGGTGTCATATCCTCATCTCGTCCTCGTCCTGCGATTTGCAAATGCGAAACAAGAGTAAAAGAGAACTTTCTGCATTGTTGGTTTTATTTCTTGCACATCTTTTTGTTTTTATGCAAAAACTTTGCTGTGTAGTTATTTTTGTTTTTGTTGTTTTGCTGTTTTTTTTTTTTTAGCTATTTTGGCAGGCTTGAGTACTAGAAGTATGTATCTAAACTAAGGCAAAAACCAAACAACTTCAAAAAAAAAAAAGAAACAAACTAAAAATAACAACTGACAAATAAACAAAACACAGAATAAGCTAAAAAACACAAGAGAATGAAAAAGAAAATAAACCAGAATGAAAACTCAAAGATTTGAAACAAAAGTAAATGGACATGAATCAAAATTAAACTTTGAATATATAGATATATACGCGATATGGTAATGAGATTTTTAGATTTTGAATATTGGTAATCTGATTTTGGCATCAACATTTTAACCTATGATCAATAGATGACGGGTTAAAAACAACAAATGCAATGATTATATTGAACATGATTTCAATATTGGGATTTTCATTTTCAGTGTCTAAAATTAAAACAGTTGCAAGAAATTTCAATTGAAAAATACAAGAGAAACTGTTGCCTGAACTTTAGACATTTATAATGAGCATCTATAATATGCCTGGTCATCTCTCTGTCTCTATAACTTTCTCTTTCTGATTCTCATTGCGATTCTCCTGTGCTCTCTAACTCTCCCATCTCTTGTTACCCATGATAATGGTGATGATGATGATTATGGCCAAACGATAGAAATGTTGCCCGTCGCGTGTTTATCCCAAGGCGACTGGTGGGATAAGGTCGCAAAACTCCTGCGACTACCTTCTCGTCCCTCGACAATGCCCAACCCACTCCATCGCCAGTGACCCCATGCTACATTTACAAAGTGTTTGTGGGCCAAACATTTAAGCCCACGCGCTAAGCACACAAAAACATAATTTGTTTGCTTGTCATTTTGCTATAATACGCTGACAACAACAACAACAACAACAAAAACAGCCAAATGAGAGAGGGAGTGCGGGGAGGAAATGTAAAAAAAAGAAAACGAAAAGAGAAAATCAAGCAAAAATACTAATAAACGCTCCTCGAGGGGCTACCCAACCGAAGGAAAAACTCACGCTCACCACTAATGTGTTTTAATTTTGTTAAAATGCTCCAAAGAAAACACATTAAAACTGAATGAGACAGGCATGCCAAGGCGGAAAAGTGAGTGAAAAAGGCAGAGAGATTTCACGAGAGAGACAGATAGAAGAAAACTGATTCTGGAAAGCGCTCAACGAACTTGTTAAAAACTAATATATATCTGAGCACTAACTTGGATGTAAGAAAATAAAACCAACATCTAAGACCGATAACAAAAAGTGCTTAAATCGATTACCAATAACACTTCAAATTCGATAATGAAGGGTATAATGAAAACAATATTTCGGATGGGAACTTATAAATACTGAAGATTTGGCCTTAAATCACGATAGCTTATTGATATCGAACGTATTGACTAATGCCTATCGCAGAAGAAGTGATCGAGTAAGGACAATCGAATTCAGGAATAACTAAGTTAAGAAGAGATTTGGACATTCAATTTAAAGTTTTTCGATTCAGAATTTGGCCTACACTTAGTTTTATTTTAGGTTCTCTGGCTTAGTTGATGAGGTAAGAGAAGCGAGAACGCAGTCCTCTACCTCTACCTCCATGAATTGACTTGGCTAACTTGCCTCTGGGTAAGTGTGTGTGTGCTTACTGAGCATAATGAATGTGCTTACGAATTGGTTATTATTTTTTGGGGGCATACCCAGGAACGACATGGGAAATGGGACTCAGGACACAGGGCCGTAGCAAGCAGCTTTTGTTTGTTTGTTTGTTTGCTGACCTGCTGCTACAAGAGCAGCAAAAACCAAAAAACCCAAAAGCCGATGAAAAGAATAGAAAATTGAGCGCAAAATGCTTAACAAATATTTTATGACTTTGAAGTTCAAACGCTTAAAATGTTGTCGCTGTTGTTGCTATTGTTGGCTGACTGTTGTTCTTGTTGCTGGTAAATTACCCACAGGACAAACAGGACATTGCAGGAGAAACTATTTTCTCAGAGCAGCACATCCCAGAGAGGGGGCAAAAGAAGAAGAACGAGTAGCATATTTCAGTGCTGCTGCTGCTGCAACCACCAACAACAAAAAAATAAAAGTAAATAATATGTAAGAAAAACAAAAAAAAAAAAAATGAAACGAATAGGGAAAAAATAAACCAAAAATTGTTTGAAATTCCTAACAAAGCATTTTAACAATTTGCTGACATTATAACGGGCGACAAGTTGAGCGAAGTCAATAAACTGTTAACTAACAAAAAGCCAGGAAAACAAAATGCGCCAAAGTGAAAAAAGTGCTGATAGTAATAGACTGGAAAGACGTGCATCAATAGCGCTTCGGTCAGCGAAAGAAGGGGAATAACCGCCTTCTCTCTCAGTCACATATACAATATACAGAATACACAGGGCTCTGCTATGGATTGACGAGAAAAAAAAGAGAGGAAGAGAGGAAAGTTTTCAACAAAATTCCTGCACCATCGGCTCCTGCTTCAGGTCCAGGTTCTCATCGGTCTCCTCCTCCTGCTCCTTCTCCTTCTCGTTCTCGTTCCCTTACCAAACATCCAAAAAACACATTGGCAGCTGGCAGCATAAACGGCATGAAACTTCATTAAAGCGATAAAAATCAGAGCCGAGGTGGCATCTTTTCTTCATCCCCCCTCCCAATCCTCGTCATTTCAGCCATCTGAGAGAAAAGTCGAACATCATCTACTCTCTCACATGGGTTAAGAAAACAACAACAACAGCAACTACACCAACAAGGAAAAAAGGGTCGAAAATGTCATTTTGCTTAGCACACTTAACCCACATTGATTAGGTGTACACGATATCGATTTAGTCGGTTCATTTGAATTTTCGATAATAACAAATTCCATAAAATTCGCACTCCATAAAAGCAAAAAAAAAAATCGCCAAACAAAAATAATAATAATAATAAAAGTGATAACTAGCATTAAACAAAATACTGCTTGGATGCAAAAAAGAAACTATGTCAATAAAGAGATCTACACAGATTATGTCTATGTTTTTAGAAATTTGTTCATCATCTAAAGAAGGGGATAGGAATATCATGCTTACTCATATGAAATTTTAGTTTAGTTAGAAGTCGTCTTGAATATTGTAAGGATAAGTAAAGCAAAAGAAAAGACACAAATATGTCTCATATGCATTAACATTGTTTGATCATATTATCATATGACTAAGAATTAATTTCTATTGGAAGCGAAGAGTATGCTGCAAGAGTATAAAAAAATCATTATGGCATCAGCCGCAAAGTATGCAACTCCAAAGTTATTAAAACTCTTCTTGTTTATGGCATAGCGTGCCGAAAGAGAATGACAGTCAGATGGACAAAGAGAGCGCGCGTAAGAGTGTGAGAGAGAGAGAGAGGGGGGGGAGAGACAAAAGAGAAAGATAGAAAGACACACAGACACAGTGTGTATTCTTTGGCCCCTTCTGGTATGCAACAGTTTTTGCTGATTATGTTACCAAAAAAGTGAATAAAGGATATGGCTCCTGCTGTTGATGTTATTGCTGTTGTTGTTGTTGTTGCTGCCGTTGATGAATTTATGACAAATTTCATGTCTCTATGTATACATACGTGTGTCTTTGAGTGTGTGTGTGTGTGTCCAGATTGTGTGGGACTTATCATTGCAGGTGTTACATGGACACCAATTGTTCCATTGTTTTGGACATTGATAGACATAAGGCAAAGACAAAAAGAAAAACAAATTGCATTCCTTACTTGAAAAAACGAAGCAAAATATCCAACAAGTCTATTTCCAATTATCTTAATCGTCATAATCCCTAAGAGGATCTATAGCAAAAGATGCCTAAATTGAATGAAATTTCAATTAAACTGGATAATAGAATAGCAGCAGCTTGAAATTGAAAACTTGCAAAAAGAACGGGTTGAATTAGGTCTTTGGTATAAAAGTTTCCATATAAAATGGTATTTCTTGTTATATAATTCCTTATTACACAAACTATTTGCACATGCGTGAGTATATATACTATCTATTTGTCTTGTATCTTATTTGGCCATATCATTAACAGTTTCTTGCTTGCCTTTTGTTCCCCTGGGGTGAGCCAACGTCCGGTGCAAACATAAAAGAAATCAGCTATTTTGATTGAGCGCACACACTAGATAACATAGATTCATAATTACGATAGACAACGAGAAGTCGAAGAAGAAGAAGGCAAAATGCACAGTCCTAAAAGATAAGCAAGATTTGGCCTTTGTCTGAATTTTTTCGTTGTTCGACGTTTTCTGGGCGAATAAATCTCACAGGGAATGATGGGGTGAGGAAGGAGGAAGGGATGGAGAGATGCCTTCGCTTTCGCCTTCAAATGGATAGCCATGTCAGATTGGTCTTGGCCTCTGTGGTGGGTGGTCGCAATCAGCGTTTGCTGCTCTTAATTGATATCGTTTGGCCATGATTTTAATTGAACCCAGTGGTTGGCCATCATAAGAAAATACTTGAAAATTATGATATTCCATTCGAAATGGATGACGTTCCATCATTCGCAATCAAAACAATTCCAAAAACAGAAGAAAAAAAAAATAGCAGAAAAAACAATAGAAAATCAAAAAATGTAATACAAGGAGATTTTATTTAATTTTAAGTAGAAATTAATTGGTATTCTTAGAAAGCGATAAATGATTTAGGTACACATTAACGTAAGCCTTTTTCGCATAGCATATTACTAGCTGACCGTACTGACTACAATGCATACAAAGGATTTCTTATAATAGGACCTCATTTTTATTCTAAGTACAGAAATGATTGTAGTTCCTTAAATGAAAAGAATAGAATCGAATAGCTTTATGTTATTACAATAATGCATTTGAGAACGACCCGAACTCAATTAGCTGGTAACAGAACTATGTAATTCAGGAACACCTTGTTTTAAGGATCATCAGCCATACATAGATATGTATGTATTTGGACGTGTATTAATATATGTGTACGTGTGTGTGTTTGTTTGTGGAAAGCCATTAATTGGATTATCTATCGTCAGCAAAAAAAAAAAAAAATAATTATAATTATTATGATTTCGGTTTTTTTTTCAGATGCTCGCATAAAATGCCACAAAATAAAGGATACATAACGAAAAGCAAGACAAAAAAAGGCAAAAATTAATTAAAAATTATTATCTTGTGTGCGTGTATGTGTGTGTGTGTGTGAAAGGAAGGCCAATCAATCGATGGATGGTTGAATGGAAAGATGAATGGAAGGATGTATGGAGAGATAGATAGATGGATGGATGCATATATGGATGAAATGATACCACTACCATGACTGCTCGTCAACTTTCCATTGAGCCTCAACCACCCGATGCATATGTGCAAGTGCAAGTGAGTGCACCCACGTGCAAATGGGTGTGTGTCTGGCCATCAGCTCACGCTGAGTGTGTGTTGGTCAAATGTGTTTTTGACATTTTCGTTATGTTCCCTGGGACGAAACCGGGGAGAACAAACGTGCGCCATTTAATGCCACCATGTGTGTGTGTGTGTGTGTTAACGTGTGTGCGTGTTGTTGGCGATGGTGTTGTTCCTGGTATCCTGATAGCCATAGCCGTATGTAGTCCTGCCACACTATAAACGGTTTTTGCTTTGCATTTTCCACGAAATTTCTCAAAATTTTGCGCATTTGTTGAGGTTGGTTGTTATAATTTAGTTGGAAATTGCTGTCACACCCATACACACACACTCGCCACAGACAGACACAGTCAATGCCACCGTGGCAATGTTGTTTGTATAGTAAATTAACCCATTTACACACAAATGAGTTGACAGAAGAGAAGTTATTATGTATTTTTCCTATTCCTATTCTTATTCTTATTCCTATTCCTATTCCTATTCCTATTCCTATTCCTATTCCTATTCCTATTCCTATTCCTATTCCTATTCCTATTCCTATTCCTATTCCTATTCCTATTCCTATTCCTATTCCTATTCCTATTCCTATTCCTATTCCTATTCCTATTCCTATTCCTATTCCTATTCCTATTCCTATTCCTATTCCTATTCCTATTCCTATTCCTATTCCTATTCCTATTCCTATTCCTATTCCTATTCCTATTCCTATTCCTATTCCTATTCCTATTCCTATTCCTATTCCTATTCCTATTCCTATTCCTATTCCTATTCCTATTCCTATTCCTATTCCTATTCCTATTCCTATTCCTATTCCTATTCCTATTCCTATTCCTATTCCTATTCCTATTCCTATTCCTATTCCTATTCCTATTCCTATTCCTATTCCTATTCCTATTCCTATTCCTATTCCTATCCCATTTTTAGTGTACTTTCTAGGGTTAAAATGGATTTTTACCCATTTTCAATTTAATTTTGTACTCATAGGATCAGTTTTTTAGGCATCCCTCCTTTCCATTCTCCGATCTCCGCTGTCTGCACTGTCTCTCTGTCCCCCCTGTGTAGTTGATTCCGAATCCTTCGTCCTGGTCGTCCTGTCCTGGCCATTTGCCATTTGCCAGTTTGTTGATAACATTTTTGAGCGCAAACTGTAATTTTCGGGTAGCCAACAAACGCGAATTGCGAATTGGATTGCGGCTTATAAGCACGTTTATAAATTACTGATTCGTCTCTCTGTGTGGCAGGATTTTATGTCAGCAAATGAATAAATTAAATATTCTCTCTCCCTGCCTCTGCCTCATGCTCTTGCATTAAGTTCTCCCTGTCTGTTGCTTTAATTACGTATATACAATTTCAGATGTATCCTCGATATGAAAATGTTAAAGTATATTTATTTTACTTACTTATTTTAACAATCATCACAAAGAGGTAAAATGCTGTCAGGAGGGTCCTTCCATCGTTTGGCCAATGGAAATTATGGAACTTTAAGTTAGGGTATCGCGTCGTCGATGACAAGCTACACCTCTCAATCAGCATTTGTGTAGTCTTTTATTATTGGCAAATTCAATTTGCTTCCTTTTCTAATTAATTTGGAATTTCAACAATTTCGTGCCAAATAATTACAAGCATCATAATAACAAAAATGATTTCCTAATTCCCAACCAATATCAATAACACTGTGGGACTTATCATGAATGGCCTCTGACCGACTCTCTGCCAGATGCCGAATGTCATGTTATAGAATTAACACAAAAAAAAAAAGAAGAAAAAAGTAAAAAAAATTATTCGGCTGATTGCCTGCATTAATTTTGATACAAAATATTAAATATTTTGTATGCTAAATGGAGCAGAAAACATTTTTTAAATACACTCGGAGTAGGGATGGAAATAAGCGGATTTTTATGTTTATTTCAGATCTTTATATTTACATAAACATGTGTGCACACACACATACACAAATACATCCATACATACATATTCATATACATATGTATACAAATGTTCATCCATAGTCAGCTCTTGTGTTTAGCCTCAAAAAAGGAGGGATTGCAATTTGTGGGTAGAGTTGTTAGTTGAGTGCGCTCTTCAGAAGATTCACTCATTAAATTGACACTCATTTTATTTAAAATAATAAGGATATTATCGTTGACTTAATAAGCTGATTAAGGATAAAATTAAGATTGTTATATAAACTGATAGAATGGTTTTACGCTGTCGTAATTAGGGATCTACACTGTTTGTGGTAGATATTCAGAGAATCAATGTTTAATAAAAATTCACGAGAGACTCAAGTATTACTTAAGTACACAAAACGTAACTTAATGAAACCTTTCCTGTAAGCATACTTCTTTCTTTCTTTATTCTTCTTTGATTTCAAAGGGAAATAAGTGCTAATAAGACGCGCCGAAGTTATCATCTGATAACTCTAACCTCCACCACTATTTCAGCTCATCAAGTATACGCAGCGGTGGTCCACATATGTATATGTTAAATCAAAACTACATAAATATATGTAATTTCGATTCATGGACTTTGTTTTATTGAAAAATTCTTGTATTGTCAATCAATTCCAATACGTTTTGAAATAGAATACAATAGAAATACGTGAACATTTGTTCAATAGAAAATCTCTGAATTTTAGTTGACCTAAAAGTAGGTTATGCAAATTTGTTTTATACCCTAACCAATCTAGGGTACATTCGCTTTGACATAAGCATTTACTTTACCCTATGTTTTGCTTTGGCACTTTTGTTTCTTCTGATGTAGTCTAGTTTTTTTTTTTTGTAATGAATAGTCATAGTCAATTTTGTTAGATTCGACTAGCTACTAAATCTAGATTTAAGGGCATACAAAGTTCAATATTTGCAATAATTTCTGTTTACGTTCACTTTGAAAGTAAAAATCAATAATAATAATAACAATTGTTATTAAACAAACGTGAAAAGAGGGGAAACAAAAAAAAAAAAAAAAAAAAACAACAACTGAAACATGAAGCTAGTTAAATTGCATATAATTGAAAATGTTTATAATGCAGAACAACAAAAAATAAAAATAAAATATATATAAAAGAGGAAGAGAAATGGCAATGTGATATAAATATGAAATAAAAACGAAGAATTCAAATGGAAATTAAATTAAATCGCAGCGCAGTGCTGCAGCAACAAAAATAAGCGAGTGAATATCCGTTTTGAATTTTATGAAATTTTATATCCTTCCCGCTCACGACACACACACACACACACTGACACACAGCTGAGTTGCGGGATGGAGTATCGCATCGGGGAGTCATCATTAAATGGGGCATATGCCCCAAGCCCAATAACCGATTAATAAATATGCGAAAATTGTATTTTAATGCCTTCCTCTGTCGGCTCCTAGTATTGCTGCATTTTCTCTCTCTCTCTCTCTCTTTCTCTGTTTCTCTCTCCCACTCCCATTTTTGTGTTTGCGAATGTGCGAATTTCCTAGCACTTGGTGAGTTATGACCTGGCTTTATGGCCAAATGAATGGAGAGTTGGCAAAATTGGCCGCAAATCGTGCGAAAATTTGCACACGAACACAAAAACAAAACAAAACAAACGCAAAACACAAACACACAGACATACACACACACATATACACAAATAGCGTTAGCCAGGAAAAATCAATTAATTTAAATTTTTATTACATATATGTATATATGTACATACATATCTATATCATTTTTGGCACACTTGAAAATGCTTCTTATGATTTATGCGTTCAAAAATGGCTTAGAGACGATAGACAGACACACTTTCTTTGGCCATAAATACATACATATGTACATATACACGGTGCGCCATAGGAAGCTTCTTAATAAATGCCAAATGCTCAAACATATTTAAAATTTAAAGCGTCTCAAGTGCAATTTTCATATATATGTACATACTAAGAATTAGGTATATATTAACGGAACGTCTTTTATCTTTTACCAAAAAGTAGAAATTTTTAATTTATAAAGTCTTTGATTTTCTGTACATAACAAACGAAACCAAGAAAAAGTTTCTCTCTTTTTAAAATTCCCGATATGTAAATAAATAGGTCATCGTCCAATCATTTTCCCCCCCCTACCACCTCTTTTTCTGTTTTTTATAATGTTGTGTGTTCTTTTTTTTTATTATACATTAGCACTTTTTGAATGGCAATTAAGTTGGCTAGATGAAAAACATTTTGGCCCCACTTGAAAACATATTCAACACTCGACTCTCCACTTGCTGAGCTCACTCGACTGTCGCTGTGGGAACTCAATTTGCACTTCATCTGTCAATTTTCTTTAATTGCTAATTGATTTAAACCATATGCAAATAGATGATTCATAATTTAATTGCTCAATAGCGATTCTCAGGAAGCCCTTACCAATAGAAGAAGAAAACGAAGAAGGAAAAACATCAAGAAATCATTTTCAAGTGTTTTGCAGCATAAATCTTAATGTTGACCTCGACAGGGATAGACAACGAGTGGCCAATGGTAAAGAAAATATACAAAATTACCAACATATTTTCTCTGGTTCATTGGCATTAAGTGATTATACTTTAAATGGGGGAGGGGTGGGTGTTGGCTGGACAAGAAAGGGCGACTGGCAGCGCTCTAAACTTTATTAATTTTAATTAAAAGCACTACACACTCATTTTGAGGGTTGAATGCTTTCCATTTCGCATTCCCTGTAAACTAATGAGACTACAAAGTTTGTCTATTTAGACTGAAACCATTTGGCTTGGCCATAGAGATCCAGAGAAGTCCAAAATAGAGAGTATTAAACTAAAAGTTAGTAGTACTCTCTCTTTGTCTCTCTGCCAATGCAGGGTATTTGCCTGTCGACTCTTAGAGGTCCATTTTTTGTGGGGGTTTCTCTCTATTTGCTTGCTTTTTTTGTTCTTCGTTTTTTGTTGCTTCTGTTGTGTGCGTGACCGAGTCTCCTGGTCATGCTCTTCTTATCTCCTTCACTCCCACTTATTCTCGTTGCTAGACCCTCTTGCCTTTTACTTTTTATAAGCCGCAGAACGCGTTTTCCGGCCAGCAGGCGGTGCAGTTAAAAACAAGAAAAGCTATCAAAGAAACTTCATCCTCGACCAAACATCCAAAAAAAGACAAAAACTTAAAAGATCCCTTAGAAAATTAAATACAAAACGAATTGGAAAATGCCCTTAGTAAGCATTACTTAAAATTAAAAATTACTTAGTCTTTGCTCTTATTTTAAAATGCAAAAAATTAAATTCATGATTTGAATAATCTAAAATCATTTACATATTATGTTTTTGTCAATTTCTTAAAGAAACGAATTGATTTAAATGTATGAAAAACTTGTTTTATAGCCCAAAAAATGTGTTTTAAATGTACTAAACACAGGAAAATGGTTGAAACTTATTGAAAAGAATCGAAAAAGTTGAACTAGTTAAGTTAATATTGCAAGATGTAATTTGGGTAATGATTTATGAAATAGGTTCAATGTATAAAGTATCTTGACCTACTTAAAAACTGATTCAACTTAAGAAACATATTCTTTTTCACTTGAGATCATCAAGATTTGTATTAAAGTCTATGACATTTTTTCTCGTTTACCTTCTCAATTTCCAACTCCTTTTCTTCGTCCATCTCTCTCTCTCTCTTTCCCTCTCTCTTTCTCTCTCACACTTTCTCTTTATAAGAGCTGGAGAAACTTTGGAAAAATCTGCGGCAAAATCAGTTGGTCCAAAAAGGCGCAAGCTTGCATACTTGCTACCCTCTGGCTCACAGAATACCGTTGTCGAGTTTCTTGTTTATTGTCTTGACGCAGGGCAGAGACCTATAAAAATCGCAAGGTGCGATGGGCAATGGGAATGGTGGCGTTGGTGAAAGGGAATGGGAATGGAGATGGAGTTGCCCGGCCTGCCATGCAAACGTTTATGTAAATGCTTAAAGGTCTATATATATTTATATTTTGTTTTTCATTATTATTAATTTTTTTTTTAAACATATACATATACATACATACATACATATTTGTACACCTACACACTTAAAAGATATAAAAATTGGCCTAAATGTCTAAGGTGTTTGTGGTGGGTTCACTGCTTGAACTTTTTGCTGTTAGACCATGCAATGGTCCCAGCAGGCTTAGAAGAACAGGCAATAGAATCAAGCCATGTGCTGCTCCAATTAATACAATGCCCAAATACATGCGGAAATAGAATATTTGAAAGACTTGAGAATTAGAGAATGCCAAAACGACAATGCCAGCGAACTTGGTTAGCGTTATGCCTGATAGGACACTACTTCCAGTCACATTTAACGATTGTATGGCTCTCTGTTGGGCTGTGCCCACGGTCCTTTTAAATGATCGCACTATGTGGGCAACGAATTCGACTCCAATGCCCACGCATACGACCAGATTGACCAATGAAATGGCATTTAATGTTATGCTCCAGGCCCACATCATGCCAAACATATTGATTAATATGCAGATACACATGAATAGCACAATTAAGGCGGAGGTGATATCCAAACCAGTGATCAATAGGGTAACAACAAAGATGGCCAATAGCGACAGGCCTAGCGAATACAGGGTATCAGTCCAAATGGTCAAATATTGTTCATAGTATATGAAGAATATGCAATATGGAAAGACTTCGGCATCGACACCATTCTCCTTGAACATGGCATTGATTTCTTTGGCTATGCGTCGCACCTCACGCAACTGTGAATAGAATTGTATCGAGGTGGTCGATGTGGTTGAATATTGCATAAAATATGTGTCCTGTACGGAAGCGATGCCTTCATCATCTAATGTATAGATCACAGCCTAGAAGCAAAAGTAAAGGGAGAAATTTGTATTAACCTAATTATTCGATTGACCCTTTCTTTTGCTCACATCTGCATAGGCCGCTCTACCAGCTTTAGCACATTCGGCATCAGGTAGATCGAAGAGAAAATATGAAACATATTTGTTAAAAGTTGCCTCATCTGGCCGTAGACCATCCTCGGTGAAGGCTCGCTCGCAGGGCAAACAATCATCGCTCTTGGAATCTTAGAATAACAAAGATACATACATTCAGGTTCATTAGTCTCTCGATTCTTTGTCATACTTACTGCTAGCACAGAATCCTCCGGTTGTCACATTATATTTACAGCAATCACTTATCGCCAACCAATCAATATAATCATCTATCCATGATGATGCCGGTCGGGCAAGTGCTGTGATTTCTGGATAACGTGATTGTGTATACAATTGAACGGACAATGAGTTATTATTGCATTCAACGCCACCGCAAACGAGATTCTGATTGACAGGCTGGGCATAATCTATGCCAGGTTTCACTACCCAATAGACCGGAGCACCCATGGCCAAAAGATCGACCATATAACGGAAATATTTCACAACATGCGAATCCGTAGGCATAGACAATTCCTGATCCAGACCGGGCTCGATTGAGGGTGCCACCATAAGAGATAGGCATGTGATAATGGTGAATGCCAACAAAACGATCACTTTAACTGGTCTGTAAATTATTTAAAAATGACTATATAGGTCAGATGGTCTGAATGATTGTCTTCCTATACTTACTTAGAAAGCAAAAAGGGTGTGTAAAAGTTCTTGAACAATTGCTCCAATATTCCAACCTCTTTTGTGTGCTCAACTGTATCTGTATTCATATCGAGTTGCCGATCCTTTTTCTCATCCTTGCTACGCACACAGCACAACATATCCAAACGTCCATCCAAAAAGCGCCGCTCATCGATTGCCATGAGGGCAACGAATGCGGTAATTTGAAATAGAAAGTCCAATAGAATGGCAGCTGCCGCATATTGAGCAAAAGTCTTGACCGCTGGCATATCAGATAAAGCTCCAATTGCAAAGCAGGCAAACTCACTGCCCGCCGTCTGTAGTATTGATGGACCCACTTGGCCAATTGCCTCACCAATCGCCTCATGAGTGCTGGCAAATTGCTTGTGATCCAATCTCTGATATGTGTGCACCATAATGAATATGTTGTCCACACCAACAGCTAGCACCAAGAATGGAATAACCTCAATGGCCAACATTGTGGTGGTAATGCCAACATAGCCCCAGAATCCCAAACTGCATAGAACCGATGCCAAGACAATGACAATGCCACCAACGGCTAGCATAATGCGCGAGTGCTTCAGGAAGGTGCAACAACTGCGTATGTGACCCAATGCAACGGCCACGTAAAGGAACATCACCAGATAGCTGATCACTACAGTGCCAACCTCACCCTCGGACAGTTCCACAATAGCATCCTGTATGGAGCGCTCTGCCGAAAAGGCTATATCCAAACGCTCGCTCTCATATGATTTGAGAAAGTTGACAAAACGTGACTCCCATGCCTTTGCCGGCTCGATCTTGGACTCGTCAATATAGTTCTTGCCCAGAAAGGTGAGAACCAAACCGGTGGCCAGCATGTAATCTGGATCATCGCCAACATCCACTGCTGGCATTCCACCAACTGCAATGCCCGGTTCAATGGGTCCGCCATAGGAACCAAAGCAATCCTCCATCATGGGCACACTGCCGAGATCCAAAGATAAACATATATCACAATTGATTCAGTACTGAAACACGGAATTAGATTCATACCGTAAGCAATCCTCGAGTTGATTTAGATAATTGATCGTATAATTATTGGCATCGACATATGAGCTTTGGAATCTGGACATATCATTTTGAAAGTAACCATAAATCGATTGTATAAGGCAATCATCCAAGGTCGCCGTCTGACCAGCTCTTAGAATGGGTGCATAGCATATTTTCTCCAGACCCTCACCATCCTCCTGGCCTAATTGCATAATAGCTTCCTGTAGTTCGAAGACCTCTTGTAGGAAACTCTGCTCAAAGGCCGGCCCAAAGGTGAGTAGACCATTGCTTGACCCGTGATTGATCTGACCAATCGATAGCAAAAGAAATAATAAAATGTAATGTGAGAGAGAGAGAGAAATTGATAATTAATCTTACATAGGTCTGATTGATGGCCTTCACAAAGATCTGATTGGTACGATAGAATGGTCCGAAATGTTGATCAAAGTAATCCTTCTCAATGCGCGTTTGACTCTCCTCGCCGGCCCACAATTCCACCGGATCTGTGGTGATACTCATATAGATCATACCATAACCCAAGCCGGCAATTGTCCAAGAGCACAGAGCCAATACCACTACGGGATGTTTGGCACAGAAAGTTCCCCACCAGCGAAAGCCGAGATATAAGAATTCACCATATAATGTTGGCATACAGACATTGGGCGGAGCACGACGACCCAAAGCACCCCAGCATATGAGGCCAGAGAGTAGAATGCCCACAATTATGCCCACAATGAATGTGATGCCATAGAGACCGGCTACTTGCCAGGGATCCTCGACTCCCGTCGGCGGATCGGTCAATGGACATGATTCAGCACAATCTATGCAAGCACATGCATAATTATCCTCGTATCGTTCGCCACAATCCAAGGGATACATTTCCAAATAGATATTCTCATTATCCTCATCGGCATCCGCCAGCCACATATAGTTAATCTCAAATGGAACATAATCGCCCGAAGCATCGCCCATGAAATTGTACCAACGACGGTAATTACAGGTCTTGGCATTATATGCCCCACAACCCAAATCCATGGCCGGCCGCCCAGTTTGCGGATGCTGTATGCTGGCACAACTATTGTATATCTTTTCGACCGTACTATCGACCAGTCGATAATCGATATGTTCAACGAAATCCACACCGTTCGGATTGGTGTCGTTGTAGGCGGTAAGGAAGAGTGTATGATTTTTCGCACAGGTCATGGCGCATACAGTAAGTCCCATATTTTTCGTACAAGTCGGACAACGCGAGTAGACGCCATCGCCCTGCGTCAAGCCAGCATCCATTGTGGCGATTTGTGCTGCATCGCAGCAAAGTTCTAGCTCTTGATCGCCATTCTCACCCTTATATTCCTTATACAAGGTGGGGCAACGCCGGGCAAAAGTCGCCTCCGCATCGGGATCGTTTAGGGCACGCGCTGGACGTGTATCGGCCAGATTTTGCCAATGCTGTCCAATCATATGACTTTGACCATACCAAATGCAGCCCAATTTCTCCTGTTCATCCTCATTTTGAGTGCACGCCAATTTGATGCAAAGCACCACCACGAAACCTAATAACCACAAGGATCTCATCTTTCTCTATTTTTTCTCTCACAAAACAAATTACAAGCCGAGCCAAACAAAACAAAAGACAAAAAGAAAAGAAAAACAAAACAAAGAAAAAAAAAACCAATTAGCAACTGCAACAGAAGCCAACGGCAGCGTGCCACCAACTGATGTATAAAACCCTAAATGAAGTCTACTTTCCGTTTTATTTTTTGACGTTTGTGGCGTTTTTTTTTTTGGCTATCTGCAATAGCGCGGTGAAGTGGTGCAAGGGTTTGATAAGAACCATTTTTGTGTTCGATTTTTGACGCTTTTAGGCTTCGGGGCGTGAAAAAGCGAAAGGTAGTGTAGCCGGAGCTTATCTCTAGCAACTACTACAGCTAACCATTTGGACTACCAACCGACCCATAGATAAGCCGCTGGCGGTGTTCAATCGGATTTTCGAACCAACAATGTGTGTGCGAATATGGCTAATCAATGTATTCGTTACACTACAAGAAACAATTCAGTCACGGTGGAACCTTCTATTTTCGAATTCTCTATATTTGAGAACTTGCAGGAAGAATCCTGAATTGGTTTATCAAAGTATATACTAAAATGACAAGATCTCAAGACCAATTTTCCATTCAGCAGCTTAAGCCTGACTGTTTGATATTGATCTGAAGCCTAGCTTAAAGTTAAGCTTAGCTGAGAAATCTTTTAATGCAGAATGAAAAGAAAAACTAAGACAAGATTTAAATAGTGACACAATTCAAAAAGATGGAAAACAAAGTCAAAGCCATTTTTCAAAGTGTAACAACTATTATAAATGTTTGTGTTACTAATGCACATTCTCAGAATTTAATGATTTGTTAGAAATCTACATATATACTCGTGGGTTTATATCCTGGTATATATTCTGGTGGTCTTCTTCATTGATATGCCGCATGGTTTAACCACCTTTGTGGGTATCAAGAGTTAAAGAACAAAAATTGAACAACCTTAAGTTTTTAATATGTAGTTTGGGCATTTGTGAATCAATGCTGAATCATTCATTTGACTCAAGCTCCACAAAATTCGACCGCCCACTCCATTTCCCCTAGGGAATGTGAAATGTTTTTTTTGTTCTTCTTTTTCTTCTGCCTTGTACTTTGTTGCTGTGCCGCGGAATGCTTTATAACATTTGCTTTTTTGTTGTTTTTTCTTTTTTTTTTTTGGCTTTAGTTTTCTTTTCTTTTATGGCAAACGTCTTGCGGTGGCGAATTGGTCAGCTTATCTGGCCTAAAGGGAACAGGTGTTCACTTCAGAAAACATTTTTGTTGTTGTTGGTGTTGGTTTTTTGGGTTTTTTTTTGAGAAATTTTTCTTTTCAGTTTATAGCTATTCCTACTTATCGCTTGGGCCAAGCCAGCTGCTCTCAGGTGTCCGATTGTTGGATTTCTGCATGAACAAGAAATAGTCTATGTACATATATGTATAGACCCTGATAAGTTGCTTGTAATCGACAAGGCCCTGCATTAACCCAGGTGTCATATTGATAGGTATAGTTGATGGCGATAGTGACAGGATGGGGGAGGGAGGGCAAGGGCGATTTGCTGATTCATTAAATTTTAACTATCTCACCTACAATTTATTTGGTTAATTGTTGAGATAATCCACAAATAAAACAGAAAAAACCAACTTGACTTGTGTACAAGTGAACAATCAGCGGGGTTCGATAACCGAGCATTTTGGAAATTTTGTCAATAAAACCCGATATAGAAGATAAACAGTAAATAATGATGTAAAGTCTTTCTAAAACCTAAAAATATTTATCCTACTTAAGACAATACCCTGAAGCCAAGGGTCAAAGGGTGTATATTTAAGATATGGGGTTAAAGAAGTCTCGAAACTCTATGAAAAAAAAGAGTTTATAAATAGTTCTCTCTAATTCTCTCTGAAACTAAAGGCATGGCCCTCTGGCTTTCTAAAGTTTTCATAGCAAAGAAAACAAGACAAGAAAAATTTGGCCTACTTAGGTTTTGTAATTGAAATGATTTTTAAATATTATAAGAAATTTTTACGCTTTATAAGTTCTTAGAAAGATTTAAAGGTAATACCATCTTTCACAAAGAAATTCTGCCTGAATTCTGCCAATGACTGTCGTTTTCTGACGTTTGATCATATTGGAAATTTTCGATTGATTTACCTTTGGTTTGGTTTTTGCTACATTAGTTTTGTTTAGTCAGTCAGTCAATGTTATTTTACCCTGACACTCGTTAGTACATACATGAATTTTTGTCTGAATTTCTCAAAAATAAAAAATTGTATTTCGAAAACAATTAATAATAAAATAACACAAAAAGATATGGAAAAGAAGTTCGGCTATTCTGAGCAAGAAGCAGAAGTAGACCCAAGGGGAGGAACACCAGGACACAAAAAAGTACGAAAAGACGACCGCCAAGACAGGAGAAGAACGGACCTTAAGAAGAAAACCTCTTTGCGTAGGCAACAGGGAGGAGTGTGTAAGCATACAAATCTAGAAGACATTGGGTAAGCCAGTCTAATCGATCCATCCATTAAGTTTAGCCCTTAAAAAGGTGATTGGTGACGTGGCTACTAACTATATAAAATTGGCTCGGAGCATCGAGTGCCGTCAGTGCTTGTCACGTGGCTCCCGAGCATCAGGTGGTGGAGGCGGTTGCGACGACGGTGGTGAGCAAGCCTTAACACGTCACTCACAGGAGGAGAATCAATTACAGTTCAGCATTGGATTTGTCGAACTCTATCGTCGTCGATTGCAGTACGAAGAACTTGGCATTCCATTGACTGCTTTTGAGCTATTCTCCATGGCTAGATATGAACGGCATCAGGATTCAAAAATGGGGATAGAAGATGAGCTGCCATCACAGTCACCGCTGGCATCTCTACTACCAGTTGGTCAGGAAGAGCAGCAGCAAGAACTGGAGCAGGAGATGGCGGTAAATAACAAGGATTCAAGTTTTGCCGAATTGCGTTTTAAGGATAAAATGGAACAACGACGTCTTTCTTCCGGTCAGGAATTGTATGAGCAACAAGTACCCAGAGATGGAAACCATTGTCGCACCAATCAACATTATGATGCTGAAGAAAAGATGAAATATAATTCTCCTTCTGCAGATCGCCAGATGCGTCTTTCGGCTGCCCAGACGGAAGGTGCGTATAGATCTTATGACTTGCCCAGAAAAAGTCCAACCATGTTGCCGAATGAAAGCGATAATTATCCAACTGCACCAGATGCATATCAGTATGAGGCTTCAGCTTCGATCAAGCAACCAGTCGGGAAATATCAATGTCAAAGTCGTTTTCAGCCATCTCATGCTATGTATGAGACAAAGTTGACTCAGGACCCATTACAAAGTGGTCCCTCCATGCCCCAGAACCAATACTTATATAAAACGGAAGAGGATTGTCAAATGTCAATGCAGAGCGAACCAAAGCTGGATTACAGATATCGGCAATTGCCGTCAACAAATTGTCCGATGCATGGGCAGTATGAATCTTGTGTGCAGGACGGACGTTACGAAATCTGTTATCCTCAGCCTCCTCCACATCTTGCTCAACAGCAACCACGTCGACAAAAAGAGGGATTAACACCAGAGATTCTTCAGCATATAAAAGATGTGGATAAGAAAATGTTCCCTCAGTCACAGCGTTCGTATGATCTGAGACGAGGCCAAAGTAAATGGAATCTCGCCGAACGTTTGCATCAACAGCAACAGGAACAACAAAAGATCAAGCAATCAACTTTATCCTCAGCAGCTGCCCACGTGGATCAGCATCAGAATATGCAGCAGAAATATAAAAAAGTTCGCCCACAAGCAGATGACAGTGCTGCTTTGATTAAAGATGATTTGCGAACTTCGTTACCACCAAGCCACCAAAATCAGTTAACTGGTAGCGATAACGAAAAAGAGGAAGTGGCTAAATGGAAAAGTGACGATATTGCTGTGCCCCCTCAACCGGTGTCAACCGGTAACTCACCTTTCAATCTACAACCGGATCGCTTAAATGCCCATCATAATGCCAAACCGCGCAAATCATGCCTCAAGAAATCAATGAATAAAAATGATCCTACTGCAGAACCAAGAAACGAAAATCATTATGACTATGATGCAGACCATGAGTCACAATCGAATGATGATACTAGTAGCGAAAGTACTGCAAATGGCAATCCATTAACCAAGCAATGTTCTACCGACACTTTGACCAAAGTCTGGTATCGTTTAGATGATGGCCAAAAGCAGCAAATGAAACAACAAAATGCGGCAATGAAAAGGGGCAAAGTCGCAGCTCTGTCATCCCCACGTCTCACTGGAGGCCTATACAATGATGTCGACAAATTGAAATTTAAACCAATTGATAAGCTAGAGGCCGGCTCACCTGGTTCACCAATATTGGATGAGCAAGACTCTCACTTAGCTAGCGAGAGGATAGCCTATTTTGCCCGTAAATTCGCCAAACTGACACGGAAACAGAGAGCCAAGGATATCGAATTGAGATTGGGCCAATTGCGTCTGTTGCAGGCCACTGCGGATCGAAAGTATCGTCGCATTTTGAAAGCCAATGGCTTTTTGAATTGGCATCAATTGAGCGCAGTGGCCATTGATACGCTGAAATATTGTTGTCCCATGGCCCACAATGGAGTCACCCCATGTCCATTGCTATTAAACGAATCACTTTTGGGGCATTTTATTAAATCCCATCTCGGCGCGCCGGGCTTAGTGCTGTCCGAGATATTTGAACGTGATCGCGTCTTGATTGTCTTCAATCCACTAACCTTTGAGCTGGGTAAAAACATTTGCATATCGGCGATTGCGTACGGTGGCTTTCGTGATAACCCCTTCTCCCTGCCCCTTATGCGCTTTTTGCCCATATATAATCTAAATCTCTCAGAGCCCTATATGAAATATGTATGCCATTTGCCGCTCTTTCTTCTCATTTGTCGCACTCGTCTAAGCGCAATCGATGATGGTGATAGCAATAGCAGCACTAGCAGTCATAATAAAAAGGTTCGCTTCACAGATCCACGAACTACCAATGGACAACCAGCTGACGAAGATGTTCTGGCTTTATGGGTAGTTAGCATGGAGTTACCCCAACCAATACATGTGACAGTAAGTCTTTTCAATCGTCGTCTGGATGTCACACGCAGTTCGATAATGAAATTACGCTCCCTGAAAGAGTCACAGAATTGCGCTGATTTTATGCGTACCAGCAAAAATTATATGCGCCTAACTGAGCAGGATATGCAAATTTTGACCAATAATCACAATGAATCAATCTATGTGGAGTTATCTGTACGTGAATATGGGTCCACTGTTCCAGCTGAAGTGGTGTCGGCTCTTTTTTAAATCAAAAGAGCCGCAATCAGCCCCTCTCCCACTATACTTGCCTAGAAATCCCCAAGAAGAAGATGTAGAACTCTCCTTTTCCGAACCAATTTTTTGTTGTTTTAGGAAAATCAAGCAGACAATTTAAGAAAAGCTAGAGAAAGCATTTATGAGATCCACACAATCGATATTCGATATTATTCAAAATTATCCATACTTTTTTTTTTTGCCGCTCTTGCATATATAGATTTATATCAGTTCAAAATTATAAAGGGGGAATGTTGTATAAACTATTATAGATTATTACTAAGTTGGCTTTAGAAACTATATTAAGATAACATTTCCAACGATATATTACGTATACGACGGGTATCCCTCCAATTATTGTATTCCTCGTTTGAAATATACAACATGTAAATATCTTTGAAATTGTTTTTCTTGTTTATGTATATGTAATCACAAAGAAGAAATCATTTAACATTGCATTATCGAAATTATATTAATTGTAACTTGAATTGGCCATAAAACACTCCTTGACCATCTCGATACCAGGGTTTTAGTACTATGTATTAGCTTTAAGTCATTTCGATTTGCTCGATCATTTCAAATTAATGGTGAAATGGAAAAAAGTTTCTGCTGCAAGCAGTTGGGCGATATTTGATAACCAAAGAAGCTTTTGCCACAATGTTAAACGGACTGTTAATACACTGTTAACATGTTGGCTTTGTGGCTCTCTTTTTCTCTCTCACTCGTTGCGACTCTCCCACTTTCCCTCTGTTGCTCTTTCTTTGCCTTGTATCTCTCACTGCAAGGCATTTAGCCAGCTTTATTTATTTTTTATTGCCGGATGCCAAAATGCTATTGAACTCACATACACGCACGCACACACACACACACACACACACACACACACACGCATGTTTGTGTGTGTAAGTGTGTGAGTGAATGAGTTTAATGCATAATGTATTAGTTTTGGAATCAATTTGAATAGTTTTGAAGTCGAGTTGCTAAATAGGTAAAAGAACACGTGTCCTGAAAATCCAGACCTACATCAACATGGAAACAAAGTTCCATTTCTATGCACACACACACTCACACTCACTCACACAGATTTACGTACAAGCTTTGTGCATTCCCGAATTCTTGCTTCCCGGTTTCCCATTTCCAGTCGCATTTCTGGAAAATTGTGTCAAGCTGACACAATTTTCAAATCGCATGCCCGGAGTTGCAGTTTTTCACAGCTGCAGCTGCTGCTGCTCGTAGGCGCTGCAGCAGCAAAGAGATACTGGGAGAGACAGAGAGAGAAAGACAGAGACAGAGACAGAGAGAAAGAGAGAGAGAGAGAGAGAGAGAGAGTGAGTGAGCGTCAAGTTTTTGCCGGCACACTAAAAATAACGGTAATGCTTAGCCGCGCCATAACGGTACAGTAGCCGAACAGGAAGTGGTGCATTAAGACACGCGCCGCTTGCCAAAAAAATACAAGAACCTATAAAAACAAAAAAATAAATAAAAATATACAACAAAAAAACCAAAAAAAAAAAATCTAAGAATAACACAGTTCTTCAAATATACAAAAATAAATAAAATAACGTAAAATATAAATAGATATAGAAATAAAAAACTTTAATCATTGTACAGTTTTTTTTTTGTGTTTGTGTGTGATTATTATTATTTTTTTGGCTAAACTAACGCGTGTGAGTTCAAAATATTAATTAATAACAATTTATAACGATTCTCTTGTGTGTGTGTGTGTGTGTGCATGTGTGTGTGAGTGCATATGTGTGTGTGTGTGTGTGTGTGTGTGTATGGTTAGTTTTGTTTTATGATTTTATAGTAAACAATTTAATGTTTTAAAAACCGCAAAACACAGCCGGCTACAAAGAGATGCAGCGAAAGAGAAAGATATACGATAAAGAGAAGTAGTGCCAGTTAGCCAGTGAGAGAAAGAGAGAATATTTCAGAGAGAAAGAGAGCGAGCGTGGCAGCAACTTCTCCAACACGTGCTGCATATGCAGGACTAATAAAACCAACAATAATAACAACAACAACAGCAGCAACAATAATAACACCAACAACATTTTTCGGTGTGAATGCCTTCTGCACAAAAACGTGTTTTTCGGCCGACCAAATACCTTGCACCGCCCTCCCATTCAACCGCCACCTAAAAGGTTCATCCAGAAACGAACCTCTCCGCAGTGCGAAGACTTAATGCCGCTTTTTCATGACGTCAACTTTGCTGCGACGCTTGTATAAAACACAAAAAAAAAAAAATGCCATTTTACATTTTAACATTGCTCTCTGTTAGCATACATTTTTCTGTTGCATATGCCAAGGGGCAATTGCATATTACTAAAGATGAAAACTCGTTGAGACGAAAGAGTCACATAAATTATCAAAATATATAATTATTAGCTACATTCATTTCATTTCATTATGTTACCTAAATTATATATTAAAGACAAAATTCTCTTAGCTCATTGCGTATACGACATGTCTTACATATTTTAACCCAAAAAAAGAGAACAACAAATTTGCATTGAAAATCTTATTGATTAGATTTAAATATAAATATATATTTCAAATTTACTTGTAAATTAAGTATATGCCATGTATGCAGCTAATATGATTATTTGACCAAGATATATATATACATTTGACTAAGACATATTAGTTATAAATTAATTGTGAACTGACTGAGAGGACTCTTCTTAACACTAAATTGGCACATTCCGACGGCATTTCTTAAATTATTTAATGGAGTTTTTTATTTTTTGCTTGACTTTTCGAGAGATAATTTTTAATGTTAGAATTTTGAGCGGAAGGCAATTCAGAGGCGAATCTCCCAAGCATTTTGTTTGTTAAATCAGAATAATAAAATTTTCTCATATATCATTTGCCTTTTGTTTGGCATTGTTAGGCCTTATAACATGATTTTGTTTCGATATCGTTATGTTGTTTGATTTGTGGGCTAAATGTACGCCTAAATGTATGCAATAAGTGTAAAAGTGTGCAGTGCAGCTGCAGTAGCAGAATTCGAAGTCAACGGCAGCAGCATCAGCATCTAATGAGACTCACACACACACACGCACACATCTATAATGAGCTGGGAACATACCGGCTGCTGTTGTCTCTCCCTGCCGCTTCCGTTTCAGTTACCGGAAGTCGCACGAAAAGCTTTTGCAACTTCGCTTCTGTTAACCGTTCACAACAGCAAAAACAGAGCGTATGACAGACAGTGTGCGAAAGAGAGAGAGACAGAGAGAGAGAGAGAGAGAAAGCGCCAACAGCAGCAATGGCAACGGCAACAGCAACAGCAGCTTCGACTGCGACTGAGGCAGCAGCAGCAGCAGCAGCAGACCACCGAAAAGTCTATTTTCTGGCATCTCGATTCCTCATTCGTGTGCGGCTCTTCACCGCTAAGCAACGTGTGCTGTCTCTGTTGTATGTGTGTGTGTGTGTGTGTGTATGTACGTATCTCTCTCTTCTTCGAGGGAAAACCTCTTTTGTCGTCTTCGGCTTTCGGGATTCCGTTCGTGTCGCGCTCGTGTGGCACTCGTGTTCGTTATTCGCCAATTCGTGCATTTATGCTTCGGCTTATGTTTTTCTTGTTTTTCCTGCCTTCTTCTGATGCCGCTTCCAAGCGTTTGCTAGCATTGCTGCAAAAACAGTTTACATTTGTTTTTCCGCGTGCTCGCACACGTTGACCGGGTTCGAGAAGAAATCACAAAAAACAAAAAAAAAAAACATAAAATTAATTAAAATAAATAAATAATATAGAAGAAAGAAGAACACTCTTTCGTCTACATTTGTGTGTGTGTGTGTGTGTGTGTGTGCACTTGTGTAGATGTGTGGTTGTCTGGCAAAGTCAAATTTCAAAGTCCGGCTTAGATTTTGCATCATTTCCGTGTGGTCCGTTTCATGAAAAAATTTCAAAAAAAAAAAAAAAAAAAACCGTATTCCATAATGAAGGCTTTTGAATCCAAATTTTCAAAAGGCTCAAATAAGATGAGAACTTTGCATTAGAAATTTGCAATAGGACATTGCACTTAACCAAATGACAGTAAAAAAAGACATGAAATTTTGGAAAAAAGGAAAGATTACAAAAATCATAATCATAATTTTGCAGTAGATTTATTTAGAAAATTTGAACTAAAATAAACGATTTTTTCCATGAAGAAAAAGTGCATACTTTTGTTTAGAATAGTTGAACTAATATAGAAGATTATTTTCTTGAGGAAGAAGTGCATACTTTTAGCCACGCACACACACACACACACACACACACACACGTACACTGACACCTAGTTGCATACACACACTCTCAGAACAGTACTTGAATGTATCTTTCTGTTTTTTTCTGTTTTGTTAATATCGCGCGAGTTTTTTTTGCAAATTTTTTTAACGTGTTTAAACATCTTTAAACTACAGCTTCAACAACAACAACGTGCGGGATGTTGTGAGCTTGCCACAAGAAGAAATCTAAAATAAGAAAGCAAAGCAAAACGAAAAGAAAAGAAAAGCGAAGAATGATAAATGATAAATGATAAAAAGGCAAAATAAGAAAAAGGAAAAGCCAAACGTAAAATAAATAAATTCACAAGAAATCAAATTACAAATTAATTGCAATTAATTACAAGCAAAAATGAAAGAAAAATGAAATAAAAATGCAGTGCAATTTTGTGTCCAAGACGACAAATGAAATAAACATTGGACAAGTGTCAACACTGATGATGATGAGAATGAGAATGAAAACAAGAAATGAAAGCAAACTCTGAATCAAAAGGAATCCCATCTGAAGAATGTGTGGCGGCAGCCACATTGGCTGCCTCGATTTGAGGCAAGCGCTCAAGGTGTGTGTGTGGCTGAGTGAATGATGACTAACTTCAATTCATCATTAAGTTTCCGTTTTTTGTTTCTGTTGTGGTTTTTATTATATATACCTATATGTACCTATATATACCATATATCTAGTGGGAATTTCAAATATGTTTAATGTGTGGGCTCTTTAATCGTTTCATTTGTTTTGTTGTGAACGCTTGATTGAAGTGTGAAAAATTTCACGGGAACTTGTTATAAAATCAATGCCAAATATCATAATTACACACATGACTAATCGACATTGGAATATTTTTAGTAAGAAATCCGATATGTATTTAAATAATGGTAATTGGCAAATGATTCGAAGCAAAATGACTAGAATAATTTATTAAGTAGTTGATCTCTCTCTCTCCCGATCTCGCCTCCTCTTCTCTCTCTCTCTCCCTTCGATCTATCACAGACATGCAACATTGACAATATTTTTGCTTTTCCAAGTTTTATTTTATCAAGAATTATAGGTATATGAAGACTTAAAGTAATTGAGATAAAAGTCAAATTGTAAGTTAGTTCTGAGCCAAGTTAAAAATCGAAGCTAAACATTTACATGGCTTAGTATTGCAAAAAATGTACATATGTATGTATATCAAAAAATCATTTTAGTTATTAGCCTTTTTGGTCATTTTATTTTCAAATGTTTTTAACAATTTGTTTGAGTTGTTGTGCATTTCCCTTAAAGAGACTGAATGAATTTGTGGTTGCTTAGCTCAGGTCTCTATTGGCGGCCATTCAATATAACTTGATCACATTTATAAACAAATTTTCGCCATCAGCTGTTCTATTTTGTTGTTCGTGTCTGCATTATAAAAATTATAAACAAAGAGATACAAATATATCTACGTATCTATATAAAAGAAAGCGCCAAAACCATAGCAAAACTAACAATTTTCCAGTTCGATACATTTCCCATATATTTTTTTTTTCTTGGATTTTAGTGGGCTTTGCCAAGTTGTGGCGAACAGAAAAATGAGAACAAAAATGATGATGATTTCTCATCATTAATGAGAAGAAGATCGGGGGGAGAGAGGAAGCGAAACCAAAAACAACAACAACTCAATGAGAAACATTTCATAGATGTGTGTCTATTTATAGATTGATGCATTGCCTTTGTTTTTTTTTTTTTTTTTTTAATCATACTATAAATATTTCAAGTGATTTGAGTCTTAGCATTTGTCGATTTCTAACCCCCCACCCCCAAAAAAGAAATAACATAATTTCTGTTGACAAATTTGTTGAAAATAGAAATATTCAACTTTTGATTTCTCTTGTCATTCACATCATTCATTATGCTCTTTAAGCATAAATATACATAGAGCTCATCATTCACCATTCTCTGTGCTGGAACAGAAAACTACAAAAAGGCGGGATTAATTTTTTAATCAAACAAAAAAAAAAAACAATATATATTATATATACATATAAATGACAAACCAAATTGTCATAATAATGACAGATGAACTTTCAATGCAATTTTCATAACGTTGCATAATATGAATATTGTTCAGCCAATGGCAACTGAATACACATGATGAATCAGCATTCGAAATGAGTTAAACTCGTTTTTTCTTTTTTAATTTATACATTTTCTTTTCTTACAGTTTGCACTTGCAGGTGACTGAACTTTGTTAGTAACTTGATTAATTCTTGGCATTATTTATTTCTACTGTTTCATATAATTTCCATATATGTAGTTATATTACCTGATTTGGTATAGTTTAATTTGCTTAATGATTTGATTAGGGGATAGATTTTACGGCTTGGGAACAGTTTATCATAAAAATCATGTCCGGAGACTGGAAAAAAAGGCCAAAAATTCAGATTGGCTATGATGAAAGATAAATAAATAAAAATTAATTCCATTTGAATGTATTTTGCTTACTTTTTGTGGGCTTCATTTTAATCAACGTGTATGAGGAGTAAATTATTTAACTTCATTCATTTCAATTTTGAAAAATTAAGTTTGAAATTAAACAGAAGTTAGTGTGTGTTTGTATTTCTAAGTGATTGACTAACTTGTTTTAGTTAATTTTTAGGCAAATCTTTCACTATTGCTTTCTCATTTATATATGTGACCTAATTTATATGAGGGAAAAGGAAACATGAACAAAAAACAACAACAACAAAGAGAAAGCAGAATAGGGACAAGGGCCAAAAGAGTCGTCGTCTGTTGTTGTAGTTGTCGTTGTCCTCGTCATCGGTCGGAATATGTCGCATATTTGTCGTTTTATAGAACGAAAAAAGCAAACAAAAAAAAAAAAAAAAAAAGAGGGAAAAAACTCAGCTTTTTAATATAACCACAACAAGAAGGAGGTGGAAAACATGGTGGGATCGGGTGGGGTAGGGAGTGGATGAGCGGCGGTAGGGAGAACTGCATAATGGCAAATAATGCGGGCTAAAAACAAAAGTGACGCTGCTGCTACTGCTGACTTCCTTTATTGTCTCGACATATCCTTCCATTGTTGGTTGGCTTGGTTTGGCTTGGCCTGGCCCCGTCGATGTCCTAGTTTAAATGGTCTTTGGGTCGCCGCCAGTGTAAACGAGACGGAGATAGATCGCGTATTAAACACTCACTAATACGCTCATAGCACAAATTTGCATATGTTTGTGTGTGTATATGTGTGTGTGTGTTTAGTTGTTTGCTTGTTGGCTTTGATTTCGGTTTTTGGCCTGGGCACCCTGCTGATGCCTGCCTGCCTGCCAGCCTGCCTGCCAGCCTGCCTGCTGTTTCTCGTATCCGATATCAAATCAGGCACACAACCAACATTATTTTCTATGTGTGTAAATAGCAATTACTGCGCTGCAACAACAACAATAACTCGCAGCAAACTAAAACTAAAACTCTCTTGCACTTAAACGCCTTCGCCAGCGCCCATAAGTATGCTTCAATAAGTGTGAATGAGGCAAGAAGCCACACATACAAACATATAAACTTATAAACTAAATGCAGGCGTTTTGCTGCACGCTGCATGCTGCACACTCTGCGGGAGAAACTTACTTACTTAAAGTGCAAGTTAAAAAATAGAAACTTGTCCTCTTGTCTAGCCCATGATTACATCTGCACCACATATACATGAATTTATCAGTGTGCGTATGCGTGTGAGTGTATGTGTGTGTGTGTGTATGTGTCATGGCACACAAAATAAGGATATTTTTATTCTGTTCACATATAAAAGTCAAATATAAATCATTGCGAAAATCGGCTTAAAGTGGCAAAAATTGGGTGAAAATTTCTCAATTTTTTTTTCTTTCAAGCTTCTATGTTTGTTTTATTTGTGTATGTGTGTGTATGACATGCCAAGAATTGTGGCAAACACCTTTTCATCTTGATTATGTGTGACTAAAATCCGATAGCAACAACCTTTAATGAAAAAAATATATAAATAAAACCATTGGACTCTATCGCAGAGAAAAATCTTTAAAGTCATCAGGCTCATAAAGCCTGAGTTCTAGCCAATTTGAATCTCTGTAAGCTTTAGGCTATTCGAAATAAAGAATTTTAGCTACCATTTAAAACGATATTTCGTTAGTTTTGCAAAGAAAGTTAAAACCAGGAACAAATTAACTGGGATGTCTTCAGTTCGCTGAGCTGAACAAGAATTCATATAAACTATATTTCGGAATTATCATGACATTGCAGAAACTTAGTTTAAGCGGGAGGGGGATGGATTTTGTTTGAAGCCTATTTAAACAAGACAAATTGCTTAAACTAACAGGTCCAGACAAATTTAATTACATTTACTAAGTTTATACAGGCGAGATAAAAGGGTTACCATAGAGACACACACACACACACACTCTCTCTCTTTCTATCTCTCTCTCTAGGTCTATATTATTTTACTATTTTTTCTACCTCTCGTTCGCTTTTCCCCTTATTCTATTTGGCTATTACACAATATTTATTTAATGGCATGACTTTTCATACATCGAGAGACACAGAGGCGAAGCGCCAATTTATGTGCCGGTCTAAGACCCGCTCTCTCACTCTCTTTTTCTTCGTTTTCCCTAACCCTACACTTACCATTGTGACCGACATTCGACGACAACGACGACACCCCCCGGTAAACCCCCCAACAACCACTCTTTCAGACACAACGCCAACGTTTTTGGACTAGGTCTTTGTCTTGAAAAACGAAAGCAGAAAACAGAGCCCGGAAATGTTTGCTAGCCGCCATCTCTGCCAACTGCTTACCCGTTAGGGCGATGGCATGGACGGTGCACAGTGACGATGATGATGACGATGATGATGATGGAGGAGGCGGTGGTGGTTGGTCGGTGGTACCGGATTGGAAGGTGCGATGCAATGTGTGCATATATTATGCATTTACCTCGGCTCCCCCTTCTTTTCGCGCTCTCTTTTTTCCAGCCATCTTTTATCGCATCCTACACTTGTCTGTCCCATAATTACTTGCTTCATTTGCCTTTTGCTGGTTGCTTGCTATAAGTTGACTTTAAAATATGAAATTTTACACTGAACGAAGAAAGAGAAACTTTGAAACTATCTTTCAGTTGAACTGATCTAAAGACCTTTAGAGAAATAGTTTTTCTTTTTGACATCGGAATAGAAGTTAGAAAATGCGAATTATCGCACCAAATGAAATCGATTGAAAAATGTGAACATAAGTTTTTCCTTTGCAGGAAACGAACTTGATAAAGTTTTTTTTTGATAATTTTCGTAATTTTCTCTACATGTACAATGCCTGTGGAATTTAATGTACATGCATGTCTCTCTGTCTGGCTGTCTGTCGGTCTGGCAAGCCTTCTTGGCTCATTTGGCCCAGTCTCACCCAGTCTCTCTCTCTCTCTCTTAATTCTAGCCTTACCCGTTTTCTGTCTCAATAACTTTACGATTTTGCTGCATTTCACGTTTCGTATGCAATTTTCGTCTTTGTCTCTCTCTATTTCTCTCTTGCTCACTGTCCCTCTTCTCTGTCTGTCTGTTTGTGTGCGTGTGTATGGGCTACCACGCCCCCTGGTACGTGTTGGCAATGTAGGACATTGTTATGCAGGCAGCGAAATGAGCTAGTGACGTGGTGTTCGGGTAAGTGTGTGTGTGTGTGTGTATGTGTGTTTGATGGCGGGGAGGGGGTAGAGGAAAAGTGGCACGAAACGTGCAACACAAAAGTTTTGTCATTATTGGCTTATGAGGTGAAATTTATTGCAGCATAATTCAATGGGCCCAGTTCAGGTCAACTCTACCGATTTCGATCTATCACAACCTCTTGCACTATGCACTTACATTCTATCAGTTCCAATCTCGTCTTCTTCTCCTCTCCCTCTCCCCCTCTCGTCAACCACTATCGACTTTTGGATATATGTACATATGTGTGTATATGTACTATATATTTGTGCGAAACTCTCCCATAGGAGACTAAATGAGAGCACTTTGAATGAACAATAAGCAGAGCAAGCGAAATGTATTAATATCATAGTCATTGTTAGGGATTCTTCAACTCATTGCCCCAAGTTTATATTCAAATGCAAAAAGCAAAAAAAAATTGTTAGGGGAAAGAGTAGAGAAAAGAGGGATCGAATGTGAGATATGAGAATTAATAAATTGAAGAAGAAACTTGCACATAGAAATTTTCTTCAAATGTTTCAACACTCAAAACACTATCTTCGTGTTAACTGGAGTTTTTTAGTGTTGTGAAATGCATATGTATGTATTCACATGGTTTCTTAAATAAGAAACGAGATCAAACAAATTTTAGAAATAATCTTTTCTCTTCAACATTGATTTAATTTAAATTTATTGTCTCGCTGCCCATAAAAACCGATGTATTGTTTTTTAAAACATTTCTTATTATTTATGTTATTAACAATTATATCTCCTTTTCCTGTTATTACAGAACTTTCTAACGGCGCTTGGAGATTAAAGCCAAAGAACAAAACAAAACAGAAACGATAACTTAATTAATTACCAATTGAACAATTGAAGAAGAGAAAGACACATAACAAGAAAAAACAACAACAACAAGAAGCAAGAACAAAGCCGAAAAAAGGAATCTCATTTAATTATATTTTGCAATATTAAGTATTAAGTATTCCATTTGAATTAATATATAACTTCTATAAAATAAAACAAAAACAAAATAAACAAAAGCTCAAATAGACTGAAATAGAGTCCAAATACTTATATACTTATACATAAATATATATGTATATGTAAATAAATATATATATATATATATATATATATATGTATATGTATATATATATATATATTACGGAAGTAAATGCAATTAAATTTAAACATATCATAAATTAATTAGTAATTGCATTTAAGTTAAACCAACAAAAATATACAAAGCGACGAGCGAAATAAAAACAAAAACAAAACTCGGGACGTCGTGGACATTACAACAATTTAATAACGAAAATCTCTCAAAAGCTGCCACAAACAAAAATAAACAAAAACGCAAAAACCAAAAACAAACATTTAAAGACGTCTTCAATATAAATTTAAATCATTTAATAATTAATAAGCAATTAACCGACGATAATAACAATAAAACACGATACAAACAACTACACCAACAACAAGAACAAAAACAACAGCAACAACAAGTATAAGGTAAGTTCAAACAAATTCGACACAAAAATCATTTCAATCAATTTGAATTTGAATATCTATGAGATTTTCAACAAGTGAGAGCTTTCTGTGTTTGATGTGCAGTACATACCTATACATCCACACAAACTTACGCGTGTGTGTGTGTGTGGGTGTCTATTTTTGGTTGTGCACACACACACAACAAAACAAAGACCAACAAGAAAAATGTTTGTGAAAAATGATTTCTTAATGAGTCGCTACATTGAGCACCACCTCAACAGGAAAATGTTCGTGGTGAACGGAGGCATGAATAGCAAGATGAGGTCGATGTTGGTTGGTGGTTGGGTGGTTGGGTGGTTGGGTGGTTGGTTGGTTGGGGGTGCTACAGAAAGAAAAATTGTCGATTGAGACACATACAGAGATTTTCCTTTTATTTTTTTTTTGTTAGGCGACGACGCTTTAGGCATAATAAATTTAAATGAGCGAATTCAAATAAATTTGTTCGACAAGAGCAAACATTTGACGTCGAAATCAGTACAAGAAAAATTTGGTCCATCTTCTCGGCTGCTCCTGACAACAACTTTTGTGTTCGAGAGTACTTCAAATGAGAAATCATTCAAATACTATATGCGAGAGTTGCTTAATAGGTTTAGTTTAGGAATCGTAATAAATATTGAAGAAATATTTAAATGGAAACATTTATCTATGATTTTCAGATAAGACAAAACTTAGAAGGTCTTATAAGTATTCCGAATGTAACTTATCTTTTTTTACCATGCATATTTTATTTGCCACTAAACTGATTAAGAATCAATTTCTTTTCATATTTGTATGTATGTTACTTTACCTACAAAATGTGTGTCTCAGGTCAAGAAAAAAAAATCAGTCATAAGTCTTTTGGCACTTTTGATGACGAGCATGCTTCCTGGTTCTACCTTAACCACCACTACAATAGACTCTACCTCCCTGTGTGTGTGTGTGTGTGTGTGTGTGTGTGTGTGTGTGCGTGGGTGCGTATGTGTTGGGCCATATAGAAAATCTGGCATTTTATTTATTGTTTTCTATGTGCTTTTGGGTGGCTCAAAGATTTTCCTGCTTGCTGAGTGACATGCCACAACAACGACACAACACAAACACAAGCGAGACGCCAACAGACAGAGATAGGAGATACAGAGACAGAGACAACACCTACAACAATCGTATGTTTGTTTGTTTATAAACAAACTTTTTATTGCCACAAAGTGGCAAGCAGCGACAAGATGATGATGTGGGCGAAGGCAATGACGAGGGTGATGGCGAGGGCGAGGTCAAAGAGGTAAAAGTGTCTGTGGCTTGGAATGTATTCTATTTGGAAAATGCATTCCTCACCGCCTTCCCCATGGCCCTACCCTCTGTTTGCACTTGCCATTGACAAAACTCATAATTGAGAAAGAATCATTTTTATTGTAAATTGTCGAAACATTATTTTCAGACATTATTTATAAAGTTTGTTCAGCATTTCATTTTGTTTTTGATTTGCCGTACTTGTTGTTGGGTGTTTTATCAAATGCTTGTTAAATTCTTCCACATTTCTTTCAATTGGTCTGCTGCCTTGCTGTTTATTTCCTGTCACTGCTCGCCTGTATACCCTGTAGTCTATAAATGCATGGCATTTCGAAATTTGTAATAGAAAACATTTGCAAAGTTTAGAAATCAAGTTAATGTCTATCTCTCTTTTTCTTTCACCCCTTTTTTCTCCCTTTCTCTGAGTGGCGCTTATTACTAATTTCCTTTAGTTTTCTTTTAGTACAGGGTACATTTTGAAACGATGCTTTTACTTTGCACAGCAGCGATGAAACTTTACGTGTTTGTTAGCTCGGAAACGTGTGTTTCGCTTTTTTTTTTGGAACTCTTTGATTTGATTAGGCTGCTGGGAGAAAAAAAAAATGAAACGTCAGAGAGGGCCAGAGGGAATGGCCAAAATAAAAAAAGGCAAATTTTCTTTTTTGTTATTTATTTATTTTTTTTTCCAATTTTGTTAGCTACGAAATTGATTTGGCTTCGTCAGCTGGTTTTCTGTGTGCCTGGAATTAGCTTGTTTCCTGGGTACAGAGTATTGTGTGTGTGTGTGTGTGTGTGTGTGTGTGTATGTTGAAGGGTAAGTGTTAGAGAAGAGGGGGCGTGAGTGTGTTTGTGTGTTTGTCTCTGGCTTTTCAAAATTGAGTTATGAAAGTGGAATGATGTTAATGAAGACGAAATACGAGTTCTGATTTTCTCACCAATTCGTTTACGTATTTTCTTTTAATCAGATTTTCAATCTCTTGATTTTTGTGGTTTGCTGTCTCTCTCTCTCTCTGCCTATTTCTTTTCTTGTGTGTGTTTATTCCAAGAATAAAGTCAAAGAAAGTGGAAAGGTGAAAATTTGTAAATTAATCATATAAACAGTTAATTGTAGAATATTCGCCTCTTTTAATTGTTGCTATGAATCCTTGAAATTTCAAAGTCCTGGCGGAAAGTTAACTTAAATATGTTTTTAAATTTGATATGACCATTTGTGTATGAGTGTGTGTGTGGGTGTGCCATTTGGCCATTATTGTTGGTCTTTTTAATGTTTCGTAATTTGTATTCATCAACAATTTTAATTAATTTTAATGCGAACGGGTAACAAAAGGCCAATCGCCTCTCACCATTTACGTTTGCAACATTTTTGCTAATTTTTATGACCATAATGATTGATTGATTGATTGATTGATGGATGAAACCAAATGAATGCTGAATGCTGCTGTCTGGCTGCTCTCTGGTTGAGTGAATTGCTTTTTGATGGAATGGAAATGTGTACGCAAAAGGCAGAGCGAACACAGGGACTGAGAATCGAATGGTAGGGCGGATTACAAGGTAAACTGTGTCCATTGTTCCCCCTAACAAAAGAACCGAACGATAGAAAGACACAGGGCATAGAAAAGCACGAGAGAGGGAGAAGGAGAGAAATTGAATAAATCAGAAGTTCATAGTTTTGGGAGTTTGCCGATTTTATGTGTATGCTTGTATGTACATACATATATACACAAAACTTTGTGTGTGTGTGCCCTGATTGGGGGAGGATAATCTGTTAGGGATAAGGGTATGGCATGGCATGGTGTAATCATTAAAATAACAAAGAAAAATTATATCTAAACGATTTGTTCAACACGAAAAGCATAATTACATATATTTAACACAGATTTGCCTTGTCCTTGGTTTTCTTTTCTAATGCATTCAAGCTGAAACTGATTTGAACGAGGCATTACACGACATAAACTGAATGTGAGCAAAAATATATAACTTTAAATAGGAAAACTTAAGAGCTTATGTCCTTGTTCAATAATGGACTGAAATATCATAAAAACAAAAGTCTGTGATGGTAAACTTTGTTTAAATTAATTCAAATGAAATTAAGCCAGCATTACTAACACTATACACGAATTATATGGCTATGCCATATAGTAATAATTTAAAACCCATTACATCCTTTGGGATTTGATACCTTTGACCAGCAAAGTGCTCCACAAACAAATTGCAAAATTTAATATTTTTGGGCTTCAGCAAAAAAAAATGCGGCCAGTCGGAAATGCACAAAAAACTACCAATGCAATACAAAGCGAAACAAAGTATAAACAACAGTAGCCAACATAAAAAAGATTTAAATTAAACAACAAAAAAAAAATGGAAAAAATTAAAGAAAGCTTTTTTCACAACAAATAAAGGCGGTTTTATTATTGTATGTTGCTCTCTGGCAAAGGATGAATAAATTTCACTAACATATAGACAAAGCGAATGAGGAATGACAGGAATGGTAGGCAAGAGAGTACGAGAGAAAGGGAGAGGGAGCTGGCGAGAGAGTGGGAGAGGAAGTGAAACATTTGACAAGTTCATAAATTATGGAGTATGGCAAAAAAAAAAAAAAAAAACACACACGATTGTGAAATTTCACTGAATGCCATTTGCAGACTCATCCAACCTACTTTAAATTATATTAAACACAAAAATAAAATAAAAAAAGAGATGACTAAAGTTGGACAATTGCCAGGTCGTGGAGGTTAATGTAAATGTATACAATATAACAAATAAAATGAAATGAAATAAAACTTTGCAGTAAACAGCATAGAAAAAAGGCAACTCACGAAATTCTTTGATTACTAACAAGCGATAGAAGGATTTTTTTTATTGCATCATTAGCATGAACTCATTTAACTAGATATCAATCATACGCACTGTTACATCAATGCAAAATCAAACTTTTGCATTTTGGCTTTAAGTGAACGTTTTGTGGCATTTCGTCTTACAATGGGTATCCACTACTTGATGTTTTTATCATCATCAGCAGGAGCAGCAGCATTTTGGCAGGGTAAGGGGAAGAGGGCGTTGACAACTATAGAAAAATTTTACAAGGATATAAGAGAAGACCATAAAGCAATATCCAAAGAAATGATATACATATATAAGAAAGGCAAATAAAAGAGAAATCGTTTATTGCCAAAGAGGCCATAAATTGATTTTCTCAAATAAAAATAAAATATCGACACACGAGAGCCCAAACGAGTCGACTTGACTTGAGTTGAGTCGAGTTGAGTCAAGGAGAAGACAGATAAAATAAGCCATCAGTGGCTTGCTCCTATTTGGTGGAAGCTGCTACCAAAAGAGAAAAAAAGAAGATGTGTAACTTTGTGGAGGAGGACGAGACTTGCAGACGCCAAGCCTTCAAGACATTGTCCTCATCTACTTGTCTTTTATTTATTCCCCTGCCCCTAAGGTTTTGCCCATTTAAGTTAAAAACTATTAAGGAGCCTGCTTCCTCTTTGGGGAACTACATAAATTAAGTAAAACGAAAGGAAAAAAAAAAGAATATAGTTTATTTTTTGTTCGTTTTTGTTTCGTTCTTCTTTTTATTAAAAACTATGGTAGAGCTCGACTAGGCTCTTTGGCTCTGGGCTTGCTTTAATAAAGATGTGAGAAATTGTAGAAGTAAAACTGAGAAAGCTTCTTCACAGCAATGGACCATAAATAAAGGCCAGAACACACACACACACCACCTCCCTCGCCATGCCCCATAGAAACTCACTCTAATATTTATCTGGCAAAGAAGAAAAATACAGCTAAAACGAAGGCAGGACAAAGTAGTTAGGCTACAAGCATAACTGAAGAGAAAAGAGCCGATGGTTTCAAGTCGTCGTTGTGTGGTAGGGAGTGAGTGAGTGGGAATGGATATACATATATATATATATGTATATGAGTGTGTGTGTGTGTGTGTGTTGGCATGGGTAGGGGTAGTGTAACGCCCTCGGTCTTTGTCATCGTTGCCATTTTTTCCGTCTGTTTCTCATTTTTCTCGCTATTTGTATCCCTCTATCGTTGGTTCTTTCTTCTTTTTTTTCTAGAGTAGAGCATTTTGTATGAAAACCAAATACACGTCTAAGGCAAACGTTATGTAATCATCAACAAAAAAAAACCCCCCTTCGTTTTAAAGTAACCGAAACAAAGTTACAACATAAAGTTTCACTTAAAGAATATTTGGAAATTCAATTGAATTTTTAAGGAAATGCTGTAATATCATTTTTAGATGAATATGGCCAATGAAAAGTCCATTTTTGGTTATATCACTGGTGAAAAGCATTCCAGAGAACTTAAAAAGAAGTACAATGGTGTTTAGAACTAACCGAATTTGAGACTGTTTTTCGACTCTTAAGTTTCTCTTTAAAATATTGTCACATGGCCATTTTGGGGTCCTTTTTTGAGGGTTTAATCCAATGAAATGAGCAAAGTTGTAGGATCATTGTAGGCAAAACTTATAAACTTAAACTAACAACCACAATGAGTGCTGCATAAATTGACAATACACAGACACACACACACACACACTTTAATATAAGAGGCCAACCCATTTCATTTCCTCAATTTTTTTGTTTCTTTGGGGTGGAGGTTTTTCTGTTTTTTTTCCACTTGAAAATTATTTTGTTTTAGCATAAATCATTATATAAATCAATTTCAAGACGAGTCTGCCAGGAAAATTTGCATTTCTGTTTAAACTACAAAATAACTAAGTCCATAGAGATATAAATTCACAATTTTAATTGGACTAAGAGACAATAAAACACACTTACACACACACACACATGAGAGAAAGAAAAATGAAAGAATGAAGTGAAGCAAAAGTTTGTCAGGTTATAAAATGAGAGAAAACAAAGTGTTTCGAGGAAAATTAAAAAGAAAAGCTTAAGCTTAAGATAGATATATGTATGTACGTATGTATATGTATATGTATGTATATGTATGTATGTACATGCATATGTCTGTACGAGGGCACAATAAGTGAAAGGGGGCGGAGCCCATAAACTTTATGGTGATGGTGATGATGATGATGATGAAGGCATGGCCAATCATACATTCATATTCTCATGTTTATTTAACGATGCTTTTTACGCTGCTGCACCAACTACAACAGCAGCGGCAACGGCAGCGGCAGCGGCAGCGGCAGCTTAAATGCAAAAGGATTAAAACGCCGGCAAAATGTAGCACATAAGACGCACAAACTGACACTGTTCTTACCTCGAACCATTCGTCCAACTGTCTGTCTGACTGTCTTCCTTCTTAGCATCAAGTGGCGTAAAATTTGCCACGTTGAATGGCCCCCCAAAAAACGAAAACCGTGAAAGAAAGAAAACTTTGCACTAAAGCCCTAAGACAAGACGAGACAGAAAGATAGAAAGAGAGAGAGAGAGAGTCAGAGAGAACGAGCGAGCTCAAAGAAGAACTTCAAGTGCCCCATGCTCGAAACGTATGTATGTACGTATGTGTGTGTGTGTGTGTGTGTGTGTGTGTGTGTCTGTGTGTGTGCGGTCTTAAAATATTAAAAATGCCTTTTTATTTAACGCCCATCAACTGGTAAATGTTTCCACTCTCATCAACGAGATGAGAAACGCTTTAATGTCAAGCAAAACTTTTGATAACCCACCAAGAAAATTTTTTTTTTACAAAGTGTTCACAATTTGATGCCGAATTTTTAAGTGACAACCTTCTCCAAAGTATTACCTAAAGTTTTTTTTTGTTCCTCAAAATATCTTATATATTCTTATATAATGTATGGAAACTCTTTAAAGTTTAATTGAATTTTGTTTTGCCATAGAAAAACTCCATTTAAATTTTCTTCTATTCCCAGCCTACCATTGCCTACCACTTGTCCGTTCATAATTTATTTATTTTTTCTTCCTAGCTCGCTCCTTCTGTCGCCCGCCCGCCCGCTCTCTCTCTTTCTGTCTCTGTCTCTGTCTATCTGTCTGTCTGTTTTGTCTATTTCTCTCGCACTCGTTCACTTTGTTCCCTTTTGACTCTTCTCGTGTTTCATTTGAACTGTCACTTGCACATTTGTTGGCCACTTCCGTTTCAACGCGTTCCACACAGGCTGGCTATCAATTATTGCTCTTGGCAATTAAGTAACATGGCAACTGAACAATCACAAAAAAAAAGCACAAACCCCTCCCACCCAACACCACCACCAACCGCCAACCCAGGAAAAAGCAGCCATCCAATTGCCCAACCTCTCACAACCCCGTCAAAAACAAACTATTTCATTTTCTTCGCTTTTCGGTTGTTCTGTTCAGTTCATTTTTGTGTTTTTTTTTTCGCCGCTTTGATTTATACATTTTATTTACTTTTGACAATTTTATTGGTCCATGGACCATGGCTGCTGCCGCTTTTTGATGTGCCACATGAATTTTTTATATTGATATTATTATGTTTTTGTTTTTTTTTTGTTGCTTCTCTATAAATAAATTTTAAGCTCTAAGGAATTTTTTAAGCGGCTTTTGCTTCAATAAAATAATGAAAAACCAAAAAAAAAAAAAATCGAATATCTAACAAAATAAGCTTTGGCAGAGACATCAAACAAAGACACAAGCCCAGTAAGAAGAATTCGTTTCCCAAGCGATTAACATTAAGCAATAAAAAAAAAACGATTTAAAAAAATACAACTTAATAACATATAAATATATATACTTTGTTTTTTGTGTTGACCCAAGGGAAGACGAAATCGAAAAAAGAAATAATTAAAGTTTAATGAAATGAATTACAAATGGTGCTCAATTCTAACTTCAATTTGAAGTTTCTTTGATGAGCAAACAGTTGACATTAGGCGTAATTATAGTTTTGTTATCTATCAACAGAATAATTTGATATTAGAGTCGCTTTTGGTTTGGAAACATCTTTCATAATTGCTTGTTAAATATTTGCATTGTATTGAACTTTATTTTGCATATTAATCAAGTTATTTAAATGATGCTAATGGATTCCCTTTTTCTGTTTTCCACTTTAGTCTCTCGGCTTTTCATTGCTTTTATAAAGGGCGCCATAGCCCCGTCTCCTGTCATATACATACACACACACACACACACACACATACACAGCATGCAGAGCCACTTCACGTATTCAATGTAAATGGCAATTTCTTCGCTTTTTGCGCATTGGCCAATTACTTGGAGAGAAAATAAAAAGAAAGAAATAAAAAGGATGAAAGGAAACAAATGTCAATCGGCAGTCAGGCACTGCTCTGCGCCGAGAACAACAACAAACAATCTCACTGAATGCAGATGCATTCGTCCAGCATATACGCATATACGCAAACACACACACAGATATACATAGATATATGTACCTAGATACATACGGTTCATGTATTGGTTATTTTCGTTTTTCGCAATGAAACAGAAACAAGAGGAATTATTGAAATATTTACAGAGCAAACACAATTGAAATCTCAATCTATAGAGCAGAAGAAAGATATGAATGTAGAGCTTCTTCTTCTTCTTCTGCTACTACTTCATGTCTCAATTTCCATCTCCATTTTCATCTCCACTACTCCTACTCGACTTTCTCTTTTGGTCTGTCTCCGCAACGGAGATGACATAATTTATGGCAAAAATCCCTCAATTGGTCTCTCTTGTCGCTCCCTCTTCCTCTATTCATCTCAGTATCTTTTTTTCGAGTGGCTCTCCCCATTTACTTGCTGGCACTGGCAATTAAAACGCCAAACTAATTAGATGAATTTTGTGTGATTTCCGTATAATTAAATTGCCCATTTGCTGGTGCTACTTGGTGAAGAAGTTGCTAGTAGTTTTGTGTAGACCCTTGTTTATGTTCATACTTCCTGTAAGCAGGTACAGTTGACACTATATACACGACCATAATACCTTTCACATATAAGAATATATAAATATTGACAAATTGAGAACGTCGGGGTCACCAATGAATGTGACCAAATGGCTAAGAAAAATGGAAAGTTTGACATTTCTTGGCTAAAGCTAATTATAAACGTTCGTGAAATAAGAGGTTTAACTGTAACCTCATTTATAGGACATTTAAAACAGCAGAAAACTTTGCCGCTTAGACAGGAGAAAGAGCACAGGATGTGAGTGTAGCACGGTAGGGGATGGGAGGCCATGAAGTGCGGGGCACTGGGCGATGGTGCTGGGATGGAAGAGTAATAGAAGTTTGAGAGGATGTTTTATATAACATTTATAACATGCTTAACTCTCTCTAAACACACACACACATAGCATGCGGACAATGCGGAAATTTCGAGGACCTTTCTAACATTTTAAGTTTACGGTACTTAACGTAATTTCCTTGCCCCGCACTTAGAACTCGAGTGGCCAAACCCATCTCATCTCATCGCATACCCGTGGCAAGTTTTCGGAAAGTTTTTACAAAAAAACGAAGCTTACAAAATGGCGCATCGTCCAAAGATAAATAAGCAAATAGGCCAAATAAATCTTCATTTCAACTTCTCATGAGTCTTCAGCTTCTTTTCTTCCTGTTCCTATGTGTACTTGGTCTCCTCTTCATCTGCTATTCCACTTAACTTTTGCTCAGCTGTTCGTCTTTATCATTTCTCTCGGCCCTCTTCTCCAACTCTTCCTCAGCTTTTCAGCTCAGCCAATTCAAATTTTTGCCTCCTCCCCCCAAACTTACGCTAGTAAATTGTTGGGGTAACATGCACTTAAGTATACTGCTCTTCACCCCACCCTAACCCTCACCCACACACACACACACACACTAGTTGTCAGTTGCTAGTGCCACAGCCCGCAGCCAGGACATGTGTGTGTGTGTTTGTCTCTTTGCTCTTGCCATTAAAAAGTTAAGCCTGCAGGCAACTTTCGGCCCTTGTTCTTCTCTTCTCTACTCTACTCTTCCCTTCTGTTGGAGAAAAGTATTTTTGGTATTTTTTTTTTTTTTGTCTTTCCTCGGCTATTTCAATTTCTTTTATTTATTTTTGAGCTTCATTTGAAGTGCAACAATTTGGAAACGAGCACAAGAAAAGTTTCGAATGGCCAAAGCAAATCGTTAAATACTTTCCACACGTCGGGGTCGCATATTGAATGGAATGCAGGAATCGGGAACCACTTTAAAATTTTTTCGCAATTGAGTGACCACCAGGACTCGAGTCCGATTTCTAATTTGTTTTACATAGTATGTTTTTTTTTTTTTTAAACTGATTTAAATTTATTATGCAGCGTGGCAAAAAAAATTTCATTACAAGCATAAAAGTTTATTTGTTTCTGCATTTTTTGTGTTGTGTAGGTACTTGTTGTTTCGTTTATACAGTCTTTGCTTCGCAGTTTTCTGATTGTTTGTTGTTTGTTTGTTTGTTTGTTTGAGGTTGAGGTTTCTAGTAGGGGCCGGGGGCTTGAGGCTTTTGGCGCTGATGCTGCCATTCGCCTTCTTTTCAGCCAGCTTAACACTAATTTCATTTCGCAGACAAACACGGACAGAACGACTCCGGTCGCATTTCCTTTTCGTCTCCGTTGCATGTAATTTTTGTATCATGCGCCAACTCCAACGCCTTCTCATCGTCATCGTCATCGCTATCGTCGACGTCGTAGTCCTCGTCCTCGTCCGCGTAGTCGTCGTCCTTTTCACGTACTTCAATCAGACAACCTCTTGGCCCCGCTTCCGTCTGGTGTCCTGTGTCCGTTTCAATCTGTCCAGACTCCAACCACTGAGCCAGTCATTCATTCATACACTTCCTGCCTTGCCCGACCGCTCATCCTGCTATCCTTGCCCTCTTCCTCCATCCCTGTCTGCCTGTCTTCCTTTTGCCTTTTGGCGCTTACCTTTGCATATTTTTGCAATTCAGCGCAAAGCTCACTTCAGTTCGTCCTGCGTTCTACATCCCCCCATCCCCAGCTTTCTTTCTCCATCCATTCCCACTATTCTCTCTCGTCCCGGCTTATGTCAGTAAACTGTAAATATTTAATTAATTTGCATGGATATTTTTATGCCAGGCAAGTTGAGTTTATTAGTCGGTCCTTGGTCCTCGATCCCGCCTGCAGCTCCTCATTCGAAGAAGTGTGAGTGAATGTGCGTGTGTGTGTGTCTTGCTTCCTTGCCTGCTCTTACTTCTTGTTCTCTTTTTTGTTTACTTGGCCTGGGCATAATTTGGCCAACAGCTTTAAATGTTTACATGTATGCCATTTTTTTTTCTTCCTTCATTTTCCTTTTTTTTCGTCTCCCGTTTTTTTGTTTCGTCGCCACAAAAGCCGCACGAAGATCCTGACCAGGACATCCGTGGTCCTCATCAAATGTTTACACATTTCTTTTCCCACCCATTTTTTAATGAAATTCTTGTATAATTTTCCCACTTGAGAGTGTATATGAATCAGTCGTTTCCTTCTCAGATCTAAGCGAAATGTAATATGATTTAAATGTCACGTCGGGGTCACCAATTTGGCCTGGTCAAACTGATGCATGCCTGAGGGCTACTTTACACTTGTTTCAAGTGCGTATAAAAGTTTTCTAGTTTCGAAGTTCCAAAGCTATTGAAGCGACGCCACAATTGGGTTAATAGAGAGCGTTTTTGAGTTGATTGATCTACAGAATCCTTGTAGGAATGAAATCGTATTTCCGTCCACGGTTTTTACAATTGGATTTGTCAGTGGGACAATCCCTTTTGTTTTTTTTTTCCATAAGTCCAGCCCGAAAGACAGAAAACACGCTGCCACAGAGCATGACTGTAAGCCCCAACTGCTGTTCCTTTTTGCGACTTACCCATTCATCCTCCCCCCTCTCTCACTCATCCTCTTTGCCCCTTTTTATCCGGCCTGGGCTACGTGTGGCGTTTTGTCCATGTTCATTATTGCGGTTAATCTGTTTGTTCTGCTGCTCGCTGAAGAGTTCACCTGGGCGGCTAACCAACAAAAATGTTACCTTACGTTTTTCTTTTTTTTCATTTATTTTCCTCTTTTTTGTGTTTTATTTTAATAAGCTACCTGGCAACTTGGTCAGGTGCAAAGTAACAAAAAAAAGGAACAAGAAAAAAGAGACAGTTCGTTGTTGACATCAAAATAATGACGTGGATGCGGTGCCTGCGGATGCCCCAAAACTGCCACCATAACAAACATATGCTCAAGACACACACACACATATCCTTTTTTTTGCTTTCTCTGCTCCTCCTCATCTGCCTCATCATCTCGTTCTTGTTGTTGTTAATTACAAAAAAAATGCAAAAGCACGAAACATGCCGCTGTTTACCAAATTAAATGCTACTAATTGGACGAGTTTAGCGTCGCTCAAGTGTGTGCTTAGAGTGGAAGTGGGCGTGGCCAAGGGAATGGCTATGGGTATGAGTATGGCGAAGGCGTATATGTACATACTTCGAGGCCGATAGCAGGAATGAGGCGATGGAATTTTTAATGAAAGAAGTTATTAGTATGTATCAGCATCGTTAGCATAAAAAATGAAAGTCATATTATGGTGTGTGTATCGCTGTTGCCAGCCGCCAGGATTTCAGCAGCAAGACCTGGCGAGAGGAGGGTGTAGAGGGAAGAGGGTGAAACTCGAGCTGGAGGAGGGTAAAGGAGGGTATGTATACATATGTATAAAAGGTTGCTCGCGAAAATTCCGATGGCGTGAAATGTGTGAGAAAAATTTCAACAAGATGAGATGAGATGAGATTTTGTGACATTACATTCGATATTGATAAATTCTCTCAACATGTCGGGGTCAGTCGACCAAAAATCTATTCAATTGACTCGCTAATGATTTAGACATGCGATGAGAAAGCAATCTTCTAACGCCAATTATGCATACAAAAAGACAGGCCTAGAGAAATAAGAGTTAGAGGAAAGGCCAAAGATTCATCCAAGTTTATCCATTCAAGGATTTTTAGCAATTTTTGGCAATGTGAAGCACTTAATAAATGGATTTCGTAATCAAAAACCCTTTGATAATTCCTTCTATGGGGGGAATAAAGGCGAGCCCCACTTAACTTAATCCGCTACTGCATTTTAGTGTTTCTTTGCTTTCACTTGCCATCGATGTGTGGTGACAGAGACAGAAGAAGCGAAGGAGAAATAAACTCAAATTAAAAATAAGAACATAAGCTCTGAGAGGCTCCGAGCCACTTTTTGTTGCCATCGTTTTCGCTGTTAAACCCAGATTCTGTCCAGTTTTTGTTCTGCCAGCAGCCTTTCACGGCCGCTGTGCACAAAACACTAGCAATGACATACTAACGAAAAAGAAAAAGTAACAGACATGTTGCGGCATATGGACAGGACGAAAGCATAAACAGAAGTTCTTATACCCTAACAATAATAGTAAACCACCGATCCATTTTGTTCTTACTTTTCCTTCTGTAAACTAATCAAAAAGAGACAACTGATTAACTCGACTAAAATAATATCATCTCGAATCGATGCAGATAGAGAGTAAGAGAGGATTGACAAACTGCTAATCAAAATGAATATACCGTGAAATTTTTGGCGTTAGTGTATAGGGATAAAAGCAGCAGCTTCGCTCCACTTTTCATTTGCTCATTTACCACTTTCATTTCATCACAGCGAATGAAGAAGGCGAAGAAGGCTTTATGTGGGGCATTAACGTTGACAACGTTGCCAGGCGCATGCCGCATGCCTCATGCAGCCTGGTTTGCGCTATGTCGTTTTTTCCTACTCCCATAGATATATGCATATATATATATATAACCCCATCAGCATTTGAAGTATTATTAATACAAAAAAATATATATACATATACATAAGGCGGAGAGACAACTTGAAATGGGAGCAATGGGCGTGGCTGGCTGACAATGCAACAAAAAGCAAACAAAAGACGGAAACCACGACAACCAATACAAACAAATAAATACAAATTATACACTTACATTTATATATATATATATAGGGGCATATATCTACATATGTACATGCAAATCGGTCATAGCATTCATTACTGAATGAATGAGTGAACTTGTCTCTTTAAATTGCTCAAAACCAAAACATAAGAAATACGAAAAATTGAATACATTTTTAACATTTTCTTCTCCGTGTCTTTTTTTTTTTTACAGTTAATTAAAAATTTCTCAACATATTATAAAATATTTTTCGAAACAAAAAGCAAAAAAATTAACAAGCCAAATGCTGACAAAAAGAAACTGTTCGAGGGGTTGGGGTTGGGGGGGTATAAAAGCAGTCGCCGAATGAATGCCAGGAATCTCGATTAAAGCATAGATAACCATGCTCGAGAACGAGAGAAGTGAAAGAGAGAGAAAGAGAGAGAGAGAGAGAGAGAGAAATAAAACGATATCCTTATTGTTTCTTTTTACATCTTTGCATCTCTTTCGCTCACACTGTTTTGTTGTTGGTCGCCTAGAAATCAAGTTGAAGAATGAATAATGAACATTTTTATGTCCCTATGAGCAAGAATTTCACAACATGGAGAAAAAAGAAAAGGAAAAATACATACACTGAAAGAGCAAACGACGAAAAGTCCTTTAATAATAATAATTAACATTTTTTAATGTCAAGCAAAAATATGTTTATGTCCTTGGGTATTACTGATTATACCAGGATTTTATTTCCCAAGCATTTTGTTGACTCTTTAGAGTGGAAAAGTGCCCAACAATATACTAAAACATAAGATCGAATCAGAAAAGATTGTAGAAATCTGTTTATATTGACAAATATTAAAGGATTATTTCGATCCAAAAAAGTTGTGATAAAAAAGTCGAAAATCGAAACATAAATTTCATTATCATCCAGATCAATCGATGTGTCAACGAGATATATTTACATAAATTCTTATTTTTAGCCCACCAATTCCTCTTTTCGGTACTTGAAATGGTTTATGCATTTATGTGCTAGAGTATTTTTGTTGTTGTTTGGTTTGAGCTAAGCCATTGTATTTGTGAACTATGTGAAAGTGACATTTATATCACCGATTCGCATTGCAATGCATTCCCTTCTCTCAATTCCATGAGTTTTTGTGGGATGTTGTGGGGGGAAGGGGGAAACCAAAAACTTGACATACTTGCCCTTGTTCCCTCGGCCTCGTTCAGTGTCCCCTTTTTGCCAGCATTCAAGTCATATATCTATGCAGTCAGTTGGCATTTTTACTGCTATGTGTGTGTTTTTGTTGTTGTTTTTTTTTATATTTGCTTTGTTTTGTTTTTATATTTTGGCATGTAAAAATCAACCGCATTCGGGCCATCCATTTGGATGCAGTGAATCATGAGTTTTGATTAGTTGAATGCAGATGCATTTCTCTTCACTCGTCTCGATGAGCATGATGATTTGATGTCAGAATAGTTTCACTCTGAAATGGCTTGCATTTTGTATTGTGTATTTTTGTTTAGCCATTTTCATGGGGATGTTTACTGGCCAAATAAACTTTTCACACATCATCAGCGGCAACTGAAAAATAACAGCTAGCAATCAATGCCAATCTCTCTGTCTTCTCTCGCTCTCACCCTCCCAATTATCCATCGGGTCGGTGTCTGAGTCTCTATATCATTGTGTGTGCTAATTTCGTTGCATCCTCATCCCATGGCAAACTGAAAACGTGCTAAGTGCTAAGCAACAAAATCATACACACACACTACACACACAGACAGACAGAAGGAATATGGAAAATGGGAGGAAAATGAAATACCAAGTACATTGCACGATCAAGTGAGCAACTTCATAATGTTTCTACGTTATATATATATAACAATTTCTTTTTGCTTTATTGTTGTTTTTGGGCCAGTGACTTTAGAATGACTTGACGATGACAGACAAAAGCATTGCATGCTCAAGGTGGAGAAGGAGCCAGTCACTAGTCGGTTATTCTTCTTATTGGTCACGTACGAAGGCAAAAAAGGAAGCATAAATTCTGTTGACTTGTGCACTTTTTGATGGTCTTTACTGATTTAGGCTCTAAAGTATTAATAAGTGAACGTTGTCAAGTGCATTTATTAATAACATACCCAAGAGGATAGGCTACAAAGAGGAGGAGGAAGAGGAGGAGCTGGTGAATGATGAGAGGTGGCGGGAGAAAAAATAGAAACTTTGGTTTGAAGTTAAGCCATAAAAATTGCTTTCAAAATATTTAACATAATGTTTTTTTTTCTCCCATTGCGGCTGCTGCGGCTGTTAATGGCCCAATAAACAGCCTAACCGCAGACAAATATGTAGATACACATATATGTATGTATGTATGTATGTACATCTGTATGTATATTAAATATTATCTTTATTAGCCATGTATCCCATATCGAATTGCACATATATGTGTATGTAGAAGAGACAGGACAGCAGACGTTATTATATAAATCCAGTTCTAAACTGCTTAATTTGCCATTTGAAGCCCAAATCACTTTAATAAATTCATAGCCATGGCATAATTTGCCATGCAGCAAAATTAATTCCATGAAAATCAGACATAATTGAAATTAATGTGTATGGCAAAATGTTCCCTTCATCTGCCATCTACCTATTACCACAAGTTTTCTCATCTTTTGGTCTTGTACAATTTATTGGATCAAATCTGTTTATATTAAATTCTACATAATCGATAACATGTATGTAAATACATATAGTTTATAAATTTAATCAGCATCTGTTTAGCACTCACATTTCAATCTCTTTTGATTTTCGATATTAAGGTAGAGTAAATCCTGGCTAGTGATGGCACCATAAATGATATGATCAAAATGTATTTTGATTAATCGAATTGTTAATCAATTATTGGCTAAGAAGTTCGCCTTATGGTATACAACATACTAATTATACTTTCTGATGACATTTGCCTTAAAAATATATTTAAAATTTCACAAATTGTTCCAAATGTGAGAAAATAGTTCGATCTTTGACTAATCGCGATTAATAATCGCTTACCTTCAATAAGTCATGGTTTTCACATTAAAACAGGTGATGTCTTCTGTATGAAATATTACCCCTAATAAGTTAGTTAGTCTAGACTCGAGAAGCCTCCGTTTATACCCTCTTACGTAGGGCAAAGATATTGAATCTATTAATAACATAAATGAAAGTGACATAGAAACACTTTTCTACATCAACTTCGCTTGGTATAATGATAATGATTAACCAAATTTTGTATTCTTTTTGCTATATATTTTCTGTTCTTTTTTTATGGTTTCTAGATTGGTTTTGTTTTGTTGATTTCCCTCTCTCTGATTCTATTAATTTCTATTGTATACGTTGCCTCGATTAGACAAATCACATGATATCATGCACTTTTTTCTTTCCATTTTTCTTTGTTGCTCTTGTCAGTCATTATTATGCGGCCATTATTAACATTGTTTTGCGTTTGGGAGGGAAGTGGAAATCATAATTCTATTTGCCAGCAGAGTTTTTTATGGCCAACGTTCTTCACGTTGTAGTAAAGAAGAGGAAGAAGACGAAAAAAGAAAGTCAGTCAGAGCCGGAAGCTAATGTTAACAGTTAACGTTTGTGACAGCTTTTCTATACCCTGCCATATGGTGAGAAAATGTTGATAACACAAGACGATTAATACATTTACACAAATACATATAGTATTATAGATTAACTTTAGATTTCGTCTAATGTTTGGTTTAGTTTTAATGCGGTTGTTGAATTATTTAAGCTTTAGTATGATTTCTTGTCATTATTTGCATATACCCTGAATATAAGCGTATGCCAAAAAAAAAAGTCATAAAAGAAGACACACACACACACACACACACAACACGCACAACCGTTTTATGCCCCTAAAAGAAGGCTTTATACTCTCTCTCTCTCTCTGTCTATCTGGCCCAGGTTTTTGGTTGTGGTCCTTGAGTGTTAATGCGCGCCTTGCTGCGTTTATGGCATTGTTTAAAGTATTAAGGGGAGCAACAACAACAATGACATAGAAAAAAAAAATACGAAAATACTAATAATAATAACAATAAAATCACAGAGACATTAAATTCAAGTTGCCATTTAGTTCAAGTGAAGCGTTTACAAATTTTCTGTTTTACGAGGCTTTAAATAAAGTTAATTATGACTCGAACATTAAATAAACATCAATTAAAAATATGTTATTCGTTGCTGTTGTTGTTGTTGTTGTTGTTGCTCTTGTTATTGTTGTTGTTGCCATGGATTCAATGTGTTTCGTGCATTTTAAAGACATTTTGCCAGCCCTGCCGACGAGCACGACAATAAATATGTATTCTCGTTGTAGTAAAAACAAATCAAAAGTCATCAAAAAGTGCACTTTGCTCTAATTCTTTGTTCGCCTATACGTCGTCGTCATCGTCGTCGTCGTCGTGACAAGTCATGCCATGAGCCTCCCCAAAAGGTAAACTAAAATAAACTAGGCAAAAAAAGAACCAACAATATCAAAAAAGAAACACATCATCTTAAAGCTCTGATTTACTTGTTACCCTTTAACCCAAGAAGAAGGCGGGTAACTGTATCTGAGACAATTTAACTAACTAATTAACCAGGTAGCATTTTTCAAAACAATATCAAAAATTTTGAAGAGATGACTTATCAAATTCCGATGCCACAAAGATCTTTTAGAGAATTAAGAGTGATCAAAATATTAAGTTCAGAATCTCCAAGAGATTCTCTTAATCTAATGCAAAGAAGAGCACTTGAAACTAATATTAAGATCCTCAAGAGATTCTCTTAAGAAGGCAATTTAAAACAAATGCTAATATTCCAGCAGAATTTCTTAAGATTTTATCAAGCGACAACAAGAATTGGAAATTAAACTATAAAGGTCAACCCTGTCTGCCTCTTTTATTGCGTTGCATACATTTTGGCGCTTGCGAGTATAACCTTTTACTTAATGGCTGTAGGGTATAATAAAAAGAATAATCAGCGGGCAGGCAAAGACGGCACACACAGCAGGAGCAACAGAACCCGGAATCATCGTAGTAACAGCAAAACTTATTAATAAACGTTATGGCGACAACAACAACAACAACAGCAACAGCAAAAGCGACAAGAAGAAAAAGAACAAATCAAATGAAGTCAGTTGACGACATCCAAATTGGCAAAGTTGGAACCAAAAAAAGAAAGGAAAAAAAATAGCAGTCATCCAATCCAAAGAGGAGAAAATGCCGAAAAGGCAAAACGGGCTAAAAGCGAAGCCAAACCCAAAGCAAATGACAATGAGAAGCCCCCGTTGCGCTCTGGCATAATTGCAAAAACTGTTTTCATAAGGCCCAACAGCCGCGCGGTACTAACAACCAAAGGAACGAACGAAAGAACGAGCCAACCAGCCAGTCAGTCAGTCAGACTGTTAGTCAGCCAACCTCCTCTACCCCCTCTCAAACAATGGCACCCACCGCCACCATCCATCGACCCTCTTCGGCTACAAGGTAAGAAAACACAGGAGAACAACAACAACAAACGTATCGAACTTGAGCCTAGAAACACTTACTGATTGTGCACATTGCGAATCAATAATGCTCCGAAAAAAAAAACGATTGACTATGCGAAAGCCATGTCGAAGAGGACATTGATCACATATCCAAAAACTATTGAAATTCGATATATAAACTTACAAAAGAGTTTCCTCGATCATATGGATTATATTCTATTATCAATTGTTATTACAATTGATCGATAACTGTACTAACTATTTGAACATAGTTTTGGATATATTAAAGTTGCTACTTAAGGGAAGAGAAATTTGCTGCCAAAGGGTATCAAACAATTTCATACAGACTCATTTCATTTTATTATTGAGCCATTGTTTTGCTTTGGCAATTAAAATCTGGGATTTGGTGCCATTTTGTGGGTGTGGTCCTTTGGCCATTTTATGGGACCGCGTGGCCTGTAAACAATTTACAGAAATTTTACAATCAAAAATCGCAGCTGTCGTCCCTATCTCACTCTACCTCCATTAACCCCCCTCTCTCTCTCTCTCTCTCTCACTCTCTTTGTTTATTTATGCCTGTGAGCGGGTGGGTGTTATTATGAAAATGAAATTAGTTTTGTCATAAAATATTCATTAGCCCAACTCTCCCTGCCCTTTTGAGGACAGACTCACTCTCTTACTCTCTCTCTCTCTATGCTATGCCTGTCTCTTTCCATTTGCCGCCAGTGTGTAATTTGCATTAATTGAATTGTTTGTTAAATTGGAAAATTTTCAATTCTTATAAATTCTGCTTAGTTTTACCCACACAACCAATAACCATAACAAGATGCAATAGTCATAATAATAAAATGAATTAAATATGTTTACAACTGAAAATAAAAAAAAATTTAACCAAATGTATGCTATGTAAATGTATTTACATATATATGCGAGTATAGAGTATTCATATTGAAATTTTGCATTTAAATCGAAATTTATTTTACGTTTCCTTTCTTTTCTTTTCTCATTGTAGGTAAGCAACTTGTTTGGGGCTTCAATTTGATACTTGAATTGTAAGTGAATACCTAACAGTTTTTTTTCTCTTTTTTGTTGCCTTTTGATTGACAAGTGAAGACATACAGATGCATATATACAGATATATAGATGTATATGTATAAGGAAACTTTTGTTAAGAATGTTAACAAGGAAAGGAAGAAAATAAAATGACTTTGGAATCTATCAAATTGCATATCAATTTATCCATGTTAATTGACATTTAGAGAGATTTAAACCAAATATTACTTGTAAGTCTTTCAACAAAATGTTTCTTCAGTTCAAAAACAAACTGAATGGCATTTAAATATTATTTCTGTTTTTGACATTTAATTTTTAGTGAGCTAGTTCGTTGATTTCCATATGCAAGTGTATTGTGAAAGGGTCTAAGTGCTAGAAAGGATGTGTTTTTTTTCGTTAGCTAACTAACTACATACATATGTAGGTATGTACATATGTACCCAAGATTTGCAACTAACTAAAATTTGGCTAGCAACCATTTGCATCTACCCTGATTCCTTTTTGGCTTGATTCCCATTGTTTGGGAGTGCCAAGTTTCAAATTACACGCCTCGTCTATCATTGAGTAAAGGAGGTGAAGAAGAAGAAGACAAAGGAGTAGGAGTAGAAGTGGTAGGTAGGAGAAGGACATGGTGATGGGATGGTCTTAAACAAAGGGAGGCAAAACTTTGGGAAAAATAAATAAAATATAAAGCAAACTGAAGCGTAACACTTTACCGGCGACATGTTCAATCTGTCTAAACCTCGTTTCCAACCGCCTTCGATTATTCTCCATCGTATCGGCTTTTACATATATATATTTATCTATATATATGTATATTCCCTTTCCCTGTATCATTTATCGGCAATAATTCTCAACTGTCCATTTATGTCTTCATTTTGCTCTTTCCTTCATGTTTGTTCTCTCACTTCTGTCTGTTTCTATCTTAATGCTTGTGTCTCGCTCTATCTCTATTTAATATTGAAGAGAATCATAACTGGTAAAGCTTGTCCCATAGACCGTAAAAGATACAATTCATAAAAACTTCGAGACCAAATCGAGACAAAGGAAAAACGAACGAAAACGTTTTATAGATAACTAAAGCAAAACGAAGGCGATGACGATGACGATGAGGAAAGCAAAAATCAACGCAAGGAAAACTTTTTCTTCTCTTGTGTATCTTTGTCGTGTGCGTGTGTGTGTGTGTGTGTGTGTGTGTGTGTGCTGGTGTTAGTGTGTGTTGTTTGGATTTTGTTTCAGATGGCATAAATTAGATACGTGTTCAAGACACCACACGCACACACACACACACACACACACACACACTGGCACATTCACACAATCCTTCTGGCCTCTAAGGACTCAGATTAGATGTTGGTCGTCCTTTTCACTCTTCACTTCCTTCCTTCTGATAAAAGATAAATCATAATCATAAGCTGACTGAATTTTATTGGCCCTTTTTCTTTGTCTTCTTTGTCAGTTTAAAGAGACACGAATTCTCCACCCCCTCCCTCCCCTATCCCCATAAAACATATGTTCTCTATGTATATAGTCGTACTCTATATCTATGTATATATGTAGTACATATATAACCTATACTCATTTTGCTTTCAGGCTTTTTGTGGTACTTGCTTTTTGTTTGATTAATTTGAAGATGAGTGTAAACTGCACAAAAATTCTGAAGAGACCAAGAGCACCGAAATGAAAATTTTTTCAATTGCAATGTAAACTTCTCAAAATATGAAATGTGATGATGAACTAAGAGAAAGAGAAAACAGAATGAGCGAATGAATGGGTCGAGAAATAGTGCGTCAATTTTATAAAGAGTTGTTAAATATTTTAATAAGCAACTGCTAAACTGACCAAAAACATAAAAAAACAAGTTCGACTTGTGATCTTTGAAGGCAATTTGGCCTTTAGCCTTTGGTGGAGATGTGAAGGAAACTTAAGGCCTGAGAAAGATGACTCCTGTGGCAATGATCGTCCTCTTTATGTATGGCTAATGTTTTTTATATCCTGCGCTGTGTTACCATTTCCTCAACTTCATTTCGGTCTCAGCTTCCTGCTGCTGCTGCGGCTGATGATGATGAAAGTTTCAATTAGCGTAGCGCCATTTTCATTAAATTACCAGTGACACTGACATCGCCCCCCTCCACCCTCCTTCACCCACGTTTCGCCTTTTCATTCAGTTCATGTGCATCTTTATATAAATTTTTTCGCTATTTTCTACTTCTGGTCGTCGACACAAAATGTCGGTCACTTGCGGTTTAAGAGCGCAACCAGGCAACAACCACTGCTGGTTCCTGCGAACAATCCACCGCGTTCCTTTGCTAAGTGTGCCCAATTTGAGAATGCTGCAAATAGCTAGGAAAATTACCTCATGCGCATTTTCTTATTACAGAAAAATGTGCATAAGAAAATGGACGTAATGAAAAAGCGTACTCATCGCGGAAAGGGCAGAACAGAGGGAAACAACAACAACGACTCTAAAAGAACAGAACACTGACTAAGCCAAAGGGACGCCGAGGGGACGCCGAGGGGACGCCGAGTGGGTTATGCTAACTGAAGCCATGGCGGAAAGTCGCAGCTGGAATACCTCTTAAGAATTTATGATGAATTGCAAATTTCACCTTAATAAATTGAAATTAGTTAAGGCAATCAAAGGGACTAAAAGTATTTTCTTTTAGTCTTGCTGCTGAATGCAGAGGCAAAATGTGATATACCCTAATTAGCAGAAAGGCTTGCTAGATGCATTCAAGAAGTTTTTAAGGTTGAAATCAATTTGGAGTCACATAGCCATAACTCTCCATAATATCCATTCAAATCTGTTTCTGATTTCACATTTCCTTTATTGACGACTTGGGAAATTTGTTTTTGATTTCAAGATAATTTCTGATTTTCGTTTTTAAACTGAATGGCTTAAGGCAAAAGAATGGGGGCAAAAAAACATGGAAATTCCTTTTAGTTTTTTTTTTGGTCTGCTTTGTTGAACACTGATAGCATGGCAAATGCAAATTGCAAATGACGGCAAATGGAAATAGATGAAATTGAAAATGGAATGGTGGCAATGGTGGGTGGCGGGTGGTGTGAGGTTGGTTGAAAAGAGCAGGTGGCGTTGATGGCGGCGTAGAGTTGAGTGAAACGGAGGAGGTGAGACGAAAGTGCACAGCAGAGAAAATGAAAAATAATTAGCGCAATTAATGACCACGTAATTAGCGCTTCAAATCTGCACCGAGTACCTCGAACAAACCGACAAACTAACAATTCCCACCACCCATTCCCCGCACCACCCCATTGCTAACCCACAATGTGTGCAGTAGCACGTAAAGCCTTTTACCATACCAAAGACCCATCACAGTCGGCAGAGCCTTTAGCACTAATAGTTAGCTGTGGCCACGTTTGATAACTCTATCGCGGTCCAGTTTCCTCTCTCACTCTCTCGGTTTCTTTTTTTTCTGCAATTTTCTGTTGTAGCCAGGATCTGCAGGACACACTAATGAATGCCGCTCGCCTGACCTGGAAATGCAACTCAGTCATTACATTTCTTCATTAAAAAGTGGACTTTTATTAGACCAAAAAAAAAAAAAGAAAATAAAAAAAAACAAAACCAAAAGAGGAGGAGAACTATTCTATGTAGGATTCAAAAAAGAGAGCAGATACAAATTGCATGGAGTGGATGAATGAGGTGGGGGGAAATGAATATAAATTAAATGCAATGTGTGTGTGTGTGTGTGTGTGCCAACCCACTATTGGTAACGCCTCAAAGACCAAATATCATCACCGAAATACATATAAAACTTGCCTCCAACTTATAAACAACTTAAAAATTCATTGTCTACACATGCTGATGCCCTCCCCCAGGGCGATGCCTAACCATTTCCGATCCCCGCTCCATCTCACTCACACCATTCGCATTCCTTGTACTCCTGGCCAGAAGGTCCTTGGAAATGAAAATCGAGGAAAAGCAAGAGAGAAAATGGATGAAGAAGAGGGAGAAAAAAACTGTCATCATGTGGACGGGAATCAATCTAAAGTCATTTTATAACCCGAAAAGTCATAAATCTAACTTTAATGTTTTCAACGTGACTGCGGCAACGGAGCCACGCCCACGCCCACACCCACATACCGATGTTCGCCCACGAGCAAGTCTAAGCTCAAGCTCAAGTCCTACCCACTCGTCAACATGTGTAACAATGTCTATACCGTATATGGGTGCGAGTGAGAAGAACATATACAAGAAGACAAGGATGGCGAGATGGTGAGAGAAGAGGGACAGGGGGACAGAGGGACATGGATGTGGCACGGTAAGGGCAAAATTCCTCCGGCATTTGAAATTGGAAAAGTAAAACAAGCAAATGAATGTATTTCCGTTTGGGATTTTTCACTTTCCGGCCAAAAGTGTTTCGGGGCGTGGCTGAACAACCAAGCAACCAACGAACCAACCAACCAGTCAACCAGCCGGGCAGTCATCCATCCCACCAGCCATTCGAGATAAATGACGAAAAGCTTAAAGAAAACTTCAAGTGTGGAAGTATGACCAAAGAAATAGATAGAAAAATGTATTAAATAGCCGACACATACACGCACACACACACACACACACACACACACACACACACACACACAAACACACACACACAAAATACTTTTTCTTTTTTGTCGGAGCGTTGAACAAAAGGTCGCTCATCTTCTCAACTCCCAACCCTGCGTGTACGTGCAGTCAACAATCATAGGAGTCAAAGGGTGGTGGAGCCAACTGGACGACTGAACAACTTGGACATATGTGCGAGAGCATTAATTAAGTAAAGGACGAGAGAAAAATCGTGTGCGTAGCGAATTCTGTGTGTGAATTGGTCAAGAAAATTATTGCTCATAAAATATAAAAACAAAATTCCACTTCTCCCAAAAAAAGACATAAAAAAACTACGCAACGTGTCCGGTTAAAGTCCAAGTCGAATACTAAGTTTAGTTCACAAAATTAAGAATTTTTAACAATCATTGACTCTAAGGCAAATGAAAGATTCGCCCCCGCTACTCAGCAACCAAATTGAAGTTGTGTTTGATCTGCATTAGAGCGATAGATCATCATGTAGACGCTTTAGTTTTTATTTTTGGGTTTGATTGAAATCTGCAGTTAGATGCTACATCTGGTGCACAAAAATGTCGTAGAAAATTCATGCAGATTTTTAGGTGCAGCTGTCACATTATACCGGCAATGATTCGCATTTGTAGGATTGTTGGAACGATTGTCGATTGTGAATGCAGAGCCATGCACTTTTCCATTCCGGCAGCCAAATCACAAAAATTGAATAATATGCCACATTTGCGCTTGGCTCAAATCAATTTCATTTCTTATTTAACATTTTGATTAATGCAGAACGTTGACTACAACCTGGCTAGCTGATAGAGGTGAGATGGGTGGTGAAAAGGTGCCCCAGCATCAAGGTGCACACAATATGCAAAGTGAACAAACTGTCAAACAGGAGAGGAGAGGAGAGAAGTAAAAGAAGAAGACACAAATGGAAAGCGACATAGAGAGAAAAAGAGAGAGGGATAGAGAGAGAGGGAGAAAGTGAGAAAACTGCAGATGGAGATGGATGTGGTTTGACTCTTACAATGGCGGCCACTTGACACGTGCTTAAGCACACATTCTCACAGCTCTCTGTGGAAATGGATGGCTTTTTGCTGCTGCTGCTGCTACTCCCACTCTTAATTCCACCACTCTCTCCCGCTTCTGATGTTCTAGCCAAATGTTGTCAAATAATATTTACCAGGGAACACTTGTAAGTGCATGTCGGACAGCTTAAATTGCAATTTTCTCTACGATAGTTAAAATGCAATTTTTTGGCTTATTTCGTTCAATTTTCCGCCAGATGTGAAAAGTTCTAGTTGAGCGTTGCTAATATTAAATGCAATTTCACAATATATTCTGGCTCTCACGTTGGGCGCCAAGGCAAAATCAAAGTACTTGCAATATTTTGGTTCTATTATAGTTCAAGCTGGCTTGAATCATGTTTAAGAAGAAAATGCTAGAACCTGTCAGGTTATTATCTATAAACCAACTAATAACTTTCGCTTCTGGCTTTTCCTGGTCAAGCTGATCTGTCGATGTGTTTCCTTTTAAAACGTTTTTCCAAATCCATAATGCAGAGTATGGATATAATAGATAGAAACAAAAATTTTGGTTATATACAAACAAAAAAAAAAGAGAATTTAACGTTAATTAAGGAGGTCTCAATTATAGCGTCTTTAGGTTGAATAGATATGCCACTTGGCAAACAAAAATATTTTACTCTTGTGTCTACCTGCATACACATACACATGGCATTTATATATTTTCAGATGGTTAAGTGGTAGTGGGAGTGCATTGCGCGCTAATTAAAATCCAAGATGCAACTTGAAGTAGGTGCCACATGGCTTGGGTGGGTTTAGAGGGTTTGGGTGGTTGGGTTTCGGATGTTAAGCTTTTTGACTCGCCACTTATTAACTTGCCAGCAATTATGGCAGAAAATGCAGCGGAAGGAAGACCAAGAACAAGACGAAGATTATGAGGATGATGATGATGATAGTGGTGGAGAGGGAACGGGAAGAAATTGCTGAGTGAGATTTTCTTTTAGCTTTTTCTTAGCTTTCTACTACTACTATTTTTTTTTTTTTGTAAGTCGAGTTGAGTTCAGGTCGTTGGACGTTATGGTCTGGGATTTCCTTTAGCTTGGTTTTTCCTATGCCTTATATACTTTTTAACTTCTCCTAAAGTGTTGTGAGTATTTCCCGATGCTTTTTCTGTAATTGCTCGGAGATAGACAGAGACAGGCAGCTAGAGAGAAAGAGATGGAAAGGGAGACAGAGAGAATATAAAGAAAAAGGCAGCACAGAGGAAATCATCCCACATGTGTAACTGTCAGTCCTAGTGCTTTTTTGCTCCTCTATCTCCTCCTCTCTTTCTTTCATACTCTCAATGGGTGTGTAAGGAAGGGACAAACTGCGTGTGTGTGTATGTGTGTATATGCTCTTAATAGGTAACAAGTTGCAGACAACGTCCTGCCGACTGCCTCCCTCTTAAGATACTGCCTGCTCACTGACTGCCATTATCTCCATCAGCACGCGTAAACTTCGTTTGCACCAAAAACTGTGAAAAAAAACACAACACAAAATAGAGATGGTAAAGAGGCTTCTAGACTAGGAACATGAAATAGACACACACACACACACAAAGGAAAAGTGTGTGTAGTCTAGTGTAGTGGAATAGAGTCTATGGCAGTGCATCATTCTTCATTCGCTTTCTGCTCCGGCTTCGGCCCATGCTCCTAGTCCTCCTGCTGATACTGCTGCTCCCCAAATGGAACGGAACAAGAAGTCATTTCGTTTAAGCTCAGCGGAGGCACTTTTCTTGCACATTTGAACTCGATGCGCTTGCAGGCGAAGCCAACGCAGGTCCAGCACAGTGGGACGAGGCGAGTCTCCAAGAAAAAATTAAGTTATATTTAGTTAAGAGAATTTTTTATAAGTGAACGACACAATTTTCATTTCGATGCTAAATCTGTTATTCTTTAAAGAGTTTTTCCTCATTGAAAAACTCACCAACGAGAACTCACACATTTTCTGAAAGTAAAAAATAAAAAGAACATTTATTTTTATAACAATTTTTGCGTATTTCAATGTTGGTAAAAGTTTTGGCTGATGTTAATTAAAAGATTAATCCACAAAAATTAATGAGTCATTGTCTTGCAATGAGGATAAGAGATTTAGAACTAGTACTGTGAAATTGAGGCACTTTGCCCCCTTAAGTATGCAATAGGCTGTTTAGAAATATTGTCTACATCGATGAATAAATATTTATCCACAGAAATTTAAATAATCTCTTTGTATGTTTTATAATTTTTAATACTTTGGCTGCTTATTCCATACTTTAGGGGCAAAGTTCCTCAATTTCAAAACCCTAGAGTCTCGTAGAGAGTCTCATCTTCTTTTGAAATATGTGTAGAAAACGAATAATAAGCATAAAGTTTGTTAAACGCTTCTACTTTTGCCCATTTACATTGTATTGATAGAAGAATTGATTTGAATAATAGACTTGTCTTTGAAAAAGTGTGTCAGGCAAATGATTTTCATAAAGCCATTGCTGTAGATTGAAATAAAGGAGATCGAAATACAAAAAGTGCTGTAAAAATACACATAATCTAACTAAAAGGACAGACTACCAATTGAAATCCTGCCCCAATCACTTCTACAAGAGATTACGTTGTGTAGTTTAGTCTTAAGATTGAAGTCTTTGGTTATTATTAAAGTAGATTCATTCCCGTCATCTTGTATATAGCCTGCTGATAGGTTACAAAAGATTCAGATAAAGATCACTTGGCTCTTTTTATCTCACAATCTATTACTTAAAAAGTGCCAGTTTTAATCGATGTCGACTTTTGAAGGCTTCTTTAAGTGCATTGTCAGTTTATGTATTTTTCGTTGATTTTCATTTCTTTAGAGTATTTCGTGCGGCTTAGTTATTTATTTATGTATGTATATAACATACATTTACCTACTTAACCAAGCCACGCCCACACCAACATTTTTCGCCCGTCTTCTGTCATCCACTATGTATAGTACTTACTTATATTTGTTACGTTTCATTTCATTTTCTGGCCGAATCCGGAGGAGCAATTCAAATGGGAATTTACAATTTTTGCACCAGAAAGCGAGTTGCCAGTCCCCACCGACCGAATCCACGACCATCTGCCCTACCCCCACCCTGCCTCTTTGTGCCCAGGCTGTTTGCTTGTTTCTTGCATAAAATGAAATTGTATTGCATTTTTCGCCAAGCATCTACCCGGCTTCCCCCTACCGTGTCTCAGCCATCCTTTCACCGCACTACTTCGTATACTCCATCACACTCTTGCATTTGGGGAAACTTTTTCTCTTTTTGGGCTGCTTTATGGAGCTGGACACATATATACATTTAGAGCGGCATCAGAGGAGCAGCAGCAGCAACAAGAGTGGCAAGTGGAAAATGTGATACATGGATAGGGAGGTGGGGGTAGAGAGACAGGTTGTGGGTTGGAAAGGAAAGAGGAAAAATTTCGCGCTGGCTCAGCAGCTACTCTCCAGTTTGGCAATCTTGGGCTTTTGCTTTTTATGTCAGTTTCATGCCTCACATTTTCCCCATCTCCACTCACCTCCGCTCCACTATCGCCCCCTCGACCACCTCCTGCACACAGTGCTCGAGTCCCCGCGGCAACAACAGAAAAAAAGGCGAAACATACAACTACAATAGAAAATCGCAAGTCGTATTTTTAGAGCAACATGAAAATTTATGATGCATTTTTTGCCACGCCCTCAACTTCCTAGCCGCCTCCTTTCTCTATTCATCTAGACTCGTCCTCGTCGGTCGAGTCTTGCTCAGCTATCCAATCCCCTCCTGTCCTCTAACCCCAGCAACACCCACCAAGACTTTCGAATCAGTGCAACAAAACTTAAATAAAATTGTATATAATTGTAATGGAATTTATATTAGATTTTTAGCAGACAAAAAGCAGGACAACAAGCCAAAAAAAAAGAAAAGGAATAGAATGAAAAGCGAAAAGCTAATGTCATATGATTTATTTCGATTACTTAAGCGCTGACTCCTTTTTAGTCTCTCTCCCGTCCTACTGAGCAAAAGCAAACAATCATAAATAGGGAAACTAAGCACAAACTTAAATAGAAACCCAAGAGAAGCATAACAACAGAAAGCACTGGGCAAATAAAAACTGATTGCAATAAATTGATGATTGCCGCAAAAAGAAATTAAAGAAATCCACTCAAATTAGGTTGACAGAAGCGAAAAAAAAACATTTTTCCTTTCAACATCGACTTAAAAGATACACTGGAAGGAAGCATTTGATCTATCAATTAGGTCGGAGATAGAAATTGCTTTAAAACTTGCTATATTTTGTGTGTTCTTTTTGACAAATGAAGCGATCTTCAAATTTGCTCAAGACCTTCCAAAAACCGAATGACTCGTTTGGGATTTTGAATGTGTTCATGAAATGTTCTATATATTACAGACCTTGATTGAAAAGAAAAAGCAAATGAAAGAAAGTAAAAAGTCTCAGACTTAGAAAATCAGATCAAGAGAAGGAGAATAATATCAAGAAATATTCATATCCCTATCTGCAGCAGTATCTATGCTTTCTTTTTTGCGATAAAAAAAACTTAGTCATTCTACACTTAAATGGAATGAAAGTAAAGAAAGCATTTATTAGAAGGAACTAACTGAGTTTGATGTATTAAAAATACCATTAGTTTTATTCTTAGTAGAGTAATTGAATTATGAATTTCGTATAAATAAACTGCTAACATGAAAGTTTCTTATTGTGTGTGTGCTTGAAGTAAATCGGTAGCAATATCATAGTTTTAGTATCACATAATACTATTTGCAGTCCATTTGGGCTAAACATTTCACACGCTTTTTATGTGCCACATAAAAATGTTTGTTTTCTAACCCAAAAATAAAATAATAAAAACATAGAAGAAAAATCAAAGAACACAACACAAAAAGGTGTCCTTTGGCCTACTCTCTGGACGTTTGATGAGCCTGATGATAAGGCGAGGCTGTTTGGCCATAACTTTTCTTCTTTGAAATGAAATCTAAAATTCATTACGCATTTTATGCGTACCAGATGAGCTAGAGACACACCGAGATAAAGTAAGACACTGAGAGAGAGAGAGAGAGAGAGAGAGAGAGAGAGAGAGGGAATTCACGTAATGAGGCGCGTGAGGCGTGCCACTTCGCAACGTCTTCTGTTAGTTCTCTTGGTCCTTTGGCAAATGGCATTTATGTCCCTGTGGAGAACGACACGCACAACGCGAAGACAGCAACGCCTTTTGCCGCAATTTACCCGCCGGAATTGTAAGGCAACTCCCCCTCCGTGTGCTTCTTTGGCATTGCGTTTACTTCTGCTGCTGTTGCTGCTACTCCTGGGGAATAAGATGAATTACATGCCTCTCCAGCAGCAGCAGCAGGATCTGTCAGGCCACTTGATTCAGCAGCATGCAAAACCAACCAGCCAGTCGGTACCCCGGTGGTACCCCGTACAGCAGCAGGAGAATGAAACTAAATCCCTAAGCAAATAGTTTAGCCCGCCTGCTGTTTAAATACAGTGACCCAAAGCAAATTAAACAAAGTATTAAGTCCAAAAACTATCTAACAAACATAAAACTTGATCTAAAAATCTATCCATTAACTATATACACCGTTATATAACGATGCTAATTCTTTTTGATTTTATTTAAGAAATTGTTTTGAGTTAGACATTATATATATCCATTTTCAATAGACTTAAACACACTGTGCGTGCGGCCGAATTAAAAAAGAGAAATCAACCGCACGGAAATCATGTCTACGCATCATTCTTTGTGAGCTTGGGCTATTACTTTACTACCAACAAGCGACAGGAGGAGCAAAAGCCGCAGGAGAGATAGGCATTTCCTCCCTACATTTGCCCACCATCGCCATCCCCCCATCACCACCACCATCACCATCACCTCGTCTGTGGCAGTGGTCTTGCAACAAATTCTGGTTGTATTGTATTTCAGTTTGGTGTGTGTGATTTTTGCGTGGCTGTGTGGAAATGTGTGATAAGCAGTTTTCCGCTTGGGAATAGAAAAGAGAAGAAGACATCGGTCCCGCTTTCTCTTCCGACTGGACTGGACCGAATGGCTAGGCTTTTCTTTTTATTTCTTAGTTCCCCGTGTATGTAGATGTGAGGGTGTATGTGTGTGTGCGCGCGTGTGTGTGTGTGTGTGGGTTTGTGGTGTTCCTTTTCATTGGCGTCACTGAGGCGGATGTGCGGAAGCTGTGGCTACTAATGCAAATATAATGGCAAATGTTTCGGAAATATTACAAAAGATAAAAATTGATAAAGGCCTACAAACTATTTTTATTATTCAGTCTTTGTGTTGGTGTATATGTGTGTTGCGGTATGTATGTGTGTGTGGTTTGCGTGTGTGGGAAAACTATTTCCATTTGTGTACAATTTTTTTTATTTCCTTATTTCTTTTTTTTTTGAGGTTTTTTGATCAAAGTATTTCAATCATTTGTCTGACGATTTTCTTTTTCGAACTTAACTCTTTTCTTTTCGCACAATTTATCGGCTCAATTAATGTAACATTTATTTGGCTCACTGACGATGGCAATGGCGACGACGGCAACGACACATTTGTCAGACCTTGTCTAGAGTTTTGCACTTGAACCGAACGCCATTAAATGCCGCCTTCCATTCCCCTTCCCGTTCCCTACCGCCATACCCATTTCTCACTACAATCAGTTTTCGTATACCACGAAGAGAAAAAACTTAACTATTCAAACAGCAGTTGAGCATAATTTTTCATTCAGGGTCGTTGGCTTCAGCCAAACAGAGAAAGACAGAGTGAGAGGGATAAAGCGACATTGCGGCTTCTTTTTATTATCTGCAGAACTCTCTTCCTCCTGACCTCCTGATCTCCCCGCACTCTTCGTCCCCAGCTCACTCTTCCCCTGTTTGACCATAGTGCAAACATAATTTTTCTTGCTTCCTAATGCCCCCAGATAAACGCAGACAAGAGCCAAAAAAACAAAAAAGAAAAAGAAAACCCAAAACGAACAAGTAAAAACCGAATGGCAAAAAGAAAAAGCTAAAGAGAAAAACGCCGAAAAACCAAAAAAGCTAGTGCAAAAAGTTCTTTAACCCCATGTTGGCCCCGCCCGCTCTAACTAACTGCTAACTCTTGTAACCCCTAGAACACCTCCCCCCCCATGCCAACCGCAGTAGCTTCATTACACTTGGACCACCTTGCTCTTGCCTCGGCAGACACCCCAAACACCCGTCATCATATTATTTTCAACATTTATTTGCCATGCGTAAATAGAAGAGGCAGGAAAAAAAAAGAAAAATTCGGTTGGAAAATGGGCGCAAATTCTCTTCAATTTTCAAACGGAAAAGTGGCAAAAGCTTCTCGTTTCTCCTCCAACGAATTTAAACTGCAGCCCGTTCACTCTCAAAATAATAAATGCAAAACTGCATTTTAGGTAAACATAGAAATGGCCTAAAGAGAGCAGAACAGAGACAGAGGACTAGACAGAGAAGTGGAGTGAGTGAGGGGAGTGGGATAGATTGGCTAAAGGGTTTGCTGTGTGTGTGTGTATGTGTGCATGTCCTGGCTACCGCCCAATTGACGTAAATCGTGCGCAAGAAATTTTTTTCGACTCTTTTCCATTTTTATTTTTATTATTCCTCTTTTTTTTCGTTGGCTGCCAAATTGACTGTGCGGCGTCGGCGTCTAAAACCTGCAAAAAGGTCAGCAAACCTGCCTACATATACATATGTATGTATATATTCAAAAGTATATAGGTGAGAAATAATGCTTACTAAACAGTGACGAATTGGCCACGTAGCAAATGCATTTAGAGCTCTCAAGAAGTCATCAAAAGAAGCAAATTAATTACATATTCTTAAAAATGTATTTAAAACCTTGTTTAAATTAGTTAAAGCTAACTTCTTCTTTTGTTGCTGTGGAAAAAATCCTATCGATCAATATTCCAAGTAAATAATCACCCAATATAAGAATTCGAAAAGCCTCAAAGTTATTTCTTACAAAGTTTTTGCTCTTAACAATGGTAATATCCTTTATGTAGAGCTAAAAGTTTTCAATATAAAGAAACTAGTAAGTTTTCAACTTGATAAGGTTAATTTTCCCAAAAACATTTTACCTTTGCTTTTTATATAAGTGCTCAAGTCAACACAGTTTTTAAATTAAAATACGAAAATTCACAGCGAACAAAATTTTGGTTTCCAAATTCTTAGGTAAGCAAAGGTATTCAAATTGGAGATAATTATAGATTACGCCCCTTTTCTCTCACTCTCTCTCTCTCACTCAGCATGGATCATCAGCCAGTCGATCCCATTAATATTGATAATTGGGATTCTGTTAATAGTTCATCTTCTATTTCGGCCTCCGATTTGGCAACCGATTCGAATTCGAATGCCAATTGTATGCCAGTTGCCGGCATTACAACAGGAATTGCTCGTCTGCATCTTCGCCTGGGCAGCGAAGGATCAGAGCGTCATGTTAGCTTTCATGTAGGCGTTATCGATAATGAGGGCATGGGTCGTCATAAATCGAAATGCTGCTGCATTTATCGCAAACGCTATGCATTCGATGAGAGTTCCTCATCTTCCGATGATGAGACTGACCATTGTTACGGTCATCCCGAAGTGAAGAAAATGAATCGTTTCAATAAGCACCAACGATGCGCTGCTGGTTGTTCATGTTGTGGTCAAAAATAAATCGAAAAACTATTTCCTTTTTGTCTAGTAAACGCTGTCAACATAAAAAATAAACGATTTCGCAGATTACCAGCTACAAATTACTCTTGCTTAATTATATTTGTGTTTGAAAATGAATGAAATTTCTGGAAAATATTTTGAAGAGCAAGTGGAAAAGGAAGAGAGCTTCCATCTGCTTTTTCATGACGTGGTCGATTATCACTCCTGCCTGGCAAGGCCACAGAAAGCCATAAAAAAATGGGTCGCCAACAACAACATCACGCCTACAAAGAAACAGCGCGGCCATGCCGAGCTCCTCCCCCTCTTCACTTTTAGAGAAGGGAAGGAGACTTCGTCACGCTCTTTTTCGTCATATACCCGTCGATCTATTGATTGATTATGCGAACTGTCTGCGCAAACTTGTAACTAGATTAATGAACTTTTGCCTGGATGCACTGCGTCATGTTGGGGCGGTTTTTGCTCTATGTTTTCTTTTCCCTTCTTTGTGTTTTTTTGTCTCTTTTTTGGTTGAACTTTTCATTTTTCTCTCTGTGTCTGTCTCCGTCTGTGCTCTCACTGTGGCCCGCAAAAAACTTTGAACTTTCGTTGAGAAAAATTCGAGCAAAAGCCAAGTTATGCAATCCATGTGCATGGCACCAATTTGCAAGCTACCAACCTACGAGTTCCCCCCCCTCCCCCCTTTACCACCCACCCCCACCAAAAAAAGGAGCGAAAAACTGAATTTGTTTTTAAATGGAGCGAAACATTTCCTATTTTCTTTTTTTTTCGTTTCCCTCGTTTTTGTTTTTGAATTGAACCCTTTTGAGGGGTGAAGCTAGCGAAATGGGGATGGCATTAAACCACATTTTAATATATACATGCATCTATACATGTGTGTGTGTGTGAGTTCCGTTAGTCGTTTTTATGAGGTCTCCGCGGGCCCTACAAACCGCATTTGAAGTGCCCGTTAAAAAAAAATAAAACAAAACAGAAAATATACATATATAAAATACGCTAAAACAGGCAAAAGGATGAAAAAAAAAACATCTCACATAGACATATACATACATGATACATATTCGTACATTTGTATAAATATACATTTACAATTTGCCGCATATATAGTATATATGTATGTGCCACATGTGGCAGAGTCAGAGAAAGTTGTCGAAGGGTTGGGCAGTCAGTTTGTGTGTGTTTTCGTCTTTGTTTTTGTGTTAAATTCTATTTTTTTTTTTTTTTCATTTAACTTGGTCAATGGGTTGACGTTGATTTCTTTCACTACTTTTAAGTAGAGCTGTAAGAGTTTGTTGTTCCTTTCACTCATTTGCTCATTTGCTTTGCCAAATACTTTGTCTCAATTAACATAGAAAAAAGAAAGGGTACAACTCATTATGGCTTTCTATCTGATCTTGACCCTTTCACTACACTTATGACCATCCATCCATGAAACAAAGTGTTTGACCAAGTGTTTGGGGTCTTTGAGGTTGAATAAACAATTAAAATAATACTAAATATTGTGGTTAAGGGCGCAACACTGCAAAGACAAACTAAATATAAGCCACAATTAAAAATGCGAAACACAATGGGAAGGTCACCACTCAGACATCACTGGATAGTCAGAGGCGGAGGCGGAGGCCGAATCGTAGGCAAAGGGGTAAAGATGTTGTCAAAAGCATTTCTGGAACATGGTCAGTAGAAAGAGGATGAGAAAGTACCCAAAAGCCACGAACAGAAGGTGGAGAGCTCAAATAATGAGGCAAACCACAAAAATTGCAACAAAACAATGAATGAATGGAATGGAATGGTATGAGAGAGAATTGTTATGTGGCCCTCCCCCCCAGATGGGAAAAAAAGGCAAAAATAAATGCCTGAAATCTCCTACCTCCTATCTCCTAGGCCCAAAACCCCTTAAACCCAAGCCAGCTGAAACCAAATTTTGTCTTCTTGCCCCTTACCCTTCGTTCAAGCCCCCTACCCGTTTATCATGCCGCATACCACATTCATTCTCCTTGTTGTTGCTGTAAATGTGAAATGTGCCAAAGTGAATAATTTCTTTTTAATTTCCACTTAAGTGCTTTTTAAATGTTTCACAAAAGGAGTGCAACTGTGTTGGAAACAGTTGTTGTAGAAAGGCGGAGGAGAGAGAGAGAAGGGGAATTGGAACAGGCCACTGATATGCTTGGAGATAGACCGGGAGAGAAGGGAAAGTGAAAAAGTCGGGCTAAAAGCAAGAACACGTCACTTTGACGCTTCTGGGTGTTAAAAAAAAAAATAAAGAAAAGAAAAACACATCAAATAATATTACCCCTAGTGGTGGGCGGAGGGGCGTGGCATGCATTGAGTATTTCTCTCTCTTTGCCTTATTTCCTTTTTTTATTTCTTCTTGTTTTTTTTTTTCTGTTGTTGTTGTGTTGAGTGAATTGCTCTGGTTTCCGGTTTCATTTCAACTCCACCAGCAGCTGCTCGTGCTCATCTTCTCTACCACCGTCATTTCTTTTCTTTTCTTTCTTTTTTTTTATTTATATATTTTTGCTCTTCTGTCGTTTATGTAATTGACTTCATTGCCAACAATCGATTCAAGTGATGGCTCCTCTGCTCTGTGGGAGGGCGTAGGTCGGTCTGGTAGAGGTAATGTAGGCTCATTGTCATTGTCGTTTTTATTTATGGTCTTCGGGCATCAATATGTGATATATGCAAAAATGAGTACAGTGTCGAGATGGGGGAACCCACGGAGATTGAGAGGGGAAAGAGATATATATGTATATAAAAATGGGTGAAAACCAAACGAGATTTTGGAAATTGACAGCTGAGTCAGCTGAGAAATTCACATTCGGAATGATATGTAGAAGTCGCAAAAGGAAAAAAGGGATAAATGATGACTGCAAATTCCAAATGATGGATAAACCCTTAAAAGGATACTTCTCTTCTTGCCTCTCCATCTTCATCTCTCTCTCTCTCTCTTGGTTTCCCTTTAAAAATTGTGCAAGTGCAAAAACAAATCATAAGAGAAACTTGCTACTCTATCTCTCTCTCTGTTCGTTTTCCGAAAAACAAACCTTAAATGAGTTTTACTGACAAAACACAGTAATAAATAGGCCAAAATACTCCAACACTAATACACACACATATACTCATGTGGTGAGGTGCCGTTGGTCATTTTAACGCTGATGTCTTAGACATTATCAGCAAAATTTATTAAATGACAGACACATAAATATATAATATATTAGGCCATAAATACATGGCAAATAATACATAAAAAAATGGAAAGAGAACAATTCAGCTAAGGACACCCCAAGCAGAGCGTGTAGGGGTGTATAAATGTGTGTGTTTGGAGTGTGTGTAACTTAGTGGAGAGTTTGAGGGCAACAAATGCCAACGCATACTCTGCATTTTTGCTTTATTTCTACTAAAATTTACTTTATCAAATTTTGTTTTAAGAGGGAGACATCAATTAAAATATGTCATAAAGTTTTGTTAGTTTTTCTTTCGGGTTATCGTAAATTTTTTTTTGTTGATCACAGGTCGTATGCGTGATATTCTTTGTTTCTCATTTCTCTGATCAATGAAATGCATAGAAATATATGCAGGCTCTTTGTAAGAGTATGAAATAGGAGGAGTCAAAAAAACCATCAACTTGAATTACAATTTTAATTTGATGGTATTATTATAGTCACACGCACACACACATACGCATGGAAACATATCTAGTACACGCCTCTTCTCGCCCTTTCATAGCTTCACATATATTATTATCATTTATGCATCATTTGGGTGTTTTTTTTTTTTTTGTTTCCATTTTGGTGGCTCGTTGTCTTTTATTTATTTTATAAAAACATTCTTCTTGTCATTATCGCACACAGACATATATAGGGAGAGAGAGAGAGAGAGAGAGAGCGAGTAAGGGAGGCAGTAATATTGTTTTACTCTACAAAAAGTATGCAGTGCAAAAATTATTGACATCTAAATTACGAGCTTTGCTCCGGCTGCAATTTGGTGGCCGCCAACAAACAAAATGATGTCACACACACACATACAATCCCCTCTTTTACCCACTTTCATGTGTGTGTGTGTGTGTGCAGTGGTGCTTATGGCTTTGTTTGCTACGTGGCCTGTTTTGGGACCTCCTGCTACGAAACGAATCCGCAAGGAAGCAAGGAGCCTAGCCGACCGAGCCCTCCTTCCTCTCCCAAATCATTTACCGAGTCTCAGCTGTCAATAGATTGTTGACATTTTTCTTTATATTTTCATGCCTCGCACACACACAACACACCCACATACACCCTCCCCATACACACACACGCTTAGGTGTTGTTTTCCTTTTCTCTTTACTGTTTTTTCTTTTTTTCTTTCTTTTTTTTTTGTCTTTGTTTACTGCTTAAATCTGCCAATTTACTCGTTTACGTTTAGGCTTCTCTTCCTTGTTTATGAAGAATGGCTATGCGGAACACATTGGCGGAACACAGGGGGCGAGACCGTCATATGTGGGTGTCAGTGTGTGTGTGTGTGTGTAGGTAAAGATGGTGCGTGTGTGTGGCAAATTAATATTTGTGTCATTTTTTCGGGTTAATAAGGCTAACTTAAGAAATGACAGGGGTGAAACGGCAGAAGAGTGGGCTTATGTGTGAAACATACTTAATTATCCTTATATTTATGAGCAGGCAACAACAACAGCACCAACAACAATTTGTAGCCCAACGGGCAATCTGAAGGAAATTCTCATATATTCTCATTCCCCTTGTGTGAACACACGCCAACACGCATCATTACAACTTTTTAATGTTTCCTGGAAAACGCTTAAGATAATTATCAGACCAAAAATAACTAAAAAAGACGCTCTGAACGGAGGAAGCGTTAAAATTTAATTATAATATCACTCATACGTCACGTTACCAAACAAATATTGTTGACATTAAAGTGTAATGTTACTCAATGGCCATGTTTAAGAGTTAAGATAACACGTCAATGGAAACTAAAAGTGAAGCAAACCTAAAAAGGCTTTTCGATAAGACATTGCGAGTGTGTCTGGGCAATTGCTCTCTATTGCATAATATAAACTTGACTATTTCTTTGTCGTGGTCAAGCCTTGTTATTTTAATTTTAAACTGTCTGTAACCAGTGTCAACTTTCTCTGTGACTCACTAAAGGGTATCTATTTGAATGGCATGTCAAGAATCTACACGTTTGGTGCAAAGACTTTGGCTTACCTTGAGGGGCAACTTGGCTCGGTTGGCTTCTTTTCGTGCAAGTTTTGCAAACGTTAGATAGACAGACGACGAATAAATGGATGGATGGATGGTTGGTTGGTTGGTTGGATGGATGGACAAACCTCTCATCATCTGTCAGTGTGAATCTCTAATCTCTCTTTCTCTCTATCTATTTGACTTGGTGTCTCATTGTCTCTCCTCTCTCTCTCTTTCTCTCTCTCTCCTTCTGTGTGTGTGTTTTTGTCTTCGGCTCAGTGACTTGTCTAATCTCATTTGATGACTGGGCACAAACTCAAACTCAAACTGAAACTCTCCTTTGGCTGTCCCATTCCCCCCATCCATTCGTTTCCCTTTTCCCGTTTTTCAGCCACCAATTGACTTCCATCAACCGCATGACTTAATCAATCATTCGGCTTGCAAGTTGTGTATATTGTTGTTGTTGCTGTTGTTTTTTCATTTATTTATTTTCAATTTGATGGCCCCTCAACATGGCTTCAGTTTCAATTAATTTCCCAGATTATGGCCAACCATGCTGGAGAAAAGTTGCTTCCTGTTCTTTTCTAGCATGAACTTTGAACTTGTCTTTTGGTCCCTTTCACATTGGGTCGGTCCCATCCTGGCCTGGATAGGATAGGATAGCCTGTCCTTATGTTTTGTGTTTTTGTGATTGAGGTGAAGCTGAGGGGGACTGACAACGGCGGCAACAACGAAGATGAAGAGTTTTGTTACACTTTTCAAACTTCAATTTGATGGCAATCGAAAGTCGTCGTCTAAGTCTTAAAATGGGCAATCTCTGAAAAGAAAAGTTTTGTGTTTTATGTTTTGGTTTTGGTTTCGGCATGGTGTTGGTGGCTAGGTGGAAATTGATAGGGAAATTAGATTTTGCCTTCGATGATGGTTGGGAAAATTGAATTCTAGTGATTTTCTGTGATTTCAAATAAATTGAATATGAAACGAAAAATCATTTTCTGAAGGAAAACATTTTAAACAAATCAAAAACAACTCAAAAAGAGAAGGAGGAAAAGAATAATCTCTGAGCTTTTAAGCAAACCAAAGTTCTTGACTCTTTTCCCTTTTTGCTTGTTCTCGGTCTCTATCATGGTCATGGTCTTCTTTTTGGTTCTCTCTCTCTCTCTCTTTCTCTGTCGCTGGCACACAGGTGCACAGATGGTTAGCGAAAAGTAAAACAACAAAAAACGCCGCCTAAAACAGAAGCAACATCAGCAGGAAATTTACATAAAAAACTTTGTCAAGGGGTCCAAAAACGAAGGTGCCTAACTTATATACCTATACATATACATATATATATTTGTATATATGTATATTAAAAATGAAAATGTTATGAACGCTTAAGCTCCAGACGAAGGAGACAGCCGCAGGCAGCCAGAGGGCATAACCAAATCCTAAGAAACATGTTGCGAAAATGTAGCCTTCTTGTTATACCCTGTAATCATAACTCATTAAGGTATTCTCGTCTTTTCTTTTCGTTTGAAAATAAGATGCCATTTCTTCTTAGCAAAACAACTTTCAATGTGTAGAGTATAGGGTAGGCCATGAGTCGCTACTCTGTTTAAACTTGAATACATAAAATTTCCCTCTTTTCTTTTATTTATTTATTATATCTTCTTTTTGTTTTTGTCAGGTAAATGTATGCATGATCATGTCTGGATTAACTTAATGAAAGCAAAAAGGCTGCACCAGCAACAACAGCAACAACAACGACAGCTGCAAAATGTTTACAACCGAGCAAAACACAGCCAGAGGTTAAACATGAAAAATACCTTAACCAAGAGAGTCCAACAGTTTAGTGGCGATTGCTTTGAAAATTCGTTTACTAATATCTCAATTATTTGGAAGGTTTTCACAATTTGGCCAATTCTCAATTCTCTTACTTAGTGCTTGTTATTAGGTGAGGTCAGCTGCATAGTGAAGGGCATTTTCAATTCGTCTTTTGTGTGATTAAACATGAAAACTTCTTTTCCTACACTTACACTTATGTACGTGATAGAGCTCTGACATGCTGACGGCAACATGCAGCCAACAACAACAGCAGCAAGAACAGAAAGAACGAGTGAGCTAAGAAAATCCTTCACAGTCGCGTCACGACGTCATCAAAGTCCTTAGTCATAGTTTTCCTTGTCGTCATCGTTGTCGTTGCCGCCGCCGCCGTCGTCGTCGTCGTCGTCGTAGTCATAGTCGTCCTTGTCTGTACAAAAAGATTTACGAAGAAGTTTCACAGCAGCCTCAGACGACATTTGTTGTGGCTTTTATAAATTGTCTGCGCGTGGGGCAACGTAACCATCGTATCGTCATTCCCTTCTCCCTATTTTTTTCTCTTTTTCTCTCTATCTCTTCCTCACTCATCCTTTCCCTGAGTGAGACTGTGGCACACTGTCCTCCAGCCATCTTCATACTTCGCATTCTAGCTACGTCGATTGCTGCAGTGTCAGCGCCATACTACAATGCATGACATCGACAAAAGCAACAGCAACACGAACATGGAACACGGAACACGTTAAGCGCATTGCCATTTGTGCCACATCATGTTGAAGGCAAAAGAAGGTGGCATAAGCGTAGATTGCTGGGTCATGGGAAAGCCGAAAGCTGCTGCCATACTGCAGACAGCTGGCAAACAAAACACACACACACACACATACACACAGAAAGCCAACAAACAAAATTCACAAAATGAAAACAACAACAACTGGCTTAAGTTGAATTCCTTTTACCTTTAGATCGATGATTGAGTCAACATAAAATAATGTTATTTTTTCCCCCAAAGAAACTTTATTCACATCGAAAATTTTGAAAGCAAATGGAAATAATATTTGTATCAGCAAGATTGATACTGCAACTTTTGGCTCTAGATTCTGAATAGAGAATAAGAGAGAAAGAGAGACACTATGAGATTTTTACTATTTTCCTGTCACGTGACCATTTCAATGACCGACGTGTGTTGTCTTTTAATGGTTATTGACATCGGTTACGACATTAAAAGAGTCCAGGAGAGGGATATAACAGTTAATCAAAATTATGCATTTAATAGAATTTTTGAACAAGTTTTCTATTATTTCGAGCTAATTTTTCTATTATTAGACATGGTCTTTGTATATCTTAACTCGGTTGCCGTAACAAATTTCACGCGTCAAGTAATTAACATAAATTTAGTATAAACTTCGGCACATTACGTATACGCCATGTATGTAGTATTGTCGTTGCCTTTTCAATTGTCTGCCACAGACAAAACACAGAGGCACAGAGGATAGAGCGCGAGAGGTAGAAGGATAATTGTGAAAATGTTGGTAGAGCAACAGAGCGGAGCGGAGTAGAAGAGGGAGACGAAATTGTAGAAATTAACTACGCGCACAATTGTTTAACACAAGACAAGGCGAAGATACTAAAGACAAGAGAAGTGCCTCAGCTGGAGTTGAGTCCCTCGCATTGTTTGCTTTAATGCGTGTGGCAGCCATTTTACAAGTTTATGGACTTATCCTGCAGCTGAGAGCCTCAATAACAACAACAACAACAAAAACAAGAGCAACACGCATGGTTTGTTTGGTGTGTGTAAACTTCTGCCTCAAGTTGACTGAAAATTGCTTCAATTAACCTCTCAATTCTCCTCCTTTGTATTTGCCTTTCCACGCGAACACTTTTCCCTTTGATGGGATAGACGACTTTGCATTAATTTGTTGTCATATTTGCTTGACTGAATTTGAATCTAAATCTGTATACTTTACCTATCTCTCCTATTTATATATAAATATATGTATTATACATATATATGTGTATGTATTAGAACACACATGTAAATGTATTTGACTTTGATTTGCCCAAAATCTTACACACACATCATTCCTCTTTGTCTTTGCAGGTAAGCTTCAAATGGAGTTTGTGCAGAAACAAATTATGAGACAAAATGTTAATTGCTTATCCTGTCAAGTTGACAGCAGGAGTGAGAGGATAAACATACCGCATTTTGTGTCATCTTCACAAAATGACAACATAATCAATGTTCTCAAGGTAAAAGAGATATTGCCTAATGACTCAGTTAAATCAATTGAGACCAAATTACCAAATTAACTTGCCAGTGAGACAGAGAGAGAAAGAAACGGAATGAAAAGCTTGCTTAAGTCCTTTTGGAAAATTTGGCTTGTTTTAATGAATATGTATAGTAATAATGTGCAAAACTTATACAAACTCTTTGACATATTGGAAAAGGAGCTAATTGTTTGATCGAATTACATGGACTCTCCTGATACAGGGTATGCATATGATAAGACGTTCTCTTCTTTGGAATTGAAAAGATATGTTGCAGGCTTCTAACAAAATCTAAAAGTAAAAGCCATCTAATAAGTAAGAGGCAAAGGCACGAAAAGAAACGGAACAAAACGAACTTAACAAAGAGAAACAAAAACAAGGATTTATTTGCCGTTTTTTTTTTAGGTGCAAGAACATGCGAAAAAGGAGTAAGAGGACAAATGGTGCATGCACGTGACTCGACTTCTAGTTTTGGTCTGGTCTTGGTCCTTGTCGCGGCGCATTGCATTGCATTGTTTATCGAGAAGGGTTGGGACAACACCGAGTAGGAGAAGGGGGTGACATCATCCTCTTACCCCATACGGGAAAGTTTTGTGGAGTTGAAAGATGCCTTTTCTTTTCTTTTGTGTGCACGCATACACAGACACATAAGTAACACAAGAACTTGAGTTGTTTGTTTTTGCTTTGTCGTGTGTTGACACATTTTTAGTGCAATTCCCGTTCAGCTCCCTCTTCTCACCTCGTCTCTCTCTCTATCTCTATTTCCCCAGCGCTCGCTTTTGACTCTTAACTCTCACTCTTTCTCTATCGCTCTCTTATACAAAAAAAGGGTGTTTTCTGGTGCATAAGCCCCGGAAATTATAAAAGCAACAAGATATTCTGCGGGAAAGTTCCATGTTTTATTTCGTTTTTAGTTTCATCCGCTTTTGAAGTAACTAAAAAAAGGCGCTTCATATGATACATTGCACTGGTCCAGGTCGCACATGAACTGTTAAAAGTAATTGTTAATACAACATTTTAAATTCCAATCATTTGAAACTTACATTTTTTAAAAGTTGCATTTCTTTAATGATTTACCGTATATTTAAATTTTTTTGAGAAATCGGAAAAGAAAACCTTCCAAAATTGTTCCAAGAGAATAAAGAATGCAGTAATGGAATAATAATGTAATTATGGATTGCAGAGTTGATCATCATCTGCTGTTGCTTGACTTTCTTTCTAAGCTCTCTATCAGATTTGAAGAGTCGAATCTTTGATCCAGTTGAACTCCCATCAAGTCCTAACAGCTGTTGTGATGTGCCTTGATCCAAGGTCTGGTGCGACGTATTAGACGAGGCTTGACTTAGTTGCTGCTGTGAAGTTACTTTACGAAAAAACAAACTTGACAGCTATTGCTGTGATGTTCCTTGACTTAATGAAATTTGTGACATAACAAGAGGCTTGACTTTCGGCGCCACCACAAAGATTTTCGGGGCCACGGGCATGAGCACAGTCCACATAATTACGGAGTTGAGAGCAGCTAGGCAGACCCATTGATGGGTTGGGTCTAGGCTTGTTGAGCACCATGTTCATATTGGATTGCGTTTGGCTGATCATCGACAAGTCTTGACGCGACTCTGACTGGTCCCCATTGATCACAAATGAAAGCCTTAAAGTCTTTGTATCTACTCGTGAAGTTAAATTGGATTCAAGCCTTTGTTTCAGAGGTTTAATCATACCTCTAAAACTCTTTATCTTGTATCGCTAAATCGTGATTAATAAACGCAAAATTTCGATTTATCGTATGATTGCATAATCGATTAATGATATTTATTTGGCATCTCTAAGAAATAGCACAAATTCCTATATCTGTTGTCTAACATGTTTTTATGCATAAGTATAATAGAAAATCTATAGCAGTTTTTTCAACAAATATTTGTTTTAAATATGAAGCAACACCCTCCAAAAGAAAAAGAAGATAAAAGAATATGCTAAAAGTGCTAAAATTAATGTTCCCTTTTAGCGTCATTTTGTTGTGTCAGAAAATTGCATTGTTATTATTATTAATTAAACATTTTCGTCGTTACATTGTTAGCACAATGTTTAATTTGTTCAATTTATTTTCATTGTTTTTTCTACACTTTTTTTGTTTTTTTCTGTTGTAACTTTATTTTTTGGGAGAATTTTTTTGTGCTGACACCGCAAAGTATGCAACATGTTTGCCATGTGGTAAAGCACATGCATTTATACTCCGTTCACTGCTTTTAGCCCTTTAGAGTAGACCTCAGGTCGTTGGCAGCCATTAGCACAAATGTCGCCGTCGGTCCATTTGCTCTCCGTACAGCACTTCTCTTGCTAGCCAACGGCAATCCCTCTGGCAGCCACACACACACACATATGTACATACATACAGACATACATATATAGTGGACCAACAAGGTTTTGGCTGGAGCAAGTGCATCAACAACTTTTTAACCAACTTGCCGAGACCGCAGCAAGACTAAAAACGAGGATGAGCAGGACAGGACAGGACAGGACAGGACAGTATACCAAACTAACTAACTCGATGCCTGCCACTTGTAATGTACCGTTATTGTTGCAACAATGCCACATCCATATTTGTATAGGAGAGGGGCATGGTTAGCACTGAAGAGAGGGCGGAGGAGGGGGGTTTTGGTAAAGATTTTGCTTTGTTCGCGAAATAATTTTTTTTTTCGCCTTGCCCATTGCAAATGGCATAGAAATTGAAGAAGAGAAAAAAAGGCAGGGAGAGAGAGTGGGAGAGAAGGAAACTGCGAAAAACTTCAACTTCAACTGCAGAGATTTTTCACATTTTTGCTTGTTGTTGTTGTATTTTCTATTTTTTTGGCCAGCGTTAATGCAGACAAGGATGCCGCCGCACCACCAGTTTACAACGTCTCTATCCCCTCCCCCCCTCACTTGACCCCTTCATCGTGGCTAGCCGCTCTTGCTGCTGTTGAACGCTTTATGGCTTTTTTGGTCCTAGTCTCTCTCTCTCTCTCTCTCTCTCTCTCTCTCGGTGGTCGTGGTCCTGTTTCATTGTGGTCTTGTGTCTGCCAAGTTTCTACTCTATAGCTAAATAGTTGGCAACTTTTTTATGTATTCCCGCTGGCCATGTACCGCCCCAAACTCCATTCTCCGTTCTCCATTCGTCGCCACTCGCTCCCTTGCACCACTTTAAATTGCACACAAATTGGCATAGGTCCCTTCTGGTTTTTTTTCTTCTTTTCCACCCTTTTATATTTTGTTTGTAGTTTTTTTCCTTTTTTTGCCTTTGACAACTTTTCGAGCATGACTCTTTTAATAAAAACGCATTTTAATAAAAACTAAGACAATAACAATTCGCCCTCTTTCTCTCTTCATGCTCCGCTATTGTTGTTAGCAAATTAAGTGTTGCGGTTTTGACTTTGCTTTTTTTTTGGGGGGATAGCTATAGCAATTGAAAGATAGACAAACTAAAGAAAACCGCACAATAAATCGCAATTGAATTCTTGCACTAAGTTCTGCGAAATGTGACAAACAGAGCACTAAAAAAAAAAAAAAGGAAAAAAAGCTAAACATTATCTGCGCGGAAGTTCATATACCTTTTTAGTACTTGCCATTTCAAATCCACTATAAGTCCATATACTAATATTCCAAATATTTTGTATTTACATATTTAGAATGTTCTATATTATGAGACTTTTGTCAGCCTACTTTTAAATGTCGCTGTTATATTTCTATTGAGATTTTTCTCTATGCTATACCAGCTTTTTATAGAGGTCCGATCTGACGAACTTAATCTCAATTAGGCAATATGAAGCTTACCAAGTTTCATTGCAGCAGCATTGCATGGCTATATCGACTCGTTTTCCCACACGGGTATAACGAGAACTCATTGCCATTATGTTACAGTCAGTTGAATAAGAATAAATCAAATTTACATCGCTTCTTTGTATTATTAAACAAGCAATTTCTTACTTATGCATATGATTTCATTTGATAGCTCTTGTTGATCTCTTATACGCCAAGTTTTATGTGGTATGATTTTTTGTTACTTATTTGATTAAATGTTTGATTTTCATTCTGTCCTTTTTTTGTTTTTTCTTTATTTAAATTTTCGTTGTGTATTCTTCTCATGTGCATATTTTTATCATTTGCAAATTGTCAGCAAATGCAAATAAAAATGGTATACGAAAACGAAACCAAAGTCACAGCTAAAAATAAAATATGCAAGGGACGGAAGTACAGTGAGAGAGAGAGAGAGAGAGAGATAGAGAGAGATGGTTAGGGGTAGGGAGAGGAAAAGTGGGAGTGAGAAAGGTCTGATATACAGTCGTGTTAGACAAATAATGTAGAAATGCAGAAATGGCAGGATTTTATAACTGCAGCAGTAATAAATGATAAACAAGTGCAAGCTGTGCATAAAAAGGGGCGTGACTAGAAAATGCAAATGAAGCCGGTAACGCCAGCGGTCGGCTCCGAGGCTGATATTGAAAATTGTTGAGGAAAGAGAGAGAAAACTAAGGCAAGAATATGGGTAGAAGTACAGCAAATATTTGCCTCAGACACACACACACACACAAACTGAGTTTTTCTCTTAGTTTCTCTCTATGTCTTTCTCTCTCCTTTACACTTTTGCATAATTTATGCTTTTGTGTGTGAACATGACTTGAAATGCAGCTGTGAACACAGGCAAAATAAAATCCAGGCCTAATTCAACTTTCCAGTAGTCACACACACACACACACACACCTAGAGATATGGCTCGTGTCAAGCTTGATAATTAACACCATAATTCATATGCAGCAAATGCAGCACCCCGAAATGCCAAACAAAAGTCATTTGGGTATAATTTAACTAACTATTCCGGAAAAGAGAAACCAACCAAATTATTGAAATTCTACTCCATTTCAATTTATAACGTATATAGGTTCATCTATCAAACAAATAAACATTTTCATTTTCATGTCCCAAAAAAGTATGCAATGGTTTTTTGTTTTCCCGTTTTCTGTCGTTCGACCTGCCTGTCACTCGTAATTAAATTTACATTGTTTAATTGGTTAGTTGGCCTCATACAAATATTGGCAATGTAATAAATAGAAATAAATATAAATTGATTTTAATTGTATGATTAATTGATTTAAAAGACAGCAACAAATAAAACACAATGAGCGAAATAAAAAAAAAATTGGCAGAGAAAAACCAACAAACAAGCAAATTGCTTTATATTTTCCACTATACATACGTAAAACAATTTTAATGCACAAAACATTTTTGCGGTCGTAATTCATTTATTTTTGTTTTATGTTGTTTTACGTATTAAGCTAATATGTATGTATTTGTAGAGCAGAAAGACAGAAATGGATTTAATTAGAGATTAGACTTATCTGCAGAAATGTTTGGCGTATCTTTGTGTTGAATTTTCCATGTTGACAGAAGATCTTAATCCTTTAATTTTGTCCTCTCTTTTCAAGAGAACGTATAAACTGTTATTAACGATTTTACTTTTGTCTGCCATATCTTACAACTGAAAAATAAGAAGGCTTAGAACGTTTGTTAACCGTTAGTTAAAACCCTGCTCAGTTCCTTCTTAATGGTATGCAATTTTTCATATCCTTATCCCTTTGCCTTAATTTGATAGTTCATTGAAATTGTTCTCTTGCTCTTGACCTAAGTTCGAAAAAATTATCTCCTCTTCGGCCATTTAGAGAATAGTTTAATGAAATTCTGTTTACAAAAGAGAACTTTATTAGTCAATGCTTGCTTTAATAATTAAATAAAGCGTTTGGATCAAATTTATCATATTCGGAAGTTAAGATGTAATGGATTGGATTGAACTTATATTAATGTTAGCCTTCACTTTGGAGTTATCAAACATCTTTCTACATCAATAAACATAATTGGCCCAAAAGGGAAAAGGGAAAGGTTGAAGTAGATAGAGTATTAAACCATTCGCTAATTTGAGAGTAAGTATTCATGAGTCGGTTTAAATACAATTTGTATTTATTTTTTTTTGCATAAGAATTTAAAGCGTGACTCTTGGCAAAATGCAATGCAATTTGGACGTCTGTCCAAAAGGCAGCAGTAGCAGATGCACATATACACAAATAACATGCACACATTTAGACATATATGTATGTACATACACACAGATATAGTATATACATATATATACATATATTCAACTAGACAGACATAACTGCACCTCGTTGGGTGCTAAAGTTCATTTACCTTTTAGCGTTTATTTGTCTCTGTCTCTCTCTCTCTCTCTTTCTCCTTTTCTGGTTTTATCTTATTCTGTGAGTGTGTGTGCTTGTTCTTCTTCTTATTCTCCGCAGTAGCAAAAGTGTAATTGTCTATCTTATGCTTTACATTCACACACACACACACACACACACCAACATGTGAGCTTTAACTTTGTTTGTTTGTTTGCATTTGGCGCTGCTTGAGTTAAGAAATACTCAGACTCTGCGTTTTTGCTTCTGTCTCTCTCTATGTGTGTTTGTGTGTGTGCTTAAGTGTGCAACATTAGTGCAGCGGGTCATGCCTTCTTAATCTTCCTTTGCTGCCTCTTTTGCCATTGCCTTTAGCCGATTTGAACTTGGTTTTTTTTGTTGGTTAGCGACCAACGCCAAAGTCAAAATAAAAATCTTTAATATTTAATCTTTATTTTGTAAACATTATTAAATGTATTAAATTATATGATTGCAAAAACAAAAACTTCACTTGAACACATATAAATATTGAGTAATGAAATTTCATTAAAACCCTCTTATTAGTTCTCCAAAAAAAATTGTATGCAGATTGAAGCACGTTTTCGAAATGCAGACTTGATTTTTTAACTCACTTATTGCAATTCTCCAGGTGGAAATTCAATGGAATTTTCCTTTTTATTGCATTTTCCAAAGCGAAATGTTTTATTGCCATTTTGCGGTGGCTTTTCACTACAACAATGTACAATCCATTAAAATACACAAGCAAACAAACACAAAAAATTGCCTGGGCAACCACTTTTTGGTCAAAAATCAAGAGAAATCAGTAAATGCAATTACGCACAAAGTAGACAATAAAACAAAAAAATTCTGCAAATTTAGCCCTGCAGTCACATTTAATTACTAATTCCATTTGAAACACACACACATACGCACACCATTATCAATGCATTCCCCTTTCATTTGCTTTTGTTTCCCTGCCTTAATTTTTCTACTGATATCATTCTCGCAGTTCCCTGTAATGGGATTAATTTAAAAATTTACAAATTCAAAAGAAACCACAATTTGAAACATGTCAGCTAATTATTTATATATCTAATTGTATTTGTTTTTTTTTATGAATCCATCCATCGACAGTAGTGAAAAGGGGCTTAAGAAACTAATAGTCACAATATATCAATAATAATTTGCAGTTTGAATTGCATTTCAAGTTTATTAATAGGTTAAATTGGATATTCTGTGTGGGCATTGGTGAGCTTTTTAATGGTAGTTTGTTTTGATATTTTTGTCATTACAGACCTAAACTTAACATGAGGGTAAAAATATAAAAGAAAATGATCAAAGAATGAATATGAATATCAATTGTTAAGACAATATGCACCCATATATATTAATATATATATTCAGTAGCAGATCTAGAGATGTGGCAATATGCAGTCCAAGTGCAGTTCGCTTTTTGAAACATATAAGAAAATTTCTCCAGTGGATAAGAAATAATTCTCAAGCATTATTTTTGGACTTCTTTTAAAGAGGTTATAAATTTGTTGCAAACAGTGAATTCTTTCCCAGCCTATTGCATACTTTAAGGTTAAATGTTGTGGGGCATAGAGACTTTGTTGCATGTGGGATAGATTCCTCTCTCTATTTCTCTCTCATTTTCTTTCTCAATTCAATCATCTAACTCTTTCTCAGTGTCTCTGTTGCTTTTGGTTTACATTTTTTGGTTTGTTGCTTGTGCGTGTGTGTTTTTTTTCTCTTAACGTTGCCATCAATTGTAACGGTTTCTTCCGCCACACTTATGCATCCCGCAAAAGTTCGTAAAGTTCCTCCCCACTCTATCCCGCTATTTGGTTTGCTGTCTCTGTCACTCACACATGCTCACTCCCTAGTATCTTTCTGGTACTTTTTCCTCGTTTCAGCTCACGCTTTGGTGCACCCAATCGACCCATAAACCCAGTTATTTACTTAGAAGCGCCTTTTAACATTTTCTGTTTTTGCGTTTTTTTTTTTTTTTTTGCAGTTTTTGCCCCTTACCATAGCCGCCGCCGGTTTTACTTCTCCCGTTTTTAATGGTGCATCGACATCACTGCCGCTGACTCTGCTACAGTCGACGTTGTCGGTGTTGTTGTTGCCGTTGTCGGCTTTCTTTTTTTCCGCTTTTTGGTTTTTTTTTGCTTTTGCTTTTGCATTAAATCAACGCCAGCAACAATAATCAACAAAACAGAGAAACGAAACACACAGAAAACTTTGGCCGCAATAAAAGCGAGAACACCTCACCACCTCCTCGCCACATCCCTTCGTTGCATGCCACAAAAATACCCTACATCCTAAGCGCCCCGCAGCAGCCCCAAAAAGCCATAGCTTGGCAATTCACTCACTATGCAATCCTGTTCGGTCGTCCTTCTTCATCTTCCCCTCGCTTGGCAGAAGCAACCAATTTCAATTGCAATTCGAACTCCAATACGATTCGAGAATTCGTTTCAATTTGTTGTCCAACCACCGCAAATAGATGAAGGCTTGAAGAAGGAGGAGGTGCGGAGGTGGTGCCGGTGCCGGTGCAGATGCTTTGAGGTGGATTGGACTGATTCGCGGCTGCAACATGCAAATAAGGTCAACGCTCGGTTGCTCGCCAGCTGGCTGGCTGGTTGGCTGGCTTGCTTTCCCCCTTCAGTCGATTCTGTTCAACTCAGCTCTGTTACATTCTGTTTGCCTGCCAAACGTCAAGGAGCGGCCCATTTTTTTTCTCTTTTTTTCGTTAGGCGCCGGAAAGTATGCAACACTGCGCCAACCGCATGACTGATTGATGGTTGTAAGGGGGCTGAGTGGATCGCTAGTGAAGAGGCAGGGTAAGGCGAAGGTGTGCATATGTGTGTGTGTGTGTGTGTGCCGCTTGTTTGCCACGTTGCCATTTTGGCTCTCATTTCAAATGTGCACAAAACTGCACCTCATATGTGGAGTGTGTGTGTGTGTGTGTGTGTGTGTGTGTGTGCGATAAGAAAGGTACAGCATCCAGTCATCACTTAATGTGTGCATGAAAATAAATGAATGATTGCGACTCTTAAGCAACGAATGATTCAATACAGTGTGAATGCTCATTGCAATTAGTATTTCATAATTATTCATGAATATGTTTCCATCCATGGCCCATTCTCTATTCCATTCTTTTCATTAAATTACCCACAAATTTGGCAATTAACATTTTATCATTGCCTACTTTTTAGGGCCAATTTAAGCGGCCTACTAACTGGAGGGCTTTTTAAATTATTTTCAATAATTTGCTTCTTGTCTATTTTCTTTTTATATTCGGAGCGTTTTTTTTTTTCAAGTGTACTTACCGGTTGAGGGGCTGACTTGCTTTTCCCTAAATGTGAATACACTTGAAGAAATTAGAAAGAAGAATTGAACATATCGATTACATGTGTAACTGAAGCCCTGTGGATATTTTGTGTTTATGGTTTAAAGTTGCTTTCAAGTTTTCTTCAACTCAATTGATCAAAAGCAATTCAATAGATATGAAATAGATTAGTAACTCGCAATTCAAGGCCAATTGATATCATATTTTTTTTACCAAGTGTATGCTCTACTCTTCTTGTTTGTTTTTGTTGGTTTTGTGATGGTTTTTCATTTGGTTTTGTTTTCTATTCTTGTTGTTGTTGCTTTTTGGTATGTGTTGCATTGAAAAATAGGGCACAACGTCGACGGCTAATTGATTTTATGAAAATGAAATGGCTAAAATACGCTCTATTTAGCAACAACAATGCTTGGGAAAAGTGTTGATGATGACGACGACGATGTCGATGACTATGACGATGACGATGATGATGATGATGATGATGATGATGATGATAAAAGGGACGTAGGGATAGTAAGGCGAGAGGAGGGCTGCTTGTTAGCCATGGGAAGTGGGCGTAGAGAAGGGGGCATAGAGGGAGAGATTTCGCTTCGTTTCAATCAATTAAGCGCCAATAATTAATTCAATTGATTTCATTCCATTCGCGAGACAGGAGCTGCCATAGCAGCAGCAGCAGCAGCAGGACAAGGCATTCATGATTGAGAAAGCCAGCAGGATATGATGGTCGAGGGGTAAACTATGGTATAGTGGTTAAGTGGTAGATTGCGGGAGAAGGCCGAGAAGGGCCGTGTCTCTAACGCCATTTGGATTTCAAACGCCATTAATTCAGTTGAAAATTTATGGCTTACAAATTGCCCGTCGCTCATTTCACAAATCTCACTGGCGCGGTCTATCCCTCCTTCCTCTGCTCAGCTTTGGATTTGCCTTCGTTTAATTTTCTAGGCTGCCTTCAGAATTGATACATATATATGTACTTTTTTTATACAGATTTGTTTTTGCTCTGCGGTAATTTAATGGCTGTGACAGCTGCTGGTTGGCTTGGGTTGGGTTGCTTTCCTGTTTTCCGGGAGTATACGATTTATGGGATTAAATATCAATGAATTTTGTTTTCTTTTTTTTTTTTCGATAAGAAATTTTTGAACACTTTTTGATTAAATTTTTGAATAAAGTAAGAAAAAAATGTGGAAAAATAAATTCTCTAACCATAAGTTCATTTTTTTCGTATCATTTCAGGTGAGTTATTCGATCAGAAGGAAAACTGCATATTCTATGTACTTTGAGTTAAGAAAATTGGTGAGCCACCCTCATAGATTTCTTTTCAACTTCTTCTTCTTCATTCGCTTCTTCTTCGTTGGCTTTCGTTTTTGAAAGCCAGCCAAAAATCCATTTACATAATAAGATTTTCAGGCCAAAGAAGAGAACGGCAACCAAGACGACGATGTGGAGGACTTTGGGAGTCAATGGAACTTCTTCTTTGCCTAACTAAATGCCACATAAGTCATATATGAGTTATTGTACATAGAGTTATGGGATTGCCTCTCTCTCTCTCTCTCTCTCTCTCTCTCTGTGTCTCTCTCTCTCTCTCTCTCTCTCTCTCTCTCTCTCTGTCTGTCCGCCCAAGAGTTTTGGCAAGAGAATTAACAAAACATAAATCGTGCCGGACGGGGCAGCGGCCACTATGTAGATTATTCAAAATATATATAGATATGACTGAACACACACATATGAAGAGAGAAAGTATAAAGAAAAGCGAAATGAGAAATGGCCAGAGAAAAGTCAAGTATAGTTATGATTTCATATTTCTTTGCTTTTGGGTGTGGTAAGTATTGTGGATAAGACTTCAAAAAAAAAAATGCTAAAGATGGAAACAAGAAGTCTCCAAGTGAAATTTACGACCAAATAAATTTTCTCACATATAAATTGGGATGACAAATAAATTTTTCTCTATATCTCTATATCTAAAAATATTCAATTAATTTGCAATTTGATTAATTGCATTGATTTTAAACCTCAAAAAGTTTCCTATACAACTATTAAAAAATTCTTTTTAGTTGATTTTTGCAACACTTTAAAAAAAAAAGAACCCCAGAAGCACCAAGAACTAGATGAATGGGTTGAGGAATGAGAAAGAAAATGGGTGAGAGAGAGAGAGAGAGAGAGAGAGAGAGATTGAAGAATGGCGGAGCAGAGGGAAAAAATGTTGTTTCACACTAAAAAATCATAAATTACGCCATTTAAGTGGGTCAAATGGAGGCATTTGTGCGGAAGACGCCAAAATGCCAAAGAAGGGGTTGATAGTCGAGCGCTAGTGAGCATAAGGCTGGGGGGAGGGGAGAAATGGTGGGGAGCTTCAGTGAGGGTGGTAGCAAGTGCTGGGCTATACGATGGGTATTGGGTACTGAGGAGACAAGCAGCAACTGCGGCAGTTTTCATGTTACTGGGTCACTGCAGACACACAAATTGCGGTGAATGTTGAACGGGGTTGCTGCTTGTTTTCAACCAGAGTGGGGGGTGGGCGGCAGGGAATAGCAGTCTTCAATATAAATGAGCAATGTTACCTCTTGCTCTTGCTGTTGCTGTGTGTTATTGGAAAAGAAGCCACAAAAGAAAGAAAACGAAAAACCAGTAACGAAACTAACAGGGAAATGAAAAGAAAAGCAAAGAAAATCGGAGACAAAATGGAAACGAAACAACAAGAAAAAAAAACCAAACCAAACTAAACCAACGTCATCGTCAATTGTAGGGAACTCTCGTTTGTCGTTTCTTCAACATTCGTTCTTGGCTTGTTCGTTTGCTGCTGCCGCAGTGGCAATTATTGCGAAACAACCTACCAACACACACATACACACACACTCGCCACCGATTTGTTACCGACCTTGTCAGCATTTTCGCCTGCCCCGATGCAGTCACGTTGACAATTGCAGTAAAAAAATTTCACCAGCAACAAAAAAATTTGAAAATTTCTGCTTCAATAATCATTTAGAACCTTCCAACCACCGCTGCCTGACCCAATCAGCTGCTGTTGATGGACTGATTGTAGGTCGAATTCGAAGGAGTGTGAGCGGTGACAAACTGAAATTTCATTAGTCCTAAAAGGCTCAATAGGGCGGTGAAGTCTCTTTCATGTTTCGCAAAAGCAGCGAAGCGCAACCGAAATAGCACTCAATTCTCATAGACAGCGGCAAAAAAAAGAAGAAGGACGATGAAGAAGGTACCAGGATATGGTGTATAACTTCAAGTCAAGTTCAAATTAAAATCAAACAAACATTTATTTGCCAACTTTAAGACATTTCAATGGCATAATGAGCTTTCAGTAGTCAATTGGGAAGCAAACGAAGGCCAAACAAAAATGATGATCGTTCATAGAAATTCCTTTGGTTTTCGTTTCACATGAAATGGAAATTAAATTTATTATAAAACGATTTCCCAAAACAAAAACAGAAAAAAAAGCATTGTAAATTTAACCTTTAGCATGTGTTTTGCTGATAACTTTTTGTTCAAATGTGGCTTAAATTTTTCACAGCAACACTATCTACAACTTCCTTTCTCTCTCGCACACACACACATTGTATGTATGTGTGTATAGAGTATGCAAATGATATTGTATATGTATTGTATATGGCCATATAAAACTGATATCTGGCGCACTAATCTAAGATACAAACAATATATTCAAAAAGCGACCTAGATCCTTGCTTTATGTCGAATAACAGCAGCAGCAGCAGCAACAACAACAACGACAACAGCAATAACAAGGACTCGGCGATAATAATAACAATAGTCAAAGTGAATGCCAACCAGCATGAATGAACGAATGAATGAATGATAGCAAAAGAAAATGAAGATTTAAGAGAGGGGCAGAGAGGACTAGAGGGAGCTAGAGTCACAAAGCGAGCCTGGTAAAGTTGTGTTGTTGCTTTTGTTTTTTGCTTTTGCTTTCATTTCTTCTTCTTTGGGTTGAAAACCAATTGGGAATCCTTGTCATGGTATTGGGCAATCCCATGGAAATTCCTTACACACTTAACACACAAATAAAAGCAGTTAAAAACAATAGCAGCAACAACAAGTACCACAATAATCCTATATACATTTACGTACTCAAGTTACTCTATATCAATGAAAGATCAGCTGAATTTGGCCACACTTGTATTCACTTTACATAAATATATGAAGTTCCCTTAGTAACAAAATTATCACTCATACGTCATGTTGTCTGGTCTTAAAGATTGAAATTTACATACAAGACTAAAGCTTAACTTCTAAGGGGACGCTTGTTTTTTTAGCCTGCTTATCTAGAAAATTTCTTTTTTTTTTAAATTTTCAGCATTTACAGGGTATACAAAGTTAGAACTAGTTAACATGGCCAATGTTGGAAATAGTTAAAGAACTAGTCTAGTTGTCTTAGGCAAAGAATGATTTTCCTAAAATGTTTACAACTCTTTAAACAATTTCTCTAGAATAGTTGCAAATAATATTCACCCGCAAACCAGCCTACCAACCCCTCGTATTACCGCCCGCAATGCCACGCCCATTCCGCCGATTATTTGTAAAGATGCCGTTCTAGAGTGGAGAGGCTTAACTTTTGAGGCATGCTGACAATTTTCTTGCCTTGTTTGTTATGCCAAAGAATTTTGTGATTATGCAACAATAAATCCTTTGGTCCATTTACCATGAACGAGAGAACTTACACACACACACACACACACACACACATAAATAGGGAGAGAGAGAGAGAGAGACAGAGAGAGATTGTGAGTAAGAGCCAAGGAACTTTGAGGTGTATGGGTTTTGGGCCAGGCCAAAAACTTTGTGTGCTCCTTTTTGGTATTTGGGCCATTGTCGTCGTCGACGTTGTCGTCGCGTTTGCCTCTCACGTGAAATTAGCATGTGAAAATATTTGTCAAAGATTTGCCCAAAATTATGCGCAGTGTTTGCTCAAACACACACATACATCTATATATGTACATACACACACACATGACATGAGGCAAAAGTTTGCAGAATTTTAATTTGAAATTTTCGAGCTTCCGACAAAAAAAAACAAAGAAAAAAAGTTATATGAACATAAAAAACTAAAAATAAAAAAAAAGAAAAACCAAAATGTTTGCAGAAAATTTTCGGCAGAAAAAAGTTTGCTGGCTTTTATTTTTTGTTTGGGAAATTTTGGTTTTCGCCTTATTTTTAAGTTATTTACATAAGCCAAATTTTTGTTTTTTCCTTCTTTTTTTTGTTGTTATTGTTGTTGTGATGTTTTTGTTTGGGGTCAGCTTGAAAATACGCGAAGGATTAGCGGGCAAAAGCTGGTGCTGCCACAGCCATAGCCGCGGGGTCCTTTTGTTATGTTTATATACGTATATATATATTCGTATAGTATATATATAGATATGGATATATATAATTTCATTTTGTTTGTAGGCCTTTTTTAATGGCATTGAAAATGCTTGTCGATGACCACGATGAAGAGCAAGCGAGAACTGAGTTTAGATGAAAGGTGGTGGATGGTGATGGAGAGGGGGAGGGGACCTGGCCAGTGCAGGGTTGTTTCATGGTGTCCAATTACGTCGCATAAACAATGCGTTTTTTTATGGCGCTTGCGATTATGTTGCCCAACAACAATGAGATAAGCCTCAACGCCGCCACGGACCATGCTGACGTATACGTGATTTTTTTTTGTGTTTCTTTCTTTTTTTGTGTTTCTTTTTGTTTTGTATTGACGCTTTTGGCCCCAATTTTCATTATATACTATATATGTATGTATATAGAAACTATAAGTATATAGGCAACAAACAAACATGCATGCCAATGAACGCAAATACCCTGACAAAGCGGGCACTATGTACAATACCAACGAACGAAAAGTCGAGTGGAAAAGTTATGTCTAATAAAAGAGAGGCAATAAAAATAAAAATTTGTTACATTTAGCTCAGATGAAATCGAATATTCTTTAGAGCCTATTTGTGAAAATGCAAGATGTTGCAAAATCTTTAACAAAAAAGTTTTAACTATTATGAAAAGAGAATGTTTAATTGAAAAGAAATTAACATACAATAAAAGAAAATGTTTAAATGTTTAAAACCTTTACAAATGAATCATTTTAGTTAGAATTTTTATTTTACCAAGTCCAAGTCTAAGCCAAACTGTTTTTTCTTAGTTAGCCAATATTTTTTTTTGGTTTGCTTTTGCTTTGTTTGTGTTTTTGTTTTTTTTTTTGCCCACGTCATTTAACGTATCGATGACGTCGACACAATTTACGTTGGTCTTACAATTTTTGGTATTGTTTGTCCTCTATTGGTTGCGTTTAGGGGTTTTTGGGGTTTGGGATCTGGGGTTTGCTGAAGGTTTTGCTGTTTGTTGCCTTTCGCCTTCATATTTATATGTATTGTGTGTTTGCCTGTGTGTGTTGCCTTTCATGCTTTTCTGGCCTTTGTCTTGCTGTGTTTCCTGCTATTGCTGCAGTTTCCTATGTCATCCCCAAACCCCTCAGAGTTTTCCCCTAGTCTCTATTATTCTTACTGTTACAGCTTCAGCGTCAGTTTGTTCCTTTTGTCAATTGACAGTGAAAACTAACGATACGGAAAAGTAAACGCACTGTGAGTAATATTAGTTTGTAATTTGATTTTATGCTTGTTTTTCTTAGCTTCGCATGCGATGGATTAATGCATGGAGGGAGAAGTGGGCGATTGCCTCGATTCCGAAGAGGATATAAAAGTTGGAATGAGAAGGTCTTTGTGTATGTGTGTGTGTGTGCGGGGGCGGTTTGGAGGAAGGAGTGCTCACAATTGCAGGCAATTGTTGTATAGCGCAATTGAAGCATCTTCGTTTGTCTTCATTGTCGTCTTCTACTTAGCGTTAATGCGCTGACAATTGTTTATATGAGCGCCAAGTTGAGCCACTTAAATTAATTTAATGTGCGCTCGCTGATGTTTGCTTTCTTTGCTTCGTCTTACTCTTTTTGCCCATCATCCGGCACACATTACAGTGGCACATTACAGTGGCACATTACAGTGCCACATTACATATGAGGCTAATAGACGACAGCAGCATGGGGATTTTCGTTCAATCTGGCAAATAATAATGCCAATGAAATCAAATTAGCAAAAGTGCACGAAGAATAATTTACGCGGCAATGAAACGAGAAATCTCATCTGGAGCAAGATATATTAATATGTTATTTATGCAGCGATTTAGTCAATATAACGGTAAAACAAAGCTATGATGATCATTGTTAACTTTGAATCATTTTTTCTTTCAGTTTTAATTAAAACTTGGGTTAGAATTTGTTCATCACTTTAACATTCATTAGTTCAGATATTGTCATTAAAATTAAACAATGAAATATTTAAAGTTGCAATGAAATAGCTTTAAATTATTTGCAAATTCTAATCTGTTTTTTTTTTTTGGTTTTAGTATTTTGCCAGCTTTTTTGTTTTGTTAATTTTAAATCCCTTGCAAAATAGCTCGCCAAATTCTCATTTCCGTTGCGCGCGACTGTAATTACGGCACGCACACACAGACACACGCACACACACACATAGATTGTAAATTTAAAGAGAGAGAGAGAGAGAGAGAAGGCGGGCATTTAGGTTGGAAGTAAAAACTAAATAAACCTCAAAAAGAGTCAGAGTCAGAGTCGAAGTTGGAGTCGGAGTCCAAGAGTCAGAGTCAGAGTCAGGAAGCCTTGTCTTCGTTTCCACTTCGAACAGGCATTAAAACTGGGCCAAAATAATTCATTCCTCAAGCTTGGCACCAAATTACACGCAACCCTTTCACATTTCCCCCATTCTCCCCATTCCACGTTTGCAACCAGTTCTGGTGCCATCCAAGTCTCTAACTATTGCACGTAGTTAAAAACTTTTTCGTTGGCGATTTTTCTTGAGCTGGCAAGCCATTATTTCTTTCTTTCCCATCATGGTGCAACGTGCAACGTCACCAAAAAAAAAAGGCAACTTAAACTTAAACTAGAAGAAAAACCAAAGGGAAGCGAAAAAGAAACAGTCTTTCAATTCAATGACACGCCCCTTTCGTGTGCGTGTTCTTTTTGGTTTTTCGTTTTTGGGCAGACAGCGTCGAATGGAGAGAAAATTTAAATGTGGCAAGTTTCGTTGGCATTAATTTATATCATCCTTTAACCCAAAAAGGGTTAAAGGTACGCCTAAAAGTCGACTTCACTTCAAAGATAGAAAATCTTATCTCGAAAATAAAAATTTTCTTCCAAATAGTGCTCAACAGAGTAATAATGGAGGGAAATTTGATGCCACTTGAGCTAGTAACAAGTGAAAAGTGGTTAACTTTCTCTTTCTCTCGATCTTTCTCCATCTCCAACTTATCATACATCAGATTCTGCCTCTGTTTTAATTAGTTTCACATTCAACTGAGCCCTATCAACATCATCATTGAAAAGAGCCAAATCATTTTCGATTTCAAGGCAATTCTATTACCAATAATTGAAACTTAAGCATGCCATTAGCTTTGCTTCAGTTCCCTAGTCAAGTTCCCAAAAGCATAAACTCACTCACACACAGACATACAGATAAATACTGAGACAGTGAACCAAGAATAAATAGAGATAGCGAGAGGTGCTCACAAAAAGAGAAAGAGAGAGAGGGAGTGTAAAAGAACATTAGCATGTATTTTTATCATTTATATGCATGGCAGGCCCTGGCACATGAAAGTCATCTTTATTTTATATACACAACAAACATACCCACACACTCACACACACAGTATTTCTTTCCCTTTCTAACCTACATGCAACTAAAAGTGAAGCGAGCATAAACTTTAGATACCCTCACTTAGATCAGACTCTCTCTCTATTTCACCATTGACTTTGCCCAAAAAAGTATGCTATATTATATCACAAGTAAATTTCTTCAATATAAACATGTAGCACAATATAATAAAACTTTAAATTAAAGATGAAAATGCTTACAAACTATAATTTTCAATCAACTCCTTTAGTCCAGAAGGCAAGATTAAAGTCAAATCTGGTTGAAAGAGTATTTAATTGTGTATTTTGTGGGGCATAACAAGTTGCAGCTGCAGTTTCTTTTTCGCTTCTTGAGTAACGACTGCTCTGCGACAAAAAAAAAAAAAAACGGAAAAAAAGAAGGTATCCCCCAAAATTGCTGCCATGCTGTGTCCTTTGTGACGTAATAGATTTTACCACGCGGCCATAAACATTCATAAAACATTTCTGGCGCGTAACTCACATAATCTCGTAATCTCGCAATGTTGTTTCATTAAATAATTCATTTAATTTGATTTCGGTTTCGATTCCTTTTGCGCGCCCGCATATCGATTAGATATATATATATATATATATACTTACATTCATATATTACAAATATAAGTGTATCTGTGTGTGTGTGTGTGTGTGTGTTTATATACCATATGTAGGCAAAAAACCGACAGTGGAGTGGAGTATAAATGGTGCTTGCCATTCCAATGGCTTTTATGCGCTCTATCGAAATTTATTTACCAGCGCATTAAATGGAAATACACTCTGACTCTGATTCTGTTTCTGATTCTGTTATTTTCGGCAGCGAAACATGCGAAATGAATAAATGAAAGTCATGGCAGACACTGGAACGGGTCGCCAGAGTGTGTGTGTGTGTTTGTGCCACTAAATGGCTATTTGGTTCCCGTTTTTTGTTTTTGTTTTTCTGGTAGGGAGGGTTCTTTCTGGTGCTGCTGCTGCATGCATGAATAACTTAAAACTGATTTAGTTGTTAGCAATTGCAATGTTTTTTTTTTTGTCTGTTGCTTTTTATAGCATTTTCATTTTGGTTCTGTAAGTCATGATTTAGAGGCAAAATCGAGTAATATAAAAATGTTAGACCCTCCAGAGGCATACATAGATTCTATTTTAAAAGCCAGACACGAGAGAGTGAGAGACAAGACAGGGTAATGAACTCATGCAGACAGTGAATATCTAAAAAATTCAGGCAATATATTTTCGTTTTTTTAACTAATCTAAAAAGAGAAAGACTTTTTTAAGGTCAGCACACATTTTAAAGACATTTAATTCTCTAAAGTCAGCTTGGATCACAACTAGATCAAGCTTTATTGTATAAAAAGTTTTCGTTAATAAATCGAAAAGAAAGCTGGAAGAAGAATTGATTAACGCTTCGTTTAAGTCAACTTAAATGTTTGCTAGCAAACTTTTCGGTTTCAAGTTATCTCTTTCTCTATCCTTTTCTATCAGTTTTCTATCTCTGTCTCACTCTGTTTAGCTTGCTTTTCGCCTCCCTTTCGGTTGGTAGCCTTTGGTAACCATAAAAAAAGGCAGAAAAAGAAAAATTGAGAGGACTTTTCACATCTTGATTAGCTCTTGAGGTTGGGGCAATTGACATTGAATTGATTAAGTCATAACGGTGCATAGCAAGTGGCACACAAACACACACACACACACACAAACAAACCTCCTCTCAACCACTCAACCTCTTTGTCTCTCTCTCTCTCTCTCTCTCTTGCTTTTTAGTCTTCCTCCATCAGAAGAGCACCTGTCTTCTTCTTTCACTCTTGAGTTCGATTGTTCAATCAATTTGCAAGGTCGTTTTTGATGTAATTTTTCGTTTTTTTTTCATTCTTGTTTTCCTTCAGGTTTTGTAAGCTTAATTAAAAGAACAAAAAAAGCCAAATGAAATGAGAGACACATAAAGAAGGAGAGAGAGAGAGAGAGAGAGGGGGATATAGAGAGAAAAAGGGATAGAAAAATTGAAAGGGAAGGAAGCACTCATAGCTCTTATGTGGGCTGAGTGCCTACTACAGTAGTACTTGAACATCAATCAATGCAAAAATTGGTTCAAGGTGACCATATTTTATGCGGGCTCTCCTCTGTCTTTGGTTTGCTCTTTTATTTTGATTGTATTTTTTTGTGTGTTGAGCTTAAATCAGCAGGACACAAGAAGTGCGCGTGTTTATCTAGTCTTTGGGATTTTTTGGTCTAATCAGCTGTTTATTTAACCCTTTTTGCCGAGCTGGGCCACTTTGACTAATTAGTCTCAACAGGCACTGGCTGCTGGGCTGCTGGTGTATGACCATTCCAACCATCCAGCTATCCGGCCAGACAGCAAAATGATCAATTTGCATTTTGCGACCTAAACAAACCCAAAAACATCATCAAGTGGATGCTAAAAACTAAAGAAAGGCTCGTGGCATACAGTTTTAGCTAACCCAAACAGAAAACTTACAGAAAGCCTTCAACATGAATTCCGAGTGAGTTGAGTTAGTTAGACTAAATGGAATGAGTGTGGGTTTCAGGTAACTATTTGAAGAAATTGAATTTTCAATTTATGGCCACAAATTATGTGCAAGAAAGAAAGAGAGAGAGGGAGATGGAGTGAGAGAGGAAGAGAGTGGATTGGAAGGAGTTAGAAACTTTTACCCGTTAACTGCGCATGTAAGCTAAAAATTTTATCACTTGACAAAAACATAAATTTCTCGTTACCCTACCACTGTAGCAAGTAACAGTATCAGTCCCCCCGACCATACCACCACCGCTCTTCAGTGTGCCTACCGTAGCATATGGCGCTGAATTTAATGGGAAAAAGTCAGGAAGGAGAAGGAGTGAATAAGAAGGACTACTTCATATTCAAGTCCCGAAAGGCTAATAAAGCATAATTTAATGAAGCATGTGGCATGTGGCATGGTATGTGGAAGGCTCACTCACTCACTGAATGACTGACTGACTCACCCGCTTACCGGTTCAACCGTTTCCACTGGGCAAAGAGAAAAGAGGAATGGCAATGGCAACGGCAACGGCGGCGATGACGAGGACGAGAACGACTTCCGCTTTGTGTAAACAATAGTTTATAATTCGCACACACACACACACACGCACGGTAATAAAAGAAGGCTGGCAAAGGGTTAAACACGTCAAATGAGCAGAATCATGTATGGGGCACAGTGGAATAAATTGACTACTAAAACTATGCCAATAATCAACTGAAAAACTCTTATATACCCGATCAAAATGAAGATCTTTAGACTTCAGTATTCCTATATATGAAAGTCATTAACAAGTGTCAAAACATCAAAATAAATTTCAAACCACTGTGCCTAAGCGTGAATGAAGTGAATGTGTAGACAGGGAGCAGGAGAGTGAGGGAGAGGTTTTGGTTACGCTGCCTACGGCTTGTACTGAACTGGACAGACATTTGGGTACAGGTTAACGGTTTAAAGTGCTATATCTCTCAGTGTTTGTGGGAGTGTGCATGTGTGTGTGTAGTCGGGTTATGTGTGATTGTGACTGTCGCTCGCTTGAGCACGTCTACGTGCCTAAATCATGGCAAGCACAACCGTATGCCTCAAAAGGTCATGATAAAGCCAGGTGAATGAGAATTCTGCAAGTTTGTAGGTGTGTATGGGTGTGTGTGTGTGTGTGTGTGGGTGTGTGTCCAATTGAAAAGGGGCGAGAGAGTCAGCATTAAGTGCAGATGAAATCTGGCAATTATAGATATGCATGCAAATGGACTCCCGGTGAGACGACGACGACGATGATTACGATGAGGATGATGATGAAGCCGATAATCCAGTAAACGTGATGAATGGAAAACAATTTTTGTCCGTCATATTAATTAACAAGAAAGAAATGAGATAGTTTTTTGGCAATCTCACTAGCCGCAAGAAGAAAGAATCAATCGAATTAAACCAAATGCTTAGAATATCAGAGTTTTACTTGGTAAATGACATTTCTCTATATAGAAATGCATCAAGAGTAAGGGATAATGGCATACAATCACGTATTGCTAGATCTCTTGTGAATATGCAGAGAAATCCAAAAGAAATGTTGATAGACATCAGGCGGTTGTCCCATGTTACTTGCTTCACCTGTTTCCTTGTTTTTTTTTTCTTTCCGGTCCGCATTTAATTTGCTTCCCACACACATACACACACACATCTCTTGCACACTCGCACAGAGGCATAATTTTTTCTTCTCTGGGTCGATCATAAAACACCCTTTTAAAGAAGGAGAAAACAAAACAAAAAACAAAACCCACAAAATGCAAGCCACGAAACGAGCAGCGACACAATATGCTGAGACACCTTTTCCTCATCCTATCCACAACTCCTGCCCCTTGCCAAACCTTCTATACTGGCCTTTACATTTTAAATTTTATTATTTTTTATCGCTTGGCACACACACACACACACACGCACGTACAAACACAAAGACTCTTTTTTTTAGGTATATCTAACCCTTTCGCCTTTCGCTTGACTGGACGCCCTAACCCCGCTGACCCTTTGCCCTTGGACTTTAGGCCACAAAACAGCAAAATATGCTTTTTCGACCCATCTCTTGCTTCAAATCCTTCACCTTAACACACACAATCACAAACACACACACACACACACACTAGTGTCCAGTCTGTCCACACTCTAACGCAGGTTTATTGTCTTTTGCTTTGTTCACCTTTTTTTTCGTTTCATGACTTTTCCGTTGATGGGAAAATTCACAACTCTTGAAATTCCTGGCCAAAGAAAAATGTTCATTGTTCAGGTTTTCGTTTTACGTTTCCGTGCTTTTCTTTTCTTTCAGCGCTGTCACCCTTTCGCTCTTTCTCTCTGATTAATCAGTTATTAATTTGTGGAGTTTTACAAAGTTAAAAGGGAATCAACTTTTTAGCTTGATCTGAAAAAAGCGAATGGATTTTAAAGGGCAAGTATAACACATGTAAGCCGAGAATCGGGTCATCGGTTTGTGGTTTGTAACTCGATCCTTTAATTGGCCTAATCAAGAGGGAGATGACAAGCTGCTTCAGTCAATTACAATTGAAGGACCTGTTGATAATAAAACTTTTTCCTCAGCAGCAACTTTATTAAGTCAATTATTCAAAATTATTATTATCATTGATCTAGTGACTGTTGGCCAAAAGTTGATGGAATCAAATTGTATAATGGCCTCTAGAACATCATCTAGAGAACGAGAGAAACATAGTTACTAAGGCACCTGTGAATTTTTATTTTATTTCACCATTTGATGGCCAATATTTGAAATTAATTCAAATACATATTCCACTTATATTGGTTTGTAGTGCCTGCGATTTTCCAAAAAGTACGCAATTGCTTTTTATATCGCAAAGCTTACTTGTCACAAAGTGTTCTACAAAGTGTGTGTGTGTGCTTCGTTTTGTTTTGTTTTTATGACACATTTACAACAAATTTACAACAAATTCTGAAACGAAAGCTAAAGGCTTAAGCCCAGCAGCTCAGCGAAATCTACCAAAAAATGCTTAGACGAAGGCATTTATCAGATTTGTAATGACAAAATGGCTTTTGAGGCAAAGCGACAGGGCGACCTCCCGGCGGTTGCCCTTCTTGCTTGCTGTCTTTTTTTTGCTGTCTGTCTCCCTCGTTCTCCTTATTGGGTGGATTTTTTCATTTTTTCCATCTTTTTTTTTGGGCAACGGTTTACTTTTTATTTTTTTTTTTTTTTTTTTTTTTTTTTTATAGTTATTACACTCGGCGGTGCCTTTGTGTGCTGTGTTGTTGTTGGTTGTGGGTTGTCTTTATTGTGTCACGCTGGCGCTTCAACTCTTGCCACGTCTGTTCCACTTCATCCTCCGATTTCATCTCCATCTTTGTGGTCCTTCTTCCCTTCTTCACCGTCTTGTTCAAGCACCGTTATTGTTCTCCTCGTCATCATCGTCGTCGATGTCGTCGTCGTCTTCGATGTCGATGTCTTTCGTATTCTTTTTTCTTGGTCTTCTTTTGCGGTTTTTGTTTCAGTGTTGCTTCTGACGTTTGTGTGTGCGTGTGTGTGTGTGTGTCTGTCTGCTTTTATGTGGTCTCTCAGTTTTAAAAGGATTAAGCTATCGTTAGGTTTTGTTCTGCCCGTTTCTCCCTGGTGTCCGCCACCTTCTGCTTGTTCTCCTCCCCCTCCTCCTTCTCCACGTTGAGTGCGTCTCGACTTTAAGCATCGATTATCCATAAAAAGCTGCAGCAAATGGAAAAAAGGATCTACAAAAAGGAGACGAAGAAATGTTATTGGTATTAGTCTTGCTATTGTTGTTGTTGAGCAATCAATCGCTCTCTCTCTCGCTCTCTGTCTCTCTCTCTCTTTCGCCTAAATGCAGCTGAGAATCCAGATGCAAAAATAGACTTAAGCAAATCCAATTGAAATTTATAGCGAGTGCATGCAAAGTCAGTATAAAGAATGATGAGGATAAAATTTAAAATAAAAAATAAATGCATCCGCATGTAACAATTGATTGAAGTTTAAGTGTAAAATGATACAAAATACTTCACAATAAAAACAGCATCACATCCGCAAGTAATAAGTATCAGTTAAATTAGAGAAGTCTTAAGAAGTCCACTTAGTTCGAAGAAATTAATATCTGGAAGATGTTAAGGAAAATCTAAAAGATCAGGAGATTTCCCTCCAATTTGACAGCAAACTTACAGAGACACCACTTAGTTGACTATTGGTTTTGGCATAAAGTTACTTTGGCAATTTCTTTTTTTTTTTTCTTCTTTTCCTTCTTTTACCCGCCTTCTGGCTATTTTATATGGAAATGTGAAAATCCAGGAACGACAAGCGAAAAGAACAACAGGAAAATGAAAATCAACCTGTTTTGCCTTTAGGCTCAAATGATACCCGCAAGCAAATTTACAACGTTAAGCCTCTTGCCCAAACTAGACTAAAACGAAATCCTCACGGCTATATCCCAACAACAACAACTAAAGTACCAACAACAATCAAGCAAGTTAGTTATCCCCTCAAAAATGACAGCCTCTTGTCAAAGACAGGAGCGAGAAAAAAAATTATAAGATGGTTGTGACCGAAAATAGGTTTAAGCTACTTAAAGGAAGAGGACGCGACATCGAACTCTCTAGAGAAAAGGAGGCAGAGGAAGACAGTCTGAGAGAGGAATATAAGGTTGGGATAGGGACTCTCTCAACTGATGCGGCGATAATGTGATTTCAATGAGCATATGCGTTTATCATATTAAAATACAATTTGGCCTACATTTCTTTTTCATCCTTAAGAAAAACCGGAAGCAAATCCAAAACCAAAGCCAATGGCAAACGCATTGTCAATCCTTTGACTACTATCGTTTACGTAAAAAGGATGATGAAGAAGATGGGAAATGGAATGGAGTACAGGGATTAGGCTTGGAAATATGCAGAATGGCCCGAGAATTGAATCAATAAAATTCAAATTAGTTTTGGGCAATCATTGTTAGATGGTGCAAGACGATGTCGACGACAGCAACGACCGATGACGAAGAAGTACCAGGATAAGGAATGCGGGTACAGGTCTCAGTGTGTGTGTGTGTGTATGTTTGGCCATTCAATCATTTATCCATAAGAAGAACCAAGCCACTTGAGGGCCGAAACAAAAGAAATCGAATATCGAATTTGTACAAACCATCCAACCAACGAACCAACCCCACAAAACAAACAGAGAGAAAAACTGAGCTAAACTCCAGAATTGTTATCTAGGCAAATCAAATCAGAATCAAGTAATTTGCCATGATTCTCGACGTTTGACCGCAAGCTCAATTAAATTACCAAAACCAAGAACCGAAACGAAACCAAAAACAGGCCACGAACGTTGAACGATGAAAAGCGAAAGACATTGAGGCACAATAAGCGTATAAGCCACTGATGGGGTGGCTAAAACCAATAAATAACAATGCCCAGACTCAAGGCGACCAACAAATACTCTTTCGATTTTGTTTATAAAAGTTGTCAAATTTAAATAATTATATTTTTTAACCATATATTAATTTCGTAGTTGGGAATCAAATAAAACTTTGAGATCAAAATAAATAAGTAGAGTAAAGGAAACAAGCTGATAAAAGAAAATGGGTGGCACTCAATGGGTGCAAAGGATTTGTGGCACATTAGTGACGTCGACGTCGAAGAAGAACAACAAGAAAAGGGGGCGAGGTGAAGGCTAAAGGGAATCCCCGCGCACAACTCGTTTGCACGCCTTAACGCTTCGTTGGGTTTTTTGGCGATTTGCATCATCCTCGTGGCTCTTCGGGCACATCTTAACCCCCACAAAGCGTCCAAGTTGTTGCCCATCTATGCCATCCATGTTGTTGGGCAATCCCTCAGCTAGTTTGCTAGAGTTGAGTTGAGGCCAAGGCGTTAAGTGTCTTGGATTTATTATTAGATTTGTCTCTCCCACCCTCACCCTCACTGTCTCTCTGGATGTGCGTGTTTGTGCATGTGTGTGTTTGAAAGGATGTGTGTTATGTCTTCCTGTTGTTCTTGGTAGCAAATCTCAACAAATATGCGTGGCCATCTCATACCAACCATAACATCCCATCGCATCATCTTCTTAGCCTGGTATTGCTGGCACGCTAATGTGGTTTGTTAGTTTTGTCGGTTCTGGCCATTAAAAGGCTTTGTTATGGGGATTTTTGTGTACGTGTTGGAAATTTACAAAGTTTTTTCTCCCCGCCGTCCGTCTCTCTCTTTTCTTCAGTTTCTTCTTCTTGTTCTTCTGCGATGGCTGCTGATGGCGGGGCGAGCTGTCGGGGTCTGGTATAATAATCAATTTAGGTAAAATTTTGTGCGGGTCGAAAACAGCTTAAAGCCATAAAACGTTCTTGGCTAAAACCGATTATGAGCAGCATCTCTCTTAAGAGCAACAAATTCTGGCTTCCTTTTTGGGCGCGAGGATTTTGGGCTTTCAGTCTAGTCACTTGTGCACTTTAAGTATTCCTCAATATTTAATGGCAGAAAGTGTTTGGCCATGTTTTCTGCTGGGCACAAAAGGGCTGTAGCTAACGGGGAGGTTCGAGGACGAAGGTAGGACCCAAAGGACACCAGTGGATATAATGGACAAAACGTCACGTTTGCCAAGGATATCATGATTGGTGGAGAGGTAACCAACCAACCACCCCGGGCCAAAAGGAAAGCCGAATTAGTGTAAACTTGGTGACAAGACAACAGCAAAGCAGAAGCAAAAGATTTTTAAAGTGAATCTGCTCACCCAAGAGATTTCATCAAGAATTCCTTTTCCATACCCTGTAGCCTCCGATATGTGGCATTTGCCTTAGAAAGTATATACAGTCAAAGAAACATTTCGAGTAATCATTCTTACTCGTATGACATGGTCAACTAACTCTTAAACGTTCCATCTACACATATATAGAGAGGGAAAAAGAAGTTTCTTTTACTGGATTTCATGTTTTGCATGAATATTAACTAAGACCGAAAATTGTGTCATGAACCCATCCAGACACACTTGGTTCATCATCAGTCAGTCAGTTAGTCAGTTGGTCGTTTAGTCAGTCAGTAGTTGCTTTTTTTTTTAGTTGCGGCAAATGCGAAGCGTGTCCTATCTACAATCAGTTCCAAGTTTCTAACCCAGGCCAAACTTACACCCCCCGCCCTTCTTTATTCCATCTCCTTCCATAGCTCTCTAACGGAAAGAAACAGAAAAAAAATTACGCAAAATTCCACTATATACATACATATGTATATCTAGAAGCTGCTGCTTCTGTCCACGTTTTGGGCTATCTATGTCCAATGTGTATGTGTGTGGCGTGTGTGTAGAGTGTGGGGGCGGCTGCTGGTGGTTGGCTTTTCTGGGCGTGACTGTCTAACAGCTACTCAAATGCAGCAGCAACAACAACAACAAGCAACAAGACAAAGAAGAAGCAAAATTTTATGCCAGCAGCAAAAATAATGAAAGTATTTGCTTTGCTAAGCACAAAAATATGTCAAAGTAAATTTCATTTCACATCGTTGGCCCCGCGTTTGCCCTCTGTTTGCCAGTTCCTCCCCTACAGCTACTTCTCTCTCTTAGTCACTCGGTCTCTCTCTTTCTTTGGCATTAGTTTTTTTTTCATTTATCGTTGGGAGTTTTTGCAATGCGTTGCACGTAGCCATATAGCAGATTTTCTTTTTAATATTTATATGCAGCAACAACAGCAGCAGCAGAAGCAGCTTACTTGCTGACTGCTTGAACTTCATTTCTTTTGATTCTTTTCTGTGCCTTTGGTCCCAAATGTTTTCTTGCCCCTTCCTTTTCTTTCGCTTGTGGGCCAGACACTGAGCCAGTTGTAATTAACTTTTGTTAGAGCGAGACAGAGCTACAGAGAGTAGCGTTGTTTTTTTGGAGGGTAAACAAAGTGCGTGTGCTTAACATAAAGACTTATGTATATGTCGGACATAAGGCTATGGGGAACGTGTTTTCTCCACTCGACTTGTATTTTGAACGAGTTAATGTGATATGCTACTAATTGTCCGACAATCTTAACAGAAAATAGTTAGATCAACAGATTAACTTTAGTGAATCATATTCATTAGCAAAGATGAAGCTTGGACCTCTTTACATCCAAATTTTGGCAAATGTAAAGGCAAGCCCATAAAATTATGCTAAGCAAATCCATGCTCATGTGCCCAAAAAACTATGCTATAATATTTGAACATTAAATGAGGAGAAGAGAAAATGCATAAACGAAATTAAATAACAACTTTTGTATTAATGAAAGAATCGTTATTCAAATGCAAATCACTTTAAAGAGTTTGACCTAATTTGATTGGCCATCAGAAGTACATAGATATGATTTATATACCAGCAGAATTGATTTTGTACTCCAACCCAACCGATTCTGCTCATTCCAGTATCTTTGAGCTCCCTGAAGACTTTTCCATACAACGGCTAAAACTTTTCATCATGATAATTTTTATTTTTTTTATATATTTTTGTTCGTGGTAGCTGGCAAATCAAAAAGAAATTCAAGCTAACAAAAAAAAAAAAAATAAAATGCCAAAAAAAAGAGTGGCGGAAAATAAAAAAATACCCATATCATATGGTATATCACGATTACTGCTGACTATTGCTTATTTCTAAAACCTTTGAGTATGTGAACGGGTGTGTGGGCTTGTGTGCGTGTGTGTATGTGTGTGTGAGTGTGTGTTTTGGTTCTTGTTGTGGCTTGACGGGTAAACAAGCGAATCCATCAATCAAGCGGCACACAAAAGTGACAAAGTGGAGCGAGGGGAAATCCTTTGAAAAAAGGAAACCGCAACAACAACAAAAAGGAATAATAAAAAAGAAAAGAGGACTTAACCAAGAGAGAAGGCGGGAGAGGAGAAAAAGCAAAAGTGTAAACCAAATTCGATATGCATGCTTCGTACGACAAAGAAATGAAATTTCAGACATCAACCAACAATTGGATAGAAGAAGGCATACCAAAGAAAAAAATACCAAAAAGAGAAACCAAAAGGGTTAACATCGTTCTTAGTTCTTAAACGTGTCAAACCTCTTGAGGCACTTTGTGCTAAGTAAATGAAATGTGTAACGAAACGAAAACTTTAATATGCAAAACAATTTCAATTTCAATTACATTGACCTCACGAAATATTAGAGCTCCATATATCAATTCGTTAAGTAATCAAAGTCGAAAAGTTAAATATGAATTTTATACTTTAATATCTATACAAAATAATAGCTCTCTTTCTCCTCTCTCTCCTTTCCTCTCGATTTATGGATTATTCGAGTTCGTATTATTTGCTTTGATATCGAAACAAACCATTGAATATTTTACTTACTCCCGCCTTTTATTTTGTGTATTTCTGGCTTCTTTCAGCAGGCTAATTGGCTACCATCTTTTCCGCTCTGTCTGTCTGTGTGAGGCATTTTTCTTAACCGCGATTTATCAACTCAAACTGTTTGTTGGTCTTGGGGTACTGGGCGCTGGGTGCTGGGTGCTTATTAGACGGAACATCGTCATCAATATAAGCTTCACATTCAACATACATGATTTCCGCTTTGCTGCTTTTGTTACTACTTTATTATGTTGAAAGTTATTGCTCGACTTCAGTTTTTTTTTCTTTTTTTGGTTTCCTTTTTGTTGCTGTTGTTGTTCTACATGTTTCGAAAAAGAAACGAAACGGAAACTTTTTGCCGCTCGTAAATTTTATGAAATAAAATAGCAATAAAACAAGCCATATTCTTGTATTTCTCTTGATTCCTTTCTCTTTTTTTTCTTGCCTTCTTTGTTTCGCCCTCTCTATATAAATTTGTTGTTTTCATACACTTGCCAAAAGAAGTATATTCGGAATTTGATAAAAAGTTTGTCAGAACTATTCAAATTTTTGTGATATATTTTTAGAAATTCCTCGAGATGTTTCGCAAATCTCTTGCCCCTTGTACTTACTTATACTTCACCCTTAGATACTGACTTAAAATGTTTAACTATGTGAGAGTGTAGAGAAATCGACTCATTACGATTTTTTTTTATCTTTGGTTTGGCTTTCTGCAATTATTTGATTACTTTTGGCATTCTCCAAAAAATTTATTAGCCAAACAAACAACTGAAGGAACTTTTTTTTTTTTGTTTCTTTGGTTTTTCTTTGGCTCAGACACGTTTCACACACATACATGACAAGCCGGATATGCCGCAGGAAGGGGAGTGGAAATGGAGTAGGTGGGGAAGGTGGGCGGACAGTGTAAATATTGAATTAATCAAATTTCATTTTACGTGTGTAATTATTCGTGAGATTATAGCCACAAAACTTGAGTTTATTTGCACAAATCTTGTCTTGTCACACATAACAAGATAGATAGAATGAGGAGGGGAGGTAGGTAGGTAGGTAAAGAGAAAGGCAACAGAAGCGAAAGTGAACGAATAACACCTGTGTGCGTTCGTGTGAAATCAGTTTATGACCTAAAGCAAATAGAATAGTCGTAAATGGCCAAAAAAGTAGGCAATAGATTTCGTCTTATACGTCTTATGGGTGTGTGTGAGTCTTATATTGCTATGTTTAATCAAAACAATCGCCGGTACCTAAAGATTTATATATAGAATAATTCGTATACTTACTTTCAGACTAAGATTCTATATACTCTTTTGTATTCAATAATCAGTCAACTAAATATATAATTTCTTCTTCTTTTTCTTATATATTTCACAGATCGCTTGAAAGTGTTCATGTGTGTGACTTACTTGAATAGTAAATAGTGTGTGTTTTTTTGTTAGTTTTTTTTTTTTTTGTGTTTTTTCTCCCCCTGCCCAGTAGAAGTGGTGGGGGAGTGGCGAAACGTTGTGTGGAGTGGAGTGTAAGGCAACCCCGTACAACCTGATCAGGATCCGATCACTGGTAGGGGTAAGAAAAACATGGATTGGACACGGTGGCAAGACGCCCGGGCCAGAGATAGAGCTGGCAGCACTTTGCGGATGAATCAACATACAATTATGAAGCGATTGCCCATTTGATTCCCAGTAGGTTCAATTCAAAATCAGAATCAATCAATCAATAAACTAGTCAGTCAGTCAGTCTGTCAGTCAGTCAGTCACCCACTCAATCAGTCAGTCAGTCAGTCAGTCAATCGCCGTTGTTGTCCCTGTTCATACCAACAATTTCTTCGTAGTGTAAAACAAATTGCAACACACATCTCTCTTAACTGTAAATACAACCAAAATGCAGTAACTTTAGAAATCATTTTAAATTTATAATAACAACACACAACAACAACAACAAAAAGAAATTCAAATAAAACAATCATCAATTTATAAACAAAAAAAAAAAAACATTCAACACAAGTGCAGTGAACATAAAAGTTATCCTACACCCCCAAAAAAAAAACCGAAAAGTAAAAACACAAAAAAACAATATCAAATAAATCATAATTGAAAAAAAAAAAAATAATAAAGAAAGACAAACGCAAACCAAACAAAAAGGAAGAAAGGAGTGGCATATGCTGCCGGTTCTGTTGTCCCCAAAAACCGTGACGGTAGGCTCCTTTGCAGCAGCAGCAGCAACAACACCGGGGCCAGCCACAAACAACCATCCAACTAACAAACAGCAGTGCAGCAACAACAACAATAACAACAACAACAGCGGCTCCTCAACACTGCCAATGCCATAGCCATTATCAAGTGCACCAGAAACTATCAACCGATACATCATTGTTCGTTTAGATTCAATACAAGTGAGTTTAGTTTCAATCGACAAAAAGCATTTGAAAATATTCATAATCTTAAGTACTCTATTACCTGCACTCATAAATGCATACCAAACTTATATACATATGAATACATTTCAGTCTATATAAATCGATATAAATACATATCAGCTATAATTTAGTATTTATCCACATTAAAAACCATATTATCTCGATATTGCAAAGTTTTTGATTTCACTTAACCTTGTCTAAGATCAACTCGATTCATACCTAATCTTTAATGCTCTAGAAGGATTAAGCTTATGGAGTTATAGTTTTACATAATTTAATTGACCATTTGCAGTGAATTTGGCAATTATTTATTAAGCCATTTCGTTTTTGATATTCTTTTAAGTTGGTGGGAATTGAACTAGATTTGGTTTAGATCTAATGCTAAGTAAAGCAGTCTTTTGTTCTTTCACTCCGAACTTTCTTTGAAAGTCAGGACCTATCAAGCAACAAATTTGTTTGCGAATAACAATTTGTTTCATGAATGGATCTAGGAAGTATTTTTGGTATAGGAAATTTACTTAATTCCGCGGGGATTAAGGACTTATCAAAATTGTCCAACCACTTTGAAGATACAAACCCAAAAAATGTAGAAATATCGATATTTCGTGGGATGTCTACCCCTGAATCCATCCATTATTTGTTTCATTTCTTTATAAACTTTCAGGTTAACTTTCTTGCAAAGAAGAGCAGAAAATTCTGTAAAATTTTAAAAGTCATTTTATCTTTATAGAACTTAAGAGCTCAAACTAACTTAAAGAAATAGTGTAACTATTTACTCATGGAGGGATTATTCGAATCCACAAATAAATCATTCTCTTCCCGAAATTTCATGGTAGTACATATTAGCTGTCAATTAGCTATAAAGCAACATTGAACTCGATATCAATTATTCCAATTATTATTATCTAGATTTAGTTCAAGTACATATAAATATATACATATAAGTATATATATAAGTATTATTCAATTAGCCATTTAGTAGCTATATACTTCACATTCGAGTTTTTGTATGCAATTCAGAGCGACAAGCAATTTGTTAAAAAAAAAAATAAATAAAAATAAAACAAAATACTAAGCGGTCAGGGATCCGGCAAAGGTTTGCTCGTTTGCGTGACCCGCTAAATCAACAACAAGAACAAGCAAAAGAAACAAAAACATTAGCAAAAACAACAAGAACAACACGAACAACTTAATTGCCACACGACATACAAAATGAGAGAAAAGCAAAATGAAAATGAAATGAAACAAAACGGTGAAAAAGCGTGTGAGTGAGCAACTAAAACGAAAGAAATCAACAGTCAACAATCAACAACAATCAACAGCATAACGCAAAGGTGTCACCCAGACTAATTGGGCAAGTTGCGTGAAAAACGGCAACGGCAAACACTAAATGCCTAAGCATCTAGATGTATAAACCGGATACATTAACACGACGCGGCAGTCTGAGATCCCTGCGCAGCGCCCCGCTACTTAGCACTGTATTAGAGAGTACCCTCTCTTTGACACGCATCCATCCGATAGCCTCATTAGAGCTGCCTGGCCTCGATTATGCCTATCAATCGCAATCGGCACTGGGTGGCGCCTTGCAGCATCATCGTGAATTAGGCACTTCGTTGCGCAGTGGTATCGCAGCGATAACAGCGGCCAGTGCCACTGCCGCCGGCGGTGGTATCTCTACTCAATCCCAAAGTGCCCATCTTCTTGGACGCTACGGCCCAAATGCCTCAATAAGGCACAACGAACGAAAGATTGTCCAACCGAAACGGTAGGTGATACATCCACCCACCACCAACATCAAGTCCAAAAAAAAAAAAAAAAAACCCCTAAATAACCTCTCATTTATATATAACTTTAATAATGATTGAGACTATATATCTCTAGTCTAGCTATAGTCCTTAGCCTATTGCCAATCCCTGATGGGACTCCAGCGCTTTAGATTGCCATCCCAGGGTAGATCATCGATGCCCGCTTGGGCGGCAATGGCTGCCTTAACGCGATTCGAGAAATCAATTGAGGTCTCATCGGGTAGCTTGCACACTGGTGGCAAATACCAAATGTCACAGGTGATACACCACGAGCTAATTACCATTAGCATATAGCGAAGCATCGAGTATCTGGTGCTATCCCAGTAGGCCTCGCCAAAGCGACGATCGTAGCGCACGGCAACGGGATAGACAACATTACTGACGGTAAAGCTACCTTTCTTGAACTGCATTACGGCCGTATTGTTAATGCAAGTGCCCTCGGGAAATATCAAGATGGGTGGGCGATCGTTGGCATCAACATGAAGACGCAAAAGCAAGGCCAGAGCTTCACGTTCACCCAAAGCTCGACGCTCGAACCAAATGTGCGGCGATAAACGAACCAAAGAACGTTGCAATATACCTAAAATTCCATCATGTCGTTGCCCTATGAGGAGACCGGGGGTTTAGCAATTTGATTCTGATGGTGATTAGCTCTGCGTGTGTGTGTGTGTGTGTGTATGTGTGTGTGTGTGAGTGCGTATGTTACCTGTTAACGAATAGTGGACATCACACATCAGAACTAGAACATCCAATGGACTTGTATGATTACACACACTAATGCCCAAAGTGGGGCGATTTTCAAGATTATGGAAATGCATCATTACCGGTATACAGGAGGCAGTCAAACGGAAGCATTGACGCAATACATACTCAACAACAGGACGCTTAAAGGACCAATCGGGCAATAAGCCCAAAAGGGCGCTGGCCAATGCTATAACGACCACACAGGTTGAGCTACCTATAGCTCTAATGGGCAATAGTATGGCATAACGTAAAAGCCAGCCAGCTAGCCAAATTAGACGTAAACGAAAATTCAATCGGCGCTTCTTTTCGCGTAAATTACGTGTTAGCAAATTCCATTCACCGGCTGGCATTTGTGCGGCCGCAAATCTGGAGGTCACCTCGTCTTCGAGCACTAAACGCAGTCCAGCAGAAATGACATCGCAACATTGTTCTATGCGTAGATTTAATCGATTCTTGATGGGTGGCGATTTAAAGTTATTTGTCCTCTTTGTTTTCGTTGCTGTCGTCTTTTTCTTCTTTAGTTGGATATAGTGTTGTTGCCGCTGCTGCTGCTCCTGATTACAGCCGATATCATCGGCACGTTCTTCCAGTTCTCGTTGACGTAGTGTCTCTTGTATTTGCTCCGAACTATAAATGAATAGTCTTTCGAGGAATTCCATCAAGGGCTTCTGCATTAGATTCAAACCAAGACATATTAACCAGCTCATGGTTATCAAAAGAATAGATCCATTAAGCAACCACATTATGCTGCAAATGTATAAGAAAAGAGATTGGCAATGTAAATTTGATTAGGCACCTTCTTAATGGTTCACATTGTATAATAAATAGAATAAATCTGCGAAAAAATTCGCAAACCATTTGAGGCAACAATTACTTTATGTGGCTTAGGACCCTCTTAAACTTATTATTACACATAAGGAACAAGGGAGTCAGGGGAGAGGCGATGAGAAATGTGTACCCCTCCAGAAAAATTTCCGCAATTAAAGTACTAATTCAATTTGGCGCCGCCTTTTTGGCTTTTTGCCTATCATTCCCCTTGTTTTTTTTTTTTGGCTGTGTTTTTTGATTTATTTTTACAAGCAAAAGGCAAAACGCAAGAAGGAGAGAGTAGCAACAAAAAAGAAAAAAAAGGGAGCAGAAAGTTTGTCGTCATCTTTTGCCTTTTCTCTTTGAAAAGAGGGATTTATCCCATTTTGTAAAGTGGTTGCTGTTGTTGCTTTTTCTTGGTTTTTCTTTTTTTTTTCATATGGCAATAATTCAATTATGCATAACAAGGCCGCAAAATGTTTGCCGCAGGGACGACGACTTTTCTCCTTCCGTTCCGTTTCGTTCCATTCCGTTTTGTCCTTCCGTCCTTCCGTCATTCTGTCATTCCTTCCGGCTTCCCGGACCTTCCATCCGCCAGACAGAGCACACAACAACCAACCAAATTCACTTAAAAACCACAAAAACTTTCTGGCTGGCTTTGTTAATTCGTTAATTAAATTGGGACGATTCCCGATGACAGCTTGTAAACAGGAATTCAACTTTAAGGATTACGCAATTTCGACGACCAACCCCGAAAAAAATATTAACTTCACCCCACCCACCACCACCACCAATGCCAAACACTCAAAGCCATTGATTTAAGAAGACCGCTAAAGAGAGAGAGAGAAAAAATCATTTGCTTATCAAATGCAAACAACGACAACTCATTTAGGTCTCAGGCCTGGGCCCTTAATTAGCATACAATGTGTTTTAAAAAGCCACTTGAGCTAAACATTCAAAACACCTACACACATAACCTGGCAAACCACCCACTCACCCACAACACCCTCCTCCATCTCCTACTGCTCCTCCTGCTCCTCTTGTCAGCACACTCATCCAACGACAACGACCTTAGGCGGCGACTCTTGCTGCTGCTGCTGCTGTCGCTGCGAAGATGGCGACGGAGATGGCAACGAAACAGCGGATTGTGGCACAGTTAGGCAAGGCTGAGGTCGGACAGACTTACAAGTAAAAAAATAAACGAAAAATAAGAAAAGTCATTCTAAAAGCCTAAACAAAGGCACACCGACATGGACATGCCCTTTTCTTTTAAACTATAAACCAGTTCGATTCTCTCGAAGCAAAGACAAAATCATAAATAAAGCTAATTAAATAGTTCGATTTCCTTGCATTTAATATTCACTTACATTTCAGTTAGGAGAAAAACTTTAAGATAATTTCCTCCATAAATGGAGTAAAAGAGTTTTGTTTTTCTTTATATCACGTCTCCTTTTTTTGGTAGGAGGGGAGAGGTGCGAATCATCCTTAAAAGGTTTCTATCAGTGTGTATGTTCGGTCGATGTTTCCTTCACGCAAAACACTTCTCGACATTAATATCGCGTCGCGTTGTCGCCTCAACGGAGGCAGCAACATAGCAGCACGTGATGCTCAAGTGTTTTTGGGATAAGCATTTCCGCTCTTCAGACGTAACACGAAAAAAAAACACACTCACAGACACAGAGAAATCCACCTGGTAGTGCGATGGTGGGGATATGAATGGTTGGAAATTGGAGGAGGAGAGTGCCGGTAGGCAAATGAGGAAGCACAAAGTGAAATTGTGACGCTGGCTGGCTGGCTGCCTGCCTGCCTGGCTGACTGACTGGGGGGCGTGGCAGACAAGCAGCTCGACCCACCCATCTACCTACCTACCTGCCATTCAAAAGTAATTTAGCGTTTAAAAAACATTTTTCTGCCTGACTTTTGAGAAAAAACCTTGCGTGTAATGCGCGTCTCGTTGCGGTTGTGTGTGTGTGTGTGTGTGTGTGTGTGTGCATACTTACACTCTCGGTACACTCTCTCACCTGGTTTATGTGGCCACGATTCGCCCTGACGTTGTCGATGTCGCTGTCGCTATAGCTGCTCTCGTCACTCGTCAACGTGATCCGCCTGATTGTATTATAGTCTCAAAGACCAAACCGACGATGATGCCGCCGCCGCCGCCGCTGCCACTGACGACGACGACCAAAAAAGTACAAAATATATAAGTGTGAAAAATAAGCTAAGCAAGTATAGGGACTAAAACAAGCTTAGTGAAAAATGTTCGTTTACTGACTTTAACGTGTTTACAAACTTGGTATATTCCATTTCGATGACAAGTTGTTGGAAATGCCGCTTGCTTGGATTGTAATGAAAATTTCAGGAGGGTCTTGAACATTATAGAGAGGGTAGATAGATCAATGGGTTGAATTTAATGTTTCGATTCGATAATTTCCTTGAGTTAAGCGTAGTAAATCAAGTGAACTGGAACGCTGGAATAGAACGGTCATTAGAAACTCACAAGATGCTAGGCCATTATGCCATTATACTTGAATGGCTCTTGGCGAAAGTCTTAAATGCTGATTTCCCCTTGCCATCAAAGCCACACTTGGGCACCTTAATTTAAGCAAAGTTAATTAAAAAAGTGTTGCCATACCATGTTGAAGATGATGATGATGACCCGCAGACGGTTGGGCAAAAGGGCAGGCGTAAGGCGTAAGGATATTCCCCTACTTGATGTCGACTCCTGTTGTCCTCTTTGCCTAATGTTAATGCCTGCTGGCCGGTCTCTGTCCACACTGTCGACGACGCCAACAACAACAACAACAAAGACGACGACGACGATCTGGGGGGTCTTAAAACATAAATCCCTTTGACACTCGATGGGTTCCTTCTGATGGTCCGTAATTGGTTTATGCCATTTACTTGGGATTCGGATTGGGATTGGGTACTGAGACCGGGGCCATGGCATAGGCCTTGTTTGTCTGTTTGTTTGTTTGTATGTTTGCTCATCGCCAACATTTGCATAATTCTTGTGGAGACAGAGATAGAGAGAGAGAGAGAGAGTGAGTGGGAGGAAAGGGAGAGGCAGATACGAATTGCAAAAACAAGAAATGTAATTTATTTTTGCTCTTTGGAGTATTTTTAATTAGCCACCATCTTTCACCCAGTTTAACCTCCTTCTGCTACACTCGCATCAATTAATGCTTTCTCTGTGTCTCTCTCCCCCTCACTCTCTCAAGTGGTTCTTTGAAATTCATTTTGGTGGGATTCTCTGAGAGAATTAAACGACTAATTATGTGGGAAAGATGATGGGATTCAAATTCAGATTCTCATTACTATTGGTGTCATCAAGTCATTATTTAATATATTATACGGTATGTTTGTATGTATGTTAGACAACTTTTGATAAATTATTTCCGTTTGATGGACGTTACGTGACGAAAGTTGTCAGTCGTCCACCCAAAACAGCTCAGGGACCAGAGCGGACCGCAAAGAAACCATAGGGAATTCCCTTTGAGAGATTTGAGTCCTTGAGTACGCTCAACCATCCTTCTAATTTCCTTCCCGCAGACGGTGCCCGTTTATTGTGGGCAATTAATCAATTTAGCCTTCGTTAAATAAGTGATAAAGATTTATCACTTTTAACCATTCCACAATCTTAACTATGCGGCAAACTCTTGGTCTCGCTCTCTCTGAAAAGAAACGCAGGCAAACATTAAAGTTCAACAACGTTCGTTGAACCGAACCAAACCGAACTGAACTGAACTGAACTGTGTTTTGACTTTTGCGTTTGAACGCACATGAAAAGCCGTTTTGGCCAAAAACGAACTACAGCCAAAAATGGACGCTTGACGAAACTGTTAGATAAAAAATCTGGCTGAAAAATTGGCTAAATTCTCAATCGATTCTCGATTAATCGTGTTCAATAATAATCGATGAAATAAAAGAGAATTATTATTTATCAGAACGTATAGCTTACCAATGATGTGTATATAGATCTAGTAAATCTGAATAATCAGGGATAGATCACTAAATTAAGTCAGTCTAAGACGAAAGCAAGTCTTTTTGGAACATGTTTGATCGATTGTCAGTAACTGTAAAACCTCCAAAAAATTAATTTACTATTTATTATTCGCACAATAACTGAATAGAATTCATTTCAATATTACTAGGCATAAAAACGATAAGGCTGAATGGCGAAGCCATACAAAGAGCGAAAGGAACAGAGAAAGAGATAGAGCAATGCCGATGCCGCGTTAAATTCCGTTTCTCACAGGTTTCGTCTGACAGCTTTTTCGACAACTTTTTAACGCCATGAGATTTTTGTATACGAACGCATATAGAGTGCATATCCCTCCTCCCCACCCCACCCCACCACATCCATCGTCCCTCCTCCGTCTATACACGACGTATTTATTGCGCAATGTTCGTTGGTCGCTTTGGGGTCAGTGCACTTTTACGGCAACGGGACCGGCACTTGCAGATTGAAACGAAGCTGCAGATGCACACGGAGATGGTTCTCGATGTTTTCAGTCGCTCCAATTAAAAAATTTCTTCTTCTTCTCCTATATTTCATTTACCTATATTTTTTATATTTATTTTTAACATGCATACGTACATATATTTTTTGCTTTATTTCTTGAGTTGTTGCTGACTGCCAACGTAAAGAGAAAGACAGAGAGAGAGAGAGCGAGAGAAACTGAAAATGGAAAGAATTTTTTGGGGAAAATATTTTCTTAGGTGCAAAAAGTTGCACGTCGCATTGAATGTTGATGGGTGGTGAATGGTGGGTGGCGGGTGGTGGGCGTTAGTCGTCAGACGTTGGTTTTTGCCTGGTTGCCGGTGGTTGCTGTTAAGTGAAGTGTAGCCGCTGAACGAAACACGCGAAACTTGTCGGTGCAATGTAATAAATTTTGAAAACGTCCAAAAACCCACCCGCCCGGACTATAACGAACGACTTGGACAATGGACATGGACAGACATCATACACCAGACCATAACATACCCAATGCAGGCCCATCTGCCCTTGTTAGGCTGCCAGCAATAAGTCTTCATAGTATGCATGTATATATATACATACATATAGAGAGAGAGAGAGAGAGAAATATCATTAAAGTTGCTCTCAACATACATTTGTAGTAAGAGAATCGGCGGTGAATAGTTCCCACTCACTCATCTTTAAACTGATCAGTTTGTTTGAATTAATAAATATTGAAATTGAAGTCGAGAAATGTTTGTTTGATGATTCAATTGCAGTTCCTATATGATCATTGATAGCTGGTCAACTCTATTTAGTTTAATTAAACTAAATACTAAATTCCCTCTCTAGGATAATATATTGTTGGTTTTTTGTCAAGCAATTTGTTAATTGTATTTGTAATATGAAATGCATTTTGCAAATTTGATTAGCTTTGTGTGTTTGGTTGGCATTTGGTCCCTGAATGCAAATAGTAAAATGGAGTCAAAGGAGTTTTCTCTCTCTCTCTCTCTCTCTTTATGTCTCTCTCTCTCTCTCTCTCTCTCTCTCTCTCTCTCTCTCTGTCTCTGTGTGTGTGTGTGAAGAAATGTAACTAAATATGGCAACATGTATGAAAATCAACTAAAATATGCATATAAAGTAAGTACAGATGAAACGACATGACATTCATTTTATTTTTTGGGTAGTTGGGCAAATGGCGTAAATGTCTGCCATTTTGCCTTAGGCTGTATGTATTAGCAAAGTGTTTCTTGCTTTTCTTTTTCCATTTATTTCTCTCCTTTTTGTTTTTTGTGGCATTTATTGTTATCGATCTATAGATATGTGTCTGTGTATTCGCTTCATGAATATATATAGTTGACTATTGCTGGCAGCTCAAAATGTGCTAGCAAAGCCTGAAAGCATTGTTTCTCTTAATTAACTTTGATGCTCAACTAAGTTAAAATGGCTTTAAGGTTTCTCTTGCTCCCTTTCTTGCCATCTTGTTTTTTTTTTTTTTTTATATCTGTTTCTCGTCTACGTTTCATCTCACCCTTTATACAAATTAAGAATATTACTTTCAAAAGTGAGCGAAAACACACAAAAAAGAAAGAAAGAAAGGAAATAAATGTAGAACGAAAGAATGAAAACTAAACAAAAGTACACAGACGCAAAATACATGCATACATAAGTGCAAATATTTTCTTATGCTTGTATGAAATGTGTGTAAGCTTGTATTTATAAATACGCACATATACACGCAGAGAGTGACGGGTTGTGTAGAGCGAAGGGGGGAGGAGGAACACCCACACAATAACACACATTGCAGTTATGGGCTGAGTCAAGTTAAGCTGATATTCGCAGCGAGGGAAGCTTGAGAATTGTTTGTATTTCAAATTTGTGTTGTTGCACATATTCTTCATTTAAAAGTTTCTTCACTCTATTTTCATATTTTCTTATAATTTGTATGATTTACAGTTATGCTTAATTATGCATATGTATCAGTTACAGTTTCCGTTATTCTTGCATTTTATGTTACTTTTTTCCAAAGGGTTTGCCTTGTAGCCCTCGTTTGATGTGTTTTGCTTTTTTCTTTCAACTTGTTAAATATTAATAACAATGAAATTTAAACTTTCAATGAGGCCTCCCTCTCTCTCTCTCTCTCTCTCTCTGTCTTTACCCTTCACTGCTCCTCTTAACGTTCGCCTCGCTGGGGATATGTGTATTCATGTTCTGGTATATTGTATTTGCAAACAAATATGAAAATTGCTGCCTCTGTTTGCTGTTCATATATATGTACATGTATACATACATATATATAAATGTATGAAAATTTCTACTGATGAAGGAAAAGCAACGAAAGGGAGCGATTGAAAAAATTTCAGCTGAAATGTACAAAATTCGTTCTGAATGCTGATGAAATCAGGAAAGAAGAAGCAGCAGCTAGAGAGAAATTTAAGATGCAATCAAAGAAAAAGAAGGAAAAACAAAAATCTGCCAAAGAAAATATTAGTTTAAACTTTTCGATATGTAATGAATTTATTGCTCTTTTTCTACTTCAAACTTAATTTATAATATTGAATTTTGTTTCTGCCCATTTGAATGAATTTCTTTATTTTTTGTTTTGGGGCGAAAATTAAGTTTTAAATAACATTTGGTTTATGCTTGTCGGTTGTCAATTTATTGCCAGGGCAATATGCCCAACATTTTGCGGTCTGGTCATGACTATGTGTAAGTGGGTGTGTGTGTGTGTGTGTGTGAGTTTGTTTGTTTGTTTGTGCATGGGCATGGGCATGATAGTGGGCGTGGTCGGAGTCGTGGTCGTGGTCGATCGATCGATGCTTGGCCATTTCGTAATATCCTGCTGGGCTTTTAATATCGGCAAATGGCTTTCACTTGTATTTACCACTTTATGCAAATTTCAATCCCTCTATATGTCTCTCTTTCTCTCTCTCAGTTGCTTTCGCCTTCTCATGCTATTGTATATTTCATCCAATCTTTTGTCTGTGTATCTTACGGTTTGATTTATGTATGTATTCTGTCGGGAGTGGATGCAGTTGAGTTCGCAATTTATACATACTTTACTTTACTTGCAAAATAAACATATGAACATATTGCAAGCTTTTTAACACACACACTCATAGCCAAAGAGACTGAAAGAGAGCGAGGGGGAAGAGAGATGCATACATTTCTTGAGATATTCTTATGTCAATACAAGAATACACACTGCATTAATTATGCACCTTTTGGTGACTATTCAATAAATTCATCATCTTGTGCAACCGCAAACAACAAAAAGCAAGAAAAACCCGGAAATGAGGGACAGTGGGACAGGAAAGGGTAATGCAAAATACAATGAATTATCCTTATGGGAGTATTTGCATTCCTTCAGGTTAAACAAACATCAAACGAAACTCTATTGATTAAGTAGAGCAAACAAATAAAATTGTATAAGCACTTAAAGTTTACTCACCTTAGGACAAGCTCGATGCAATTCTTGCCAAATCTTTCAAATATCCGATTAGATCAAATTGGAACACCTTCTGAATACAAGATATAGATTAACTAACATTAACGTTTAGTTACTAATTATTAGCATTGGAAAATCCAGTAAAACGTAACGTAAGCGTTGAATGGAAAGAAGAGAGATTGGGTTTGCTTTAAGTGTTGCTAATTGTTGGTTTTCTCATCTAGTCCAGAGTCTAGACAAATGATCAACGAAGTTAATGCATATATTAATCTTCGTTTGTTTTCCATGCAAATTCGTCTAGCTCTGACCAATGCCTGGCCACTTGCACCTGCTCAGGTGCAATTTCACCTATTCATCTACATCATCGTCTAGCCAAACGACAAGCAAGCTTCCTTCCACTTGACCAAAGTATAATTAAATATCCATTTAGTATACATTACATTTTCTTTTGTCCCTTTCGCTCTCTCGAGTTTTGCTTATGCTATTTCGTTTTTCTTTTTCCCTTTTTTTTGTTTTTGCGGCATAACTTTTGAGTGTGGCAAGGCAAGGCAAGCGAAAAACCCTTAAGAAAAGTTGCCTAGAAGTTTAAAGAGCTGCTGCTTATGTCTAAATTAATTTAAAAGTTCGTTCACTTGAAAAAATTCTGTGGCCGCCACCGCTTGAGACGCGCCCGCGGCACAAAAAGAAAACTCTCTCTCTAAAAAAAAGAAGAAAAAAACACAAAAAACAAACTGAAAGCCTGGATGGGGAAAAAGACAGAAAGAAATGGTAAACGGACGACACGAAAAGAACTCCCATGGCGTTCACTCGTTTATTAAAGATTATGCTTATAATGACGACGACAATGACGACAAGCAGCGGAATGCGGCACACCACCCGCACCACCCGAACCACCCGCTCTCCTCTCTACTCTTACTCTCCTTGCCATCATTTTGACCAAGCTCTTGCGCTAGTTGATGATGATGCTGCTATTTTTCTTTACTTTTTATTGTATTTCATCTCTCGTTCTCCTGTTCTCGTTTCTTCTCTTTCGTTGTTGTTGTTGTTGTTGTTGTTGTAGACCATTAAAGACTGACTGGTGTTGCCGTTGTCCTTTATCATCCCATCCCGGACGTGTTCCTTTTTGAGGGCGCAAAGTTTTGTTTCGACAATGTGAAGACGTGAAGAGTGTGACGTGATTTGTGTGTTGGAGCACTTTTTACTATACCCACTTCAAAGTGTATAGTGCAAAAACAGCGACGAGGTGGAAAAATCCAACAAACAATAAAAAGAAATAAATAAAATTCTTAGTCTAAAAAAAAAAAAAAACAAAAACAAAAACACAGTCAACCGAAATAAAACGAAGACTAGGTTTTTTAATGTCTGTTGATGCCTTCTCTAGAATGTAACAAGCTAAGTGCTAATCTGATTTTAAGTAATTCTACTTACTAAACTAAACTGCTAACCAATTACACATTTGGTATTAGCTTTGCACTTACTTAAGAACTAACATACGTAGCCAAATCCGAGATTTCGTAGATCACTTTCCTATTGGGATGACTGTGGCCCATTTTATGATTCTACGGGCCACTTTCATTGTTTGACCTGAACCCGCGCTTTGCGGTTCCAGTTAAATCAGAGTTAATGGCTGCCATATAAACAATATAAATATATATACCTATATATATATATATATATTCTTGTGTATGCACGTACATATATATGTATATGTATGTGTATCCCTTTCGTATACTTCTCAACCATCTCGTACACAAGTTTGTCCATTGTTTGTTCCATTCTCCCCTGTTTCATTTCTATGTCATTTCCTTTGGCTTCATTTTTTTTTGTTTTTACATGTATTTTCCACTTGGCATTTCACAGCTAATTTCAACGTGAGAAAGAGAGAACAATTTTGGATCGTGAGATTAGGGGCAGGCTGGCTGACTGGTTGACTGGCTGAGTGGTAGTCGGTAACAAGAGCAAGGGCTAGGGCTAGGGCTAGGACGAAGACGAAGTGAAGAAGGCGGTAGGAGTGGTAGGAGGTAGGTGGGAAACTGGGACCATAAGTCATCCGACCGCTTGCGCTTATGCAAATTTGTGCCAGCTGACAAATGGGACAGCATTTGCACAATATACCAACAAAAGAGGAGAGGCTGAGGCGTATATGGTGCTGCTCGGTACGAAAGCCAGACTAGTTGGGAACGGTGAACAGGGCGGGGTGGGGTGGAGCGGGGCGGGGTGGTCTTGTCTATATTAATGTCATTTGTGTGTTTTGTTTTTGTTGGTTTTGCTCGTCCTTAGCCTGACATGATGATGATAAAGCGCACATTAAAAAATATATTTGCCATTCGCCTTTTCTTATGCTTGTCTCTCAATCTCTACCTTTTTTTTTGCTCTCGTTCTCTCATGAAATCTGTCTCTTTTACTTTCTTTTGTAAATTATTTATGTAGAAAGCGCGGGTTTTGAATATTAAAACTTTACTTAAAAAAAAAAATACAAAAAAAGAAGAAAATAGTTTCAGGTTAGAAAATCAATAAAGGAGAAAACAAAGGAAATTGGCTTCTCAGTTTCTCCGCTTCTTTTTCGCATATGAGCCTCATTATACACACACACACACACACACATATTGTACATGTGCTCACGTGTCACATGCCCTTCTTTCTTCCTCTTTGTTTTCTCTTTATTGCTCCGCTCTTCCTTGGTCTTAACAACATGCTGCAAGCCGCCACACCAAAATGAAGTCTTCTCTCTTAATTTTTCCTTATATGTACTTTCGTTTTTCGCACATAAAATTATTTTCTTCATATAATAATAAGTGTAATAACTTTCATGTGTCGCTTGCTGAAGTGAAGAAGCTAGCTGCTCGTGTGTAGGGGTGTAAGTGTGTGTGTGTGTGGCTCAAATTTATTAAATTATGTCGAGGGTATTCAATACAATTATGGAAAAATAAAAGCTTACAAAGTGTTTACTTTGCCGCTAATTTAATCACAAATGATGATTAAAAGTGAAATGCGACAAACTGCCGAAAGGAAAGTGAAAAAATCCATCAAAAATATTTGATCGTTTAGTTATTGTGATATATTTTCCCATATGTTGATTCAATGGTTTGCCAAACGATTTATAACAAAGCAGAGCCCACAAAAGTAGGCAACCTTTTTTTTTCTTTTTTCTTTTTGAATTGAAATTGATGTCCATCTACATATGCAAATGTATCGATGCCAAAAAGTAGGCAATTCTTTTTCTTGGTTTGTTTGTGTACTACAGAAGGCATTACTTTGATAATTTGTATAGTTTAGAGTAACCCTCGCTCATGACTGTTACATTATTCTTGTTCCCTTCATCACACCGCCCACTTTTGCCTTTAACCACTAGCCTTGTAAAAGTGTGCCGTGTGTGTGTGTGCCGGTATATGTGTGTGTTGAGCACTTAAATGGAATTGAGTGCGGAGTAGTGCGTTGTCCTTATTTAGCTGCTTTTGGCTCACAAATCTCCGCACAAGACAATCAAAATGTTAGTGTGTGTGTGTGTGTTTGTATGTGCTTCTGACTATAGTTGGGAGTTGTCTTCGCTTAAAGCATTTAAAAACAAGCACAAGGCTAAGGAAATACCAAAAACCAAAACTATACAAACACAAAGGAAGAGCGAGACAGAGACAGAGAGAGAGAGAGAGAGAAAGAGAGTAAGGAACAGAAAAGGAATAGAAATACAAAAGAAAAAGCAATTGGTTGAGTGAATTGAAAATGGAAAGTATCAACAACTAGGGCAGAGAATGAATGCAAAAATGCTAAAATGGCCGTGCTGGGGTTGAGGCAAAGAATTGTGGATGACAGGTTGTATGGTCTAATTAACAGTACACAAGAACAAGAAAAAGAAATAGCAACAGCAATAGCACAAATACGGAAACACAAGCCCAAAAAGACAGCAAAAAAAAAAAAAAAAAAAAACAGTACCAAAATTTTCAACAAGAAACCAATTTCTGTTGATTTTTTTTTGAGAAAAATTCGAATATTTTGTAGGAAATTATCTAACTAAATTTCCATAAAGTCATGTATGGGTCACATAAAAGCAATGTAGTGAATGTGATAACCATAATCCTTTTGGGTTAAATTCAAAAAGAGCCATCTCACTTTAGCCCTTTATTTTTTTGGTTTTTTTTTTTGGTTGTGGGGGGGTCCCTTTACAAATTGTTGCTCTATTGTTGGCAATGAGTCCTTCAGACTGTGTGTGTGTGTGTGTGTGGATTGCGTGGCTTGTGGCTTATTCATGTTGTCTTATAATTGCCCCTCTGAGCCGGCTTAATTGCTTGGGTTAGATAGGAGAAGAATAGGCCATAGCCAATGCCAAAATAATTGTACATATTTCCAAATTTACAATGTAGCAGCGGAATGGGGTGCAAGCAACAAGCGCAGCAACGAATGCATTTTACCCGCCCTCCCCTCACAATAACAATGGCCAACAAAAAGAAAACAACCACAACAACAACAGCGGCCATATTATAATCATCATTATCAACAGCAACAACAACTTCTCATGTCAATGTCAAAAGCAAATAGAAATAACAAGACAATTGTCAGTTGGCTTCTGAATTTCTAGTCTTTCGCTCGCTTTGTTTTTAGGTCAGTGAAAGCTTTCGTTTAAATTATACATAATAGATGTAGTAGATATATATGTATATATAAGTATCTAAATCAATGCAAACAGTGAGTGCAAAAAATGTATGAACCCGTGAAGAAAACCATAGGAAAACTTTTATACTCGTATAGCTATAATTAAGTAGCAGATAAATATGACATTACATTTTAATTGCTTCCTAAAGTAGGCAATAGAAAATGGTTGCTTATCTCGATGATTTTCAATTTTATTATCAAATTTAATCTTGAAATAAAATTAACTGCAACTGAATTTTACCACAGAATAAATGACCACAGATTGCGGAATCGAGATATAATTTATGCTTTGCTTTGCAAAACCAAATTGCACAATTTTTTTTAATGAGTGTAATTGTGGTTATTTCTCTCTTTCTCTTTCTCGCTGTCTTGATGTCGTTTTTATTCTTATATTTCTACTATTTCTACTAGTACCTTTTGCCATTTATAATTGCGGTTATTATATGGCATAAAACGACGCTAAAACTCTCATGAATATTATAAAATATAAAATAATAAGTTTATTGCAATTTTCTTTGCGTCTCTTTTTGCTTCTGCACGTTACTTGGCTCGTTAACTGCATTTTCTTATTCTTTTATTCTTCTACTCTTTCCCCTCTCTCTGTCTCTTTGTCTTTTTGTCGCTCTGTCGTTGTCTCAATTTGGCGACCATTTGGCTAATTATCAGTAGTATGGCCATCAGCATTGTTGCAGGAGGACACGCAACAGCAGTTGTTGTTCTTAGATAGTCGCAGGAGTTTGGTCACACGGGTTCGTTTCGGTTCGGTTCTGTTGTTCTCGTTTATTTTGGCCCAAACAGTTAAACATATTTACAGTTATTTTGTATAATTTTCTTCTTGTGTAAATATAATTTTTTAAATAATTATATAGCTACTCCTTACGTGGTCTTTGTATGCTTTCTAATCTTGTTATCGACTTTGGTGAAGAGTTAAAATTTAACTGCAAAGAGTATCAACTATTCGTTAGTTTTCAGCAACTCTGGAAATTCATTTATAGTTTAGTTTATGTGTCGCCAAGAGGATTAAATTTTTGCTGTATCAAACAATTTGCATCGTCCCACACATGACATTTAATGCAGCAATTTGCAAATGTTGCAGCAGTCCATGAAGTTGTAATCAAATTTTCGTCTGAATTGAGAATGCAGTGCAGTGGCAAAGCTAAAAACTAGATGTGGGTGGGTCTTTTAAGGTGGTTGGAAAGTTTGAGATTGCCTTGGTTATTTTATAGCCACAACCAATTTCACTTTTGCCAACTGACAGCTTCACCATGCAGCATTACAGATGATATGTGGGTGGTTGGTTTGCAAGTGGTTTGGGGCTTAATACTTGCTATTGGTATTAGAGGAAAGGGCTGGTGGATAAAATGAAAATGGAGTTTTCACAAGCAGGTTGGCAGCTTACGCGCTTGTGGGTTAATTTAATGCCCCCCTCGCCGCACCCTTTACTTGGGGTTAAGCCGGCTAATTGCCAACTGAAATATGATCAGGTGAGGAAGAAGTTAAAATATGAGATGGGTGTCGAGGGTCGGGGGTCTTGGGGCGGTATCCATGGTGGTTAACAAGCAAATTAGTTTCCCCAGTTTAATGTATGTATGTGTGTGGGTAAAGAGGTGTGTGTGTGTGTGTGGGTACGCAGTAGCTAAAAAGCAGTAAATTAAAAGCAATTTAAATGTAGCTCATTACAAAATTACAAAAAAATCTCAAAATTGAAATACTTATATTTCAGAACTGGATATAACCCACTTGATGTAGAAAGCGAATAGGATAATCTGCCTACTGCTTATACATTTTTATATTATATCGGTTTCTCTTTAAGATCCTAAAATGTCTTCATTTGTAGTCGTATCTCTTTGAAGTTAATCTGAACATTAGTCAGCCGATGGTTTTCCATGCCAATCAAATTTTATTGGTCCATATTCATTATAAATAAGATGTACCTTGATATGAATTGTATAACATTATATTAATTAATTTCAGGCATTTTGCTCATTTGCCCCACATCAAATGAAATTTGAATGAGCCGATATCTTTAAAATAAAATTTCCGCCAAGACGCCTTTTTTCTACCTTTTCCCTTTGCAATCTCTTTTTCGTTTCGTTTGCTTTTCTTGTCTCTTCCATCTTGCCCTGTTTGCCACTCTGTTTGCTAACTTTTTTTCAAATTAAATAAACTGGTCTTTTTTTTAACCACACAAAAAACGTACGAAAAAAAAAGAAAAGGAAAATAAAAACACATTTATCTCGATTTTCACGCGCTGTCAGCAACAACTCAAAAAGGCGACAGTTTGTAAAAAAAAAAAGGAAAAGGAAAACGAAAAAGGTAGCAGCAGCAACAACAACAACACGAATAAGGGAAATGATTGAGGAAAACCGCGACAATGTCGCCTCGTCCCGCCTACAGAAAGTCAATTTCAAGATTTATTTTTTTGCAATTTAACATTTCCCCCAAAACGGAACACCCGTCACATCCGTAGGCATCCACCCAGGAAAAACACACACAAAAACAAAACTCACGAAAATTAAAAATAAAAGCAAACGAACGGAAAACAAAACAAGTGAAAATAAAAACAAAAAACGAAGCGAGAGAGAGAGAGAGATAAAGAGATGACCAAATACAAAACAAAAACCGAATGCGGTTAAGAAAATAATCATAAATTAAAAGCTTGCGCCGCCCGTGCGAAAAGGTCAAATACTATCAATAAAAAAAGAAGTGAAATGAGTTTTCAACATTGAAATAAAAAGAACTAATAAATTAAAACATAGAGAAAGAGAGAGACAACTTAAAACTAAAGCTGTTTAGAAGGGCTCTAGTCTATAGGCTAGAAAACATTTTGAAAGTCCACCATGTCGTATGAGTGATATTACTTAGAAATTCTCCAGAGTTTACAACTTAAGTCTCATCTTATTTTATTTCCGGTATTCGGGATTAGAGCCATATATTATGTAAAGCTGAAATTCTAGCTTAATATTCCATAGATATGTATTTTCATGTCGTTGGCAACTTCTTCGTGTTCTCCTGCTACCAACTTCATCTCCATTGCCCATGCTTTCTGCCTGTCTGTCTGTCGGTTAGTCATAGCTTAAAAGCTTAGCTAATAAAACCAAAATTATGCGTAAAAGAGAGTGTATGTGTGTGTGTGTGTGTGTGTGCTAAAGGGCACTGGGTAAGGATAAGAAGCCACGGATGGATAGGAGAGAAGTTGGTTCCTGTTGCTTGAAGCACAATTAAACGATAAGCGTAATCTGAGGGCGTAAATGCCATTCGCATTTACACACAAAAATGCGTAAAGCCGTTGGATGATTTCAATTAGAAATCTCAATCCCCCATTCTCCTGCGTTCTCCGTTCTACATTCTCCATGCCCACACCCAGCCACATCTCGCTGTCCTGCTGAGTGCGGCCAATTAGCACAAACGGCAACTGAAGGAATGTGCTGGAGGAGCACATCGCATGGACAGGGGATGGGAAGGGACGGGAAAAGAGTGTACAAAGTAAAAAGAAAGAAAAACTGTTTCCGTTTAACAGCAGCTAAAGTGGATGATGAGACTAAAATGAGTAGAATGAGATGAGATGATGATACTTGAGGTTTAAATTTAGAATGCGTCGAGCTGAGGGTCAAGTCCTCCTTATTCTCAACGTCAACGTCAAACGTTCTCGACGTTGGACGACCTTCGCCTGAGAGACAACACACACACACACACATACATGCATACATACATACACACCTACATACACTATGATTATTCTCTATCTTTGACTCTTGTGTTGTCTTGTCTTCTGGTTCACAGGGTTCTATCACGTAAACTAAAGCCACATTTAGTTGCCGACACTGTTAAACAATATATAAGTCGGGCCCAACGCACAACAACAGCAAAGAGCAGCGACAGCAGCAGCGGCAGCAACAACAAAAAGGCCAATTCCCAAGAGCAACAAAATAACATGGAGTTTTTACGCGGCGTTTATGCGTTTATGCAAGTGAGTAGATCATCGGTGAGTGTCAATTATATCCAATTTAACAAATGTACTAATCCATATCTATCAAATTTCGTCTATTTTATTTTGCGATACATACATACCGAACAAAAAATATCAAAAATCAAAAATATGTTTTACCACTACTACTATAACTACTACTACTACTACCTCCTAAACTATCTACCTAAACTACTTAACAAAAAAAAAAAAAAAACCGATTTCGAACAAAAATATGTATATATATACATACCTGCATATATATACATATATATAAACTTAAAATCAAAACAACAAAATACAAATCATGATGATAATTTTTGTAAATATAAACAAAAAATTACACTATTTATTATTCTTGTATCACAAAAAAAAAAAAAAAAACCAACAACAACAATCTTATGTAAAATGATAAACGAAATCGTCGAGCAATTATTATGTGAGAGATCATAAAGAAACAATACAAAAACTAAAGGAATATAAACACAAATCAAAGATCAAAATGGAACAATTAATAATACATCATAACAGCAAAAAAGAAAAAAAAAAAAGCTCATTAAAACATTAATCAAATCATATATAAAACGAGAACGTAAAGAATCAATAGAAACAAATAAATTGCTAAACATTTTCGTCGACTTGAAAATTGAGGACTCCATATGTATAAACAAAAAATATCCATTTAAGATTCACTTTAACTCGAACTTGAACTCTCTCGAAACTGTTCCCATGGTTTCCTTTTTTTTTCCTTCATTTTTTGACACTCTTGACCATTGTCGTTTAACCATTAACCGAACCATTTTGTCCATCCGCCATTCCCATACAGAGAATTTTCACAAGACATACAATATTCTCGAACTACATTCACACATACACAAAAAGAAAACACACAACTACACTTACACCTCTAAACACCTAAAGAAACGAATTGTCCCCCCTCTACTCGCCCTTTCTCTCACACTCTCTCTCTCTCTCTCTCTCTCTCTCTCTCTCTCTCTGTCCTCTAACTCTGTTTCAACCTACTATATGAAACTCTGAAATTCTGTCTTTCTGTCAGTAATTTTCCATATAGTTATATGTTATATGTATGTATATATGTATGTGTCTGTCTCTTTGTCTCAATCTCTCTCTCTTTTTGATTTTGTTCATAATTTGTTTCTTTTTTTTTTGATTCAATGTTAATTGGCTGTAATTTGATATGCTTAGCTAAGTCTAACTTGTTGGTTTTTTCTTAATTGATGTTGATATTGTTGTTAAAAGAAAAACAAAATGAAATAAACCAAAATTTTAAAAGTATTTTTATGTTACTTTGTTGTGTGCGTGTGAGTATGCGAGTCAATGTGTGTGTGTGTGTGTGTGTGTGTATGTGTTTGAGAGTTAAACTGTGTTTAGGCTTTCTTTTTTAGTTAAACCCTATCCCCCACTCTTTCTCTTTCTCTATCTGTCACTCTCTCTCTATCTCTCTCTCTCTTGATGCATTAGTAAATGAAGAACAAAACGTAAACAACTTCTATATATTAATCAAATCTGAACCCTAAAATTAAATCCGTAAAACCAAATGAAGGTCGATTACAACAACGGCAGCAGCAGCAGCAGCAGCTACAACAGCAGCGGCGGCGACTCAAACAGCCTGAGTGTGGCCAGTGATACAGTTGAGCCTAGCCAACTATCGATGGCTTCGACAGCATTGATAAATGCCAGGACAACAATAACGAAACAGTATAAACAGGACGATGACTTGCAGCCACCACCAGCGTATCGAAGTGCACTTGCTAGTTGCAGCAGCAGCAGCGGCAGCAGCAACAATAATAACAACAACTCCAGCAATAGAAGCAACAGTGGCAACAGCAACAGCAGCAACGGTTGCAATGCCAGCAACAACGACCTCATTATAATCAAATCAAAGTCAAAGAATTCAGCACTTCCTTCTGCCTTGCAAAAGATGACAATTACTCAGCAAATCGATAATACAGACAGTTGAGAGTGTGTAGATAACTATAATAATAAAACGAATATCCAAAAAGACTAATCGAGTTGCATGATAAACGCGAGCAATACGTCAAAATCTGAACAATGAATCAAGTAAATGTGATAATTTGTATGAATATATAGTCATATACCCGATAACTGAAAAGTTATTTGCATACATATATTGAACTGAAGCAAAAAAAAATTTAAAAATATCGCGACGCGTGGGAAATGTATCAAAAGAAAATCGCAACCTTTTTTTTGCTCCCCCCCTCTCAAAACCCACTTAACACACACAACAAAATTGATCAAAAAGAAACCAGAGGCAAGAGCTCAATAAATGCGTCGGGAGTAATACGAATCAAGAGTGGCCTTAATTTGTGTGACTGAGAATTTAAAACAACAGCATTAATCTAAAATCGAATGAGTATAATCGATTAATAGTCGATAAAAATTTATAAGCAATAACTCAATTCAACTCAAACAAAATGGTAACGAAAATCAGATTGATAATAATCTTAATCTATAAACCATTAATAACGTAAAGCAATAGTAGCTGAAAATCGTAATCTATCGATATGTATCGATCGATATTGGTAATTCAATAAAAAAGACCAGTTCAAGCAATAAAGAATTTAGCTAAAGCACAAACGTTAAATCAAATATCAATCAAAAGCAAAGAATAAACAAAAACACAATCAAAACTATCTATTCTTCATCTGGTCGACTGCAACGGCAAATTTCTTGCCTGCTGTTTATCGATAAATGCGATAAATTGACTATTGATTATTTAAGCGGCGATCTTAGTGGCCGAACCGAAGAAGAAGAAGAAGCAGCAGCTAAAAGGGTCGGTGTGGTGTGTGTGTGTGTATACCCCTCAAGCGGGGTGTCCCACATCCCCCATTACCCCCGCTCCCCCGCTGTGTGTATACCGCAAAGTGATAGAAAATGGTAATTACAAATAAAACAATCTTCAATGACCAAAAAAAAAAAAAAAGCAAGAAAAATCCAAAATCGAAAAGACTTGAAACAAAATATGAACAAATAATTTTCAATTTATAATCAAAATCCAATTCTAGTTCATGTCTTCTTAAACCATCTGACCAAATCACGTCCTTCACCCAAGACCACCCCGATCCTATGCATCAAACCCAGCCCTACCCCCTAATATTTATATATATATAAATATATATCTATCTATCTCTCTCCGTCTGTCACTTTCTCTATCTATCTCTCTCTCTCTCTCTGTCTACATATCTTTCTGTTTTTTTGCCTTATAAATATTGCATAATAAAATTATTGTAGATTTAGAATATACAAAAACAAAATGAAATCGAAAATGTTTACTTGCTTTGTTGTTTTTTTTAATTTTTTTTTTTTTTTTTTTGTTACCGATTATTTACTGATTTACTCGAAATCTTGATTGTAATTCTCTTTGAATTTAGTTGTTTTTGTTACATTTGTGTTAGCTGTGCACTAGAATTTCTTTTCCTTCGTTTTCGTTTCTCTAAAGAGACTATTCCTGGTTTAGATTAAGTCTTCACTCTTCCATTCTATCCCAGCGCGAAAGAAAGGGAAACGCAAATACAAAATAAATGGAAAAAATAATCGATATTTTATTAAAACGTAATAAAACAAAACCGACATCGCGTAATCAAACAATTAAAACGATAATAACAAATAATTGCTCGAAAATGCTAAGAAATAAAACCAACAGAGGCAAGAAACGTTTGCTAAAACAAAGACGAATCAACTATCGAAACTATATATATATATATATATATATATATACAGATATATATAAAAGAAAAGAAATCAAATTTAATACAAAAACAAAAAGTAAGATAAAGAAAATGGAAAATCTCTAGACACGCAAACTGATGATGTTTGTGGCAAAATTTTCTCAACCATTTCGATCTATGTATATACATATTATCTGTAACTCTATCTCTCTTGCTCGCTCGATCGTTCGCTCTCGCTCTATATCCACACACACACACACACACACACACACATACATACATACACACACACACACGCATACACCACTTTGTAAAAGTATAGTAAAGTGTTGCGAGTGCCAACGATAAATTGCAAAAATGAAAACGATAGGAAAAAACTCTCTTCATTTTCGAATTTTCAATTTTAATTTTTCACATCTATCAATAACGATGACTATTTAATATGTATGTATGTGCATATATACATATATATGTATGTATGTATATATATCTATATCTATATAGATGTATGTATGTATATACATAAATGTATGCTTTAAGAGAAGAAACCAAACCAATTCTGAAACCCTGAAACACCAAAACGATATTAAATGAAAAGCTGTATCCAATATAATTTAGATCTAAAATAGCTCTATTGCCGCGTATATGATGTTCTGTGACATGAAATAAAATTAAAACACAAAACCAAAATCAAAAAAAACCAACTGACAATCAAAAATCGTCTAAAATCAAAACCAAAGAAGCAAAAAAAAAAAAGAAATACACATAATACCAAACCTGAATTTGAGCAAATGATTTATGCCTTTACCCTAACGCTCGCTCTGTCTCTCACTCTCTCTCTCTCTCTCTCTCTCTCTCTCTCTCTCTCTGTGTGACTTAGTCTATCTCACTCTCTCTCTCTCTCAATATCTCTCGCTCTCGTTCGTGAATTTCTCTCGATCTCTCTCTCTCTGTGTTTCTGTTTCAAACTTTATTTTATTTATCGTCCCTCCAAAAATTTGAAAAAAAAACTTTAAACAAAAAAACCAAATCGGCAACCCCAAAAATTCTTTTGGCTTTTGCGTTTAACCCACCATAACCCACCCCCCCAGCCTCTTAACAACACAAAAAGTTCCCGCCAGTTCCCTCCACTCCACAATTCACAATTGTCTTGTCTTCTTCCTGGACCGACAAACAAACAAATACCAAAAATTATATATTATAAATATATATACATATATGATAACTAAAACTAAACTGCACGTGTCTTTGAAGCCGTATCTAAAAGTATCCGTATACAGTAAAAACAAAAATATCTCAAATCAATATGCATAATCTCGTTATCCTACCTACCTACCTAGTATATATATATATATATATATATATATATATACGAAAATATATCTCAAATATCTCTACATATATATGATTTGTTGTCTTGTAGTAGCCTACCACACGGAATTATTCGTATTCGTATTCGTATCGGCAAACTATTTAATATGTATTCGTAATAAATAAATATACAATATCGATATACAATACATGCATACATACATACATGCATATAAATACATATATATATATATATATATATATATATATTCATATGTATCTGTAAGATGCAAACTGTAAAACCTAACAAATACCTAACTAATTTATAATTTTCATTTATTTTCTGTTTCTTTTTTCAATAAGTTTTGTTAACAAATCTATTCTAATGTACAATATATACGAAAGTAATTATATATAGTATATGGATGTATATATGTATGGATGAAGTGCATGAAGAGCATGGAATGACAATGGGAGGGGGGATCAATGCAACAAGGCAAAACATAATCGAATATTTGAATTTGTTAACCCACATTGAAGACACTTAAATGAAATAAAAATAATCGATAAAAAGATTTATAATTAATCAAGTAATTTGTTCTCTAATGAGATCCGAACTAGTAATCCATAAGACTTTCAGTTAACTACAAATCAAAGTTAACTACAAATCAAAGCCAAAGTAATTGACAGCAAGAACAATTTGCATTACTTTTGAGACTCGTGTTATTAAGTAACAAAATTGTATCCAATAATCCCTTTCAAACTGTCAATGAAATGATTTCTTCAAAGATTTTTAGATCCACGCTTCGAAAGGTTCAGTTAGAAACTAGAAAGCCTAAGGGACGCTTTATGGTAATTTATAGTTTTGCTGGTAATACAATAAATAATATTTCCAATAAAAGTTTGTTAAAGAAAACTTGATAAGAGTTCTCGATTTTATATATAACCTATAGGTGACTATACTATATAGCTATTGAGGCGACAGTTATCTGTAACTGCTTTTCCTAAATAGATACATACATATACTCAAATTAGATATAGAATTCATTAAGCGGTTTTCCCTGCCTTTGATTGATGCCTCTCCTGATGTGACCATTCTGTGCTTCGCTATAATATAATGTCTAACGGTATGTATCCAAGTACTATAAAGGCGCATTTTGTTCTTTGTGTATGTGTATGCTTGTGTCTGTGTATGTGTAAGCAATTGTGTATGTATGTATTGTTTATCAATCAATAATTTAACCAATCGGAGTAGTTGTATCACAACATTTTTCATTTATTTTGTTCATCAGTGACTCGATTTATTTATTAATTTACATTTTCTGTTTTAACGTAAATGTTGTTTATAAGCAAAGCAAATGAACGATCGTTAGATCAGAGAAAACAACAAACTGTATTCCTAAACAAAATACGAAAAAAAAAACAAAAGAATAATCAAAATCAAACAATTTTATACAATATCTCTATACTAAATATATACATATATAAATATATTCATATCTACATATATATATATCTACATATATATATATATATATATATATATATATATACATATATAACATATATATATATACATATATCTATTAAAATAACAAATAATAATAACTATTATACAAATACAAAAAAAAAATGCCAAACAAAAAGTAGTTGTCGTTGTTGATGTTGTTGAAAATGTGCAATTTTTATCGATCGAACAAAAAAGTACGAGAAAAAAATGTTGAAGCAAAATGTGAAACTGAAACTGAAATAATAAGATATTTTTCTCTATACACACTCACCCACACACACACACACACACACACACACACATACACCACACACACATATACATACACATGATAAACAACCTGTCACCACCAACCAGTAAACAGTTACCACCATTATCACCACTATCACAACCAACCAACCAACCACCACCACCACCAAAAATCATCACCACCTACAACCAGCATAACCACCAGTCACACCACCGATAGCCAGTCAGAAAATCTCACACACACAACAAAAAACTTCAATTCAATGAAAGAAATTCTCTCAAAAAAAAAAAACAAAAATAACTAATCCATCTCAATGTCTCCAAACTTTTTCTCTTGCTATCTATCTCTCTTTCTCTCTGTCTGTGTGTCTGCGTGTGGGTGGTTCTGTGGTTGTATGTGTGCGTATGTGTATTTGTATTAAATTTGGTTAACTTTAATAATAATAAAGTAAAAACCTTATAACGAAATCTTACGAACGGGCAGCATATATGTTGGCAATCGAGCAATTTTTGTTAGTATCAGCAAAAAAAATATTTTTATATAAAAACTGAATATACATATTATATATTAACATATCAATATATATATATATGTGTATATATATATAGACATATATGTATACCTATATATACATATATGTATATATATTACTTATAATAAAAATAATATCAACAAAGGATTTTAGATATTTTGTTTGTTAATTGAACTTCTTTTTTAACTTAATGGATTTATCAGTTATCAGTTGAAATTTCGATAAACGAGAAAAAAGTTTAACAAAAAAAAGAAAACAAAATATACATAAAATAAAAGAAACAACGAAAAATGCGAAAACAGTTGCCCAGCAATAGCAAAAAACAACAAAAAAAGAAACTACAACAACAAAACCAAAAGCAAAAATAACACCAAATACACCACCAATCACACTTAAAAGAAATGCAAACCTTTAAAGTACAACAACAGGAATACAAATATCTATCTACTATACCAAAAACTATATACTCTCTCTCTATATATATACATATATATATCTATATACTATATATAACCAACATAATTATATACCAACCAATAATAAACTTAACAAAAAAAACACACCAGCAAGCAGTAAATCTATCACTCTATATATATTATATATATACTCGTACTTAAAACAAACTTATCTATATGGAAAAAGTAACTACACCTACATACATATGCCTCCTATCCAGATCTATCTATCTATCTATATATTTCTCTCACTCTATGTATATACTTATATGTATATATACATATATCTATATTTAATTAATCGGTAAGCTGTACATTTTTTGAGTTTGCATTTTGGCAGCTCCACCTGAAGGTAAATGCTCTCCCTTGGCTCTAGAAAGTATGCAACATGCTTTTGCTTTTGCTCGTCCCAACTCTCTGTCTCTGTCTACCAACACACACAAACACAGCTGCACGTCAAACACACACACAGACATGCGATAGACAATTAATACTTCCTCTACTCGTAGACCTTTAATTACATTTAAAGTTGTGTCTCTCAATTTGTGTTTGGTTTTTTGTTTTTTGCTTTATCTCATCTTGAGAGTACAAGAACTTTTTCTTTGATAAAACTTTTTGTTTTTCTTTAGAGATTTTTGCTTTTATTAACATGCAAATGCATTGCGTATACGGCTTGAATGCAATAAAAAGTATTAGTCGAATGATGATGATGATGACAATTTATACATACACCAAACACTAACACAATATCTGTGTGTATATATATTATATATATATATCCATATGTATAAAACCATTGTCAGGTGTCAAATCGTGTATATAAATCAAGCAATCATAAAACGAACAAATTTAATATATACCTATTTATTAATATATAAATTGTACTTTGAACCTACATACATACTGCATACAAGTTGCAAGTATCCTCTGCCTGTCTGTCTTCCCCTCTATCTCTCTTCCTTTCGCTCACTATCTACCTACAGATACTAACACACAAAAGGTTTGTGCAGAAGAAATAAGCCAACTCAAGATATGCCAACAATTGCCAAACAAAAAAAAAACCATTTAATAATTGTCTAAAGTCTATTTGGCCAAAATTTCCTTTTGATTATAGACTTACCCTTGGCACATGACTTTGTCTTTGGTTGGCTTTACCCGGCTTACCCGTTCTCACACATGCACACAAATACACATCTGTGTCTTTTTTCACTCTAATTTCTTTATGTTATTTTCTTCTGTCATTTAAAGTTTAATCTGTATTATTTTCTACCTTTTTTTTTGTTTTGTTTGTTTACTTAAATATATGTGTATTGTATATAATACTTTGCCGTTGTTGTTGCTGATGTTGTTTGTTGTATTTGCCTTTTGGTTTATGGGCCACAAGTACTTGGCACTTGGCACTTGGCTTCAATTTATTATTGACTTTTTCTTCAGTTGCAAGAAAATGGTGATGATGATGATGTTGAAGAAGCAGCAGCAGCAAAGAACGACAAGTAGCAAAAGTAAAAGGAGGAAAGAGTTCCTTTAGGACCAACGCATCCTAATGAAGCGTAAGTGGCAAGTGGCAAGGCCCATAACAATAACAACAACCAACCAAAAACAGAAAGCCAAGAATTCTCTCTACTTCTGAACCATGGCAGGCATCCTCGTCCTCCCCATCCATGTCCTTGTCCTGGTCGTCATCGTTGTCGTTCTCGGTGCCGTTCCCGCTGCCGTCGTTGTAGTCACAAAAGCTTATTTTTATTGCCACGAAATATATTGCCAATGTTGTTCTAATAGCAGAAACGAGCTAAGCTACACTCACACAGATACACACAGGCGAAAGAGTGTCTGTCTCATTGCCTAGCAGCAAGTGCATAGACGTAGTTAGCCAGGGGTTAACAATAGCAAAACAATAGTCAAAGACCATGTATGTATAAATACATATGTATATGAAATCGAATGTAATCAATCCAATATACATATATATATAGATCTAAAGATCTAAAGGAGACGCCTTCCATCGTTTACATTTCAAAGCAGCGTATGATTCAAATTTCCGTTCCCCGCTTAAGATTTGATCGGACCTACGCTTATGAACAAGTCGTAGGTATTATAAAGACAAGTACAAGTGGGCGAAATAAGGGGCCAAGTGAAAGTAAGTAGTAGGTGGAGTAGGAAGACAAAAGCATAAAATTCATTGTTATGGTTACTTGGGCATAAGTCAGTCACTCGCACAGTCTCGAGTCATTTTGTTAATCAGCTCCTGTAAGCCAGTCCCAATGCCAATGCACATGATATGATACTTATTACAACACAAAAACCAGAACAAATACGGCCAAAAAGGAAAAACAAAAAGAAAAAGGAACGAGAACGAGAATAGTTATAACCCAAGGGGGAGTAACTTCTATACACACACAGAGCCATAGGGGCCAAGTGATTGAGGTTAGTGTAGTTAGAAGAAATAATGCGCCAGCATAGTGGAAAAAATATGGCAACATTTTCTGTCAATTAAATATGAAAGCAAAGCGAATTTCATTACATTGAATACAGTATCCCTATGATTTGATTTCTTGTATAAGATTTTCGTAAAGACGAATGCTATGAAAGCATCTAAAACTCTCATCGATATTGAATTTAGGAATATGTTTAAACGATCCTATAGAATCAGGACATAAAAAGTTGCAAATTATTTTTATTTTGCAGTTTGTCGTGTGTTTTCAGTTCTGTTCAGTTTTATGTGTAAATAATTGAATTGCTTATTGCGTATATTTCATTTCATTTGTATGCTTTTTGGTAGTCAATTACCCTTAAGTTGCAATCTCTCTATCTATCTTTCTCTATCCCAATCCTTGTCTTTGTATATATTTCCTTCTATCTAACCAACTGTCTTTTTAACGCTCCTTTACATAATAATATATATAGTCTAAAACCCGTCCCCCCTTTTCAAACCAGTTAACAGGAAACCAAAAATGTGCTTACAACAACAAACAAAACCAAAACAAACCAAACAACAAACCAATCAAAGACATACAAAAACCAATATAAACGCCTTTCACATAAATTTGGACAAAAGCCAATTAAAAAAACAAAAATCAACATACATCTTAAAGCCAAATTTAAACCCATCCTTTAAAAACGAAAAGAAAAAGACTAATTAAAAAGAAAATGCCAGCAAAAACCTATGTATGCATATTGTGCAAATTGTGATTTCAAATAATACAAAAGTCCACATAAAAAACTAAAAACAAACAAACAAGAAAGAAAGAAAACAAAAAAAGGGGATAAACACAAAAAAAGGAAACATAATCTTAATCGAAATGCAGGAAACAAAAAGCAAAAACAACTACGCAAAACAAAACTATACAAAAAAACACCAACAATGTCACGTCACGTCACGAGTCACGAATCACCAATCAAATTAGTTTGCCAAGCCAAAAAGCAAAAGAAAAACAAAACCCAAAAAGCATATCTCTTACCGTTTAACGAAAGCTTACTCCACTCTCTTATGATCTCACCACACACAAACACACACACACTCTCTCACTGTCACTCTGTCACTATCACTATGTCACTGTCACTCTGTCACTATCACTTATTCGTCCTACGTAACCACCACAGGAGTTGATTAGTTTACGTCACGTTACGTTGCCATACGTTCCGTTACGCTACACTCTCTCACATGTTACGCCGCTGCTCTCCTCTCCACAATTTCGACATGTGAATCACACAAAACGTTTCGGCACACAACAAACATACACAAACCCTCACTTACAGAAACTCACCTCACTTCACCACTACTCAACTCACTTGGAATGGCTCTCGCTCACGCTCGACGGCTACCAGCTACTACCACCACCAACTACCACTACGTAAAGCGTATTTTGTCACTCAATGAAGCGCGAGATTTCTTGTTCTTAACTAAACCCGTTTACCCGTCCGTCTCACTCACATAACAAATCAATATAAACTAAACTAAATATTATCACTCACTCAAACTATCACTCGAATCACAAAGTACATTGTCTCTCTACCTCCTTGATCACCACGCAAATTTATCACAGTTCTCACGCCAAAAATCACACAGCAAAAAAGAAAAAAAATACAAAAATTAAATAATATAACAAAACAAAACAATCAAGCAATAAGCAAGAGAAAATTTACATTAATTAAGAGCTGAACAAAAAAAAATAAACCCTTAAGAAACAAAATAATATGCCAATATAATATTACACTTAAAATATATATATATATACTTATATACTAACTATTTACCTATACTACGTACATACATATATACCTAGAAGTATTCCTATGAGCTATTTTAAATACTAAAATAAATTACATTAAATAAGAGAAGACCAGCAGCTAACTCCCTCACCACACAAGTCTCCCCGAAACTGACCAACCAGCGATCACTTTCTACACATAGCAACTGATTAACAGAGAGCAATTCAACAAAACTAACTAACTATTTACTACTCTGTCTCTTCACTTTAGTCTCAAAATATGCAAATGCAATTTCCATAAATGAAAAAATGTTTAGTTTCCATTACAAAAGATTTACATAAAATATACATAAACAAACAAGCGTACAATCCAAAAAAGAATAACAATAAATATGTATACTTACATATATGTATGAACAAGGAAAACAATGAAACGGCTCCCAAAACACTTCGGAAACTAGAAATCATCGAAGTTAATATATAAATATATCTATATCTTCGTGCAGTCAATCGTTCTTCAATATATTCTCGTTGATTCATAAAGTAATCCGATCTACAATTAGTGATGGCACAATTAACCATATGATACGCAATAATCGATTATTTTGTTCAATCGATTAAAGACTTAAGCAATCGTCTCGTCAGTCCACGATAAAAACCCTCAATTTACTTTAAATAATAGTGATTTATAATCACGCACCTTCGATCAATCATTTGGTTAATTAATCGATTAATGGATTTTTACTTGCCACCACTATGAAGTTTAATTCGATTATTGAAATTACCCAATATGTTAAAGAAAATAAAATAAAGCGAGTTTCTTTCAATTAATTCAGAGAATGAGTCCTGCCGAGGATACTTTATAATATATTTATATACATATATTTAAAAAACAAGAATCAGAGTCGAAAAATAAAATGTTTTGACTTATCTGATATCTCACTTTAAGCGCGATCGTTTTTATCTTTTAAATATGTTAATGATGTTCAAATCATTGACAATCAATTCAATTTATTCAACCTTTTATTTAAATTCATTTACTATGAGCTCAAAAGTGAGATATTAGTATATTTATTTACTTGAAACCTCTTTTTATTTAGAAAACTTTAAACCTTTGATTTGAAATTTCAAAATAGGAGCCTTTAAAATATCGCTATTCAGTTTACTTTATTTACTCAATGACCACTCACACGACCTTTTCACCTTTCAAAAGTTAAGAAATTCCAATCCCAAAAGTAAATTCCATGATTTAAGCAACTCAAATTTAAAAGCCGTTGAAAAAAAGATTTATTAATCAGGCTTGGCAGCGCTGTTATCCGATTAATACTCAAAAAGAATATATACTTAGATATACATATATGTATTTCTCTATTTCTATCTCTATATATCTCACTCTCTACCACTCTATCTCTCTCTCTCTCTCTCTCTGTTTTTCTATGTGTATTGTATTTATTAGATTTACAAATGTCATTAAAAACAAATTATAAATAATTCATTTATTTTGCTATAAAACTTCCATAACATTTGAAATTAAAAATTCCAAAAATAAACAGACTTATTTCGCATACCAAAGAAAAACCAAATCAATCCAAAACAAAAAAAAAACAAAGAAAATTTCAAAATTCATAACTAGATTTTTTTGAAACTCTTCTTATCTATATAAGTATTTCAATTAATTTTTCTTATATATTATATATATTATACATATATATATATCTCACCATTCAAAACTCACTAACTGACTCACTGAAACTCTTTCACCACAATTCACCACTCAGATAAGAGAAAAGAAAAATAAAAACAAAAAACTAGAGAATCTTTCTTCACCTCACAATATCCTGTTTTAGTATTTGTTTAATTTTTTTTAATTTCTTAATGTCGCACTCACAACAAAAGCTCTCTTGCTACTTCTATATCGCTCACTCTCTCACTATCTCTCTCTCTCTCTCTATATATCTCTATTTCTCTCCAACGCAAACGCATTCTTTCTCTTCATTCAACTATATTCAGCTAAGCCAAAAATCATAGAGAAAAAGAAAAATCAAATGAAATAAATTTTCGAAATCTCTCCTCACTGCAATCACCTTGAACCACCTCAAACCACCTGAAACCACAACCACCACCACCACTTAAACCACCAATCACCACCACCACCACCACTAAAACCACAATGACGAAAACCGAAATAATGCATAAAAATGATAAGAAAATTGATAAGATCATTATCGAAATTTCATAGGACTCTTATTTTCGTTTTGCTTTAGTTTTGTTTTTATAAAAAATAGAAACATAAAATATCGATTAAGTGGTCATCGTTAGAAAAAGAAAATGAAACAAAAAGCAGCAAAAGTCAAAAATGGCGGCTCATCATAGTTCAATCTGTCTCTCTCTCTCTCTGTCTCTTATTATACTCGCTCTCTCTCTCTCTCTGTCTGTCACTCTCTCTTTTCCACTTAGCATATCATTATGTTCTTTTCCGTTTAGTTTTTTTTTTGTTTTTCTGAAAGGGCTAAAGAAACATTATAGAATCCAATTGCTGTGACACCTTACTATACTTCAAAAAAATAACTGAAAAGCAAATTGTATTTAAATTAAATTTACAAACAAAAAATATAGAACAACAATTAAACCTGAAATTTTTGAATTGAAACCAAATCTTTAAATATGTACGCAAGTTTTTTTAATTACATTTAATTTGTAAGCCTAGTTTTAAGATACTGGAAAAGAAAACCAAAAAAAAAAAAAAAAAACAGAAGAAGAACTGTTATACTCCCATACCAATTTATATCTAAACATATACGTATATATATATAAATATATATAAAGCTCTAAAGAAAGAAAATACCAATAGTTTATATACCTATTTATATATATATATTTGTGTTCATAAATATTATTATTTTATTTTTGGATTACCGTTCATCATTCTCCTTTTTCTTGCTAATGCAACCATTGCCAATTCTCTTAATAATAATGTCTATTTTCTATATCATCGACCGTCGTTTGTCGGCCGATTGTGATCGCCGTCATCGTCGTCCATATAATAGGTGTCTCATGTCAAAATCGATTCACCTGTCTTTCGCCTGCACACCAACGCAACGGTTATACTACTGATCACATTCTCAATTGCTGTAACGACGCGGCAGTACGTAGGAAATCCCATAGACTGTGTACACACAAGGTGCGTATGAGTAATATTTTGTGGTAGTCATTCATTTCAACAACTTACAACTTTTTCGGTGTACCCACAGAGACATTCCTGAAGATGTTCTCAATACATATTGTTGGATACACTCCACATATACAGTGGTCGATGCGTTTATGAAAAAACAAGGTTCCGAGGTGCCTTTTCCCGGCGTTCACAATTCACAGGGTCGCGGCCCGTTAACAATAAAGCACACCAAATATTATCAATGGGTAGCGTTCACACTATTTTTTCAGGTAAGTCCAGACACTTACGTTTTTTTACCGGGGGAAAGCTCTCCCATTAGTTCTAAGATACAAAGCTTACGGATTTCTACGGGTTATATACTTTTATCTAAAGATAAAGCAAATAAGCGAGTGCTCAATACAAAAAGCATAGGGCTGTGGACCATTAGCTTTGTTTGCGAGCTTTCAAGTCTATTGAAAATGAAAGCTATTCTAAGAACAACACCCAAAATAAATCCTTTTAACAATACAGTAAACTTTTGTGGTCAAAAAGCTTGTCAGCTTTTTCAGGAGTATTGAGCTTTGTGATAACTGCAATTTGTTGGCAAAACCAAAAAGGGTGCGGGAAACGGATTTTTCGACATTAAATTAGTTCATATGCTAATTTTAGTCTTCTTTAAGCTTTACAACAGAGATAAATAACTACTTAGAATAGTTTACGACTAACTTTAGTGTTTAATTCCTAAGAGTTTGATGGATGGGGGAAGAACTTTGCACTAATTACAAAACATTTTTTTAATTAAACCTGGTGATTGGTCAAATGAACATATATTCATATACATAGGTACATATGCATAGACTTCCAATCGATGTTGAAGTGAATGATGAAAACTATTACCCATTGATTTGGAAGGGAAAGTATTTAAAGGGTTAAAATTTGTGTCACCCTTTTAAAATGTTTTGGAATATCAAAAATGATAATATATTACTCCTAATTACGCTGACATTTCGATGTGTCTACAAAGAACTAAAGTTTCTGTTTCATTTTTCGATTTAGATGTCAGAAATGTTGTAAATTATGACTTTGTTTTTTCTTTTGGTGTGTGGGGTTTAGCTAGAAGAGGAGTAACAGTGGCATGACCATGACTGTCTAGCCGAAAAACTCGCCTGGGAGTCGTCGCGTTGTCAACAATGACCTTTCGCACAGTTTGAGGCGTTGTCGGGTCTTTTGTTTTGGGCTTTGTTATGTAGCTATTGGACTCGAAAGGCAACAATCATATAATGATGATCCATTAATGCGGCACAGACGATGCAGTGTGGCATAATGCACACCATGCCACAATGCAGTCCACCCTAAATGCAGCACCCATGCTCCAGCGAATTGGTGTGTGTGTGTGTTTGCGTGTGTATGAATGCTGCAACCGGAAAACGAAGACTGAAATTATTTTTGGAAGCGATTTGAGTTTCATTTGCTCTCTCTCTCTCTTGTTCTCTCTTTATTCTCCAATTCTCTCCAGTTCCATTTCTATTTCTGTTGTTGAACAAGCAGAAAAATATCAGGTGGAAGGGGGGCGGGGTTGGGTGGAAGATTCAGCCAGAGATCGTTTGACCCCGTTTTGAACTTTACCACATTTCGCTCTCCCTCTTTCTCTCTCTCTCTCTCTCTCTCTCTTTCTTTTTGTGGATTTGTACTCCTTTTTTTTGTTTCTTCCCATTTTTTTGCTTGATATTTCCATTAAATTTTATTTATTTACGCAGACAACATGCTATGTAAGAGAAAGGGAGATGAAGGTGTTGAGAAAATTATAATTTATGTTTTGTGTGTGGCCCCACAATAAGAATGAGATGAACTAAGAGAGAGAGAGAGAGAGGGAGAGAGGAATATACTTTGCGCTATCTCCCTCGGGGAATACCCATAAGCATGTCGTAAAAAAAGTCATCTTTTTGATATCCAATTGTATAAATCATATTTCATTTCGATCGCAACAAGATCTGACGCAACCATTTGACATTAAAATTAAAACTAAAATAATAAAAAGATACAAAATTTGCCTCAGTTCAATGCTCGAACAGACGACTACAAGTTACCCAGCACTTGACACTGAAATATACAAATTCGTATCAGATTGATTTAGATCAACAAACACAATATGCCTATTCAATTAACAAGGCCAAACTTACAGGGTATGTGGACTGGTGCTTGGTGGTGCCCTGTTGCCTCGGAATGGGATTGAGAATGCCGTAAAAAATCAGCATGTGCGGTTTGCTTATTTGAAGATCATTAAAATTTGAACACGCTGACAATCAAAAACCGAGAGTAGTTCAAAGAAAAATAGAGCAAAAGGCGTTACCGACAAGTGTTTGAAGGTTGCGTTAGGGGGCGCCACTCTCTGTGATATACCATAACCCTATTGTTTTTGCACGATCAAAGTGCCTATAAATCACTTTCGCCCAGTAAAGTTTTGATGTTGGGCAAATTAACATAGGAATTTCAACATCTCTTTGGGAGATCGTGACAAGGTCAATTCATTTGGAAGACTTTCATGATGTTTATTTCGTCTTTGAAAACCTTTTTGTTGGTTTCTTCTCTTCGGCTAGCCTATGTACATCAATTAGCGCCAAGGTGTCTTATTCGTTTGTTGTGCCCTTCTTCCTTGATTTGTGCTTAAATTTTTTTGTTCGGTTCCCTAATGCAAGATTTGGCTCTGGGCCCACATAGCACTAAAAATGGTGGCACTTCAATGCATTTTAGTTGAGTTTTATGAGTTTATTTGTCTTGGGATTTTGTTGTTTTGTTTTTTGTGCATTTCCTGCTAATGTTTTGTTTTTCTTGAATTAATGACAAGACAGGGCCCCCCTCCCCGCCTACGGCTTTCCAAGAAGCACATGGCCAAGACCAAGAATGAAAAGGATGACAACATTTTTTGCCTAATGGCCGAATTATGCAGGGCATTTCCTTTTGTTTTGTTAAGCCTGGCAGACAGGCGGCTCACGTAGTTGCTGCCTCAAACCAATTGAATTTTGATGGCGCGTCAGCCAGCCAGCCAGCTAGCCCACCACTCATTCGTCTGTTTGTTGGTTCGTCCAACCATCTATTTGCCACACATCATGTCGACAAAACGACAACTTAATCAAAAAATCTTACAAAATGCCAGACAAGTTTTTATTTCCATAACTCCCAGCTGTGACAATGATTGTCTCTGTCCCTGACACTGTCTTGCATCTGTCTCCAATTGATATGCGCGTCTAGGCGCTAAAATCAAAACATCAACACGCATATAAATGCCTCTTATGCCAAATCCCCGCTACCCCACTCCACACTACAGACTGACAGTGAAATTGCAGTAATAATGAGCAGCGGATGTATGTATGTAGGGACGAAAGGAGTAGGAAATATATCAGCAGGACAACAAAAGCAATCGCCATGCGATGCCATGCCAATGACAACGATTCTGTCCGATTTCTACTATTTTGCATTCATTTCGCTACATGTTGTTGGTGTTGTGGTTTTAGGAGCTCTCATCATATGTTTGCAGGCCCAACTCCGTTCATCCAATATGTATGTACATATGTATGTATGTTTTGCCTCCTACTCCGTCTCCCCACTCTTCTCTAACCATCATCCTTTTTATGCTCCATTCCTGATGCCTGATGCCGACGACGACGACGACGACCACTCGCGAGCGTGCGAGAAATAAATACGAGTATGTAAATAATTTCAATGAACAGGCACAGTGGTACCAAATATAAACCAATTCAAATGAAAACAAATTATATAACAAACATAAAACTGAATGCAAAATCGAATACTCAATTGACCGATTTATAAAACAGTAATGAAAAGAATAGGAAACATGAAATCCAAAAACTTGATTTTAAACTTAAAGCATTAAAAAACGATAATACTTTCAATAATCGGCCATAATTTAACAAAGTTACAGATTATTTAGTTACAGATTTTGAACATTGAATTAGCTTTCCAGTGGACAAAAATCTTTTAACAGAATATAAAGATAGTTTCAACTGAGACTTGAAATGTGGAAACGTTAAGTGGAACTTAAATCAAACTGATATGAAAGTTAAAACATTTCCAAATAAAGAACAGTTTTAAATGTTTCTCACAAGTTTCATTCCAACGATTTCTTTGCAATATTTATTCAAAAGAAAACCAGGAAATAAATTATTAAATTTGCCAAGTTTACATTATGCCTGGCGACCACAGTTCATCAAATAAGATGTCTACGGCTCAACGCGTCCACGAGAGGCAAGACATTCCCCTCATTCGGAGTGGCCAGTATTGATGGGGGCAAAATGGTCGAGCTAGCGATGGGTGGGTGGGTGATTGTGTGGTTAAAAAGAGGTATGAGTCGATATGGGCCATTTTTGTGCCACAGATTGTTGCAACTACCAAAACCCAACACACACACGAACATACACAGCATCTTGGAACTTCGTGTCGCGTTCGCGTCGCATTGTTGTGTGTTTAAGGGCCGTCCGGGGAATGCAACAGCAGCAGCAGCAGCAGCAGCAGCGAACACACAAACCGGAAGTGTTGTGTGGCAAACGAACCAGCGAGCGAACGAGCGGCCCATCAGGCTAGCCTAGCCTGGCCTGGCTATATGAGAGAGAAAATGTTGGCAGAGATCTTCGTGGCTCTATGCTCCGTCCAGTGTCCGTGCTCGTCGTCTATAGTTCTCTACAAATTTTTTGGCTGTTGCTTCCCGTTCGCTATGTTGGCTGTTGGCTGTGGCTGTGGCTGTGGCTGACGCTGAAGCTGATGCCGCCGTCTGCGTCAGTGTCTGTTATGTGTTGGCCAAGTGAACGCGCGGTTCGCTCGTTTCGATCTCACAAAAAATAGAAGAAAAAATCAACCATAGAAAATAAAATTTTTTGGGGGGAAAACAGTCACAAAAAATAAAGAAGAAAAAAAGAAACCAAAGCAAAAAATAATATTTAATTCAAGCAAAAATATCGGAAACTCGTCGGAGACGCCAAAATATATTTTGTTGTGCTTTTTTTCTGTGTTTCGTGTTTTGTGATCTCGAAAGATGTGAAAAAAGAATCCTTTTGTTTCGTTGCGCTTACGAGGCGCCCCGATAACTTCTTGCGTTTGCAGACCCGCTGACAATCAACTCGATTGTAAGAATTGTGCGCGATCTCATCGAATTTCATTTGTTTTTATTTCAATTTCGTCGATTTCGTTTTCTTATTTTTCTTTTCCTTTTGGTTTTTAAGTGATTAGTTCCATCATAATTAACTTTACAAAGCGAGTGGGCCGGGCCATGTGTTCGTGCAATTGAAGAAACATTTGGCAAACGAATATTATGAAAACCCCTCAGTGTTTCAATAACCCCTCGTTTTGCCTGCCCCCTCTCTACAACCCTCTCACTCTTTCTCTCTATCTCTCTCTCTCTCTCTCTTTGTGTACCTCTCCCACTCCTCGAACTAAATTTTATGTAGACAACAAAAAAATAAATAGTTGGTTGGTTTTTTGTTTAAACTTTTCATTTTATTTTTATATATTTTATAAAAGGCTGAGCAATAGTTAACAGAGCGTCGCCGTTTCTTCTCTCTCTCTCTTTCTCTATCTCTCTTTGGTTCTCTCTTTCTCTGTCTGTTTGTCTGTGTGTATGTGTGTATATTGTTCCATATCATTCACACATAGATGCAAATGATGGATTTTTAATGGAATACTCTTGTTTGTGAAGTCATGGGGAAGACTAGCTAATTTATTGACCGATAACTTTTATATGGGTTAATTAGCCAAAATAGTTGGATGAGATTTTTCTAGTGTGGAAATGTAAATCAAATTGGTTTTCCACATATATCTATATATATATATATATATTGCTTAAATTAAGTCAAGTCCAGTCTTAGGTCAAAAGATATGCCAAGCAAATAAGGGATAAGATCGAAGATATGTACATATGACTTCTAAGGGGACCAAAGAAAAGGTTATAGGAACAGAGTTCGTATTCTATTAAAGACCTAAATGCAGGTTTATTTTATTTACATAGCGATTAGGTTAATTTAAAGTCTATACATGAATTTCCTAAACGCTTATTGGCATTTTGCAGTTTTCATTTCGGCAGGAGAATTTTAAATGCCAAGTAGTAAACAGTAAGTGAACTTTAGTTGTATTAGCTAAGAACAAATATGATTCCAAAGTCAAAGAATCGCAGGGATCCTTCATAGTGTAGTTATATCTAACTCTACAGATATATGCATCCGATAATATAGTCTGTAGGTCAAGTTGTCAAATATATAAATACAAAATTAATGCTTTTCTCCCGTTGATCTTGTTATGATTATGATATGTATATATTTCGCCAACTTATTCAATCACTCACTGTTTGCCCTTAATACTTTAAGTAGCCACAAAGTGTCTTCTTGTGGTTTTCTGTTAAGATTGCTCAATTGGGTTTCAATATTGAATTCAATATGTTTTAATATTTTTAACATTTTATGTATTTATTTATTTTTTCGCCCCAATTTGATTGGTCTTGTATTTAGGTTTTGCTGTCGGCCTGCTGTCAACAGTCTAACTAACTTAAATCCACATTATAAATTGACCACAAGATTAATTTTCCATGAACAAATTACAATTCTCTCTCTCCCTCTGTATGTGTGTTTGTGTGTGTGCGTGTCTGTGTGTGTTTTTGTTTTGGTGGTTGCGGTTTCTCATACGATTCGATTCCCCTTTGACTTCTCACTTTGAAGTGCCGTTTTGATGCGATCTAAATGTGTTTTTGTTTAGTTTGCATTCGAAAGTGATTCCAATTCGAGCAAATCGAAATGCTAAAGCTATATAATATCATATGCCATAAAGCATGCAGTATGAATCTTGATCGGAATCGAGAGATTAAGATTTGAGATTAAGAATAAAGAAAAGTGCAAGTAATGCGATTGGTTGTTAAGTTTTATTTTCTTGCAGGGGAAAGAAGGAAATTATAAAATTCCGTTATTTTTTTGTTTTTTGCTCTTTTTGTTTTGTTCTGTGGAATTTGGTTTTTCTCTTTGTTTTTTTTTTTGTCTTTCTCATTTTTCTACAGAATTTCTCATTACTCATTGAGGGGAGGGCTAGGGTAGGTGTTGCCAGGCAGTCGGTCATGCGGGTGGTGCGGTGGTGCTTTTGGGGGCGGAGACGCATTATTTGTCAAGCGCCGAGGAAAACCCAATTAGTCATATGCATCAGAATGATAATGTTAATGTTAATGATAATGATGATGAGGAGCGATGTTAATGGTAATTATGGAATGAATGTGTATATAAAAAATATATATATATATATATATATATGAATATAAATATATATCTCGTTAAATTTAGATCTTTTGTTAGGGATGCTTTGTAAGTTAATTTCCAAAAACAAACAAAGATTTTTTGTTTTCTTCTGAAAAGCATTTCTCAAATATTTCACAATGATCTCCCCACCCCCTCTGTCTTCCTCTTCTCCATCTAATATCGCTTTTCGTTGAAATGTCAAGTGCAGAACGGTGGTAGGGGGTCTTGGGGATTCGAAAAAGTATTTTATAAACAACAACAAAACAAATTCCGGTGCTGAAAACGTAGAGGGAGAGGTAAAAACTGTTGAGAAGGGAGGTGTGGCGTGGGGTATTACGAAATATATGTACCTATGTACATATATGTTTAGGTATATTCACTATATATGTATATATATATATATCTACATATTCCACGGGGGCAGCCTTCGCCTTTGACTTTCGATACGCTACAATTTCGTTTTGATTCTCGATCACTCCAATTTGCGTTTAGTCTTCGTTCTTTTGCTTCTGCTCGATGGGCCACGTGTGATGCTGCGTATACGCAATTTTTTTCGGGTGCCTTTATTATCTTGGCAGGCCTCGAAATTTGTTTATAAACATTGCAATTTTAAAATTTACAGTTCATTTGGTGTTGGAAACCAACCGACCATCTAGCCAGCCAGCTGCGTCAGTCAGCATAAGTTTATTAAACATATGGGCATGGGGAGTGGGTTTACCCCAAAAGTTAAATGATTCCCAAAGGTTGTGGCCAGGGGGCAGTTGCGTGAAAAAAGACAAAAAAAAAGAGTGAGAGAGAGAGAGAGAGAGAGATAGAGACGAAGATCATTTAATGCCACATTTTATTTATATGCTAGAAGCGTTTTTTATTTGTTTTGTTTCTTTACGAAATTTTCAATGCCTTTTCAGTCCGCTAAAATAAATATTTCCCACCCCCTCCTTCCCCACCCATCATACCTAAAGCAAAAATAATACGAAAAATATATATGTATGTATATGGAAATGATTTTTCAACAGCTACTTCATAAATAAACAAATCAAAAGAAGGTTAATCAATAATTTCTTCGAAGTTCAATTTTGAAATTTTGCTTTAGTTTTACTCAAAATTTTTGTTTGGTACGAAAAGACCGTTGACGAACTCAAATTTATTTCAACAAACGACAAAAGAAAAGAAAAAGACGAGTAAGAAAAGTTACCGAATAAACTAATTAAATCTTTTGTGTGGATATATCTCTAAAAAATCTCTCCTAATTTCAATAAATAAGTTTAAATGGCTGATAACGGGTTATCGAAGCGACGAATATGAATCGTTCAATGAATAGTGTTAAATGAATATATATTCAAACTGAAGCCTAACAAAATTTCACTCCAAAAAAATGCGCAAATCTGTGAATCAGACGCCAACAACAACAGCAACAACAACAACCACAACATCAACAACAACATCAACAACGACAGAAACCCAACCAAATTGTGTAAAGTGTAAAGCCGGGCTAACTCAATTACAATTGGTGGACAATCAGTTCCAGTTTCAGTCTCCATCTCACAATCAGTTCCAGTTCCAGTTCCAGTTCCAGTTCCATTGGTGCCGGTATCATCGGTTACATGGAGCTGAAACGCCATCATCAATATCAACGATTATGATGGCCTTGCCGCGCAAGAGAAAGAATCTCAATCGACATCAGCGAAAGCAACATCAAGCGATCAGTAGCCCAAGGATAATTCTAAAACAATTGATAAATCAATATTGCTGATACACGCACACACACACACACACACACACATACCCGCCCATACATACACACACACACACACACACACACGCCAATATACAAAAACCAAAGAAAAAAATTGAATCCGCGTCTTGGTTTTGCTAAAAAACCATGTTAGATATATTCCGTGGATTGAAAAACCTTGTAAAGGTCAGTCACGTTAAAACCGATTCGATAGTATTCCGACTTCACTACTCAATAACTGTGATGATTCTAATGTCATTCTCACTGATAATAACCACACGCCAATATGTGGGCAATCCGATTGATTGTGTACACACAAAAGATATTCCAGAGGATGTGCTCAATACATATTGTTGGATCCAATCAACGTATACGCTAAAGAGTTTATTTTTAAAAAAACAAGGCATATCGGTGCCATATCCCGGCATTGGTAACTCCGATGGCGATCCAGCTGATAAGAAGCACTACAAATACTATCAATGGGTGTGTTTTTGCCTATTCTTTCAGGTGAGAAAGATAAAGAACAAATAAAACAAACAACAAAATTTCAATAATTCCAATTTTGATTAACACATAATTCTGTGCAAAACTACTAATCACTAATCGCAAAATAATGTACATATGTATAAATAATTGATATTCATTGAAATTGAAACAGAATAGCAAAATAATTTGCAATAAATAATTATTCATCAATTACAATCGACGTTATTTTTCATATAAGTATTTACTAGAGTTAAGAGGCGAATTGATATAACATTAATTGAATTGATTTCGTTTTAACTTGCCTTCTCATTTTTTACTCTCACTTTTCCTCTCCTTCAAAATATTCTAGGATGAATGTTTATCATTTGATGAGATTTACCTTGTAATATTATTGAATCCAATGCAAAATTGATATCTCACTCCTTAATCTCCTTCTCACTCTCTCTCTGTCTGACTCTTTCTGATTTTTGTTAATAAAAATTTCAATTCGCCTTGACTTTATTACGGTTTTTACCAATTACTTACTCATAGATCAGTTTATGGTTATGCCTGGCGATGAATGATTTGATGGATTGGCCAATTGAGGCACATACACATACATACATATGTACATACATATATACTCATTGAATTAACACACATAAAGATGGGTAGATAGAGAGCAAGATATATTCATTCATCTGTTAAATACGAAATATTCAATTTCCAAATATTTTGTTCAATTTTTTTGTTGTTTAGCGGTTGTGGCTCGCCCGCAAATGAAAAGTTTTAAATATTCTTTTTAAAGCCAAACAAACTAAATCTATGCAAACTAAAATGAGCAATGGACTAAAGAAACAAACTATTGTGATAAAGAGGGGAAGTGGTAAAGTAGAGAGCAAGAGAAAAGTGCAAAATGTTTCATTCACTTAATTTAAGTTGTACGATAAGTAAAACCAATTTTGGGTGTTAAGTAATATATTTATTGAAAAACCTCATTCGTTTTTTTTATATTTATTTATTTTTTCAACTTATTCATTCATGATTGATATATGTATTCTTTTCCTTCTAATTTGTAGCAATGGGATACCAATAGGGAATTGCAGATAAGAAAGAAACGAATCGCCAATACCCTTTCTCTGTGGTTTGTTCAATCAATTTCGATTTGTGAGAACGTAGAAAATATTTACAAATATTTTTATTTAAATCAGTTCTAAAAATCATATAGCATATTCGTATATAATACGTCACGATTCTTACATTTATCCCTATATAAGCTTTCCATTTCTTTCTCTCGCCCGTCTCTCTATAGAGGGCCCATCATTCTTACCTTCTGCTTAGATTTTCCATTTTCTTCATGCCAAAACTGTCAGCGCTAATTGCTTGGTCCGCTTAGAGGAGATTGATTTTGTCATGGATCGCCATCGCATATGTATTTGTCACAGTGCTTGGCAAAAGCTTAATGACGCCCACAGTCAAAATAATAGAAATATTTTAATCAAATTCAAAGCGAACTTTACTTGGGCTTTTTGTATCCTGTCTCTCTCTCTCTTCATAGTTCCAAGTTTTGACCATATTGAGAGTTGCTTATTGTATTTGAGAGTTCCAATATCGAAGAATATTTTTAAAATAAAACTTAAGCAAATAGTTTCTAGTCAAACTTGGACTTAGATTTGTGGCCTGTGCTGTTTTCATATGCTGCCAACCATTCCAATTCCCATTCCTATGGCTCCCTCTTGATTCCCACCAGCAACAATGACGTCGTTCCAAAAAAAAAAAACTATATATATGTATATATATATATATGCATACATGATTCTCTATAGTTCTTCCGCCCGCCGCCTGCCTGTACGCAAAAGTATTACACAATAATATATCTTCCCGCTAACAATGTACAAATATTAAATGTATATTTTTATCACACTATATTTTTTCTTAGCTTGTCCGCTTGTTTCGTTGGCGTTGTTGTTGTATTTCTTTCATTTCTCGGTTAGTGTGACAAAGACCCGATTTATATAGGGGCAGACACATCAGTCGTCCCAAATACCTATAAATACGTTTATATTATTTGGGGTATTTCTGCCAGTTTATTGAATACTTTCCCTTTTCGGGGCTATAATTTATTAATAAAGGAAATACCTAACTGAAATATATGTGAAAGTCTACCTACAAGTATTCATATACAAGAAGACATATATAAATAAGCCATTTATACATATTCATCTAAATATATATATATATATATGTATATATATTTAGAGAACAGGGAGATAATAAAAAGCCAACAAGAGAACACAAGCAGCTACAGAGTCATAAAATAATAAAACAAAAACAACCTAATACACCTGGCCCAATTATCCCCACATGATAAATTGAGGGATGTATCGTTGATGGGGGCGAATGGAATGGGTGAAATGAGTAGAACGTGCACGAGTTTGGCGGTGGGGTGGTGGGGGGAGAACGTGGAGGAGGAGGCGGAAGATTCAGCAGGCTCCAAAGATTGGCATCTGTTGGTCATCGATCGATCACTAATGGCTCTAGCCATAAAACGTCTTTAAAAGCATATCCATCATGGATGGATGGATGGATGGCTAGATGGTATCCCGAATTGATCCCGATCGATTTGATTCTTTGTGTCTCCCCTCCTACACCTTCTCCTGCATTTCCCTGCTCCCTCTTTTTCACCAATATGTCAAAAAAAAAAAAAAATGAAACAATCTTTGCATTTTTTTTTGTTAGTTGGCGCAGACAAACATAAAAGTGAAATAATAATTTCTGGCTCTATGCCAAAAGAATTGTTGAAACCAAAAAAAAAAAAAAAGAAAAAATGAGAAAAAAAACATGGGCATGTGTTTATATTTGACTTATGTACGCGGATATTTTTGAAAGGGAGTTTTGTGGGAGTGACAACGGATCATTTGAAACCTAAACAACTTTCCCCCAGACTCCCAACTCGATTCCACAGCCGCATAGTGATCGAAAATTGATGAGAAAATGTTTGCTATATTCGCTTCATATGTATCGTAGGTAAAAGCTGATTGCAATCCTTGAATTTATGTTAAGAGGGTCTGATGGAAGTTTCGCTTCCAATTGTAACTGTCTGCCGATCTTCGTTCCTTGCCTTCTTTTAAAGCTAGAAGTTTTAAGTTTTAAAAGATATTGCCAATCCAAACTCTGTTTTACCCACTGTAATAATCATTATGAGCTCAGAGGGAAGGGGAATGGGAAAATATTCGTGCCTTTTGCCTTATATTATTTGAATTCATTTCCGCCTAGTGCAAATAATTGGCCAGAATAGTTTTGGCTAACGTTTATGTCTTGACCCGGCTAGCAACATCTGCGGCGCATTGGATGACGCCAATTATTACAGCAGCCGGCAGACAGCAGACGGCGGCGTCGATAGGGTCCAGGGTCCCGGGACCAGGGATCAGTGTAAATGCCTTGCCGGAAATCAAATGATGCATTTGATTTGCTTTCGTCTGCTTCTCCATCAGGCATCAGGCAACTAAACCATCTGCATTTTAAGACAATTTTCTTCTTTTTTTTTGTGTTTTTGTAGGGTCTAGTTTTCCCGAGATTTTGTTTTTTGTTGTTGTTGTTGTTGCTGTATACAATGGCAAATTGCAATCATTCGACGACAGGCAACAACAACAGAATATTGTGGGTGAAAACCGAAAAAAAGCAAATGTAAAAAGGGTGCGCGTATTGTATCTATAAACATCTAAACATCTGTATGGATGCGTGGAAATGTATCTGTGTCTGTGTGTGTGTGTGTGTGTGTGTGTGCGTGTGTGTGGAAAGCAATTTGGCAATCGTTCAAATTGCCACAAAAGCATCTCATCGCATAAATGCAACTACAATCAAAGCAACACCCTGAGAGAGCATGAGTCAAAAGTTTAAGTAAAAACTCAGATGAGGATGACGACGATGAAAAGCGAAGAGCAAATTGCCACAAGTTGCTCATGGCAACAGTTGCACAGTGGCATGGAATAGTTCAAATTAAAGATCTCTAGAGCTAAAGAGTCTAAGCCCTCCATAGATGGAAGAAGAATCGGTGATCAAACTAAGAAGAGCCTACAGTAAGTTTCAAATGCTTAAATAAAGACATCAAACAGTTTGGAAGTTCAGTTTTTAAGGGTTTCTTTTTAAATCTCTTTTTTTTGGAGTTTTAATCCTTAAGCATTTATTTAGATAGATGTATACTATTTTCTTCCTACGAAATCCTTTTCAAACCATTGTGATTTAATGACGTTTGAATATCTTCCATATACGCTGTATATGTATTAGCGTGTTTAGTTTTCTGATATCTTTGCCAAATGGAAATTGACAGCCGCCATTTGGTCGCCGCTCAAAGACAAAGCTAACCAAAAATGAACTCTCACCTAACGAAACATACAAATAGTATACGAAATACGAAATTGAAATAACTTAAGCTCCAACTTGGCAAAAAGGCTTTAGTCTGGCATTTGTCTGCTGGCAAATTTACGATACAAGTTATTAAGTATTAATTTGTCATCGAAAAATTCCCAGACATTTGTTAAGCCCACCACCCATCTACATACTCCCCTACCCACCTCTTTTTTGTTGTCATCAGAATGAACGAAATTAAATACACAAACTGAAAAAAAGAAAGAACAAAAAATCCAAAGAAAAGAAAATAAAAAGATTCCTTCCATTCGTCTCTCTCTCCCCATTGTGTGTTTTCTTAATTTAATGTTAATTTTATTTTTGATGACATTAGCAAACAAGATGAAGATGATAGAGAAGGTCATACCGATCTCGGATCTTATTTAAGTTCAGTTAATGCCTTTGGCATTGTGTTAACTGGAATTAGAAATTCTCTGTCTCCGAATTCAAACAGCTGGCAGATGTCACTTGTCAGAATTTTAGTGGGGGGTGGGAGGTACATTTTTACGACAAAACTAACAAACACCCACAACACAGCTTACCTTTAATATATATGTAGGTATGTACATATATTTTCCCTATATATAAATACTGTACATCTGCATGTGTGTGTCAGTGTGTGTGCATATTATAACATTGTATATATATATACTCTCTTTTTTGTCTTTTGCAGGCAATCTTATTTTATACACCAAGATGGCTGTGGAAATCTTGGGAGGGTGGCAAAATTCATGCGCTCATCATGGACTTAGACATAGGCATTTGTTCCGAAGCCGAGAAAAAACAAAAAAAGAAATTACTTTTAGATTATTTGTGGGAAAATTTAAGGTAAGTACTTAATCCCTTAATTAAGCAAAACATGACATCAAATTAAAACTTTAATAAAACGACAAAATAATCCTTCGCATTCCTTTCTAAAATTGCGTATACGATCCGTATCCAATTTTTTTTGTGAGCTCAGCCTCAGCAATTTCGATAAAGAATAGAAAAGGCAAAGTCATTCTTTGCTATAGGATATATGTAGTAACTTGCCGGCCCTGATTGTGTTTTGTTTGTTATCCTTACAGATATCACAATTGGTGGGCGTACAGATATTACGTGTGTGAACTGCTCGCCCTTATAAATGTGATAGGTGAGTAAAATCTGAGTAATTTGGTTTATATAGCTCATGAACATATATGTATGTATAAAGCAAAATTGAACCGATAAATTGCAATTGCACATGTCGATGCCCGCTGGCTGATGCCCGTTGCCGGTCTATAGATGTGGACTGAGCTGATCAATAAACAAATTTCGGGGTTAACAATACACACACACACACATGCACACTGTAGATTATTCATTAACAATATTCTCGAGAAAATCCATGATGAATTTTTATCGACTGACCGCAGTTTGGTTAACCAAAAGTCCCCATACCTTGCGCCCCTCCACAATCTACCAAGCCTCTAGCTTGGCTCTCTCTCTCTCTTTCTTTTCTTGGCCCCACATTGAAATCCCCGAAAGTTCGGACAAAATAATGAACAGTCAGAAAACATGATAAATAAACAATAATAGCCAAGAGAAAATGGCCAGCATCCCCCTAATTGGTTGCAAGGTGTGATAACCGAGATGCGAGATGTGAGATGGAAAACGTTTTAATGCCTCCATCCGTCACAAAATTTCAGAAATGGGTCACACAGAAATCTGGATTTTGGGCAAAACTCTAATTGGCCTGTCGAAGGAGGCAGCCCCACCCCACAAAAAAAAACAAAAACAAACATTAATCATTGTCCGATCCGCAGGTGGTGCAAGGTGAGACGGCAAATGAAACTAGTTCCCAATGTGGTATCGGAATAAAGAAAAGATTCGTAGCGTGCCAAACATATTTTACTTGATGGAAAATCAAATTAGAATTGAATATACAAGCCTACAAAATCCAATTGAAAAAGAAAACTAAGTATTAAATACTTTCAAAATGGAATAGAGACTTTTGCGACTGATGAACCAAATGTATTCAAATGTGGTTAAGAAATTGTTCCCTTTAACCAATTTATTTAATTACTGAGTCACACACATACAGCTTCATAACACTTTCAATTGATCTTTCATGCTCAATTGAGCATTAAATCGCATCATTTGGAATCATTTGATTTGAATGTGATAATTCACTTTTTTGATTAATCAATCGGCCCGTTGCCCACGCCCACAGACATTCAATTAAATTGCGCTGCAGCGTCATCGTCATCGTCAGTCGACATCATTTACATATTGTTAACACAATTCTCACCCACCATGCCCCCCACTCATCCACCCAACACCCACTCGCCCACATGAATATACATATATACAATATGAAAGAGTAAGAGGAAGAGATACCAACGAACCCATTAATTAGGCATGTCAATTTCACGCAAGACGCAAAGGGAGTGGCTATGGGAAGGGTTTGGTGATATGTATCTAGATCTGGAGGCGATGTGCCTGTGTGAGTGTGTGTTTGAATAAACACTGAATGAAAAGTGTGTGTGGATGATTATCAAAAGCACAAAACGATTTTGTTTTGAATATTTTTCAGTCTTTTTCTTTCTTTTTCTCTGTTATATCAAATTAAATTTAATTCCTTTCTCTGGACTTCTTTGTTCTTTCAAACGCAGGTCAAATGTTTCTTATGAATCGATTTTTCGATGGCGAATTTATGACATTTGGCTTAGATGTGATAGATTATATGGAGACCGATCAGGAAGATCGTATGGATCCAATGATTTACATATTTCCCAGAATGACCAAATGTACATTTTTTAAATATGGTTCAAGTGGGGAGGTGAGTAAAGCGTTTTTTATGTTTATAATATTTGAAATCATTTGAAATTGTATTGAGTATTTATTAGTGTTGTTGGCTTACTCATGAGTAAGTGAACCCAAAAAAGATTGCTATCCAGACTAAGCATCTCTAATTGATCTCTGCTAATTGATCTGTTTTGTTCACTTGCTCATTTTGAATCATTTGTAAGCTGCAATTATCAAAACTGAAAACGAGCAAGTTGACTTCAAAACACAAACACAATGGGTTTCAGCAACTTCTTCATAATGCAAAATATTCGTAATAACCGATGAAAATTTAACAACTAACATGCTAAAGATGAGAAGCTGAAGAAGCTCTTTAATTAAGATTTGCAACTAACTTGAAATGAATTGGAAAAATTGAATATTGAATACCTTTTGAATATTAACATTACGAGCTAATAATCAAAGTTTGTCTTACGAATACCTATGGAATGTAAATGAATGTTAGGAATAAAGAATCAAAGTTTTTCCAACATTTCATATGACAAACATTTAATATCTCAACGAAATTTCTTATTTAATTTCAGGTGGAAAAACACGACGCCATTTGCATTTTACCATTAAATGTTGTTAATGAGAAAATTTACATTTTCCTTTGGTTTTGGTTCATATTATTAACGTTTCTCACATTATTAACGCTAATATACAGGGTGGTTATTATATTCTCACCTCGTATGAGGGTTTACTTATTTCGTATGCGATTTAGGTAAGTCATTCGCGACAGCATTCGATTGATTGATTCGATTATTCATTCTTCATTATCCCAATTTAGGTTAGTGCGTCGTGACGCTATTGAAATAATCGTTCGTCGTTCAAAGATGGGCGATTGGTTTTTGTTGTATTTATTAGGTGAAAACATAGATACGGTTATATTTCGTGATGTTGTACAGGATTTAGCGAATCGTTTAGGACATAACCAACACCATAGGGTGCCTGGATTGAAAGGTGAAATACAGGATGCATGATATTGGGAGTATTAAGAAGCGATACAAAATGCAATTTGTCGTCTCCAATTGAAACACAACAACAAAAACAACAACAATTACTTGAAAACAGAATAAATAAATGCCACTGCAGCAGCCGCTTCATTTCATTAAATCTTCTTAAATAAAAAAAAGCAACTTAAAAAAACGGAAAAATCGTATTCAACAAAAATACAACCAAAAAAAGCTAAATCATCAATGCATTAAACCGAAACCACAAAACAAAAAACAGCAGCAAAAACAGTAAATCAGCCACAGAACAAGAATCAAGACACTTAAGCAACATCATCCTCTCATAATCATAGCACAACGAGGACAACGACAACGAGGACAACAGCAAAAAACAACTCGAAGATGACAACGAGATTGAGATGAAGTTGAAAGCCGAAGGAAGATCGAATGAATGGAATGCAAGCGAGCTCAACTGTAACTACAGATTAATGAAAAGAAAGCAACGAGTAACGAGTGACAAAGTAACAAGTGTAACGAGTTACAAGTAACGAGACAACCAACAACGAACAAATTAACGAAAGATGGAATCAACCAATCACATTAGTAAAAATGAACAACATTCGAATCGAATGTCAGTCGGGGGCAAGGAGAGTGCAGCCGATGGAATCAACTTGATCAATCGGCCACACTGGACAAGATATCTTTGGGCACTTGGCAACTGCTTGAAGGAATCTGTCACATGGTTACACAAAACAATTGGAAAATAGTAGTCGAAAAGCTGGCCAAGCAAAGTGAAAATGCAACTCAAGAAGAAACGAAGCGAAAAACAAATGGAAAAGTGTGCGGAAAAGACAAGTAGAAGAAGAAGCAGACGCAGAAGATCTCTCTCTCTCTCTCTATCTATCTAACTCTATCTCTATCTCACACATACAAGCATACACATCTATATAAGCACACACACATATATACACACACGCACATCTACATACATATTTATAAAAGCATTTTCATCGAATCACGTAGACGCGCGCGCCGCCGCCCAAAATGCACTTAATGCTTGCAGCTAGGAGAAAAAGGAAGGAAACTTCAATTAAATGCCAACCACAAAGTCTGAGACGACAACCGCGTAAAATTGCATTTCTGTATTAAACAAAAACCCAAAACAAAAAACCAAAAAACCAAAAATCCCAAAAAAAAAAAAGGAAAAAGAAATGAAGCAACCAAGAGAAACATCCAACACTTCAAGCAGAATGAAAATATATATAAGAAAAGTGAATGAAAAACGATTACAACAACACCAACAACAACAACAATGGGATACCGGATCGATCGATTACCAACACAGATCAACGACAACAAAAATCGAAATGGAAGGATGAGCGACAACAACAAGGACATCATGGGATGACTCTCTCATTCTCTTCCTCACTCTTGATGGCAGAATGATGCAACAACAACAACAAATAAAACGAAAAACTATGGAAAACTTTAATTCAAATTCAATTAATATTACCATAATTACATATATACATATATATATATGTAAATATACATACGATATATATATATATATATATATATATAGAAATAAATGAAATGATATCTCGAAGTGTTCATGTATTCGAAATGTAGGTTAAACTTAGGTCAAAACACGCAGACACACTCACATACACACACATACACATATATATATATATATAATATATATATACATACATATATATGTGGATATACATATATAAATGTATAAATTATATATATGTATATATATATATACATAAAGAAACAATTTTTTTTTTCTAACTCTAAGCATTTGTATTAACCGCTACAAAAATACCAAAAAAATGCAAAAAAAAACTAAACAAGAACTTATATATGTAAAACATTTTTGTAACAGCATCAACAACAACAACAAAAAGGAAAAAAATATCAGTAAATATCAATACGAAAAAAAACACACACACAAACATTAGTTGAAGTTGAAGAGAACAAAAACAAAAGCAACAAGAACATACATACATAAATATATATGTATATATATTTATACATATATATGTACATATGTATACATATATATACATATGTATATATATATATATATATGTGTAAATATGAGAAGCATAAAAAACATTCACAAATTTAATCCAAAATAATAATAATAATAATAATGAAACCTAAAGCTATTACAACCAGGAAAAGAACAAAACCAAAAAGAGAAACAACAGAAAACCACAAAAGATCCAAAAAATTGAATTATGATTTGTTTTATTATGTTACAATTTAATTGTTTTGCTGCTTTTTTGGCCAAACAGCTGATGCCGCTACAACCCGCACCCTTCCACACACTCCGCCCACTCCCATCCCAGCCACAATTACACACAGCCCCCTCCCCACCGCCAACTCTTCAAAGGAATCCATTCTTAATCCTTTCTCAAAATACTTGTAGTTTTCCCTGTGCTACAAATTGTAATATCCGTCCAGAAAACTTTTTGAAGCGCAAAATTGTTCAGTTCACTCGCTCTCTCTCTCTCTCTCTATCTCTGTCTCTGTGTTCATCTTACTCCTTCTCTCACAATTTAAATAACAACTGATAAGAAAATGGACCAAAAACCCAGGCACACACACTCTCACACGCACACATCCAAACATATATAGAAATGTTTCCGTTTTTCACTTGCTGGGTTTGAAGCAGATCTCTTTTTATCTAACTAAGCACACACCCACACACACACACACACACAGACACTTACAAACACACATCTCACAGCCAGAATTTAACATTTAACACTGCCAATATATTAAAAAAAAAAAGAAAGAAAAACCAAAAGGGAAACGAAGTAAAATTAATGAGATCAGATTCAAAATACAGATTCCAATTTCGGTAAGACATCGAATTTCACCCTTGCAGGGATCAATCATTTGAAATTACTGCCTTATAGACCGATCTATTATCGTTCAAACATGTCCTACTAAGAGATTATCAACTACTGCAAAGGTATTTAGAGAGTCGTAAACCAAAAAAGCAGCTGCCAGGCCAAATGAAGTTAAATGAAGTCGCTTGCCAATCAGATCGATCACCCTCCCCCATCAGCTTTGTTCCACCCTGCCCTCCACCAGCCCCTAAACCCGCCCTCCGCCCCATACTTCCCCACCCCACACACATACACACACACACACACACACACACTTCTCCACAGCATACTCAAAGACGCATTAGATTTTAGCCAAAAAGAGAAACAAAAAAAATCGAATAAAGAACTTAAAATATAATTATTTTTAGCTCTAACAAATAAAACTAAACATAATAATGATAATTAAATATTAAATAATTAAAGCAATAAAAAGTTAGAAGGAATATAAAAAGAAAACCAACAAAAGTAAAAGTAATTTTAGCGGTGAGTTGTTTTTTTTTTTTTTTTTGTTCTTACTTTGTAAGCACCAAAAATAAAATAATAATAAATGGAAAATGAACTAAGCAAAGAAGAATTGCCATTAGTTGTTAAAAGTAAATTTAAAAACAAATAATCATAGTACTTTAAATTAAACGAGAAGCAAAAGAGGATAGAAAAAAGAATTAGCCATCAAGCAATACGATAATAAAGATGATGAAGATGAATATGCAAGAAACGAAAACTTAGTGTAGCTCTCTTTATCTCTCTCTCTCTCTATCTCTCACTCCCTCCCTCCCTCCCACTCTATCTCTATCTATGAAACTAAAGAACTATCTAACATAGTCTAACTCTAACTCTCTCGAACTGGAATCGAAAATCTAAAAGCAATTGTAAAATATAGTAAAAAAGAAAAATGAAAACACAAAAAACTACTTACATATTAAAGAAGAAGAGTCTCAGAAAAGTCTCTCTCACAGGACTCTGAGTGACTTGAGAGAAACGAAAGCAAAGGCAACGCGCAAAACTTTATTTTTCAAAGTGTTTGCTGCAAAAATGAAAATAGAAAACCGAAAAGGAATAGAATTAAAAACAAAAACCATATTTACCAACTAACTAAAAGCGAATTACTCAAATAAATATATATATATATACATAATATATATACATATATGTATATGGAATACTTCATTAGAAATTTAGAAGCAATATGCGCAAAGTAGCAGGCGATAATTTATATATATTTTTTTTTTGTTATTGTATTTTTCTCTATGCGTACTTAAGTTTTTGTGTCATATTTCTTGTTTGTATTTAGTTTTTTGTTTATTTTTTTTTGTTAGTTTTTAATTTTATCAATCGAAAAGATTTCAAAACAGAACAGGAGCAATAAATTTAACAACGAAACTTTTTGATATATGTAAATTATATATAGAAATTATCCAATATACAACTCCATTTATATATATATAAAGAATCTCAGCCAAATTTTATTTTGTTTAATTTGTACTTTTATTTCACTCAAAATGTCTTTATTTTCCTTTTCTTATTATTTTATTCTTTTTGGCAATAAATATGATTTAAAAAAAAAATACAACAAAAGCTCTTTATAAACATATCATTATTTGTCTATTGATTATACTTGATTTGGGTTTGCGACTTTATTGCTTATCAAGCTTTGACCTCCATTCACCCCCCCCACAAAAACCCACAAGACACCCATCAACATCAACAACAACAATAACAGGTCAATTTATGCTCAACAAAAGCATAAAGAACAAATCTCTAAGTATATATATATATCGATAAATATATATATATGTATAAATAATTGGTGAAAATAACTTAGTCAAACAGTAAATATAACTTATAAATGTATATATACGTATATGTATATAGACACATATATATATATATATATATATATATGTATATATATATTTAATTATAGTATACTATATATAGGTACATGGGATTGGACTTTGAACAAAAGAGTATAAAGAAGTATCCAAAAATTTCACTTTACTTTGGTTATCGATAAAAAGCATCGACTATTCAAAGTGAGAAGAGAAAACCGAAGGAAAATTTGTCCGATACATAGATCTGTAATCGAAACATTTCCAGTGACAAAATTTAACCAAAGCCACAACTCAAGCGATTCACTTTCCTTTATAAGTTTGAGTGCAGAAACTTGATGTTATTTTATCTATTCGATTCTGCGTTCAATTGATGTAACAATTGAGAAATCGTTTGACTTATCGATAACCAAATCCACTGATAACCGATATTGGCTTCAAGGACGTTGTGAACAATTGAAAGAAAAAAGAAGATTACAAAAACCAAAACTAAAACTGCCAATTCACTTTCTCAGATAAGGAACACAATGTTTAAAATTTAAACTTAACAAAAAACTTAATAAAAACATTTATATATATATATACAATAATTACAACTATATATATATATATATATATATATATATATCTATACCATGTATGTATGTATGTATATGAAAATTGCTGAATATTTAAAACACACATATACATTTATATATACATATATGTATATACATAAATATGCAAAAATTGAACTAGGAAACTTTGCTTGATATAAGAAAGTAACGAACTCCATTTACCATTTCCGTTTTCCCATTACGATGACGAACTCATTTCCGGATTAATTTCAAATTTTACAAATTTTGCCAGTTAGTTGTTGTTTTTGTTTCTCTCTTTATAGCATAAAAAAGTGTGAGTGTGAACAAAATAGCAGACAATAATTAGCAAGAAGAAAACCAAACATTAAAAAAAAGAAATATACAAAAAAAAAAAACTAAAAAGGAAAAAACAAAGAAGAGAGATGGAAAACAGCAAAAAACAGAGAAAGGAATGAGAAACAAAATCGAAACGAAACTTTCACTCGATTAATTAATGTTAATTAATTTCAACTTTTCTCTGTCTTTCACTTTGTCTCTATCTCTCTTTTTTCTCTGTCGTGCTCTGTTTTGTTAAATAACTTATTTATCTTTCATTTATTTAATTCGATTGCACAAGTTTTGCGTTGTCTTCCAGTAAATCGTTGGGAAAAATCGAATATTAGGGCAAACATTTTGCGAGCATTTGGGTTGAGTTATAAGTTATCGTTATCGATGATCGGTTATTAGATGTTAGTTATCGATTTTAGCCAGACTTAAAAGTAGTTCCTAAAAAAAAAACAAAAACAAACATATAAATAAATAAATAAGGCATCAAAGTCTCTTGTTTTCAACTTTGGTAATTTAATTGGCATTTTTTTTATTATTAATTTTTCATTTGCATGAATGAAAAACAAAAGAAACTGCCTTAAAGTGATTTTCAAATTAATTAAAAGCATATATACATTTGTCGATATATACATATATGTATATGAACTCAAACTCTGTATATATATATATATATATATATATATATATATATTTATATATACATATATATACATACATATATATATATACATATACATATATATAGGAAAATTAATTAAAATAATTCCATTTGTTTTTTACTCAGAAAATTTGAATACGAAAATCGAATCGAATGATGATAACTTTTAACATATAATAGAAAATTTGTACATAGAAATCCAATTTTGAATTATACAAAAACTACAATAAATTATATGGAAAATTATAACAATTAAAACAAAATACAGAACAATTAGTTGGTAGAGTAAAAAAAAAGGAGAAAAACTTAATACAGATCTATAGGAAACAATTACATATAAGTTTTTCAGAAATTCAGATGACTTTTTGAAGACAGAAAACCCGAAAACCGAAATAAAAGAACATAAAAACTTTTTTGCAAAACAAACAATTAACTTGTTTTCGAAGAACAACTACAAAAAGAAAAACCATTAAAAAAAAAATAATAATAATAATAGACAAAAACAGTTCTTAGTTTAGAAACAACCAAAAAAATGTAAAAGAAAAAAGATTGTAAAATAATTGCATAAATAATTTCAAATATATTCGCCGATTGCCTTCAACTAGAGGAATTTTGATTAAAAACTAAATAATAATTAAATGAAACATTAATACAAATAATGATAAAAAAAAAACAAACCTAAAAACTTAATAATACAACTATAAATTATAATTAATGCAAAAAATAAACTATTTATGAAGTAAAACAGAAAAGTTTCGAACCAAAAGAAAATAAATAAACGTAAAAATCGAAACACAACCAAAAAAAGAAAAAACGAAACCCAAGCATAAAACAAAAAGTAAACGAAAACAAGAACAAATCTACACAAAAAAGAAATTCAAAAAGAACTGAAAAGTAAAAACAAAGATTTTAACAAAACGCAGCAACAAACTAACAAAACAAACAAACATCAAATACAAAACATTAACAACAAAACAAAAACCCAAAACAATTCGCAATTATACACGACGCATAATGTTAAAAAAAAAACAACATAAAATTTATCAAAAAAACAAGAATTATGAAAAAACAATAAATGTTTGCACCTCTTTTAACACAAAAACAAAACAAAAAGAACAACCCAAGACCTACAAGAAGGGAAATCGATAAGTTAAATAATGCTAAACTTCTGCCACTTCTCATCCTGGAGAAAGAGACGAAAGAGTCGAATTTTAAATGTTTTCCATGCCCCTTCCCCCCACTCTACCATAAATAAAGTAAAAGATATAAAATTAATATAAAAAACACACACACACACACACACACATATCCAACAAAAACCAAAAAAAAAAAGAAAAAGAAACAAAATGAAATTTATTCGATTAATCTAAATAAAAAGTAATAAAAAAGAAAAACAATTAAATATTCAAATTTTCTAAATGAATTTCAACAAGCAGTAGTTATTTTCTTTAATGTATTCCCAGAGCAATTAAAGCGTATAACGGTACCTTTCGCTTTCCCAAAAACACATTTATCGATCACTTACGATCGAGATTGAGCGAGCACACGCCATTTCTGCTTCGAAAGTAATCGAAATAAACCGTTATATGGTCATTGATTGGTTTGTGTGTAAACAAACGAAAAGAAACGGTTAACAATATTCATTCTTCTTGTATATAAATATCGGTTAACTGTTTTGTTTTTCAAACCTTTTCGATTCTTCACAAAAACTTTGATTCTCTCAGCTTTAACCATTTTCTATCCCATCTCTCTTTCTCTCTCCCTCTCTCTCTCTCGCTCTCTCTCTTTCTCTCTCTGTCAGTGTCACAACGCCCTCTTTCTCACACAATAAGACCCAGAAAAATATAAATTGCAGCAAACCCAAACAATGAATAAATGATTTAACAAACGAGAATATTAAGCAGAAGAAATTATATAAACATTTAAGTACTAGGTAAATTTAAGAAACTAATTTGTATTAAAAGAAATTAAAAACGAAAAATCAACAAAAAAAAACAAAACAAGAAAAAACAGAAATAAAAAAGAAGTAAGGAGAAACCAAAGCAAGAAAATTATATAGCCTAATTATACATAAACAAAAAACACAAAATTAACAAATAAAATTTAATTACATTTAACTTATATGTATATATATATATATGTATATGTATACATACATATATATTATATATACACAAAAAAGCAAAGGCAAACTGGTTAAAACAAAATGATAATTAGGGAGAATGTTTTTTTTTTAAGTATTATTCATTTTTAACTAGTTATAAATAACAACAAAAAAATTCTTAAATTTTTCGATTATGAGTCGTTTAGTTTTTGTTTTTAAACAAAACGAAATGAAAAACGCGAGCATGGTTAATAAAGCTTTAATTTGAAGCTATATAAGTATATACATATATATCTATATATATATATATGTATACATATATACGTATAATAGTATATACAAACACACACACACACACAACCACACACACACACACATATATATATATATACATATATACATAGTTATATATATTAAATAAATCATGATGCAATGTAAGGAAATATGATAGAACAAAAACGTCCTCAGTTTATAAATTTTCAAATGAGTGACACGATGCGACATAGCAGTAAGATTCCTCCCTCTCCCACTCATCATCACCCCCTTCCAACCATCATACTTACAAACAGACATACATATATAGCATATACATACCTGAAGTAAAGAAGGATAGATCCAATACATATGTATGTATGCGTAGGCATGAGTATTTTTAGTCAAAATCGAATCAATCGAAATCCAAAGATATAGATCAAATATGCATAGAAAACTTGAATCGTTCGTTTGTAGGTATCCAATCTGTGAGAGAGTAACCAATGATACGAGCTATTGAAAACTATCGATAAGTCGATATTTCGATTATTCCAGAATTTATTCAGATTAGTTAATACTCTTCTTAGTCCAAGCAACGATGATCAATCAGATATATCAGTTATCTAACTCGATTAATCGAACTGATAAGCATCATATGCTTAAAGATTGGCAATTAAACTGTTTCCATAATGTCAATATGGTTAGTCTTGAATAGTTTTGGGTGCTTTAATCATAATACATAAACCAGACAAACATACATACATACATGAATATTGAGGACATAAACGTGAATTTTTAGCAAACTAAGAGTACATATAAAATAGAAACTGATTTTCAGGATCATACGACATATGCAGTATAAAAGAAATCAATACATACAACACACCCACACACACACACACATGCATACACAATACATACATATAAAGGGCAAAACAATTAATAATATAAATAAAATATTATACAAAATATACTTAAGTAAAGAAATGGAGAACAAAAAGGCAAATTCAACTATGGCAACAAACACGAAACGACACTTGACAAAAAAAAAGGTAAACAGATAAGCAACAACAACAACACTTGTAAATAACATTAACTTACACACACAAACACACACAGGCATACATATTTTACAATTAGTTAATTTTACATTTAATCTAAAAACGAACAGCAAACATAAAAAGAACATCGCATGCATTATATTAAAGAACAAACGTACAGTCTATAATAAAATATATACATATATATATACATACATATTATATATATATATATATATATATATATATATATATATATATATATATATGTATATATATATATATTGATAAAGAAACACAACGCAAAACTTAAGAGGCGAGAGTGAGGATGAATAAAAAGAAAACAAATCGATATTGCATACGGCGAATGGAATATGGAAAAATTAAGAATGGGAAAATGGAAAACTTATGTAGGTTCGAGTAGGGGAGGAGGAGGCTGGAGGCTAGTGTGTGTTGATGGGAAAACAAATTAATACAACAAAAAAAAAGAACAAAAACAAAAAATTACCAAGTAATATTATAAAGAAACAAAAAACAACAACAAAACACATATTAATTATATAATTAATTATTATAATAATAAAACCAAAAATTATTATTAAAGATAATGAAACGAAACACAACAACAACAACATTATTATTATAATGCGATACAATTGAGTAATCAACAAAGAAAAACAAAAACAATTTGACAAAACGTTGTATGATTTTGATCAGAAAAAGTAATAATAATAAAAAAAAAAAATAAACAAATAAAAAATAAAAAAAAACACATTTTCGATTTGTTACGAAATATACATAAATATAATTATGTGAGTTTTCATTTTGGTTCTTTTGGGTTCATCCAAAATCAGGATTCTTCATTCGAAAATGTCCGGCATTGCTTAACCCAGGATCACAGGATCCCACACAAAACATAAACGGGCCTGTTCTCGTTTTCAATTGCGAATGAGTTTTTCAAACAAATATTTGACTTTAAATGTATTTGAAAATTGTCAAATTGCCATCAAATTAATTGTAAGATAATTAAAACTACACTTTATCTTCAAAATTTATCCAAAATACAGTTAAAGGGTATTTTGACCTTGCCCCAAACTTGGGGATTGGTTATTCTGCCAAATTGTTGGCCAACGATTGCAATTTCTATGGCTCTGCTAAGTCCAATTAATACATAGTCTTCGGCAAACTACCAATAGATGGAGCTATACAGAGAAATGACCGCCAGAGGGCTAGCAGTCGCTTTTCCATCGTAAAGTTGCCGTCATTTGGAAAAGTCGGGAAACTTGCTGCATCAAGTTTCACTTAGTCAAGTTTCGAACCTCGTCCACAATGCTGTAATTTCAAGACTCGACTATCGTTGAATTGAAATGGAAATTTGAATTTTCATTATTCCTTTTTCCTGCTTTCCAATTTCGATACATCCTGGGTATATTACTTTATTATCTTTATTAAATAAATGAAAATATGGCTCAAAAGTTGTTGTAAGCATTCGGCAAATATCCTCGAGCAACATTCGATAGGGAATTTCCAAGAGAGTTTTTTGTTTTCCAGCTTTCTATATATCTGAAAACAAAATTGAGAATATTGAGATGACTAAGCAAGTGTGAACTTGATGCTGCAGATGTAAATTTTGAATACTTGATTGTTACGAAAAGTATGCAATGAAATTGTTATAATTACGAAAATACTCTACAAATTATGATTTCATGTTTATGTGTGTAATTTGGCCTGTTTGTTTTTAATCTCTTTATGAATGAGGAGAATGTGCGTATAATCAATGTAGCATATTATAAAGGAACAGTATTATTTCTTCTGTACCCGGTCAGGTCAGGTGTCCAATCCATTTAAAACAATTTCGCCCAACGATAGAAATCACTTGAAAAACTTCCGGTCCACATCATATTGAATAACGCCAAATAAATGAGTAAAACAAGCAACAAACAACAAAAAAGAGTGTCTCTGATAAATATCTATTCAATAGTGTAAGCAATGGACATTTATACCTACAGATAAGTATATCCTTTATTAATAATAGGCAGCTAAATCCTTACTCCTTGCTAGGGAAGGGCGGGCGAAAGGGAGATCTTGACGATATGATTTACATGCGACATAATTGCCGTTGATTGAATTGAAGGTTGTGTCACACACACACACACACACACAAAGGTGAGATGCCACGCCCCGCTTTGGCCTTAGTATCGTATGTCAAAAAGCAACCGAAACTGATGCCAGTCAAGATAAGCCAAAGGGAGAAAGGGGAGAGGGAGAAAGAGAGACTCTAATATATACACATATCGCTTTCTTTTTTCCTATGATTTTTTTTTAGCTAAACGGAAATGCACACTGCAAGCGGAAAAACACACTATGTCTGTTAGTGTGTGTGTGAATGATTGTTGATTTTCGCTCTCAACTGAATGCTTGCTGGTTGATTGCCAATTCGACAAATGATAAAAATAAAATTTTTGAAATAAAATAGGCTTTAAATTACGTGAGGACAGTAAATCAACCTCATCATGGAACCAATTAGCTTTCATACTACAATTTGTAACCTTCCAACCACTTAAAATTAAAGTGCACACTTAGTTGAGTCGAATGAACTATAAGTTTAGATTTTCAGTATTTACCTTTTATTTAGATAATATAATATAATGTCATTTCAGTTTGAAAATTTGACTTCTTAGCCAAGCTTTACTGTATGAAGAGTACTTTAGCTTTTTGTCATTAGTTGTTCGCCGTAATATTTACCAAACTGAAGCCTATTTAGCCAAAAAATTAAAGTGTTGAATTACCACTTGAACAATGGCAACAGTTCGTTGAGTTCAGAGCATCGACTAACCCTCACGACCCCCTCACAACCCTTTCATGTAAATTTTACAATCACCGCCAACAAAAATTGTCGTTTGAGCCTATAGCAACAAGAAGTAAAAAATAAAAGTATTAAAATATTTGGAATATATATTTTTTAAGCCGACAGGCGTAGAGGTAACAGAAAAATAAAAAGAGTTGTAGAAAAAGCAAAGTGAATCACAATCAAATGTCTCCCTTTTTCCAGCTTTTAGCCATTTTCTAATCTGTCTTTCTCTCTCACTCGCACTCTCTCTCTCTCTCTTGCTTTTGGTCTTTTTGACACTGGCATTAGTACCAAAAACAGATTTTTGATTTATTTATTTATATTTTATTACATTTGACTGATTGCCGAGTCCCTTTATATACATACATGTACATACATACATATATATGAATGAATGTATGTATGCAGATTTGAACCATCCCTGCCGCTGGCTAAACTCATGTATTATGAATAAGTTGATTGTCGTGTGCGTCTATTTAGGATCAAGTGTTGATTTTTGTTTTGTGTAACTGGCAAATCATATTATGATGCCATCTATTATGCAGTAAATTTGCCAGAGTGTAAAATATAATTCGGAATCCCATTTATCTGCCAGTAGCAGATAGCACGTGCTTTGAGTTAAGAACTCAACTCATGGACAGAACTGAATAATAGAAATCTTGCAGATGTGCTTTTTAGCAGGGCTTTTAGGGCTCATGCCCTAAGGAAGACCATTCGATTTAGTTGAATACCTATTGGAATACTTCAGAGCAGGATGATAGAACTAAACATTGTGAAGAGATATATTTAGATCAATAGCGGATCTATGGGGGGTGAAATATGGTGAATTTCCCCCCCCCCCAAAACTCCGAGTCGGATAGGAAATCGGAGTTTGGTTAAGAAATTTTACTTGGTCAAACAAAATTTTAACTTCGATTTCCCCTTCCCTCCAAAATCTAGCGCAGGATCCACTACTGATTTAGATAGCTTATAGTTTGGACAAATAGCAAAGAGAACTATTGCAGTGCTTCGAAAACCACGATTGATCCCCAAATGTATGCTATGATTCTTATCTCTGAAGATTTAGGCATACTACAACCAAACAAAGGACATTAATTTGGTCATATTTAAAATGGTTGAGTTACTTTAACAAAGAGAAAGAAAATCTATTTTTAGTTTTTGGTTGGGTAGCCCAAATATCTATGTACATACACATACACACATACATATGTACATGAATATGTATACTTATTGTATCACACGGCCAATTTGATGACATTATTACGCCAAAATGCACACATTTACACACACAGAGTCGGGAAACATACAACTAGCGAGCAAGAGAGAGCTGGAGGAAAGGAAAGAGGCAAGTTGAGTTCTTTGTCCTTACGCTTGACATGTGTTTTAAGCATGAAAATTGCAATTTTTCGCCTGATAATTTCAATTTGCAACAATGTTGCTCAAAAATTTTTCTCGTTCGACAATTGCAAAACTGATTCGTTGCGCCATCATCAACGTTCTATTCTTCCTTTTTTTTTTTTGTACATTTTCGAGGCACTTTTGTGGCTGTTGTTGTTGCTGTCCATAGTTTCGTTTTTGTTTTGTGGGGTCGACCACAGTCGTTTGGCCACAGCGGGTAAGCCAGACCGTGACGGTCCTTAAATCGGTCGATTTGGTCGTTTGGTCGATTGGTCGATCAGTCGATCGTCTCCTGCACTGCTCCATAATAATGATGTGATGAGCGTGCCTAAATGGCTATAGAAAATTGTATGCCCCATGTCCCATGTCCCATTTATATACATGTATAGAGATAGATATATGTATATATTTGTCACGGCACGTCCAGTTTATGGGGTAATTTTGCACATTTTGCCGCAATTTTGTTCGTTTTCCTGAGTTGGGCATGGGATTGATGTATTCATTTTGAAGTGTTAAGTGGTCGCGTGTGACCAATTTGCTTGTTGTTCAAGGCACACACAGCTGGGACACAGATAATGTGTGATGATATAAGGAAGTAAGGCAAAAGAACTATGCAGCTGGTTTGTCAATTGGCAAATGCCAAAGGCAAGTACATTATCCTTCAGTCACTTTAAGCAATAATTCGGGAATTCCTGAAATCAGATAAAGACAAAGTTTAAGGAAAACAAAAAACACGTGGCTGAAGCCATAAAAAGGAAAGAGGTCAAGAGTAAAAAATTTCTATAGAATCAGCCAAAATCAGAAAAAAAGAGTAATTCTGTTCTGATTTCTGATTACTCCAAAAAACGATTTGAAACGATGAAGGAATACATTAATTTTGATTTTGAAATTCAAGATGTATTTGAAATCGAAAATAGGAACAGACCTAATAGTCTAACAAATGAATATGGCTTTAAATTAAAAACAAATTAAACAATAATATTTCTTTTTATGCAATTTATTTGGTTCGGTTGTACAGATCAACTGATTAATTAGAGAGAGAGAGAGAGAGAGAGAGAGAGAGATGCGTCACTTTTTTGGGAACATTTCGAGTCCAAGTCCTCCAATTGAAGAGGATATCATTTAGTTTGAGGGTTAAATTGTGTTGATGCATGATAAATGAAATTTTCATCTCTTGTCTAAATAATAATTTGTTGGTAGTCTGTCAAAATTAACAAATAAAAAACACAAATGAAAGCCAAAAACAAAAATATGAAGAATTTAAAAAGGTTTTGCTTTATGCTGCCCTACTCAATGTCCATCTATCATCATGATCTACTTCTAGGGCTTCGCATGGATATATAAAACCCTTTTTTTTGCACTTCTTTCCCTGTCCGCATGCTCCGTCACTCTTTCAATATTATTTTACATGGCCAAACAATGCGACGCCACTCGAAATGAACTCCTGAAACTCTGCAGAAAATTACACGCGTCACGAGAGCCAACCAGGTAAACAAGCAACACGGGGCAACAACAAGGGGCAATGCAAAGGTGTAAAAAGTCAAAACAATGACAAGAAAATTAGCTATAAATGTTGTCCCGCTCCCCCCACTACTCCACCACGGCAAAACCAACTTCGCGTGCGGGGGTTTTGTGAGTTGTGCTAACGAAAAAATGGGGGAAAAGTGGGTGAAACAAAACAAAAACACAAAAAAAAATGGTTTGCAAGTCAATAAATAAGGAAAAAGTTGGTGGAAAGAGCCAGGCGACAGACATACAGAAGGTTGATTAATGCAGGGCCAAAGGTCTGACAATAAACAATATTTAATTTTACATGTGTAGCTTTGATAAACAGGCAGCAATATGTATGAGGAGAGACAGGGACAAAAGGCAGCGATCAGGACTGGAAAAACGACATAGACATGAAAAGGAAAGTGACGAGGTTGTAAAATTTAAGCATAGCAGACAAATTCAAGACTCTCGACTAAAGTGGAAACTAAATGTTCTGTATACCCTGGAGTAATTGAACTTTATCTCTCTCTCTCTCTTTTGAGATGTTTTTTATTTTCTAACTAAATATATGAAATTTATATTCATTTTCCTAGCTTGGTTTGTATCTAAATGCTAAATAGATTGAGAAAATCTTATCCTTACTGAAACATCATTAGAAATAAAATTATTTATTATCTATTATGTTTTTTTCCCTACTTGAATTATGAAAATATTTGTTAAGTTATGTTATTGTCTATTAAATGTTTTTCAAATTTTAGTAATAGTTTTATTAATGGTTAAACAAACTTTTCCATCCTTCAATTCTCTTAATGAATACTTTATATATTTTCTTTGTGAACTAATCAATTCACTCGATTAGGTGTCGAAACGTTGTTGTTCCTGTATTCCAGTGATAATTGTGTGAAAGAGAGATAGATAGAGAGAGAGAGAGATTAAGAGAAAGGGAAAAGAGCTTCGCAGTAATGTTAACAATGTTAATTAATGAGAAATGCCTTTTGTTTTAATTGTGAACGAGAGTTGCGAGATTTGTCCTGGATCCAGAGTCAGAGTCGAGCCCAAGCCCGAACATTAGTTCACGAGCTACCGAGGTGAGAGATGAGCTTGATGATGAATTTGAAACGGTTGCAATGTGGTAAGGGGTTGGGCTTTGTAGGGGGTTTGACCAAGTTAATTGCATTTCTTTGCAAAAGAATGCCTTTCGTTGAGCGAGTTAGCGCCCTGCGCCGCCCCGCTGCGACCGTTGGCACAACACAAATCAAGCCAACGCGCACTAGGAAAGAGCAAAAAAAAAAAGAAAATAAAAGAGATGAATTGAAAACAAAATAAAAAACGGAAGAGGTGCGAGCACTAATAAGGTTAGCACTTTTGAATGGGAATCGCAAAAACTACGAGAGGTAAGCCAAAGGCAATAATATGTACATGTTGTTCGGCAAGGGGCAAGGGGGAAGGGGCGAATGGAATGAATTCGATTAAAATTACATTTTTTACATTTCACTCACTCGACACATGGGCAAGGGGAGTAGAATAGAGTAGAGTACAGTGGAGTGGAGTGGAGTGGAGGTTCAGCGGAGCAACAGCAGGACGCTGCGGGAATCCTTTTTCTTTTTCCTTGCGCTCTACTGATTGTTGAACGCTCGCACAATTTGCAACTTGGTGTGTGTGTGTGTGTGCAACTCTCATTTAATTTTACTTTACGCTTTTTTAGAGTTTCATTTGCCAATTGTGGACAAAGGACAACCCTTGGGCACGCCACAGGATCCCGCTTTCTCACTCTCTATGTCTCTCTCTCTCTCTCTTTCACACACTCGCACTCTCACTCTCTCTCGCCGTTTGTGTGCCCCTCCAGCCACGGATGATCGACGGAAGCAAAGCCGGCCACGTTGTGGGCTCACGTACCCGGCCACAAGCGAGGTCTACCAAAAAGCAACCCCCGTAACGTCCGATGTTCACGTCATCGTCCTCATTCTCATCCACGTACTTGTTTTCGTTCTCGTCGTCGCCGTCGCCGTCGTCGTCATCACCATCATCATCAAAAAGGACACTTGACGGGTACAACAAAAGCCGATGTTGCGCTGTATTTTATTCTCTATTTGCCTTCCCATTCTTTCATTCAGTCAGTCATTCATTCATTCATTGCGCGCAGCTTTTAGCACCGTTGGCTTCGACTTCAGCTTTTGTGTATCCTTTTTTTCTTTTTTTGTTCCTTATGCGCACTGCTCCTGATTATCCTTTCAATTAAATTGTAGCGTAACATTTTCCACATCGTTGACAACATGGCAAGAGACATACTGAGTGAGTGAATGTAGCAACTCCTGCTGGCCGCTTTGTTAGAGACTTCTCCTCTATGTCCTGCAAGCGTTAATGTATGTGTGTGTGTGTGTGCGTGCGAGTGAGTGTGTAAATAAGTGTGAATATACCACGGACTGTGCATTGTAAATTGTTGCATAGCAACTTAGTGTGAGTCGAAGAAGATGACTGTTGATTTTGCTAATGTTCTCTCCTTTGGCAACTCATCTACATTTATGCAAATTTAACTATAGGTTAGTTTAGCATTAGTATCCAACTAGGAAGTTACTCTTAGTTTAAAGTTTTGTGCTTGGTAATATGAAACGCTCTAGTCAATTGGCTGTTCAAGCAATGAATCAATTTACAAAGAACAATCACATTACGGTAGGCACTTCCCCATCACCACCATCTACTTGGAACTGACAATAAACCGATTTGTTTATGGTTTTTAACAAATTGGTGACCCCGACGAAGCCTACAATGCATAAGAGTCATTTTAAGAGAAAAAACCCTTATCTATGGCGCCACTTGCGGACAGACGGATGTCTGTCTGGCTGCCCTCGTTCTTATTCTTATGCTGATTCGGATGCCAATGCTGATTTATGTGTGATGTGCAGCAAAAAACAAAAAAAAAAAAATAAGACAACAGCAGTTGGCCTGACGTAACTAGACGAAGAAGTGATAGAAATTTGTTTGAAACACTTGTCCTTTGTCCTGTTTTGGGTAATTTGTAATACGAAGCCGAGTAAAGTAATGCCAGACTTATTACTTAATCAATATGCCCATTTTTTTGTTTCTCTCGAGGTTTTTTCATTTAACTGGAAGTAGTGGAAGATGTTTTGACACTAGGATAACAACACAACACTCAATACCCCTTGAAAAAGGACACGCCGTAGATAGGCAGATAGGGCAACTATGAGTGGCAATTGGAACTGGCGTTTCTTTTGTTTTTTGTACTATTTTTTTCTTTATTTTCATTTCTTTGGGTGCCATTTTTAACGCTCTCAATTTCGTAACGATACTTATCTACCTGATTACAATGATGATCCTTCCGTCTGCTCGGTGAACTATTTTCAGGCAACAGCAGCAGCAGCAGATGTTGATTAAAAGAAGATTTTGCAACTGTCGTCATATGTCGTTCTATTTTTTTTTTTTTTTTTTTTTAGTTTCTCTTAATTCCTTAAGGCTAATTCACGGCACTCGACATGAGGTCCTCGATAAGCAGCCAGCTCTACTTCTGGCTTGACCATTGGGTGCTCAATTGGCTTGACCACGGAAGTGACCAAGAGGCAACCTCGAAACTAACATTCAATGGGCATTCATATCGAAAAGGGATTCACATAAAGGGGGGAGCCAGCATTGTCCACATCACGACCGCCTGGAATGAATGAAGCTGTTACGCATTGCGCACCCTAAAAACTTCATTCACAGTGCACCTCCTCTCTTTTGTTTGGCGAACTTTGCTTTATAATATTACCAGACGCCCCTTTTCTCGTCTAACTATATAATTCAGCCATATATAGAGCTGAGTCGGGGCATTAGTGCTGAGACACGCATACATTCTTATGGGTTAGTTTCCTCACCTTCAAACCTCAACTTCGACCATGCAAATCTACATATTTTGTATTGAAGAGTAAACTCAGCGGTATTTAAGACCCGGAAACACATTTGTGGACAGAACGGGTGAAACAAGCAACGAAAATAATCAAAAATCTTAAAGCCAAGTGAGTGAAAGGAGCTTCAAAGTGCACTTACCTTCCCTGCCCTATCGTTTGAGCTTAATTTAGATTTCTTTTGACGGTTGACTTTAATTTATTTACGATGTTTACTACCAAGAGTTGATTTACCTTACAAATTTTGAACCCAATACGAAATGTTACGAACACGGTAAAAAAATTTCATACGAATGCGGATAAAGCAAGAGATGGGGAATTTTTGGACTTTTCAGCTAGATTGCTTCATGTCCGTTTGTCCTGTCCGGGCTTATTTGCCCTTGTCAGCTGCAAGCGCATACAGCACTCTGAACGTAAGTGATACGCTGCTCTCTGGCCGCTGACGAGGTACGAAATCTTTACACCATTTAGTTTCCGAAAGCGCTGGGGAAAAGGAGATGGGTTTGATATTCTTTATGGGCGGTGTCGGCTGTACAACTTTAAGATGGCGACGATTTTCTAGTTTTGGCTCCAGCATGTTCCTTTTCTCAGAACCTGAAAGAATTATGCAAGTAAAAAAACTATTGAAGGAGAAAGAGAGAGAGAGAGAGTATTATTATTTTACCCATAGCGTAATCCGCAAGCATTTTTAGCATAATCCAGTGTTTGCGTATTTTCCAAAACATCGCTAATAAAATTTTTCACTAAAAAATTAGGAACGTTTTCAAAGTCACCAAAAATATTTTGAATCCAAAAAATATGCACACTATGAACTTTAGAATACGAGACGAAAAATATGTAATAATACAAAATGTTTTGTTTTTAGAAAAATTTGTTTTTAAAAACAAAAAATAAAATAAAATTCAGAACTAGACGTGTTCGACTCGACAACTGATCCTGAAATGAAATCTATAGAGCTCCAACATTGAATGTAGCCAAATCATGGCCTACTACAGAGAAGATAACCAAACAAAATGTTTGTGTTTAGAAACGATAGCTAAGTCAATACCAATATGATAAATGTAAAGTGTATTTTTCGATTCATCATTTAAGTTGGGTGTGTTTCTTTTTTTTTATCGAGACGAAAGGAAATGAAATGACCGGAAGTTAAATCAAGCCAACTTCAAATTGATAAAGGAACAGAAAAAATAACATACACAAATAGAAGAACCAACAAAAATTTGCCAAAAATATTCCATCAAATTGGACAGGAGGACCACAGAAAGTCAAGTCCTGGTCCAGTTCATGTCCATTCCAGTCACGTAACAAACTAAACTAAATACAAATATTTTGCTCTGGAGGGAAGGTGTTGACCCTTTGCGAATAATTCAAATAAAATTTACACCTAAGACCAACAAAAAGAAAAAAAACCCAAGACCTAGACCAAACCAAAGCGAACCAAACGGAAATCCTTTTTCAATTTTGAAAAGAGACAGCAAATGCATGTGGCAATAAGTATGAGAGCCAGAGGGAGAAGGACAAGTGGCTGGAAGAAATTTATATAAATTGAGTTGCTGGCCACTGAAGTTGATTATGGTCTCAACGCTTCAACGAATCTGAGCCAACAAATTTTCTCAATTCGTTTAAAAAATATATATGTATAGGAAAAAAATCAACAAAATCAACACCAAAAGGCCAGCCAGTCAAGGATATGTGAATATATATATGTATTCATGTGGGCATGTGTGTCGGACTAAGCCCTACGGCTCACATATCAGCAAGCATTAAAACAAAGTGGGCATCAATGTATAGAACCCGAATTTTAGATCTCCACCTCACCCAAACAACCCCACTCCAATCTGTGGAGTAGGGAAGTGGGACGATGGTCGAGGGGAGGAGGTAGTCGGCGTTGTGTTACTCAATTTGGTGAAAACAACGAAAAAAAAATTAAAAGGAGGGCCACAAGAAAAGCAAATAAAAGAATTGTCTACAAAATTTGGGCAGCATGTTAAATACTCTACAGAACAAAAAACCGAAATCATAGTAACATTGTTTTTCTTTATCACATTTTTAGCTAGTCAACAAAAAAATATCGAAAAAGTGCAAAAAATAAAAAAAAACGTGAACGAAAAACTATGCAAAACTGTGTCCTTTCATTTTGGTTTTCTTTTTAAGTCAATAAAAATTAAGAATTTATTTAGTTTTATTCTGAGTTCTGCGAAATTGTGTATCCTTTATCCTGGCTAGAGTATCAAAAACAATAGCAAAAAGGCTGAGAACAAAAAAAAAGGGTCGTGTCTTCTTTCATTTCGCTACCGACTCGACTGACTACTTTGCGGATCACAACAATGGCCAATGGACTCAGGGATAGTAGCGGATTGGGGGCATTCACTTATCTAACGGGTCCGAAATTATTTACGCCTAAAGCAGCAAAGCCGATTTGTGGACTCCACCCCAAAACCCAAACCCAATCCCAATCCTTCCCCTCCCATTCACATACACATGCAAATGATGGCCAGCTGTTAGTCTCCGAGGTTTATCTCTTGGAACGGAAGTCGGAAAAACGAATTCGTGTGAAAAATTGACATTGTCCTGGTCCAGTGTCAACTTCCAACAAAACAAAAAACAGGACAAGTGCGAGAGCATCCTGTGTGTCTGTGTGTGTGTGTGTGTGTTTATTTGTATCGCTTGTCGCACTTATTAATTGCATTTCGATAATAATTTCATGCTCGTTAACAGGGCAAGTCCTGGATATGCTCGTCTGTGTAATGTTTCCTCGGCCCTTCGTATTAGTTACACCAGCCGTGTGTAGCCCTGTTCCTCCTCCTCCTCCTTCTGGTCCTGCTGCTCTGCTTGTTGTCGTTAACAGTCGCTAATTGGAGACGCCGCCGCCGCCGCCTCTGCCAGTGACACACATGTGTAACACAAAACCGCATTTAAGACATGGGCCTCGGACCAACCACCAAAAAAACAAAAAAAAATATACGTAATAAAAATAAGAATCAACTCCTCACTTACTACCCATGCGTTCAGTTCCGGCGAAGCACTAAAACTGTGCTCAGTTGCCAAAGAGGAAAAAAGAATGTTTTACACTTGAACTTGACCTGTCGGTTTGGTGGTGAGGGCCATGGGTATTGCGGGTGTGAGGTTAGAGCAATTGGAAATGCTATGACTTCGATCCGGGGTGGGGTTAAGCACTTGCCCGGACCCAGGACCTTTTAATGTAGCAGAACTCATTGGTTATCGATTTCATGCCTATAATTTGGCATGAGATGACTTGCAAAAATTTGCTGCAGTAAGTAACTCACCTCCCCACCCCAACTTAAACGTTCCGATTAGGTTACTTTACATTTTACACTTAAGGACCGCACCACGAAATAGAATGAAAGAGCTGAGAAGCCATTTTAACATATATCTTGATAATTTTGTTTAATTTCGATAGAGAAATCTATTCAAGTGTCTTTAAGAAATTTGGTCTTTAAACGAAATATATTCGAACAGCTGCTGCCAATGGCCGAAAATCAAGTTGATGGCCATAATGTTGTAGAACGTTTCCCTATTTGGGTAGATATTTTGTTATTTCTTGTTGTTGTTGTTTTCAGATTTCTCTACTGCTCTTTTTTAATAAATTTCAATGCAGAGAGCAAGGGGCAAGGTCCTGGACACACACAGGACAGTGGAAGTCTGCTGAAGTCTGGTGTGTGAGGACATTTCGCTGCTGTTAGCGTCTGACGTCCCTTTAGCCAGTTTTCATCAGTCACTGTTTTTTTTTTTTTTTTTTTGCTTTGTTTGGTTGTTGTTTTTGTTCTGTGTTTGCTGTTGCCTGACTGAAACTTTTGCATGGCTCATTTGAGTACAAGTTCCTCTTCATTTATTTATTTTATTGCGGCCTCATTCGCGTTATGAACTCAATGGTCTGTGGACATTATTTTAATAATTGCACAACAACAGCAGAAGCAGGAGGAGCTGAAGCCATACTCTCATTCGTCCTTTGGTATGTACATGTATATGTCCAGCCACCCCCAATTTGGTAGCCTTTTTGATATGCTGCTGTTTGCTCTTTATTACTCGCATTCCATTGATTTTCATGGATGGTTCTTGTTGTTGTTTGCATTTTGTTAATAAAGTTCATATTGTTGCTGTTGTTGTTGTTATTGGTCAACCGGAAGACATGCCAAATCGTCTACCATTTAAGGCATCTACCTAAATGAGGCGGACTACTCTTCGGAATCTGTAGGCTAAGCTAAGCTTACACATATTTTGTGGCCTAATTTATAGTGAGTGGATCAATTGGGTGAAAAAACACAAAACACAAAACACTGTAAAAGAACCCAACTAGGATCAATGATCGATCCTATACACATACACACACACAGGCACTTCGAGATAGAGAGCAAGAGATCTCTCAGTTATTGGGTTTTTGTTTGGGCCATTGTTAAGGGGTGTGGCCTGAACAAGGGATTAAGACAAGTGGCCAGGCGTGGCGTTACACAATGGGAAAACAAAAGATCACCGATCATCCACCTGCGATAAAGGATTAACCAGCATTCAATGGGCAAGCGAAACGCAGCCGACAGTTAGTCTAGCGAGCATCCTTTCCGCATGCATTTTTTGAGATTTCGAAATCTTTCCACATATCCTCTACATGAAAGGAACCTAAATGCGGCTTAGCCGAAATGCTAATGTGAAAGCCCATCGCTCTCTATTATATGCCATTATATGAGCTCGAAAGAGCCCACACACATGTAGCCTGTGTGGGTTAAGGCTCTTTACTTAAGGCTTTTACCATTTTAGCCCATTCAGCTCATTGTTGGCCACAAATTGTTGAACAAAGCAAAGAATGGCAAAGAACATAGCGCCGGCGCTGCCATTTGATCGATCGGCAACAACATGTCTATCTATAAGTATATACTTATGCATATTGTCTATTATTTGAAATTTTTCCACAAAGACGGTCCCTAGCACCCACGCCCATAGTCCAGACTCCATGAACATTGCAACTGACTTTGAGTCAGAAGAAGAACTTGTAAATCTTCCTTGGAGAAAGTCCTAGTCTTAACTTGACCAAAGTTTTGGCTCTGTCTTTTACAACAATTCCCTACAGCTTTTTTAAAACTGATAATACGGAGACAGATAGATCCTAAATATCATTCCATTTAAGTGCAACTGGCTGAGTGCATTGATTTTCAATTCAGTTCGCTAAAAAGAGGAAAAAACAGAACCGTTTCAATGTAAATTTCTTGCATTTTTCAGACAAACTACTCCTTTGGGATTAGATACACTACTCTATACTACTATTCTACTCCACTTTAAGGTATTTTTTTTTTTTTGACCGGGAGAAAGGTTTGTTCGTTTACATAGTTTTTGTAGCTCTTGTTGTATTTGTGTTAGGTTTGAATCTCGCCAGAGACCGATGAGCTCTATGTTTTTAATCAGTGCAGCTTCCGTTTTTTCCTCTTGGCTGACTGTTTCTCTCTATTTTTTTTTTTTCACTTTCGTCAATCCAACCATTTGGGTTCGTCTGCCGTTTTGTCACCGAGCTAGGCAGTCAGTCAGTCAGTTAACATGGTTGAAGCGTGTGTGTGTGTGTGTGATATTTGTCAACAAGCGGAACTATAAATATGCAAGCAATGCTCGGAAAATGGGAAAATTTGCCATCATCTGGGTATCCAAGCTTTACTGTGCTGTGCTGGTTGTAGCAGTATTTTTAGCAGACAGTGTATGGAGAGTAGGCTTTGATATTTCACTCAAACCAATTGTCAAACTGACGTGGTTCCTAGTCTCTCATATATTTCATTTCGATTTTTACTTTTTACGTTCTGCTACATCCATTTTTTACACTCTCGACAAAAGTGCAAAAAATATATTCAAAAGGATAGATAGATCCCCCATACACAATACAGCACACACAGACAAACCAAATGGTTATCGTACACAAAAGGCATCTGAACGGAACTGCTCTCTCTATATATAAATATCTGTATATCGCGTATACTATCCGTTCGTCGAGTGTGCGTGTGTGTTAATATCTGAAATCAAGCAAAACTTGCATTATCCTTTTCTCTACTTTCTTTGGTTTTTGTTTTTGAGTGGCAAAATTTAAAGCAATCGGCCCATTGAGCGAAAGATATTACAGAACCAAACCAGTGGATCAATCACGGTGTCCGTGCTGTGACCGGCTGAACGTGTGGCACTTGTAGATGAGAACACAAAATGATGCATAAAGCACAGTTCAACACCCTCGGAAGGGTCCTTCACTTGACGCTGCGTTCTCAAGCTAAAGGTAAGCCAACCGTTTTGCCACTCGTCTGTATTCGAGGTCTTCAACTGACATCAAGTTGGTCGAAGTTAATGAGATACTCTTCATTGATAGGAGAATCCATAACATATTAGATGGTTGTGTTTCTCTTTTGCTTTTTCCTTTGATTAAATTGAATTTCTCTTCTCTTTCATTTCACTTACAAGGCTCAGAGTGCGTCCAGTCGTGTGCTGGATCGCGTTCCTTTGGTGATGTTGCCAAGAAGCCGCTGAAGATGCCCCAAACGATGGTTTTGGCTATGCCAATGTCAATGCCACAATCGAGCAGTTTGGCCAATACATCGCCAATGACCTCCTCTTTGGTGGTCAAGTGCAAGCACTCGATTTCGATATTACCCGATTATACGAATCAGCGAAAACAAAAACCATTTGCCATCCATGGAGGAAACAATGGAGTGAACCAGCAACATTTTCGTCAAGATCATAATCAGCCGGATAATCCTGCTGGCATGTCAACTAAAGCGGAGCAACTGGAGGAAAAGTCTCAGCAGCAACAGCAGCCACAGCAACCAGAAGAATCGCAGCCCGTTCCTAACAGTGGACGAATACCACGTCCTACGCACAATCCATTGAGTCGCCGTCATACAGTGGATCGTGCACGTCTTCAGTATATCAATGATATGTTCAAGGAACTGGCCAATGATGTTGAAACCCGTAAGCCCAGGACTAAGAAATTTGTCTCCCGACAATCATTGCATTCGGGACGCATTGATAAAATTAACTAATGACAAGCAGATATTCCCACTCCCCTATATAATTATGTATGTTATGTATAAACAAAGTGGTATTTAGTTTCTGTCAACCAAATCTCAAGGGCGGAAGAAGCCTTCTTTATTTAACGTTCTACTATTTATTTTTCCCTTTTTTGGACTTGGATGGATGAATATAGTTTGAAAGAAGATCTTTTACAAACAATTCGGCTTAAATTATATATAAATAAATTGTGCCGCACCAAAATCTCACTTCTCACTTATTTCTCAATATAAAGCTAAAGCTCTACTGTACCCCTACGGGTGAGTTGAGCGGGTGTTCCGTTGGTCGGTCGGTTGGTTGGTATATCAGGGTCGCCAGGGCAACAAAGACCAACAAGAAAAAAAATCATCCGCCATGTAATGGATGTGCGATGTGCAGCAACTGTAACAGGCAGCCAGCACACACACACCTCTCTACACACGGGGGCACACTCACTGCATGCAACATGTAAAAAGGAAGACGAAGAAAAAAATAAAGCGAGGCGGCATTTCGCTGAGAATCACGAAATGGGTTGCACACGAAATGCCTGGGATTGGGGAGGAGGAAGAGTAGCCCATCGAGGTGGTCCCTGTTGGAGAGTTGTTGCTGTTCCTGTTGTTGCAACTCGAACTCAAAGCTGCCCAAGGGCCACTCGATAGCAAATGAGACTGCAAAAAACAACAAAAAAAATGAAGGAAAATATACCAAAAACGAGTTGGTGTGGCCAAGCTTCAGTTGATAGAGAAGAGAGAGAAAAAAGTATGCAAAATGGTCAAGAGGAGTTGAAAGGCTGCCACTTGATACATAATGCATAAGAAATCCATCTTGCTCATTCGTTAATGGTAAGGTACAGTTGTGACCAAAACACAAGGATCATTACATATTTCCTGCATAGTGTTACAAGAGTCAATGAAATTTTTGGTGAACTGCGTGCAATCTAAATGACTTAGCTATTTAAAAAACATTTAACATGGTTAATATACATATGTACATACAGAATCTGTATTACAGATGTAATAATGCAAATCGTTATATAATACTTTATCAAACTAGTGTTGAAAAGGCATTATAAATAAAATAAAATAAATACGATTTATATATTTACAAATATAGCTCAGTATTTTGTTATTAAGCTGCTCGAAAAGCTGCAGTGTTGCCAACTACTTAGTGAACATTTGTTATCCCTCTTAAAGACTATGTCGCATTGGAGTATTCTAGTCACTTGTGCCATGGATGCAAATTAGCTCTTTCAGTTACTTTTTGTCTTACCTGTCTCGTATGTACCGATTCCCCCATATCCATTCCTATTCCCATCTCGTGTGGCCTAGTGTGTGCCCCGACCGTTTCATTGTTTTGTCGAGCATCGTTTTCGCATCCATTGAATCGAACGCTTGGTTTAAGCGTTTCACTTTCAACTCCGTTTGATGTGCACACAAGTAGCTGACGTTTTTTGGGCATACAAATCACACTAAACCGAAATGCGTCAAGGCGGCAGCAGTAGCTTAACTATGCACACATACACACAACACGCAGAGGGAAAGAGATACTAGATGGCTTTCCTTTGAGTGCTCGATATCGCACAAGCACCCATAGAAGAAACAAACAAAAAAAAAAAACGGAAACGAAAGCATTAGATGGGAGGAGAAAACTGCCCGCAAAAAATTGCAAGCGCCGGAGTCAAAGCTGGGAACCGGAGCAGAAGTATGAGTAAAAGGCGAAGACCTAAACAAAAAGCTGACTACAGAAACCAAGTCAGAACGGATGCCAGCATCGACAAGGATTGACTTTGTCTCCACATCCACTCAACCCCACCCCCCACCTCATGTTCCCTACTCTTCTTCGTGTTCGTGTATCCCTGTGCCTGGCCCAATCCCTCCTGATACACATATATCCTGTTTGTGCAGAGATTTAGCTTTGAGCTATGGATATCGTTAGAGATTGCCGTCTGTCGAGCTGCGACGAGCTCATCGATTCGGTTTATGAGGCGTATGAGCGGGAAGAGAACCGTGCCAGTTTACATGCTCCTGCACATCGCTATTTGCTTCGCATTTTTTTTTTTTTTTTGTTTCGCTCTACTCTTTTTTCCTCTTTTCTTTTCGTTTTTTTCTGCTTTTTTAATTACATCCTCCATTGGAAGGGATGCAACGTCAACCTAACCAAAGCCAGCCAAACCAAAAACTTGTGCAAATGCCATGGTTTGCCTTTGGCCTACCATCACATAACATACAGGGGAATGTTCCCGTCATGGTCGTTGTTGCCTCGGCGCGTCCTCAGTGTCGTTAGTTTATTGCAAAATTCGAATAAAGACCTGGCCAGTGGGCGTGGCAGCAAAGGTGAAACGGAGAAAATAAAGAAAATGGTAACATCGGCAAAACAAAATAAAAAGGAACAAGACAACAAAGCAAAAGGAAGAAAAATCGCAGAAAATCGTAAAATTGGCCTCCCACTCACGAGAGTATGAAATGCAGATAAAAAATCATTGCAAACTGGTTAAACCACATCGAAAGAAATAAATCTGGAAAAACTAATATACGAATAAACATTTAACTATAGGTCTAGCTAATTCTAGATTGATTATTATTACAGGCGAATGAGGATTTCTGGTTACAAAACTTTTCTATTATTAACCATTAATATTTTGAATATATTTTTAGGTCGACATATTCTTCATATATATTTATTCAAATCAAAGAGGATAAAAAGGTCAACAGATATTCAATTTTGTTTTTAAAACTTTGGGATTCGTAATATGATTCATCATTTGTTTGAAGATTATTTAAAAAAACAACAAAATAAATGTTTAATCATAGTACAGTAGATATATGAAAAATTCGAATAAACAGAAGAAGACTCTGAAATAATTTCTTAGCTTATAAAATACTGTTGGAGTCTATATCAAATTGATTGGAAAAAATTGTTTTCTTTTATTGGACATAAACTTTGCTTTTTTTTGGTTAACATGGTTCCATATGTTATTTCTTGGAGTGTGACCAAATGAAGGAAAGGGAGTGTGTCAGGTAAGTTCCATCGCGTGTGGCACTCAGTTCAATTGTGCAAGGGATTGCGATGCGCCGCCAGCAACAACATCATCATCATTACCATCAGCATCAGCATCATCATCCTCATCTGGTCCCAGGTTCAGGAATCATTGTTTTCTCTCTTTTTGCCACGACGTTGTCGTTAACGTTTCGGGGTACTTTGGGGATTTTGTGCAGATTTACATGCAAACAATCAAGATATGCTCGAGCTTTCAAGTGGCGCTGCTCGGGGACCCAGAGCCGGGCCCGGACACGGACACGGTAGCTGGAGTCGTGTGCCAATACGTCATGTAGTGTATGCCTCAACAGAAAACGAGAACGACAAAAAAATAAAAAAAGGAGAGTTTGAAAAAGAGAGATAGAGAGTGAGATTGGGAGGGAGTAACTCTGACCCACCTTTTCCTTTCATTTTTCTTCTTTTGGACCGATTGGGGATTGGTAAATGCCCCCAATGCACGTTTCGTTTGCTTTTCACATCTTTTCACCTTTGATTTGCCATCCTTGTTGTTGTTATTGTTGGTGTTGTTATATTGTTGCTCTCAATTGTTTCGCTCTTGTTATTTTTTTCTCGTTTGCCATGTTTGTTAAATAAACAACTCTTCACATGTTTAACATGCAATACTCAACCAGTTCCATCACCTTACCCCACCCTTAGCTCTTCTTCATTTTTTGCTTTTTCTTTATGCTGATATTATTGGTTTTTAATTCAATTGCTACTTAGATATGCTAAATTTGTATATACCACACTAAAAAGTAAGTGTGTGTGTGACTGGATGTTTTTGTGTGTCCTTGCTTGGCTTTATTTCTTTGGGGGATTACTTTGAAAATTTTCTCGCTTCCGTGTGATAAATGATAAATACGAGTTAATTATTTAATGCCTGTCGCCCAGTGGCTAACTTCTGACATCTGGATTTTAGGAGGAGTTATTGAGGGTGGGGGGAAATGGTTTTAAACGCAAATTGCCATTGTCACTGGGATAAACAAGGACAACATGTGACATAGCAGCAGGACAAAGGGTTTCCAACTTACCCCCATATAAAACGCCATTCTAACACCACAAGGCAGCTGGCAATACGATGATAGGATGATGGGAGCAGAATGGGGACGACAAGGACGATGGGGAGGTTAAATATGGCCGTCAGGATTTACCATACATTTTGGGCCAAACTTCGGTTTGTCATTTTCGCTTCCCGTTTTTTTTGTGTTGGTCTTCGTGTTAGTGACTCGAGGGAGTTTTGACCAAAAGAAAAAAAGAAACCTGGCATATTAAAGCGCATGTCCTGTAGAACTTCACACACTCACACACACTCATTTACTCATCCTTGCAAGCATGTAAAGAAAAGTGGTCGTTTTGATCTGATTTTGACTAGACTATTTGTATATTGCTTATCTAATTTTGTGATACATAAAAAGACAAAGCAATTAAGGTAACAAAATAATCGATTAGAACTTTAAGTCAATCTTAGTCAGCAAAGAAAGATCAGCACTTTTCATATTTGTGTACTATCAATTAGAGATATGATTATGTTAAGTTATCTCTGCTCCACTTCTGATAGCTCTTTTGTCTAATTTATAAAAACTCTTATGATATTTAATGAAATGAGATACTTACTTTTTGTGTTCATGAACAGATAATTGGGTTGAGTTCTCGTTAGGAGATTAAAAGCTATAGAATTTCTAAGAATTTCAAATTAGTTCTCTTTGGCAAAAGCCAAACCAAAAAAAGAAAAAGGTGGAAAGAAACGAACCAAACAATTGCTTGCTGTATGGCAAAATTATTACTGAGATTTGGTTTTCTTCTGCTTTCTAACGAGTTTTATGTTGTGCGCATTAACATTAATTTAAGAGATTAGAAAAGGCAAAAGAAAAAAATATACAAACAAAATACATGAAAAAACAGCAACAACTACAAAACGGCAGTGTACACAACAAGAGAAAAAAAATTTGTGGTATAAAAACCACAGGGAAAAATGCTTCCAAGAATTTTAATTGAGTTGTTCTCCACCATTGAAGGGGACGGGGCAGGGGAAGCTGACAGAGATAGGGACTGAGAGAAAGAGAGAGATGGAGTGAGCGATGTCCTGAAGTGCCGTGTGCGTGATTTAAAGCAAATCCCAAAAATTTTGTGATATTCGACTTTGACTTTTGTCATTGCCGCCGCCGCCGCCGACCACGACGGCACTGACAACGATGGCAAAGATGTCGTAGGGCATTGCGCATTTCGTTTTATATATGTATGTACATATCTACATTTAGTTTTTCTTTTTTTTCTTTTTTGAAGTGACAATGTCTGGCCAGTGCCAAGACAATAGAAGTTATCCTCATTTTGGTCCTAGTCGTAGCTCTGGTTGATATCCTGTTGTGTGACGACATTTGGGTGCAAACGAGTTCGATTATTGCCGCCTGATAATGTTCTAATTGCCCTGCAGAGTGCAAAGGAAATCTCTCTCTCCCCCCTCTCGTTCTCTCTCCTACTGTTTGGGTTACACAAAAAGTAAGTTCATGTTGTAGGTGCCCTTTACTTAGACACCATACATACATATCTCTCTATATATGTATGCATTTGATTTTAGTTTTTGCAGTTGCAGTTGGCATCTTGCAGTTGTTGCCCTTTGTCCCCAGGGACAACATGCTGGGCTGTCGCCTGCATTTCGATAAGCCAGAGACGATGACAGAGAGAGGAAGAGGGAAAGGGATAGAGATATGGAAGCGAGCACTTCATTAGTCTCTGTTCGGCGTGACTACTATCATTAACCGCAGTTGGTCACTTTCTTGGAATTGGGCGGCACATTTGACTTTGACATCAACAAACCAAAAACAAAAATGCACAACATTAATTTGTAAATTTCACTTTATTTTGGGAAAAACATACAAACAGAATGAGAGAAAGAGGTTAACGGAAAGTGCCAAGAGCTGGTGACATCTTGAGAGTCCTTTGGTAGAATTAGGATAAAAACTGAACTGGTGATATCACAAAAAAGGGAATAGGATTCCCAACGAAATGCTGAAACTATCATTCCCAAAGGATCCATGTACTTTGTATATTTTATAGTTGATAATTGACAATATCGATTCATACCTTAAAAATCATATGCTACATAGGATTAACATTCTCTATCCTTCAAGAACACATACAGTTAACCTGCAACGATTGCACGCAAAACTAACTTATTTTGAAACTCTGCAAACGTCCCATTTCGTTGGTCTTAAATGGTTTTCCATTTAAAACAAGAGGAAAAAAAATGTACTAACAAAATACCTGCCAAACAGGCGCTCCGGGAATTCATCGACCATAAGAGACATGGGGTCAGAACCAGAGAAGGAGGAGGAGTGAGACAAACGAGAGAAACAGATTTGATTTTTATCGCAAAGTATATTTGAATTTTATTGCGTACGAAATTTTTGATACAATCAGTGGGCCATTAAGGCGACTGGCGGCGGCCCTGCCAAATGACCAAACGAAAAAGAGAGAAAGAGAAAAAGAGAGGAAAGAAATAAGAGAAACATAAGGCTAAACAAGAAACAGGAGCTAGAGTCAGGCATTTCTTTTGGCCACGTTGGCGTCATTTTCCACGCAATAAAATAAACATTAAAAATGAAATCAACTTAAACGCTTCACGTTGCTAGTGACCCTTAACCCGGTCCGATACACACACACACACACCAACACATACTCACACCAACACATGCACACATCGAATTTTATGCTTATTTTTATTTCATTCGATATATTTCTTTTGCGTTTCGCAATTTTCCTAGCTTCAAATTGGTACACTAAAAAAGAAACAATAGCTTAAACCTCTTGAAATTTCTTGCTATAGCCGAAAGCTGAACAAAATGTTCTCTAGTTTGTTAAATTTTCCTCAGTGTAGTTGTGGGCTGGTCAAATTTCAATAGCCATTGGCCGCAAAATCCCTAAGCACGCATGACACCCTTCCTGCTCCTCTCCTTAGCTCAGCTAATAGTTTGGGTAAACAAAGAGAAAAAAGGGTTCGACCTTTATGTGGATGCGTGTGGGACATGCCTGGTTGAGCTTTGATTTAATAAGTTGGCTTTTCTTTTCGTGTTTTTTTATTTTGGGGTCTTTCAATATCTATTATCTCAGTTTTAGGGGCGCTTCTTAGGGTCAAATCAAATGCGTATTTATCAGCGACTTAAATGCGATGCGATGCGACAGCAGAGAGAAGAGCTCTAAAGTAGATGGAGATGGAGATGGAGATGGCAATGGGATGGCCACACGCTTACCAAGGGAAACCTCTAAAGTGCCTTTCTGGTCAAAGTCAAACAATCGTAAAACGGCTCAAAAGAAAAACAGGAACAGGAAACGACAACAACTACGATTACTGAGGCTGATGCTGCTGTTGGGTCTACCCTCTGCTTCATCTCCGTGTGTGGTGACATCATCGCCCATTATAATTTCTGGGGACAACAATTACCCAAAAGACAACAATGCTTCTGTTTCGCTCCATTCTCTGGCTCTGATGCTTCGTCTTGATTGCTTCATTTTCATGGTGGCTAACGTAACTATTTAGTTTGTCGAGTGAATTATGAGACTCCACTTTCTCACAATGGGGGGATCAAAACTGAATATTTCGGTCATGATTTATACTGCGGATATATACTAGGCCGGGCACATTATTTTGTGGTGCTCGGTTTGGTGCTTATAATTCGAGGATTTTTATTTTCCAGCTGTCTGGCTAGAACTAAAGAAAAAGACGTTGGCACGTCGGGGTCACCAATAAAAAAAAAAGACAAATAAAAATGCAATGTTTGGCATTGTGAAATGCCCAAGATGTGACTGTGTCTGCGTGTTGGTCTGTATTTGTATTGAAAGAATTGGAACAATGTCTCTTTACTTCGAATCTATTGAAAATTTATACATTCTGGTCTTGGATTAGGATTCTTGGTCTGGTTTTACTTTTTGGACTTGGTAGGTGCTTGTGGCTTATCGCTTGGCATCACCTCTGGCTGTTGTTTTCGTTCTGCTGCAAAATTGCCATCACCCGTGACATAGGCATCCTGTTCTTCATCGCCCTCCGTAGGCCGTGTATCCACTCGTTGACCATCACCAGTAAAATAAACGCCTTCGTGTTGCTCCGCAATCGATTCTGCACGTGATTCCTTGGTATGACCATCAGCATCAGCATCAGCAGCGTCATCATCACCGTCTTCCCCATCATCGGAGGATGAAGATGAGCTCTTGGGTGGCGAACCACCGGTCTTACCTGTTCCAGAGTTAAAGTTGTCATTACGTTTTGCGAAATTAGTCGTCTTCAGAGGAGTTCCAATAGCCAACATGCTCTGCAGCCAACCATGATATTGACAACTTTTATCGGAATCCAAAATAGACGCCTGGCCAAAATTGTTCATCATCAGCATGATCATTTGAGGGGGCACTGGACGATTATCCAACCAATTGAATGATTTACCATCTATGGGCAACGTGTGTTGTTTTGGTGGTGCTAAGGGAACCTCCATGTTACCCACTGAACCGGGGCACAAGTAAAATTTATTATTGTTCAGGACCCGCGAGAGACCCCAGCTAGTCTTGAATAAACTGCGTTGCATTGTCACAAAGTTTAAGGACTTTCAAAAAAATATCCAAAATATAAAAACTGACTAAAACTTTTTTGAAACTTATTTCAAACAAATAATTTTGCACTGAATTTCACTGAATAATTTTGTGTTCCAATTCGACTTGCTGATGTGAGACTAAATCATTATCGACAATTCGTAAGGTCTAGCCCCTTGACAATTTGGCATGTCGGAGCCTAAGCCAACTTGGATTTCGACCTGTACTTGGGGGTTGAATCACTCTCTATCTCTCTCATATACACTTTCTATAATAAAACAATTGACTTTTGCTAATGTTGGGAAAAATTCGGCAATATTTTTCCGAGGAAAATGCACAAAAACCCAAAAAAATAACGAAAAAGAAACATAAATTGAATGCGAAAAAAAGGATTTTTTAGGGTTAGAATTCGCTGAAATTGCAGTTTTTATGACAGGGTTAAAGGTTAGTGTAGGGTTAGGGAAAAGGGAAAGGGAAAATGCCAAATGGCAAAAAGAAAGGCTGCGGCTACTACCTAACCTTAATTATGTCATTTGGCGTAAGTCAAGGCTGCAAAGTCAAATGCCAAAAAAAAAAAATAAAGAGGAAAATGCAATAAAATACATATAATACCTAAATATACTTTGGATTTTTTTTCAGGAGGGTTAAGGATAAATACAGGCAGCTGTCGATGGCAAGAAAAGTCACTTGATTTTATTGCAATCGATCAATGTAACGTCTCGATTTATTGATTCAGTTCAGTCGACAGGATCATTAATTTATTAAATTTAGTTATAAATTGCTTTCACATATAATCAACGAGAAGATTTAACCCTTAGCTAATTTGTTGTTAATTTGTACTGATTAGAGATTCTATTAAAATTGTTATTTGCTAATTTATTTACTGTGTGCTTAAAAAGGTTTAAGCGCTGCTTTAGTAAAACAATTCTTACTTGAATTGTTAGCTGAGTTTCTTTTTCTGAAAGAAAATCAAAAGTAATTGTCAAATTGTTGTCCATTTGTCATTTCAGTTTTTGAGTGATTTGTTTTTTACTATTTTACATTTTTAATATCAATGGATTTATCGATAAATTCTTGATAATATGATTGATATAAGTTATTCAGATGAATGTACGTATGTAATGGGAAATATCTAGGGGGATATCAGCAATTCGATTTTAAGTACATTTAACCCTTGCTGGGCCATGTCATCCCCGCTATCACCTCCGCGCTCTAGGCGATAACAGCAGCAACAACAACAACTACAACAACACCAACAATTTGCCTGCAATATTGCGTTGACAGCCACGAGAAATAATAGCCCACCAATTTATACAATTTATGAGTTTTGTGTGCGACAGCAGCAGGCGGCAGGAGGCAATGAAGGAGTCCATAGGATGAACGAGGGAGGGCAAGAGGGGGGCCGATGGTGGTAGTGGTGGTGGTGGTGGTGTCGCTGGGCAAGGGTTACTCACGCCCACACACAAACCCTCCCCCTCCACCACCCAAAACCCTGGTCTGCCAGCATCAACAGCAAAAAAAAATGTTATATGTAGCATACTTAAGCGGGCGTCCAAGCAGTGGGTAGCTACAGGGAGAGGGGGTTTTTGTGGGTGGTAGTAATAAAAAATAAAGAAAAAATCACAACAACAATCATAAATTCGGCATGTCTAATGACAATTTGCCTGCTCCACACACACACACTCTCATATGTGTGTATGTGTGAGGGATGAAAGACGAGGATGGCTTTGGTTGGATATGGAGGCCACGTAGAGAGACGTTTTTCCACCGTTTTTATCGTTTTGATTTCTCTGATTTGCCCCTTTTTTTATATGTGCACATAAAATTCTTTTGTTATCCCTTGGTTAAAGCATTTCCCAACAACTTGTGCAGCAACAACAACAACAAAGTCGAAGTAGTACCGCAAACCAATTTTAAAATGACGCACGCTTTCCCCATGCCAAGCCAAGAAAACACCTAAATTTACAAATTTGTTCAACCAAAACCCAGACAAAAACAATATAGAAATCAAAAATATTCGACAGAAATTTTGAATATTCATTATTGTTTCCATTAGAACTACATATTTCTTTGAATCCATGCAATATACAATTTAATGAATTTATGACAACCCAAACCTTTTACTATTCTAAAAAACTTTAACTTAAAAAAAAACTTTACTTACTTTAGTTAGATAATAGATAGATATACCACAATCATGATCTTATCAAACATATATTTATATTCTTTTTACTTATTTGAAAATTGGCTACAACTTCAGTTAACTGGCGAAAGGAGAGTCCTCATCCATGAATTTCGCATGAAATTGTCGCAAAGAAATTTAATTTCCGGCTAGTCAAACATCGTTTATCATTTCGATTTTGAAATCCTACATTAAATTAAACATGGACAATTGAGCAAGCCGAAGAAAAAAGAATCCAAAACGAAAAGACACCATCAAAGGGGATGCTTCTTCTTTTTTTTGCTTTTTCTCTCTTGCTTTTCTTGTTTCATTTATTTGGTCTTCTCTTTTTGTTTGTCCACATGATGGGGCGAAAAATTTATTAAACTATAATTGTTTGGTAAATGTTTTGGGCAAACGATGGCAAAATAAAAAAAAGAAACAACCAAGAGGCGCAACACACATTTCTTACAAGGGTTTTAGAGGTAGGGTTTGTTACTTTTACCTGTGTGTATGTGTGTGTGTGTGTGTACCTGGCGCGTGTGGCCAGGTAAAGGTTGTAAATTGTAAACGGTGTAAATTGCATTCGCCGTGTCCTTGACTTTTGGAAAAGACAGTTGCATAAAAGTTTGCAATGCCTGATGCAATGTTGTGGGACTTTGTTCCAGGTAAAATGGTCAACCCGCAAAAACCTCACTAACAAACGGTCTCTTTCTCTCACAATCCCTCTCTCTCTCTCTCTCTCTCTCTCTCTCTCTCTCTTTCGCTAAGGAGAGGAGTAAGGAACAAACACAACGGCTTTTACGATCTTTTACATGGAAAATGTTGGTTTTGGCCAAGCGACAGAGTTAAAGTGGAAAACCAAAATAAAAGGCACAATTCACACAAATCAATAAAGTATTCTCTTGATCTTGATTTGCTATATATTGATGATCGCCAAGTTTTCATACAAAATTGCATCTAAACCTGAACTAGTTGAATGGTTTAATTCTGCATGAAAAGATATATCTCGATCATTTAGCCAATAAAATCGAAACGTTAATGTCAAATCAAGCCACTTGCCATAATTGACAATTATCCTTTCACCATAAACATTCTAATCCCCTGCTATTGGCCTAACGGACAAGTTAATTTTCGTTTTAACTCGGTTTCCTTTCCTTTCCTCTCCTTTTTTTTACACATCTTCTTTTGAATGTTTTCTATGTTTTTATTTCTGACAGTCACCCATGACGGAAACCCTAATCCCAATTCAAAGCAGGCAGCCAACTAATTGACTTATTGATGGGCTCATTAAATGTGCCACAGCCGAGAGAATGTGAAATTGAGACCTGTATGAAACTATGAACAATGAGTTCCCAAATCCATGAATTTTGTTGAACTCAACTAAGTAGGGAGGTGCCCGTATTTTGATCAAGGGAAGACCAGAAGGCATTAATCAAGTCTCCATCAAATGTTTTACTTGCCATTGACGAGAATTCAACAGAACTCGAGTAAAAATGTTGTTCATAAACCAATTTCTAAACAAACAATGACTTCTCAATGAAATGAAAAGTGAACAGGTTTTTTTTTGGTTTTTTGATTTTACGTTTTCTTTTTTTTTTTTTGTTCGAACTGCGGCAAACAAAGCCAGGTTAATGAAATGTTCAGGATGTGTGTGCTTGTGTGTGTGTGTGTCAGGGTGAACAAGTGTTATGAATGATTTGGATGTTTATTTGTTTGTTTTGAATCGCCCCCTTCTAGGCCGTCTCATAGACATTTCCCCCTGTATATTATTTTTTTCCAAACCACACAAAAGGCGAGAAAAAATATCGAAGAATGGAGCAATGGACCCGACCGCAGCTTCTGACATGATTTATGGACACCAAGACAATAAAACAACAACAAAAATACGTTAACAAAACAAGAAAAATCCAAATGCATTCAATAAATATTTTATTTTTACTTTTTTTTTTTTGTAAAACCCTAAAATTGTCCTTTTTGTATGCAGTCTTCTGGCCACGGATTTGTATTAGAAAAATGATGAAAAATGTTTCAATAAACTAAACTCTCTCAATTCTCTCCTCTTTTATTCTGAATTCTCGATTCTCCACTCTTTATCATTCTCTTTTCCTATGCAATGGGGGGTCGATACAATGAAATGAAAATGAATTGTTAAAAGGGTTCCAGTCCCCACATATTAACAGCTTAATTGACCATCGCGGTAAGCAGCTCAGAGCAGGGGAACCCATCAAACAGGAGGGCAAGATAAGTAAGCTTCTTCTATTAATCGTAGAGTCTAAACTGTCGTCCAGTAAAAAGTTTCAAATTGTTGTTATATCTATCTTAGCTCACAATCTGCGAAAATTATTTGATAGGGCATATAGAGGAGAACTTTCGTAAAAGAAGTAGGTCTATGGATGAAATTTTAGAATTTAGTAATTAAATAATTAAATAATTGAAAAATTAAAATTAAGATTTTGTAATATTCGACCTGAAGAGGTACACTCTCCATAATGAAAAGAGTTTAAGAAGTTTCTCTATTTGGCTATCATTTATTTATTCTAAAATGTTGTTTAGTAGCTACTACAACAAAATCAATTTGCAACAAAATCAGCTAATAATTCAACCAATTGACCCCCCCGCCCCTCCTCAGTAAACGCTCGACCCTGCTGGCCTGACCTGAGCTGGTCACCTTTGTGCCATCTGCCACATTGGGCAATTCAATTTTCACGCCTTAGACCTACACGTAGATAATTTTGTATCTGATTGGATCAAAGCGCTATGACAACCTGAAATGGTCGAATGGTTGTTGCACTTGTTTTGAAACGCATTCGCTATGCTCGAGGATTTTTCCTACCCACCTTCCATACATCCCCCTTCTACCCATCTTGCCACCCTTAATGGCATCTCTCGTCCTTGTCAGTCTTTTTGGTGTTTTACCATTTTCATTTTTGCTTTTTCTTTTTTTTTTCTGGTGATAACGTGAAATAATTGCGTGACAACCATGTTGCGATAATTTTCAATTAAACGGCGTTTTTTTCTTTTCTCCTTTTTTTTTGTGTTTGTCCTTTTGTTGTTGTTGTCTGTTCGTTGTTTGTTGGTTGTTGCGGAAAGGAAGGAAAAGGGGGGAGGGAAGAAAAGACGGCAAAAGAATGAATGAATGAAACCTGGGAGAGCAGCGTGAAATTTCATATTAAAATCAACTGATTTTCTGCTTTCATTTATTCATGCTCATGTTGTTGTTGTTGTTATAGCACACACACACACACACACACACACACACACACACACACACACACATACATACAGTTGATCAGAAAAAACGTAGCAATTGTAACAATTTGCTCTTGTTTCGTGTTTCAACTCCATAGACACAACCAGTAGCCAGGCTAGCTGCCTGGCACAGTGGAACAAGAAAAGACAAAAAGGTGAACAATTTAAATGGTTTTTTATCTCGATGGCAAGAAACTCTTTAAAAAATTGGGTTTTAATTAAAAATCCTTTTGTCATGCTTAAAGTTAAATAAATCCTTTGGATGTCGCTTTGGCGTTCCTATTTTGGTTCTTGCAATTAATTTGCTTACTTTATTCCACTGTGGATGAGCGTACTACTACGGTCTAGACCGGCTGGACAAAGGGGGGAAGGTGGTTGGCAGTAGCATAGCGAAAAAGTGTCACACTTGTGCGTCATTAACGCCGCCGTCGGGTCACAGCTGGTGGGTGGGTTGTGTTGGGTTTCTTCTCCACCTTATCCATTTGGTTCGCTGTTGTTGTTGTTGTTGCTGGGCTGCGCCATGTGGTTCCCTTACCACTCAGCGGCTGACGAGATTCCTTTATTTTTCTGGGGGTTGCTGGCGTTGCCGTTGCTGACTATGCTGCCGCTGTGGTTGCCAACGACATTGCCAACCATTTTTCTGCGGCCGAAAGACAACAACAACAACAACAACTACTAGTAGCAGCAACAACAAATGCGTAAAACTCAAACGCAAAACGGCAACAACATGAACAATGACAAGTGCCACTGTGCGTTGTTAATTTGATTTGCGCGCTTTGCAATTTAACAATAATATTGTCATCAGGTCGATGTCTCTCTTTCTCTCTTTAGCCAACTCTATATGCATCTCTTTCGGTCTTACTCGTGCTGGTTTTCGGTGGTTGAGGATATAGCTGCGGGGGCGTAGCCAATGCCCATTTAATTATCTAGTTGGGGAGTTAACACAGCAGCAACATGGCCAACATGGCCAACATTGGCAACAATGGCGTCAGCATCCATTGCCCTTTACATTACCCAGACAAAGAATCCAATATGACCATTTGAATATAGATTTCGATTCAGCTGCATTATAAAAATTTACGTCATACATCGATCTTCCTATTCCTATTGTAAAGCATTTTGTCCAAGTTTAATCTCAATTTTGCTTACTTGACTTTTTCTTTGTTTTTTCTTGGCAACATCTTTTGGTCATCGGCTTTAATATTTACACTTTTTCTTTCTAATTTCGTTTTAGAAAATTTCGATCATTTTGAAGTAGATCTATGGCTTAATGGCCTCAGACCACCAATTTATCCACCACAATAACCGTACACACACATACACACACACACACATATGCTGGCCCAGTCGACTCGCATGTGTTATTGGGTTAATCAGCACGCAAAGCTTTTTGTCCTTGTTGTTGTTGCTGTTGCGGGAGGACACAATTATTGGTGCAAAAGGACATGATTTTGAACTTAAGAGTCGCAACACTTCATCGTCCTTGCGTGCGAATCGCGTCATATGGATGGATGATAGAATTTCGTAATGAAACTGGAATGGAGTCAAAATCTGAGAACGATAGAGGGCAACAAGTTTTTAACATCGCATATTGGACACGTGTCCACGTGTTTGGCTTTCTTTCCTTTCCTTTCTGTTCTTTTTTTTTTTTGCTCGATTTAAGTCAGGGCACGAGCCTCGTTTTATCCTCAATCCACCCTCACACACACACACACACACACACACACACACATTTGCAATTGCGTTCTGTTCGCCAATTTCAATTTGAAGTAGTTTCTACGTGCCTGTTTATTGTTTGATGTGGATTTTAATTGAACTCAAGTTGATGGTTTGAACTCTTGAGGATTTTTGTATGATGCAAGGACCAAGCGCCGACAACCGCAAATATTAAAAAACCAAAACAAAGCAAAAAATATAAAGCAAACTGACAGCAAACAGAAAACAATATGCATATTTGTATGTACCTTCAGTGGGTGCTCATTCTCGAAATATGCGAGCATGAATACACTGCACTCATTAAAAAACACACAAAAAGCTGAAAGAAAAAGGGAAATAAGCCCTTCACACACACATACACTCGAAGAAATTGAACACGAAATCAAGAAAATGACAATCCTTTCCTTTAGTTTGAGTAGTTAAAGTAACCTAAAGGGTCTTCTACCTTTGGATGTTTATTCTGGAGAAATTGATAACAAGACATTATTATTTCTATTTTTTGTAAGTTGTCTGTCATTTAGCTAGAACATTTCTGTCAGTGTAGAATGGCAAAGGGTTCTGGCTCGGGCTCGGGCATGGGCATGGCCCATGGATATGGGCATACATATGTCATTCAAATGAGGCGCACTGTATATATGCACAATATTAAATAATAAAAAATGACATAAAAAGGGTTAACTGCGGCAGCTGGGTGGTGGTTAGGAGTTCGAACAAGTTCACTTGTCAGCACTATTAGTTCGTTCTCTTTTTCAGCGCTTTAATTTGAATTTGATAAATGATTAAACCGAAATACATAACAACAAAGAAATCAAAAGGGGAAAATCAAAATGCCAGCGAAAAGTGTCCTTGTAAGTGCCCTTCCGACTTCCGTTTTTGACACCGAACTCTGACGAGGAAAATAATCTATATGAGTATTAAGGCAAACCGTCATCACGTCTGTCTTATATTGAATCGAATTATGTTCTGAGTAGTCTTTTTTGTTGCCACTTTTGCTTCTTCATCTTCTTCTTGGTCGCATATCCTGTCTGCAATTACTCCCAGTATCTTGGTCAAATTCAATTTGCGCATTCCATTTTATCTGGTCTCTTTGTGACCCAACAAAGTCGAGAGAAAGCGGATTTGCACTTATTATTTGTCTTATGATTTCGTTGACATATTCCTTTTTCATACAGATTTCCATTTCATTTTCTTTTCCTTTTTTCTTTTGCTCCTTGCTGTTTCTTTTGGTCTTGTGGAGTCAATGTGGGAGAGTATTAGCCCTGGCCAGGACAATGACATATGTCATGAATTTGCTTATGCAAGCAAATTTTTAAAATACAAAATATTGGAATTTGGTTTGACAGCGGCAGCTAATCTCTTGGCCATTGTTTGCCCAAAGAAAAGAGAAGAATAAGACAGAATGTCCTCGCATTTCACACACGCTCGTCAAAAAAAAGTTGTGGGAAATGGGATAAGTCTATTGACTTGAGCTGACAAAATTTCACAATGTTATCTAACAGAAAAACTCCTTTTTGGCATGAGTAAACGATTTTGACTTGCATCTGATGACAAAATTTTAACTCTTTAGCTTTTGAAGTGTAGAAAGATAATCTAAGATATATATACATATATACCTACATATATAAATATTTGTTGGGTTGGAAAAAGAATCTTCTGATCTGTGGTTTTCAGCTTGTTTGTTAATAATTCCAGGCGTCTTTTATGTACATTGCAATGTAAATGATTAAAATCTTTAACTCCAACATAGTGCATGGCCATGCCGTCTGTACTTAGAGTCATGGGCAACGGCTCTGAGGTATGCAAAGAATGCCTGTGTAAGCCAATTAATGCGCCAACTTATTAGTTTTTCAGTTCAACCCCGGAGAAGCAGCAACAGCAGCAGAGGCCAGCCAGAGGCAGCTGTGCGATATCTAACTACCACCTATCCCAACAACAACCCCAACCCCAACTCTAACTCCAATCCCACTAACTCCACCACCATCGATATCCACAAACCGCCACGGCCACGGCCACCGCCCCCAGACCTTTAGCCCTCTGCCCACTTACGTGCCATGCCATTCCGCATGCTTTGAGCAAAAATTGAAAAATCTCGGTGAGAGGTGGGAGGCAGCTTCATTATTGAAATCCACACACACATCAAAGCCATGGAACCAGACCAGCAACCATTGTGGTGGCCACCCCGGACCAAGTACCAAGAGATGCAAAAAAAAAAAAAAAACAATTGTAAATCTAAGTACAACGAATTTTATATACACTAAAAATAAATTATCTAAACCACACCCAAACTAGGAGTCCAAAATCTACTTTAAGTTTTGAAATAAGATCTGTATAGGGAATAAGTGAAATTGTTCAATATATATGTTGGATCCATTATGGTTTAGTTCATATATATTGGTAAGGTTAAGGTTTAAACTTTAAAGCATTCGACCCTTACGCCATTCAGTTAGGGTATCATAAGCGAGACAGAGACGAAAGAGAATGCTGTGGGAGCAGCCGTTGGATTTCTCAGGATGAAGGATGTGCGGCCACACAAGAGGACATCGAGTGCAATTAATGTTAATGTTGAGATATTTATGATGCTTCTCCGTCTCATCGCCTCATCGCTTCTGTACATACCCTCTCAGAGGAGGATGCAACCCCATATCGGAAAAATTTTAGTGCCTTAGCCACCCTTTTATTTATTTATTTTTTTTGTTGGTCTCTAGCAAGGCGAATATATTTGCGTATAGGCTGAAATTTAAATAATACGCCAGGGCAGGGCAGAGAGAGGCAGGATCATTCACTGGGCCGCGCCACCCTCGATTTGACGTTGGCATGGCCACAAAACAACAGTTCAATTTCTGTCAAATAGTTTCGTATTAAGGACGACAACGACGAGCGGTCTAAGGATTTGTCAAATCAAAAACTTATGTTACAGCTGGATTAAAATTATACATGTCACTGGGTCTCGAAGGGCAGCTGAATTGCGCCCTGCCAACAGGACTTGTCCTTCTTGTGTCTCAATGTGTGTTTGTGTGTGTGTGTGTATGTTGTGCCTGATTTAACGCATCAGCGCGCAAAATAAAACTTTCAAATGAACAGCTAAATGCGCCCTAATAGGGGTTCAGATTTCAGCAAACCTTCCTTCCGCCCTTCATCATATCCCTGTATTCTTGTATCCTTTTGTGCAACATTCTCTTTGCTTTTTTGTATTCCTCTTTTTTTTCTGTATGCACACATATTGTTATATGCCTCTAGCAGAACTTACTCCTTTTTTTGTGTGTGGACCCGAGATTGATTGTGACATTAAGTAGGATTTATTTATTTATTTACTCTTTTCCTTTTTCTTTGCTTTCTATTTGTTTTTGAGTTTTTTTTTTTTAATTTTTAGCATGAGATGCAAATTATATTGTTTGATTTGCCACGCTAAGATTTTTAACAAATAGAGAAACCAACAGAAAATTAAAACTAAGCTCCCTTTGTCCCTTATTTATGCGTAACACCTTCACAAATGAGCAAGAAGTTTTTTGCCAACACTTTATGATCTGGCTTAAGCCTAACTTTTCAAACTATTCATAGTTCTCTATTGGACTTTGGAATTGATTTAATGTCAATTTTATAAGAAAGAGTAGTCAGTCCCTTATACTACGAAACCCAATCAAATCCCATAAAACAAACCCTCAAGGCATACAAAAAACTAACATTGGCCATACAACAGCTAAAATCTCCTGCTAGAATGGGTCTAAGATGTCTCCACAGTCAGTCCCCTAATCTATGCAATCTGCAACACATCAATCAAAATAGTTCATATACATATCGCTAGGCCCGAAAAGAGGGATAAGCTTTAATTTAAAGCACAAACTACTCAATTCCCATAATCTACAAATATTTATCAACTTATATGGTAAACATGTACAAATCTAAATACTAGCATTAAGCTTAGCATAAGTACAAAAATAAAGAAAACTTACATACAATAAGCTTAGGTAATTACTTAATAGAGAGCTAGCGAAGAAATAACTCTGTAAGCCCTTGGGAAGGGCAAAGGGAAGGGCAAAGAAGCCTATACGCCAAAAGATCGTTAGAGCTGACTTAAACTGTAAATGTACTGGCATAAATGTGAAACCTATTGGTTATTCCACTATTGGCCAATTTTCTTTTCTTTCTTCTCAATTATCCAAGCCTTTGCTATCTCAAAGATCTTCTTTATCTTCCAACACTTATTTGCCTTTCTCTGTGATTTACTCCAAGTTATCAATTTGTTAGGAAACAATGACTGTGATTTCCAAAAGGACAAATCTAGTTATAGTCTTTTTTAACTCTCTCGTTTTTTTTTTTCAAATCTCTCCCTTTATCTCTGCCAGGCTATAGAAATTTATATACACAAAATGAAATGAAAATATGCAATATATATTTTCGATTTTTGTATGCCATTTGTCCAAAGAGAATTGCAAAATATTCTAAATTGCAATTTCGATGTTCGTTATTGTTTTATTTTCGGGTGTTTTTTGCGTGGGTTTATTTTGGTTTTATATCACGTGCTAAGTGAAAGGATTTGAAACAACAACTAGAAAGCAAAAACAAAAAACCGAAAAAGAAAATAAAGCTTACAATAACAACAAAATATAACTATGCTTTTCCTTTTTGGCCATGTTGCTGGTGACGATGATGATGTTGCTGCTGCTTTTATTTTGTTTTGTTTTGTCGAGCGGCGCAAGTTTATTTTTATGGTTTTAAAATGATTTTTAACCCTGCGGAAAAAATGGGCACGTTTCCTGTGCCCTCCCCCCCTGCCAGGAATGCCATCGATGAAGCTGCTGTCGCTGTTGTTGCCGCCTAAACTGTGCTTAACCGGAAACGGATGCAAATTGCATGCGTCACGTGACAGACGAACCGAACCGAACGCATGTCGAGCATTAAGCTGAAAGCTCTGCAATTGCAAATTCTACTCCTTTTTTTTGATGGTGTGTGTAATTTTTGTTGTACTTTTTATTTACTCCATTCAGACTCACCCACACAGACACGAGGATTTTGCGTTTTTAGTATTGATTATGCAGTTTGTTTATTGTTGCTGTTCGATGTTGCTGATGTTGCAAATCCCCACTGAAATTTTTGCCACACTTCAAAGCCCCACCCCCTACACCCCGCACGGCTTTAAACTCAATAAATCTAAATTGCGCACAAAAATAATTGAATCACTAAACCCGTGAAAAACAGAAAAAGGCAACAAACAAGTTGACAAAAAGAAAATCAAAGAGACAGAGAAAGAGAGCAGAAATTTAAAAAAAATAAAATGCATAGTGCATTTGCCTGTCCTGCTATTTTGTACATATATGTATATCGCATATGTATATAGAATGTGTGTATATTTATTTTACAGATTTCGGGGCAGATTTCTCTTACATCATTTGCAACTTGATCTGCGATGCCACTGAATGGGCTGGGTCTTGGATTGATAATTGAGAGTAGAACAATTCTCCATACAAGTTTCTTTATTTGAGGTCCTGTTTAACTTTCTCTCTCACTAGCTCAACATGTGCTCATGTTAGTCTATCTGTTTCTGCCTTTTTGATAATTTGCCAATTTATGATTCAATATTGGCTCGATTGGTAATCAATCATCCGTTCATCGATCGCTTTGCGTTTGCAGCTCCAATTAGCGCACATTTAACCACCAGCCTCATCATCTCATCTCATCAAGTTATCAGCTGAGTAAGGCTCACAGCCCAATATTGTTGTCATCTTGTTAGGCATGCCTCAGCTCATTCCCCCCCTTGTCGGCTGTTGCCTCTATTGTTGTCGGAGTTTCCCTTCGTTGTTGTTGTAAATTGTCGATTTCTTTATAATGCTTAATTTTTCATTAATAAGCGAACTTAAACACCCTGAATGGATTGTGAATTCTGGATTTCTGGGTGTTGAACAACTTGTGAACAACATGACAATGCAATTGAAAACGGATTCGGATTCGGATTTGGTATTGGTCTCGGATTCGGCAATGAGAATTCACCGGCCAAGGTTAGGGTTACAAGCCAACCCTTTCATTTGTTTCACTTCTGTTTTTCCCTCTCTCACACTCTCTTTCTTTCTCTTGTGTTTTTTGTCAAAGTTAATAATATTTCTGCACAAGCAGACAACCAACAAAAAACAAAAAACACAAAATAGAAATAAAAACCCTATATCTATTAGGGTGGAAATATCTGTGAGGATATAAATCATGCAACATATTGCATAATCATCGTGACAGGATGCAGCAGACAGGACACAGGCAGGACAAGCAACTGGCAACTGGCAACTTGCAACTGGTGCAGAATTGCTCGATTTGTGGGCAAGGTCAGGCATAGAGAAACCTTTCTCAATTTTGCATCACCTACATTGGACATACTTACGCATTTGCATAAAGGATTTTTCTTGTGAAGCATTTCCCTTTTTCTTCCTGTTTTGGTTTATGATGCAATCGACGGGAATTGAGAGCAACAGCAGCTAAGCGAGATTGTTCAATCGCTTTCACCCGCTGTGAAAGGGAATGCTAAATGTAGGGAAAGGTCTTTCATTGGAATTTTTGAACCATTATATAAAGTTACGCACCGATTTTTCGAGCGGGTTTCCTTTCATAGCGCGACTTTTAATGACAAATTTTCCAAAGAATTTCGCCGGGTTAAACGCTCTCATTCTTGTCTCTCTCTCTCTCTCTCTCTTTCTCTGTCTGCCTTTCTTTCCCTTTGCTTACTCACCTCCCTTTGTCTTAGTGCCTTTCCCAAATGTGTCTCTCGTCGATATGTAAATATTGCCTTTGACCTTCATGTACTAGTTATCCTATATATCCTTTGGCTGCTCGCAATATTATACAAATATATTATATATATAGATCGCTTTCGTCCTCATCGCGGTTGTCCTTTTTATGATCGGCCTCATAAAATTCCTCTTCTTCTTTTTGTGGCCAAGCCGTAGAACCGTATTGTTGATGGCATCGACAATGAAGATATTTGAGTTGCCTGAAGGCATATAACGTCTCCTAAGGGCATGTTAACCATATAAAAACTTTTAGCCCAAAATGTCCTTTTTCAGTGGAAAATCAGTTAGATATATTTCCAAGCAATCGATTTATCAAGCATTATAAGAAATTCCCCATTATATTTAAGGAATCCGAATAATCGATCAATTGTATAAATGGAAATTAAATCCCAACTTCTTTGCCTTATAGCTCCTTTAACTTGTCTTTTACTTTGATCCTTGCGCTAAGATTATATATGTTCTTTTTTTTTGTATTTCGAACTAAAAGAAAAGATGCCTCTCATCACAGGTGCTGCACCACCAGAGACATTTCGAAAATTCAATTTAGTTTCGCACAATATATAAACTGTGTTTGCTACCCCAGTAAGTTGCCTTTTGTGTCATCTGCTTTCGGCTTTTTGTATTGTTTAATTAATTATGTAAACATAACTTTTGTCGAAACCCTTTATGTTTTTTTTTTTTTTTAATAGGCGAACCCGAACACATCCCCATGCCCATGCCTATTTCCCCTTCTCTCTTCTCATCAAACAACACTTTTTTGCGGTGGCTTTTTTCATCATCATTGTCGTCCCAGAACCCTTTCACTTTCCCCCCAACCAGCCCTCGTCACCGGCATCGTCGTTCGTCGCGCATTTATGGAAATTAATTTGCAACTGAAACCGACAAATGGAAATGGAAAAGCATCTATTGATAAATTAAGAGATTAACGCAATTTCGCCGTAACCAAAAAAAAAAAAACTTAGAAGGAAGAAACCGGCATAGAGAGTGAAATAAATGGTCTCCGGGGATAGAAAGGGTTTAAGACAAAATGAAAACTCATTTACAAGCGAACCATAAAAATTGGGCGTTGCAAATTCGTGCCTGTCTGTGTCTGTGTGTGTGAGAGAGAGATGATATGCAAGATAGTTTAATGGGTGACAAGATATGGACATGGTTATATGTACGCCATGGGGCGCCGTCTTAACATTGACCCACAAGGCTCTATTATTTGAATTTCATTTGTTATTCTACTTTTTCATACACTATTTGATTCTAATATACAATATAAGTTTTATTTAATCCACTATTTAAGTTGTCTATACTTAAGATTCAATGGTAATTCAAGTTTAAAATGGGTTTTCATATGATTTGTCTTTGCAAGGGTATGCAAAAATTCGTTTCGAATATAAATGTAATATATATATATGGATACATGAGTGTATGTGTGCATCTCGTTTTGATGAAACTCCATTTAACAGATGCTCTGACAGCGTTTGTAACCCTTTTTCCCATCATTTTCATTTTCGAAAAAGGTAATAAACTCATAAAGAGCCAACTAAAAAACATTAAAACAAAACTAAAAATGTCATCTCAGCACGCCCAATTGTCAAAAGGACGTTGGAAGATGGAGGATGGAGTGAGTGGGCTAAAAGTGTGGGGAAGAAATAAAGGGGTAAGCATCAGTAGCGTATCGGTGGGCGTGCCACTTGGCACATTTGTCATGAGGCAGGCGACAAACCGGACAAACTGGTCCCACAGAAAAATGACTTTTTGATTCACTTGCGTGCGACAACCGAGCAAAAGTCTACTGTGCGTGTGTGTGTGTGTGTGTGTGTGTGTGTGCTCCTAAACAGGCGTAAATGCTTTCTGCCACCTCACCCCAAAAAAAGGAGAAAGGTCCTTTACGAACCTTTTGTTGTCACCAGCTGGCGGGCACTTGGAAATTAAATCGCAGCCATTTGGTGTCGCCATTTTATGGCACTTTTGCGTTGCTTTTCCACTTGGCTAAACTCCAAGCCTCAAGCCATCCGCTCCTTCTACAATGCTTCCAGGTGTGAAATTAGCGCAATTTGTTTGTGTATGTGTGCGTGTATGTGTGTGTGTGTGTGTGTTGGGTCCTTTTTCATATGTGAACCTGTGGCTAGGCCAATCTCTCGTTGTTGCTGATGTTTTAGTCGCATGTTGTCCTCGTTGTGTGCTCAAGTGTGGCCAAAAGACTGAGTTTACTGTGCTCATGTGGCCAGCCAAAAATGATGAAGGATCTGCCCTTCATTTCAAGTCATTTACTTACTTACTTTTATTAAATTTCAACAGTTGTTTATCTTTCATTATTCCCTTATGCACATCACATTCCAATCTTATCTAAGGCCTTTAGGAATAACGAGGTCGTCAATATATTATTATTCAATAATTTTCAAAATATGAAAACAGTCATATTTTAAGAACCAATTGGTTCTATTTCCATTTCTCTTTAAATCCTTTGATCTTCTAAATAGATTTCCCGCTTTTTAATCCCTTCTATAATGCTTTTTGGTAGAATTGAGGGTAAAGTTATCGAATCCAGTAAATTTCTAACCATTTATGTTTATCCAAAACCGCAACTTATCAAATTGGTATCATCCTACCAAGTTCGTGGGCCCATCCAGGTGGTATCTGAGAGTATATCGATATTTCGTATAATTTTTTACTATTTCGCTTCTGTTTCGAATCTTCGATATTTCCTGTCCCTGTCTAAGTTCTATGCTCCTTTGCTTCTCAAAATCACCTGGTCTCTACTCGCATAAGCAAACATTTAACTTCTTTAGTAAAATAGTTGCTAGTGAAGTTGTTGATCGTATGGAAAGTTTCCTAATCGCTCAAACCAAACTAAAAAGGAAACGTATAAAAACTTGAAATAAATCGTTACCATTGAGACTTCCAATTAGTTTTAGTTAATATTCATACAGCTGATAAATTGATTTCGAGGCATCATTCATTATCCTGATGTGTCACTATAGTTTTCTTTTTTTTTTTTTTTTTGGAGGAGTTGGAGAGAAGGATTGCAAGGCGTTAATTAAATTTTCAAATATGTCTAATCCTCAACGACTGTTGCCACTTAAAATTTGTTTTTTGTTTTCAATTAACCGACGGGTTGGCAAAACTGGCAACAAGCAATCAAGCCTCAACCAACCCAAACCCCCCACCGCTCCATTGTTAAGGTAAGGGTGAAATTGTGTGTCTTTACTATGTGAGTGTGTGTTTGTAAGTGGGGGGAGGCCGACGTGTAGAAGAGGGGGGATTTATTTTCATATTCATACAAAATTAAACAGCGCGTGCGACAACATAATCAAACAAGTCAGCAGATCACAGAGAAGCGGCAACAGCAGCAGCAGCCGAAAGTGCCTCAAATTACACGCGCTGAATGGGAAAACTATAAAAACATATGCGGGTGGTGCTGGTGGTGGTGGTAGTAGTGGTAGTGGTGGGTACACTCATCTTCTTCGGTTTTCCTCGAGAAAACTCTTGAAAGGTGTGGGGGTCGGGAAGTAGGCGGTGATGCGTTCACTTAAGACAAGTCACGAGCCAAAAGTCGCACTTAAGCGTTTTCTAATCTGTGAAAGGGGCTGACTGTCGTCTATCGTCTGTTGCCTGCCTATAAATATTTATACGCAAGGGTGATGGCAACATGGAGAAAGAGAGGGGTAGGGAAATGAGGGATTTTGAAAACTCCTTCAAAAATATGTGACAACAGAACTGAAATTAAGCCATGCGCATTACTAGATAGGTAGCTAAACAGGCTGGCATTTAGCTGTTCACTTATATATATAGGGTAGATCCCTCTGATAATGGAAGGGGTATGTACATACATATATACGAGGTGAAGGGGGTCATGTGATTTACTATAGCGCCCCATTCTCCATCGATTTTTGGAGTCGACTCGACGTCGGTGCGCGCGTGTCATAAAAGCATCTCAAGAATGTTGTTAACAAAACAAATGGTGGCAGAAACAAGATGAAAAAAAAGTAGGGAATCAGCGGCCAGCAGAAGAAATAAATGAAGGCATCAACAACTAAGAGAAAAATAACTTTTTCATCTTCATCTTCATCAGTGGCAATGGCAGTGGCACTCTCTGGCCGTGTGTTTGTTGTGTGTGGCATTAAGTGATTACCTCCCCCCGCGCCTTGAAAACAAAGTTGATGTCGAAGGGGGTTAAGAGTTAGGCTCGTTGTCTATCAATTGATTAGTGGGCTTATTTTTAGGAAATTGAAAGACACACCCACACACACACACACACACTTGAAATTGAATTCACTTAATTGTCTGAAATAGAGACAAAAGAAAACCCACCTAAGAAAAAAGGCAAATGACTCTTTTGACAGGGCTTATGAAATTATGAGTGAATTATTTCTAATACTTAACAATAAATTACACTCTCTAAGTAAAATGCTTAAACATCTTTGAATTATTAATAATACAAATGATTTACTTAACAGGAGTTATATTACTTTATCTTCATTTATGACTGGAGTGCATATATTTTTGTCCAATTCCAAGTCAACTTTTAATCAGGTTCCTAAGGAAGCGACAGTATTAACAACTTGTATTTCCTTTTCTGCATTTTCTTATAGCAATTGAGCATATAAAAGTTATTTAAACAAACTGCTTAATTTTAAATATATTTGAAATATCAATCATAACAGATTCCATGATTTTTGTCTCTTCAAATAAATGGATTTATTTTCTTTCAACCTTTACCAAACTACGACACACACACCGCAACCCGTATCCACACTTACACACATGTGGCTGGCCAGGACATTCGGTTGATCCTTTTTTTTTGGTTTTGCTCTGTTTTTGGTTTGCAATGGGCAAAGTGAAAATACTTTTTGGTAATTCATTAAGTTACGGAAGTTGAACTCAGAACTGCAATTTCCCCATAGAAGCAATTATAGAAAAATTTAAATTCGTTTTAAAAACCAAAAGCCGAGGTCCGAGAAGAGGTCCAGACACTGAACAGAAACAGGAGCCGGACTCATAGTCATTTCCCCTTCACCTGTCCACGTCCACACACACACACATACACACACACACACACACTCACTCACTCAGTTTGCTCTTCTCTTTTTCTCTGATGGATGACTGTAATGGCAAGTAAGGCAGGAGGTGCCGGGGGGTAGTTCAGTGGGTGACTGTGTGTGTTTGTGTGTGTGGACAGCGGCATGTTCATAAATTGAAATCACTTCCATATCCAAAGAGAAAAATTTCCGAAAAAAAGAATAAAACAAAAAAGAAAAAAGGCAGGCACAGAAGCAACAAAAAACAAGCAAACCATTGGCAGGCAAATAAAAAATTCCGTTTTTAAAAAACTGGCGAAACGGAGACGGACCTGGTTCACATGTACGACAAGTGGGCAACACTTGACACAGTTGCCACTTTCAATTGCCAACATAACTTGAAAAAAGCCCTGGCATGGGAAACGGGCAGAAAGGGGAAGCGAACGGGATGGAACTGGTCTCTGGCCGTGGAGGCTGGTCTCACATAGCTGCGCCTGCATATAAATACCGCCTGTGGCCATAAAAGTGGAGACCAACCATCCAACCGGCGTCTAACAAGCATCCACACCCATCCTCCCTCTATCAGATACTCTTGGTCCTCGACTCACATCACCTCACCTCACCTCATCGCCCCTTGCCAATCACAATCCGCACTAAAAAATGGCTAACCGAATGTGTGTGGGCGCGGCTGTGGGCTGTGGACTAAGGGCTGAGTAACTGAGTCGGAATCAAGTGCCAGAAAGAGAGGATACTACAAAAAGAAAAAAGAAAAAGCAACATACACACAGTGAGGAATATTGAAAGACATAGAGAGAGAGAGAGAGAGAAAGAGGGAGAGAAGGGGAGATAGTGAAGGAGAAAGAGTATATATTTCAAATGCTATAGTTGGGTAAAACTGAATAATCTGCCACCAATTGGAAAACTAGTTTTTTGTTTTCTATATCATTTTATAATTTTTTCTATACTTTAGTTGCTAAAATGTTGACCCATGTGGCAGAGCATCAAGTAGTCGTGTAATCTAAAAAGGATTTTCGATTCCTTTTTTAGAATTTTTGCATTTTTCGTTGGTATTCTCTATTTCGTTTTTATCAGGGAACTGGGAATGTTCAGTGTGCTTGTGATGGGTGGGTCGTTTTTTTTTGTTTTCTCTCTTCCTGCTGGACAAGGACCGTGCTCCAATCTGTCCTGCTGCATGTCCGTAGTCCGTGTCCAGTTGTTTAGTTACTTTGGTAGTTTCGTTATATTTATTGGCCCACATCGGGTGAAAAATGTTCAACGCTTTGGCAATTTAGTTGAGTACCGTTATATGCTGGCTGGTCCATCTCCCTCTCTCTCTCTCTCTCTCTCTCTCTCTTTGAGGAGCGAGGGCAAGCCATAAGCAAGTAGTTGGAAGAGGAAGTGGAGCAGGACTAAAGAAGGACTAGTGGGAGCCTATAAAAAAGCGAACCAACGAACGAACGAATAAACGATGCGAACCAAAAAGCGAAACAATGGAAAACAGTAGCAGATTCACCTAGTCAAGGATTTACTTCTTTTTCGTTTCTTTTTTTCGTGAAAAGGAATGGGTTTGAAGGTGAAACCCCCCCACGGTTGTTTGACGATTTACGAGTTGGCATTTTGCTGCTCAACTGGACCATGAACTTTGTGTTTGTGTGTGTGTGTGTCAGAGGTTGGGTGGCCAAGAGGAGGCCACTGTGAACTTCAGGTTTGGCTATATCTACCTTCCAGTGTCCTCGACTTTAGCTTTATTTTATATTACATAATTGGGCGTGTAACGAGTCTAATTGAGTTTTTATGTTGTTGCTTGAACCAGACACACGCACACACAGACGACCATCCTGTTGTACATTTCTATAAATATATGTTAAATGCTGTTGTTGGTTTTTTTTGCATTTTTTTGGGTTTTCTGTTCTGCATCTTTTGGGGTTTTTGTGTGCAACCCTTGTGCTTTACAATTTTATAGCCGCTGGTCATTGCCACGCCCCCAACTGGACTGCCCCCAATCCACCTTCACCCACCCATTTGCAATTTGACCTAAAGGCTAATGCGTCTAGCTCATTTTTGCGTTCACTCGTCGGGGTCACCAAATCAATTAACTTTACTTGGGCAACATGTGTTTAATATCCTTTTCAACTTCCTGCCGACTGGGTCGTATGTAGAATTCAAAAGGGAAATCAAAGTCCAGCATATGCATACAGACACATGAAGAACATGCACCGTTACATACACACACATTTATTTGGATATAGATATATAAACTCCCAATCGATATGAAATGGAGAATTAAAAGAAATGCTTGTAATTTGTTTTTGTTTTTTTTGTAGCTTACAAGAACATCTCTCTCCCTCTTTGAGATCGTGATAGATTTTGAATATTTCTAGATTAAATGGCTCCACTTTGAAGTATATGCGCATTGTGTAGCATTGCATTTTTCGCATATTGATGCGTGTGTGCGCCATTTAGTTTGATGGGCCACGCCCACCCGCTGCCATGAACGATGCTGATGTCCTTGAGCGTGGAATTTGCGATGCTAATGAGAGAGAAAGGGCAGGCAGTGTCGACGACCAACTGCTGGGCGAAATGTATGTCCAGGCTGTAAATTGTCAAGAGTCAAAGAAGAACGAAGGAGTGGGACCTCTTTTGCCGCATTGCGCGTGCACAGAAGCCCTCTTGCCCTCTATTGCCATCTTGCTCATGCCCAACTAGATGTATGTATGTGTCTCTTTTTGAATGCACAGCATGTTGGCAGCGTTCTGCCATCGCCCGCTGAGACAGCGCACGCGATCTTTTGAGCCTCTGACGTTTTTCAACGAAACGGAGCTCGCGCCTGCGGCTTTACGATATGCATTTTGCTTCATTGGAATGCCCAAAAAAGGATCGGATATTGGGCTATTGGGCTGTCGGGTATCGAGAATTGGGATCTCTACGATCGGAAAGTTTGAGGTGTCTACCTCATGCCCACTCGCTGTGCTCCGTCGCGTGCATTTGAAAAGCGTTAAATGTGAAATGCGTGCTGAGCGCACGACCAGAATGACGACAGGACACAGCACACAGCAGAGCTGAGCACAGCACGGCTCAAGGTTGTGGGCTCTAGGCTGAATGCTGAAGGTAGTAGCACCCAGATTCCGCTAATGGCAAACAGAGACACCGACTCCATGCCGTGCAATTGATTTGCACCTTTTCGCTGGACTCTAAACTGTTCCAAAAAATTGATCAGCAACTGTGTTTCCCTCTCCTGTTGGTTATCAATTACTATAAATATTTCAGTTTATTGTGGGATATATTCTTCCGATATCCTATCAGGTGTCCTTCGAGCATGAAAGTTTGGAGAGGAGAGAGGCGAAACTCTGCACCCACAAGCAAATGCACCCTCTCTCAAGCCATTATATTCTTACTCCAATGGATTTTCCCCTTAGTTAACGGCTGCTGCATGCAAATTTTGTCCCTGCCCCGACCCAACCCCATCTACCCGTCCATGTTCGTGTTCTTGCCCCACGGCCCTTTCCTTCTGTTGTTGCGCTTTGTCAGCCATTCAACTTCAACCCATTCCCCTGCTTTCTTTTTGCTTTATGGTGCAAAATTTTGTTCGTTCAGTTTGGTGTTGTACACGTTTTTATCCCCATCGTTTTCTTCTTCTTTTTTTGTGTTCTACCTCTGTCTTGTGTCGTGTACCCAGTGTTGCAAAAGTCTATCTAACGAGCAGAGCCCACAACAAATTGTCGTCGGGTGGAACACATTTGTAGGATAACCTTTTGGTCGTTCATTCTCGTTGATGCTGATGATGCCCGGCTGAGTTTTTCCCCCCCCTTTTGGTGCTCATGCAACGGCTTCTGTTTCTGCAACATGCTGCAATTGTCTTTCCCGATAGCCTCCCGTACACCCTCTTCTTGTCTGGCTACTGCTACACACATTTTTTTTTGCGGGTATCCGATATAGTTGGGTCAGCGCTTGTGGCCAGAACGGTTCTGGTTGCTCGTCATAGAGGAATGGTCAAAAAAAGGAGCAAAAACAAAAACGAAATGGCAACAAAGTTGCATGGTGCATGCACGGCCAGAGCGTGAGAGAGTGAGAGAAAGAGAGAGAGAGAGAGACTGAAGAATAGTATGGGCCAGGGAAGAGAGTTAACGTTATTGAGTGCAAATAGCAATTTCGCAACAATTCGGACCCTGTGTAACAAAAAATGAAAACATAGCAAAAACCAAACGAAAGGTTCTGTGTTTTGTTCGTTTTTGCTTTCAGCACTTTAGGCCGAGATTCGCCAGGATCCCCCTCGAGCCCTGCGTTCTCAAACTGGCCAAAGGATCCATCTATCCATCCATCCATTCTATCCAGCCTTCCTTGACATTCTTTGCGTCTATTGACTTGACTTGCTTGTTGTTGTTGTTGTTTCTCCAATCCAATTCATTCGCCGCTTTTCACATCGCACAATGAACTGTCAAATCTTTTTTCTTCTTGTTTTGTTTTGCCTTTCGATTAGTTTTTTTTTTTACATTCCTGCAGTCGATTTTATTGGATTACGGTTTAGATTGCACTACGTGCAGAGTTGCTACCCGAGTGGTGGTGCGCGATTGTGGTGCTTGGTGGGTGGGGTGGCTGGGCGTGTTGGGTGATGGAAAGTGCAGCATGTTGTTGTTTAGAAAACATGCAAAAAACTTAACGCTTGTCCTTGTCATCCGGTTTGGCTTCCAACTCCCTCCCAGGAGATGTCTCTTCTTAATTTTTGTTTGTTTTTGTTTTTTTTTTTTGGCGACGCATTCCAACAATATCCTTTATGTAGGAGGCGGGGCGCACCGGGTCAGCAGCAGCGGGTGTTAACGAATTGAAATTTGTTTGTTTGTTCGTCTGTTTGTTTGTTTGTTTGCTGTTTGATGTTCGATTCCGTGCGCTTCCGTTGCAAAAATGTACGTGCAACCAAATGCAATTGGGCAAAGGCGCAAGACAACAGGTTGGTTGGGGCTAGGAGAGCGTGGGGAGAGGGGCGGACAGGTTGTTGGTTGGGGAATCAATGTCCCTGTCAATTTCAACCACTTTTTCAACGATACTTTAAAAAAACACTCCAACTACTTTGACAACTCAAATTTAACCAAAAACCTCAGTCACTATCTTTTGATTGTCTCAATTCAAATCAATTTGAGGGAAATTTTTTAATTCAAGAAAGAGAGAGAGAAAGTAACAAAATGGAATAAAGGAATTAAATAAGAATGGAAATCGAGGTCCATTAAATGTCACATAACTTTGCACTGACTAAATTTAAGTCTCACAACATTCAAACAAAACAAAAACTAATTGGATGAGTATTCAAACATTTCGAAAGACTAAGTGCTTTTTAACTCAACCATTCGCTTTGACAACCCTTTCTTTTACCCGATACTGGAGTATCTTGACACTCATCTAATTCAATTCAATTCAATTCAGTTATACTCATTTCAAGGCATTTTGTAAGTGAATTCATGCAGATGAATAGATAAACTAAACTATACTACATTGACAAACTCATCAAAAATTCATACGAGCAGCAAATTTAACTTTACTAAAATTCAAGTTATAAAGCATTAACAAGAAAACCTTCATACTTATATGTACAGTAATGGCCACGAGTTTAGATTTGCTGACTTAAGTTCTTATTTTGTCGGCCCCAAAATAACCTAAAGTGGAAAAGAATTATTCACTTTAACCAGCTTCGCAGAGTACATCTGGTTCGACAGTTGAGCAATAGATGGCGCTGTACATATTTCAAGTCTCTCAGCTTGTCCGTACAAGATGTTGAATAGTTTTTGTCAATTAATTGGTAAATCAAAGTAGTTAGTGTCTCTATCTCTCTCTCTTTCTCTCCTTAGAATCAATTTGATATGGAAATGTTTTTTGGATAATTAATTAGTAAAAGTAATTAATATGGATTGATGTTTGTTTTTCTTATTTCTATATCGTTGGGCAAATCCGATTTGTTCGATTTTTTTCTGCTCACGTTTTTTATTGGGTCCTTCCAAGTTGATTTTGGGAATGTTGTTAATAATGCTGCATGTTTAGCTCCCATGCAGTGAACTCACTAGCTCGCATGTCAAAGAGCCTTGGCTAAGCTAATTAAAATTTGGCCACAAAGCACAGCAACAGCAGCAGCAGCACCAACACCAACAACAACAACAAAAAGGAGTCACAAAAAACCAAAGGGAAAAACAACAGGCAAAGGTCCGGGTCAAAGAGCAGAGCGTATTTTAATTAAAAATTTCAACTAAGCATCAGCCATCAGCAGTGGACTAGAAAAAAGGAAAGGGAAGGGATCAAAAGCTAAACGCTATCGCTGATGCGGCGACCACAAAAAGCTGCAGGACATGAATGTGTGTAGATGTGAGAGAGTGTGTGTGTGAGCGAGGATTTTCTTTCTTGCCAGCTAATGCCCAACATATGCGTCAGATTAGACTAATTAAATTGCCAGATATTTTCAACAAACAACAACAAATTTTCCTAACCAATTTTTAAGCCAGCCAACAGAGTTAATCGATAAAGAGTGAATCCTTAAAAATATCCTAAAACACCCCCACCACACACACACACACACACACACAGACACGCATATCATCTACAAACCTCCCCTACCTCCTTTACCCCTCCTCAATTGATTGTTTAGTTTCGATGCATTGTATGCACTTTGCATTTGGTGTGTGTTTCGAAACGGCGGCAACCCTTTGCATTTATTTTTTCTTTTTTGTTTTTTGCTTTCTTCGTTTAGTGTTCTATTGTGCTGTTGTTGTTGTTGTTGTTTTTTTTCATTGGAAATTTCACCGTCCTGTCCTGACGTCCTGACTGCTTTCCTTGCCGCCTGCCTGCCTGTCGGCTTCATACAACTTGTCAGTCATTTGAACAAAACTAATTTGCATGTCATTTCTTTAGCACTCTTGAAATTTTTGCTATGCACGAAATGTGCTGATGACTCTCCTCCAAAAATCCAACCACTCACCCACCCACACATTGGCCTGCAAATTTTCGGCACTCATCACTGTTGGCGAGGAAAGTTTAGTTAGTTCTTCATGCATATCAAGAAACTATTTCTATAACCTCTTAGTTTGACTAGCTTATGTTTGCACCAAACCAAAAAGATACAACGAGATATAACAACTTTGATAATACTTTTTAATTTAAAATGGCTAATACAATGTCTTTTTTTATCGTTATGATCGGTTGATCAAAATACTTTTGAAATGGTGCACTAAACTAAATTGAATTTTGATTCTTACATTATTCAAATACTTCTCAAGCTCGCCTCGGCAAGTTTTGTTCGTCGAATTCGACTTGTATAAATATGATTTACAATGGAGTAAGGAGAGGAACAACACAATTGGCTCAAGGTGGGTTTCCTAATTTCACATAAAGGTACTCGAATGGAATTTGTGGATTTCGGTATGAGGAGGATGTTGGGGGTGAAAATGGAGCTTGAAATGGGTAAAATGATTGGGCAGAGCTCAACTTGCAACTTGCAAACACATGCCAACAAATTAGAGACAATGCCTACGTCGTTTCCTCCTCCGACTCCTTCTCCTGTTTTCATTTGAGGTGTCCATTAAACAGCATCGTCATCTGGTTGTACCGTCTCTGGTAGCAACAATGTTGAGACGAAGCATAATACAGACAAAGAATTATAATACTGATTCAATCTCTTCTCATAGCTGCTAATCTGATCGCCAATGATAAGCAATTGCTCTTGAATAAAATCGCAAAGTTCTAAAATTTGAATCACATTCCCCTCTTGGATATCGCTCTTCTCGACACATTGAATTAACCACTGTTCCATGAAGGTCATAGCTGCAGCATGTCCAATAACATCAATCGTTGACGTTGTATTAGTGTCACTGGCAAATTCCATTTGGTCCGTATCAGAATTTCGTATCATTTCGGATAACTGTTGACTCAATTCTTGGATGACCAATTGAGGATCGAACATGAGCTCAGCATCGCCACCACCATTATGAGCAATCTGATTCATTGGCAACTGGTCCACCATCACGTCGGGGACACCACCCATCATATAAGTGGAATCGTTAACATCATAGGTATGCCCCGTTCCTAGTTCCCAGCCACCATCATTGAGATACCCGACTTCCATCTCTTCGTCGTCCAATCCATTGACCATCACTGGTTCGTCGGTAATCTCGTCACCTTCTCCTCCTGCTCCGTTGGTTAAGGCCAATAATACTTCTGTGACACTCTCAGTTACAGCTCCGTGTCGCCTATAGTGCTCTGGATTTTGATGCAGGACCTCCACGTTCTCAATATTTTCTTGGTTCTCCAAAATTTGCCAAAGGCTAGTATTCTCTTCAATATTTTCATCAATTTTGTTATTGTTAATGCTATTATTTGATTCCATTTTTATGGAGTATAAATGAAATTCTTTTACTTTTAAAATTTTGTTGGCCGAAACTATGAAAATTATTATTTTTTTTTTTGTTCTTTTAGTATTGTTTGTTTATACTTTTTGAGGGTCCTTAAATGGCCGCTACTACTAGCGTGTGTGTTTTGAGAATGAGAGACAATCTGTGTTTGCCAATGAAGTAAACTGACTAAACTAACTTACTCAATCGAGACCTACTACCTTACAAGCAGAAAACTCATAGCCTTCTTGTTAAGAGAAATATATGAATCTGATGCCAAGTCTTTTGATATTATTAAAATTAACATTTCTCACTCCAAGGACAGTTGAATGAATGAACCAAAAGTAACTTTTTAAGGCTCACAATTACCGAAAAAAGCATTCCAAATATTTTGATCTAGGAATTATCGAAATTGTACTACCTCTTTGACGACTCCCTAATTGAAGGTATAAAGAGGTGAAAAAGTTCAAAATTATTCTAAATATTGACATGTCTCAGGAACCCCTGGACTCCTCGCCTGGATACATCCATGACTTGTGCTTGATTCGTTTTCCTCTGTATTTCTTGTGGAACCCCAAAGCCTACTTTACCCCATGTATTATAGTGTGCTATTTAGGTCCAGGTATTTAACAGGTCTAGCAAACTTTGACATTTTTGTATAGACATTTCATATAGAATTGCTCTGGCTTGCATTATTATTAACAATATTATATAGAAAATTAATTATTGCAATTATTGAAGTTCCTGTTATAAATAGATAAAATGATAAATATAAATCTTATGCAGCACATGTTGTCATTTTGTGCGAAGGACATAAGAACAGCTTACACAAATCATATTACACAAAAAAAGAAAGTAAACACACAGACACACAGAGAGAGAGAGAGAAAAAAAATGGCAAAACTTTACACGCTTAAAAGCGCATGTAATTGGCTTTTGAAAGGTTAACACGTAGACATCGTCCTTTCGGCCAGCATGGGGCATGGTCTATGGGGCATCTGGTTGAACGATGAAGCACGGTTGAGAGTTCTGAGTTCTGGCGACACTCCTGCTCCTGGGATGCTAATAACAATAAGTGTCGGTCGAACGTTTGAAATATGAGCGACGCAGGCGACCGACCCAAAGGAGACACCGTACAAAAAACCCTTTTGCAAAAAGAAAACAGCAACAACAAAATTTGTTCTCTTTGTTATTGTTGATGTTGTTGTTCTAGGTTTATATCTATCCTATCTCGGTCTGATTTTTATTCAGTTTTTTTGTCGGTTGATTTTGCCCTCTGCTAATTTTTCGTGCTACCAGCAACTTAACCTGTGAGTGTGTGTGTGCGAGTGTGTGTGGCACTAGCGTTTGTTATATATCCTTGAAACTTTTTTATTTCCCTCATCCACTGCCACTTCCATTTCCCAACTCTTTTGCTTTCGTTTTGCTCTTTGCCATTTTTGTTTGTGCCTTTTGCCTTTGGTTCGTTGTTAGCTCTGACGTATATTTAACATGCCGCACCGCAACTCACCTCCCCCCCTCCCGCAAAACAAAGCCAACATTTTTGGCTACCGATTTTTGAGTGTTGGCATGTTTGCTGTCAGACAAATTGTCAGAAATTGTATATAGCCAGGCAGCATATTTTCCTCAGCTCTCCCTCTTTCTCTTGCTCTCTGGCCTCGGTTTTTTTCCTGAATTGCCTGAGCTAGATTTTTCATTAGGCCTGATGATTGGAAAAATTGACAGGCAGAAAGGTGAGTCAAAAGCGATAGCTTTATGTGCATCAAATAAACAAAACAAAACAAAATAAATCAAACCCGAAAAAAAAGAAATAAATAAATGCTGAAATGATAGCCAAGCACTAAAAGACGAAAACTTTAAAATTTATTTCAAAAAAAGTCAAACAATTACAACAAATAAACACAGAAAATTATGGCAATTGATTGGAAAGTTTTAACTCTCTATAATTACATATATAGCCATGCGATAACGATTATATTTAAAAATATCTCAAAAATATTTAACCAAATTTAGGACAAATTAAAGAAGAAGCTGATAAGAAATGATTCTCTTAGAAGTAGCTACTAATATAGACATATATAAATGTATTTATGTTATTCAGCCATAGGCCACCAAATGTTCATTGTCTAGAGCCATTTCCATAAACAATTTCTCCTTGTTCTTGCTTGGCTTGCCTCTGCCCTCTGTGGATGTTGCTGGAGTGACTTTTCTTGCAAGTGTTTTTCTGTCTTCCTTCCTTTGTTGGTAAGACAATGTGCCATGTTTTCCACATTACCACAAAGTGTCATATGTAGGGCCCATTATGCTTGTATGTATGTAGATGGAACAAACATTAACATTAATTTCAAGAGGTATAGCAAACAAATTTTTAATTAGCCACAAAATATTAAAAAAACAAAAAAAAAATGAGGCAATTTCGTATGAAAGAACAACAACAGGATTAAAAGGGAGCTTTAATTTAAACTCTTGAATGGTTAAAGTTGATTTTGAAATTGATTAAAATCAAAGTCAGTATAAGTATTAATACAGAAACAATATTATAAAGTTATAGGCAAAAACGTTTGTCATATGACGACAATTAAGAAGTGATTTTTGAGCTTGAAACTTTTATAACTTATTGTTAGTACCTATATTAATGAATTTTGAATCCAAACTAAGTAGAGAGAAACTTGATGTCTTAGCTGTGTGAAGCCTTTAGGCCATAGATTTCAATCGGTTTTGAAATATTCTTCTTAAGATTAAATGTTTTTGTTTCAGTTTTTGTCCTTGACACACATTATTCAAATATATAGGTACATATGTATATACGAAATGGCCGCCGTATTTGCATTTGTTGTTGTTATTGTTGATGTGTGTTCGGCATATGTGTGTATTATATTAATGATGGCACTCTAGAGGACTCTCTTACACACACCACATACACACGGTTGGCGTGTGTATGCGTGTGTGTGTGTTTGTGTTTCAGCCCATTGTCTAGTTATCTAATGCCCGCTGGGTGGTGCTGGACTGCTGTGTGGTGGTTTGTTTGGTATAATGGGTAGAGTGAGAGTGGAGGAGGGGGAAGGTTGTTAAAAACAAAAAACCAAAGATACAAGATACATTCATCATGTTTGTGTATGTCTCTTATGTTAATATTATAGAATACCCCAAAAAGAAATAAAAACCACCCCCCACCACCCCATAGCCCTAAGCGCCGCGGCGTCTCATTCCCATTTTGGTTGGCTTCAATAGCATTTGAAGTGGTTGGTTGTGCGATTTGGATTTTGATTTCAATACCACTCCAACAACAACTGCTGGCCGCTGGGAAAATCGCCTTAAAATGTCCATTTGGTGTGGCCCAACCCTCTGATAGGATATACATATGTATGTACATATCTTTATACACATACATATATATATGTGAATGTATTTATTTGAAACTCAGGAATGGGTGACGAACCATTGGCCATACCACTACCCCATGGCCATGGGGTTGCTTTTTCATTATCATTTGCCTCTGCACATAAATTATTTATTGTTACGCGATTTTCCCAAAAAGATAACACACACACACACACAGAAAGACAGAGAGAGAGAGAGAGAGAGAGAAAGGGAATTACAGTAGCAGGACGAACGAAAGTTTTATTTATTTTGGTCGCGAATCTCCATTCACTTTTCTTTCTTCATCATCTTCCTGTCCCTCTTTCTCTCACTCTCTCTCTCTCTCTCTCTTTGTATCTGCAATCACCCTAAATCGCATCCTGCCCTGCTTTCCGGATGTAAATAAATATTTATAAGTTTCTGTTGCCTTTGCCACATTATTGCAAAAGAGAATTCTCATTCTCATCCTTCAACCATATTCATGCATCATCATACGCATACGCATCCGCATCCTCATCCGCATCATCCATAAACATCCATTATCCATTATAAAATTTTATATGCATTTTGTTCTTTCAAGCAAATAGCCCATAGGCGGCAAATATCCGAAGCCCAAATATTATTTATATACATACAAATGTATGTATATACATCCATATGGATTACATGCATTAATCCCATAGAACATCATCTTATTAGCAATTTAACAGATTTTTCCAAATAAATACTTCTACTTTGATTCGTTTTCGGTTAATTAAAGTTTTCCAATTCCAATATGCAATTCAATTTTTATGAATGAAGATTAGAAACTAGTCTGAATGATTTGAAAGAATGATCCCAAGACTGAGAACTTTACCTTCTGTAAACAATTAGAAATACTTTACTATTAAAGGCCATAAAGTTTGCATTGGCTACCACTGGTCGACAAGATTAAGATCCAGAGAAGAGACACACACTTATCTAATAGACTATGAAGAATTGAACAATTTCGTTGTAAATATTTTATACTTCTATCCAACTAAAGCAAATTAAAGAGATAAAAATCTTCGCATAAGCATAATCAATGAAGTTTTTTAATTTTTTTTAAAATTGTTGATTTGCCCATTTCAGTCAATTTTCAGTTATGAACTAATTGAATTGTTAACTTAATGGAACATAGATTAGAAATGCGAAAAGCCAAAAATTGATGCATCTCCAATTTATTCATTCATATGTCATGGCTTTATTTCGATCCATGGGAATTGTGTGCCAATGTTTGGCAAAAATGTAAATTTTTCGTAAACCATTTAAATACAATTTTGTTTTATTTGCTTTTAGTTTATTTTTTTGCAAGGAAAAGAAACAAACTAGAGTAATAATAAAAAATTTGTTTTCCACAATTCAGTGGGGAGTCGAATTAACCCTTTAAGTGTAAAGTTTTCATTGAAATACGAATAAATGAATACACTTTTGAATTTTTTTCAAATATTTCCAGCAGACACTTGACTAAACTAGAGAAAAGGACATTTTAAAAAATCATTAGAATTAGTTTGACATGAAATATAAATAGAATATAAATTATTAACATACGGGCAAGGTTAAATGATTGTCACCACTAACAAATGTGCCCGATTGGTAAGGGTATTAGAAAGAAAAAGGCAATAAAAACGGTAAGCCGACTAAAACCACCAAACAATGCCACTACATTAGCAATGCCCCATACCCTCTCCCTCCCGCCTACCCACCGTCGTCCCTTTTTGGGTCCCCCGTTGCATGGTGGATGATTACCCTTCGATGCTTGCCCGTTAACTCCTTTACCAAATAATTGAACTTTTGCGCCGGGCCCAAAAATACGTAGAAAAATCTGCAACGTGAGTTGACTCCCCTTTTCCCCCTTTGTGTTCCTCTGATGCACTGGCCACAAGAGCGGAAGTTAACTTGCGTGTCCCCCCTCAAACACCCCCACATGCACACACACAAACAAACCTCATCCACACATTTTGGAGCTGTTGCTGGCGGCTCGTCTCATTCGGTTGCGGTTCAAATTTAATATTCACTCGCGCAAATAATCCAACACAGAAAACAAACCAACACAATGGCAAAATGGCGCTGCTAAGCTGTCATATGAATAAACGTGAACTCGACGAGTGAGAAGGAAGCTTGGAAGGGGCATTGTGGGCGGTCTGTGCAAACTGCAAACTGCAAGTGAAGTGTTGTCTGTGGCTAGCCAGACTCTGACTCTGAGAGCCAAAGCAGCAGCCAGTAACAGGAACAGAAACAGAAACAGAAGCCCATCGAACAGCGGAGAGGCGGGTCAAAACGTTATGTTTATTATATGCCAAAAGGGACTTCATTTACATATGTACATACAGACTCACACACACACACACACACACACACACACTCACGCAAACACACACATCCTCTCATATACATTCCTTAAACTTGAAATTTAACAATTTCTATACTCCAAATTTGTATTAATTGTGATTGATTAGATATTTCAAAGTAGTAAAATTTAAGCAATTTCAACTTTGAAAAATTCTCATCCATGTTTATTTAGCCTTTATTTTTTCTGTCAAATTCTTTTGGCAGCTGCTTATGCGGCTAATTTAAAATTTCTGGTCTAACACTGTGACAATGTTCGTGTTGTGTGTGAGAAATTTAGTAAGCTAGATGGAATAGCGAGTGACAGAAATGTTGCAGTTTTTGCCTAATTAGCCACAAATTCGTGGCACAAAACGGTAAGCGATGTCTGCCATGTGTCTCTTCCTTCTGCTCCTCCTCCTCCTTCTGTCTGCCGGTGTCCGCCATGTCTGATGCAGGTTCAGGACGTTGGTCAAATCACTCCGTCACTTACCGGGCATTTTGTTTGTCCAACAAATTTTTCGGAGAACTTTTAAACCTAGCAATTAGCTAGAGCAATAATATGGCTTGATTTGGACCAGTTTTCCGCCCTCGCCTCTCTCAGCACTCTCTTGAATCTGAGTCTGTGACCTGACCTGGCCCGACCTGATGCATTTTTCACAGCTGAAACGTTGCGGATGACCGGTGCGGTGAGGTTGTCGGCGGGTGAGCGGGGGAGTTAAGGATTAGGGGGAAAGTTGCAACTGAACTCCCTTCAGTCCGACTTCCGCTTCGCTCTCCGCTGGATATGTCACTGTCGCGACGCGTTGCTCTTGCTGCTGTTTGTTTTCTTTTTTTTTTTTGTTTTTTTTTTGCTCTCTCACTGATGCCTCCTCGTACAACTGTCCAAGTGACAGCTGCCAAGCCCTACCCCTCATACCACCCCCCATGCCCCATTCCAATGCGCAATCAGTTGCAACGCAATTTGATTTTGTCGCTTCATGGCTCATGCACTGCTACCAATGCTCTCCCTCTACCGCTCCCATTTCCATTGCCCGCCCAACACCCCTCTTTTGGGTCACCATAAAGTGCACATGTCGCTTCGTGTTCACAGTGACATTCATTCGCCGTCACCGAGCTGCTTTGTTTTACCCGTCTTTGACCTCCCCCTTTTCTATCCATTATGCCCCATCATCCCATCGACCATCCATTCGCATGACCATAAAAAGTTTGTTGCTTTTGTTTTTTGTTTTTTTGCCTGTCTGGCCGTTGCAATTGTTTCACCTTCGATCACTAACCGACACACAAAACCCTTCCACCCACCCACCCCCTCTTACTGCAATTTCTACAACTTTTTTGTGGATTCTTCTTTACTGTTTTTTTGATTTCTGTTTTATTTTATTTTTTGGCAATTTGTTTGACGGCTTCAAGTTGACTACAATGGAGGCGGAGATGGTGACCCCGACGCCGACGGCGGCTGTGGCTGCGGTTGCAAGAGTGCATTAGTCGGGCAGGCTCAACCTGTCCGTTTCTAAATTGAATGATGATGGCGCGTTTTCTACTTGGTAGAAAGCGGAAATAGATAAACTGTGTCTCAATTGCGGCATTTCATCATAATTGTGTTTCAATTAGGCAAACAAGTGCAAAAAATGCAAGCAAACTTGAAATTTTAAATAGTTTCCCAACACATTACTAGAAAAATTAATGTTATAAAGTGATTCTTTTCAAACAGTGTTGAACAAATCAAGCTAACTTTCTTTCGTGTTCGTTGTTTCTTTTAAATTGATGTAGAACATCGGATGGTAATGGTACATAGGTTAACTTTGTTATGACTTATGGTGGAATCTGTTCTATTATACATAGATTATTTTCATTTTGCCTTCATTTGATTGGAATGTTAAAGCCCAGTCGGTACTCTGAGGTGTCCAAGTAAAGAGTGCATAAATGTTGAAAATTGTTTTGAGGAAATTAACAATTTAACCTCAACGATTTATAGTTAAGTGATCTTTGCCTTAATTTAAAAGCCACTCATGTGTATGCATTTTTTTTATTGGTTTTACTTTTTGTTCACCCTTTGGCAAATGTTTGACCTCCACTTCATATTGCGCTGTGGTGGCGTTGGTCCTCAGCTGTTTTGATGATGACGATGACGATGACGATGACGTTGCATGGCGTTTGATTTTCTTTCTTCTTTTTTTAATCCTCCTTCTGGTCAATATTCATTCCCGCTTTGTTGTGTTCCTCTCCCTCACGCCGAAGATCCTCGGGCTGGTTGATTCGCATCCATGGAGGGCCTTCACATGCGATTGGAGCCCATTAATCATGTCATGTAATGCCGCCATAAATCCAACAACAATTTTTGCCGACCAAGCGTTGCATTACGCCCCAATAACCGCCTGGAACAGCTCTCCCGAACCCCACCTTTCCACTACGCACAGTGAAGGGCAGCAAACCTTTGGCAGGGACCCCCGAAATCCATTTTATTAAATGACCAAATGAAAAGTCGCGCCAGAAATAAAGAGCAAAAGAGGAAGGAAGGAAGCTGAATGGAGGCTGCTGAATGGATTGGCGGCGGTAAAGTGAGGTAAAATGCAAAGTAAGGGGTGAGACCTGGACAATGGACATGATTTTGTCCATGTATATGTGCTGTTTGTGTGTGTGTGTGTGTGTACGTGGATGATGAGGGGCGTGGCTGGCGTTGCATATTTGCGGCGCGCATTAAATTTTGGCTGACAACGAACGGCGCATGAAGCATGGCCCCATCAATATACGGTCACTCACATGTCAATGTGTGTATGGGTGTGTGTGTGTGTGTGTGTTTGGCATATGTGGGCGTGTATGCAAACGCAATATGGCGACCGCAATGCTTCGAGTATTCAGAGAACAGTGAAGACAAAAATCATGGGCGTAGCCCGATCTCATCTCTTATCTTCATTGCATAAAGCATCCAAACGATGGCTACTTTCGGAATGTTCAGCTTTCGAAATGTTAATTTAACGATTTTTTTATTATTTTGTTTTGTTGTCGTTCGGGTTTGATTCATTCCTTGGCTACGCCTGCGGTTCAGAAACCGAACAAAAGCAGCAGCAAGAACAGAAATTTTACAATATCCGTTGAGGCTCTCTCTCTGACCAAGTCAAACAAACGTTGCCATAATGCAACAACTGCAGCAGCAACAACAATAACTACAGCAACAAAATCAATTGAGTGCTAAAAACCAACAATAAAAACAACAACAACAACTGCCCATTGTCGTTAACGTTGGCTTCCTACCACCCACACCCACTGCATTTCTCTCTCTCTCTGTCTGTCTCTAACTTTCTTTCTCTCAGTCTCTCCTTTTATGTTTCTCCCTGCCACTCTTTTCCATCCTAGACAGTTAAAAATAAAACAAATATATGTTTACATATATGTATACATGTAGGTGGGTACATACAACCAAAAAATAACACTCAAAATTAAAGTCCTCGTTGAAAATGTATTCAATTTAAGACTTTACTTTTATTACTGAACCTGTGATAACCTTTTTCGAAATCTTTAATGAATACAATGTGGTAGGCTATATCTAGACATGAATAATTCTTTTTCAAATTTCAAACGATTTCTGCTCCAAATCACAAAAACAAGTTATTAAGATTTTGGGTATTTGTAGTCCTTTTTATTTCTATCTCAGACTTATATACATCTGAAATATATTTTTAAATTTGGTCTGAATTCGAATGTTCCATATAATGTAGATATCCAGGTTTATCCAAGTTTTGTTCAATTTTAATGAAAAATATTTCATTCAACGGGGACTTTGAATAACTTCAAAGGTCAAAGGACCTTAAGAATGCATTCAATCTCCAAAGAAATAAAAACGCAGATCGATTTAAATGGTGTCAAATTGAAGAAGGATTATCTACGAAAGGAGTTAAGCTTGTTTCAAATAATTGAACCACGACATTTCTAATATTAATGACTTCAGTATAAACTTGACTGGATGTTAATTGGCTATCAATGATGAATTAATGCCGTTTGGCAAACATGAATACATCAATAGTAAAATCAATGACTACGAAGTTAACTCTTACATATTTAAAAATAGCTGCGCACTTTGGTTAGTTTTTGATTATAAAACATATACAACAAACAACTAGTCAGATAAAGACAGATAAAGATAAATAAAGTCACATTACACCGAAGATATGATTTTACATATTAGTAATTCCCGCTATCTTACAATTAGATGACTGTCAATAGTAGAGTCTAAAGTTGCTTGGTCATTAGTAGGTCAGTGGGATGGCATTTGAGAATGGAAGCTTCAAAAATTCGGTTCAATCTGTAGAAGTGTTTAGCCCATGGAATGGAAACTAAAATAGGTTTATATCTAATTGTATGAATGTAATGATATATGCAATGAACCACCTAAAGTGTCACCTACCTGTCCAACACTCTCTCCTCCTTCTACTGCTTAACTGTCATCCACATCGTCATCGTCACCATCATCATCGTGGTGTTGGTCCTGTCTCCTGCCTGTTTCGAAATGCCAGACTCAATTCGCAAATTCCCAATTACCTCAAATGCTTCTCTGTGAGTTGTTGTCTCTCGTTGCCTCGCTTACGATTCGTTGATTCTGTTGATCCATCAAATGAAAAATGTAATGCTTCAACATTTAAACAGACACCCCCCTTACCCCAAGTTTGCCTAGCTTCTACTAATAAGTGCAATCAACTCCCATTGCAGTTCCCTTTTGTTTTTTGGGTTCATTTTGTTGTTTTTTTGTGCTTTTTTTGTATTCGTTCGTTTTCCTAATGAACTGAGCGAGTTGGTGAGAGAGCAGAGGGAGTGTGGGGGAGTGGGAAAAAGACCTGGACAAACGGCAGACGTCCGACCATCAAGTGCCATCAACGTTGTCATGATTTCTGCTTGTTAACATGGCTACCGTAGGAGCAAAACCCTCCACCCCCCAATACCCGTCACCTTTTGGCTCCTTCTCTCAAACGACACACATATACTATATACTAGCTACAGTTTAACCCATTCCCCCCCCCTGCCTGGTGGTTGTGCCATCTTTCGAATTGTGAATTCTGAAAATTTAACTCTTAACGTAGCTCGCTTTTTGGGTGCGGTGATGTTGACTGTGAATGGGGAACCGTTGCTTTCCTACTACTACCTACTACCCCACAAAAAGTTCACTCCACAACCATTCTGATTCTGATTCTGATTCTGATTCTGATGACTGCCATAATTCCTCGTCGACATGTCAACAGAGAAAACTGTTTTCAGACAACGACAACGATGACGATGATGACGACGACTCTAGAAGTCTTCCGGACAGACACTCGACGTGTTAGTTCATTTTGATTGCTAATTGGTTTGTTAAACAATGGCTTCATGGGTTTTAACGAATTGGCCAAAATTTTATCAGCGAACTGACTGCCGAAAGCTGGGAATGATGTAGGCAAAGAGCCATAGAGAGAGAGAGAGAAAGAGATTTCAGCTGCCATTAGATTGAGGAATTCACATGATGGTTGGCAATGGATTCGGCATGGCTGTTAAAAATATAAACTGCTCGAGAATGTTAAGCAGCCTTTTTCCCTAACCTTACACAACTTAACTCAATATTAAATGTTTGCCATTACTTTACTTACTTAAATATATTAGGCTTCATTTTACTGGGCCTAAATTTCAATTTCACCTAGGCCCATCTCACTTTGAGTGACATTTATATCAAGGCTTGCTTTATCATAAACTTATCAGACATTTTGGGTATATAAATTCATAAAGTTTTAGCTCTAGTCAAGGTCATTGCGTGAAATGTTTTTGGGCTAGATGACCATGCCAGGTATCAGGAAAATGGCCAGTGAAATTTAATAGCAGATGAGGAAGAGATGGAAGAAAAAAGCAACAAGTGTGGTAACCGCATAATCCACAGTAACCACAAAGGCCACACACAGACACACACCACCCACTTTTTCACTCAGCGACACAAAAGTTGGCGCATTAATAAATTTTTGCTTGTTGCAAAATATTGAAAATCGGATCTCACCCACACACACACACATGATTGTCATTGTTTTTTTTTTTTTTTTTTTTTTTGCTGTTGGCGTGCAGCAACCACAGCACGGATTAAAGCCCTGTACGGACACAGTGCCAGCCAGCCAGAGCACAACAATATGGCTAACAAATGCAAACAACAAAACGCTGCCCGTTGGCAATCCAACTCAAACAATGACTCGTTGATATTGACAACTTTTTAATCACTTAATAAATTCAATAAAATTAAATGCGGTTATGCGTCAACAACGACCACAAGAAGAGGTTCAACACAAAATCCCCACCAACATCATCATCATCATCATCATCATCATCGTCATCGTCATCATCCCCAATACATATATCCCATTCATTCATAGAGTCAATCAAGCGTTTGACAAAAACTCAAAGCTTACAATAAACAAAGACCAATCCCCTTCCACAGAGAAAAGGGTTCTATCTACTCACTACCCACACAATTTCTTAGTAAAGAGGAAAAACAACAAAAAATGTTTTTCCCCTCTTAAATTATGTCAAATATTTTTAGAGGATTTAGAAAAATGTAGAGAGATTTACGTAGTGGTTCTCTTTGAACACTTTGTCATTGTTAGGATTTAACTAAAGAAAAGTCGGCAAATCAAGTCATTATATACTTATATATTCTTAATGAATTGCACAACAAACCCCAATAATCACAGCTCAATCAGCTCTACAACCCCAAAACCATAGCAAAAATCAATCGAGTTGCCCAGTTTCCTTTTGCCCAGTTGACAGTTGTGCAAAAAAACAAAGAAAAAAAATTAAATTAAATGACATTTAATTAGCGTGAATTATTTTTTGCGAAACAATTTTAATTTGACAAATTAAGTGGGAGACTTTAGCATTTTACAAGTCTGTTTCTGTCAGATACGCACACACACACAGACAGACCATGGCTACACCTCAAGTCCCTAACTACCTATGTATAGGAAAAAATCTCAGGAGCTTTCAGGGATTATGTTGGCTACCTACCAACGGGCCAAGCCAATCCATCAAGCAAGCTACAAGCACCTAACACCAAAAGATACAAGATACTAATTGGCTACAGCTTTAGAGTATTTTTCTCTGTTAAGCGCATTAGAAAGCAGATTGTCGAGGAGAGAAAGAGAGAGAGAGAGCGAAAGACACTTGGGGAATGGGGACCATCTACCTTTACTAGGGGTTAACCGCGAAACCATTGGAACCTCTCAGTTTGAACTTCATCTACTTCTTCGGCAATCGATAGGGTGACAAAAAACAAATTGCCAACATTGGCATTTAAAGTGTAATTCTAGGGGAAAACCTCACATTTAAAGTTTGCTCAGGCAATTGACTTTGCTTGCGTGACAATGCCCGGTCAATGGATGCTATGGATACTATGGTCATAGACCATACATACATACATAGATAAACATACATCGGGAGATGGAGAGAGCGAGAGAGGAAGAGGAAGGGAAATGGACTTTAAGCCACATGCAATCAGCGTCGAAAAGCGCATTTCATTAGCAGCAAATTAAACAACCAAAAAAATTCACAAATATACACAAAACTTGACAAAAATCTCGCCAAAAACAAATAGGTACATACAAACGATGTTGATACCCAGGGAAACTAATTTTATTCCCTTCTAAATGAGTCCCTGTGATGTTTCATATGGATATTCATTTTTGCCATCTACTACACTCACATATTTACCAGTCCCAAGAAGAATAATTTGTGATAAATGCCATCGATAAAAAACACAAAATAAAGTTTCCTTGATCTTTCATACCGACAACAGATTCAATCTAGGCTAACCTTCTCATTCAATCTCATACCATTTTAATATAAATTTTGCTTTGACTTTTGCCAACATCTTTAGTCCTGTCGGAAGCGTTTGAGAAACTGTATTCTAGACTATAAGCAATATTAGTTTTGTTAAATAGTTTAAGTTTCAATATTTAATTTACCTATTTTTTTTATCGTTTTGAATATCAATTGAATTATTTGCAATCTGCATTGAGTAAGATTTTTAAAACACTTTTACATAAACCTTATTTCTGTGAGAATGGAAGTTTTTCATTTTGATTTCATTCCATATCCAATTGGTTAGCCTCAACTTCCCCTTTTTTATTAATCGTTTTTATTTTTGCACATTTTTGTACTTTTTGCGCGGTATTTCTTAGCGAGATGACAACAAAAAAGCGATTGCAATTCATTTGGGCATCAACAAAAGGGATAAGAATCAAAAAGACGTAAAAGCACTTGGCTAAACCGAATTTTCTACACCCTAGAAAAGGTTGTCACTTAATATGCTTGACTCTTTTTCTGAATGATTTAATAGTGAACGAACTCTGTTAGCCAAAATGGTAGAGTATACCAAATCGACGAAAACAACGAAAAATTCAAATGGAACTCGCTCATTTCGTTTATAATTTGTATTGAGGGCGTGCAATGCGGTAGGGGTATGTGGATACGTGTTACGTGGCATGAGATATGAGATAAATGTGCCCCTGCTCCTTCCCCTACCCCTTCACTCATCTACATGTCCCACAAGCTCTTTGTAATTTCTGGCCAACCATTTCCCATTTTCCATGGTAGGGCCATTTTTATATTTTCAGCTCATTTCTCTTATTCGGTTCTGTTGTCTGTTTTCCTCTTCTCCAACTGAATCCATGTGTGTGTATAGGCATTTTTTGTGTGTGTGTTTTTGGCATTGCCACAGCCCCAACTCACACTCTTTTATTCTTCATCATCCAACTCCTGCAATCACATAGTCAACCTCAGTCGCGGCGGTGGACGAACAACAACAAGAAGAGCAACCAATGCCAAATAGTCAAATAGTTTTCCACGCGCCGCATTTCACAAAAAAGACAGAGACAGAGGCGCCCAACGTGAATGCAACAACGGAAAAACATCATCAGCAGCAACAACAACAACAGCTACATGAACAAGGGAAAACAACTTGAACAACTTCGAAGAGCTGCAAAGCTGCAATAAAAAAATCCTACACCAAACAACACAACAGAGAACGAAAACAATAAGAAAAACAACACCAACACCATCGGAAAAGTGTAAAACACATTGCGAAAATGTAAATTTTCCATTGATTAAATGAAAAATTGCATAAAGTGGACGACTAGAAGGCCGAGAAGGGGCAGGGCACGAGTGACAAGAGCTTCTGGCGACATTTTTTCCTTTCGAGGCACAAATAACCAAAACTGAATAGCGGTTACATTACGATATTATCCCACGTACCTTCCATCATTTGTCCCCACTGAAAGAAACAAGCTCCATCTCGAAAATCAGTTTTAATCATCTTGGTGTCGGTTCGAAAAGATCGATCGATTTTCGAGGGTCATATTGATGAAACATTTAAAAACCAGTGTGAAACGATTTTCAATCGATATTAACCCCTAGAATACAAAGATACTTTTCTAAACATAAATCTTTGGGCAATCTGTCGTTTTTGTCAGATCATTTTTTGCCCAAGAATTTTTCAACAACTCAAAAAATTAATTAAATTAGAGCTTGGCGAAATAAAGGTTTGTTAGAATTTTTTGTTCGTCATCGACACTTTTTGTGTTACTTGAAATGCTAACATATGTATATTAACTTGATCATTTGCTTGATTAATATGTTTATTTTACTTTTGAAAATCGATTCAAATTTGGCAAAGTTCTACATTCGCCAAGTTAAAAATTTTTTCAAATTTATGATGAATTAACCTTTCAGTGCTTGAAATTTTTTCACAGCTTTTTTCGTTCTCAAAGCGCGGAATAATCCCATGAAAATCATTTTACTCATCGAAACCGCCAACAAATTTAGAAGAACTTCTCTTTGACTCTTAAGCATTTGAACTGCTAGTCTGTAATTAATTAATCTCTAGTTCTTTTTTCTCATTTCATGTTAAAAAATCAAAAAGGAATCTATTAAAAGTATTTAGAAAATAGCTCTTTGATTTCTGTAATAATTATTCAAGTCAAAATATTTCTATGCCCGTCGGCATATAAAGCAACACAAATTGGCCTTAATAGTGAGATTTAGAGACCTCGATTTTGGTTTTAGTATATCTTGAGATAGCGAGACCATGACTAATTGTCATGTGGTTAAAGTGCAAACGTCCTTGAAAATTGGTCAACACCTTGCCCAGCATACTAAATGATTTTCATGTACATTTTCATTATCTTTAGCTGTTTCTTTTTTTTGTTTTTTGTCAATTGCCAAATGTCCTGCGGTTGGGTAAGAAAATTGAGTTAGCCATGCCAATTAATGTAACAATTGTCAAAGTCAGACTCAAAGTCACAGATAGAGAGTTGAAACTCTGCAGGAATTAACTCCTCGTTAGGCATATTAATTGATGGCAATTTGTAGGTTTTTGGTTGGTTGACCTTCAATTTGCAGACCACCACGAAGAGTGGAACCAAAAACCATATAACGATACAAAATGCGGAAAACGAAGGAGAAAACATCACTGTGGGCATTCTATAACAGATTAGCAAGTTGAACTCTCAAGGCGACAGTTTCTAAGATATATTTATTAAAAATTGACAAAATTCTGTTGATTAAATCTGATGTGGTAGTCAAATAATATTAAGAACTAGACGTCAATTTGAGTCGATATAAAAAGAACAAAAGTTATAAGATGAGGGTTCTTACATTCAGTTTAGAAATTAGTCGTTTTAAGTAATTCTCGATTAACCCTCGTGCCAACACTTGAGGTTAATATTCATTTACCTATTTAGTTGAGACGTCAATCAAAATTTTTGATATATTTCAATTTACCCACTACATACATTTCTTTAAATAGCCCGTTTTCCCCCCAGCTGCTGATATTGGGTTTTTCCTGCCTCTCCACTCCACTCCTATCGAATTAACCGCAAATAGTCAAGTGAGCTAAAGAAATAGATAAGAATAAAACAAAAGAGGGAGAAGAATTGAATGGAAATGAACAACTGGCTGAGAAGTCCGACACTCGATAGATAATGCCAATGGGTGATCAATATTAGTAGAGTGAGGTTTATCTCACGATCAAGTACGACTGAAATTGTCACTTATTTGGCTAGTTTTAAGTTGATAATTAAATTGTGGGATTTCTCACATTTATTGCGGGTAATTTTTGCCTTAATGAAAGAGCCGATAAGCAGAAAAAATTGTTCATGATAATATTAATACAAATTTCCCATAAAAAAAACATAAAAAGTGACTCTTCAGCGGATCAGCATTCTATATCCTTTTTTAACTACTTATAAGTTTTCAGTTTAAAAATTTTTTTAAACCTTTTCAATTCTTTGGGGTTTTTTGAAACATTTTGCATGATGATTCAAACTGTTTTCAACTTTGAGTAAGCAAAACAAAATGTTTTGAAATATTTTTTAAAATGCAATTCCAATTCTTTACTCCACAATTTTTCGATGAATTTTCAAAAAATTTCCAAGATTTCAGAATGATATTTTTTCAATGAACATTTTCTAGTTGAATTAAAGAATAAAGTCCTTCACAGCATATCGTGTCGAATAGTTGCTTCAAAAATGGAATAAAATAAACTTTCAAAATATTTGGCAGCTGTTGGAAAACAATTTTGAATATTCACTATCGGCCCAACCCAAAAAGGAGCACAAAGTTGATTTTTTTTCTATAAATTTTCTTTTGTGTGTATTTGTTGTTTTTTGGTTGTTTTTTTCTTTTCTTTTTCTTTTTTTGTTTTGTTTTTGGAAATTCGTTTGTGTTATTATTTTCTTTCGCGCTAAAACTTAACTCTAGACAAAAAATGTATCTTCTTTTGCTTAGATCTAGACAAAAAATACTTAAATACTATCAATACCTAAATTCGATTTACAAAAAAAAAAAAAAAAAATTATAATAATAATAAAAATAATTGCAAATGAAAATGAATAATCGATGAAGTAAAATGATAAAAGGGTGAAGGATAAAAAAAAAATGAAAAGTGAAAGGTGTGTGTTTTGTTTGGTTTTTTTTGTGTGTGTGGACATTGATGGTTTTCGCAAGGAACGATCGCAATGGCGATCAGGTGAAATCATCTGTGTGGCATTTGTGTGTTCGTGTGTATGTGTGTGTGTGTGTGTGTGGGTGAGGGACGAAACTCAGCGCAGGATTTTATGAATCGAGCATAAAACATCAAGGGAGCCCGTTTAGCACCTAGAGATATCTCCTCCGTTTGCCGGCCGGAGGCATCGTTTCTAGTTAAACTTATATGACTATATCACAATATTACTTTTCGCTCTGCGCCCAAAAAAAAAAAAAAAAAAGAGAAGAGAAGAGAAGAGGGGATATTTCCAAAAGAATGGATGGGTGTGTGGGGAAGGGTATCTAATAAGGCCTCCATACGGTCTTCTGCTGAACAGCGGCACTCTTGAGCTTGGTGGCCGCCGTCGTTAGGCTGGTGGTCTCTGGTGACGTTTGAAGGAGGCCAGCTGTGGGCGATGTCGATGTGGATTCATGGAGCAGGGGCTTCAGGGACGAAGGAGCCTTCAAATCGCAACGCATACGCAATGGCATGGAGATTTGCTGGGTGGGCGAACTGCGTGTCGAATCGATGGACTTGTCCAGATCGTATTCCGATTTGACCACATCGATTTGCTCATCATCCGAATCGGCATCCGAGGCGGATTGCTCGTGTATGGAGCTTGTCTCAATCGATGTATTCAACTTGAGCAGGACTTGTTGATGATGATGATGATGATGATGCGAATGCGAATGATGATGCGGATGATGCGAATGAAGCTGATGGTGTGGCAGTTGCGTCGGCGATGAGGACGAGGGACGCGATGAGACTGGACTCGTCTGTTGCTGATGTTGCTGGTGGAGAGCAGCCGCGGCGGCATTTCGCGCCCGCAGACCGGCAGCGGCGGCAAAATTGTATGGATGGAAGGCATGAGGCGTCGATTTCTGTTGCTGGGCCGAGGCAGCAGCAGCTGCGGCGGCAGCGGCGGCCACATGATTGAAGGGAAACTGTGGCATGGCCATGGCAGCAGCAGCGGCAGCGGCGGCAGTGGCGGGCACAGGAACGGCAGCGGCACCAGGCGGTGGCGATGGCATCATTCCACTGGATGCCGCCGGATGGTGGTGCTGAGGTTGCTGAGGTGTGCTGGCCAAAGCCGTGGCCGAGCCAGTTGCTGCTTGGTTGGATGGTGCTCCGGCTGGCGGTGGCGTAAGTTGCGATACATGATGATAGTCGGGGGGTGTTGGTGCTGTACCACCGCCTCCACTTGGTGGCGGGGCACCACCGCCAGGCGATGTTTTCGCCAAAGCCGGATGATGGACAGCAGCAGCGGCTGCCTGATGGCGGAAGTAATCCGCATAGCCGTACGTCATGTAGGCTGCATCTAGCCAGGCGGGATTGAGCATGAAAGGATTAAAGGCTCCGGGATGTGGATAGCCATAGCCTAGAAAAAGCAAAACAAAACGAAGAATACAAATTAGTTTAAATCAATTTTTATGTTAAATTTTCAATTTAAATGGGTGGGTGGTTGGTTGGTTGGTTGGAAGGTTGAATGATTGGATGGTTGGTGGGGGGAAAAACTAAAAACATAAATTGAAACTAAAAAACTCACTTTGCTTACTTCTTGGCTCCCGTGGCCCATCGACCGTGACCTTAATGGCCTTGCTGTAGCTGGCTATTTGCACCGGATATGTGGCAATTGTGATGGTCAGTGTAAAGGATTTGCCTCGCCCCGAACGTCCAACGAAGCGCAGATCATTGAATTTGGCCACTTGATTCTTCATTGTTGTCGTACAGTTCCTCAACTCGCCGCAATAGTTCTCATCGTTGCCGCATTTAATGGACACGAGCGTGCCATCGGGAACATCGTCTAATGCAATCACTTTGAAGGCACCCGGCAGGGATTTATTTGAACGCCAGTGGTTGGGCAAGGCGCTGCACAAAATGGATGGTGAGCCTGTTTGGGCCAATTCTCCATGATATTCTTGGAGCATCTCATGTAGGCTGGCAAACATATCGGTCATTGAGCTGGGCATTTTGGCTGATGACGATGATGCGGACGATGATGAGGCGGATGATGATGATGTGGAGGAGGAGTTTGTGTTGTTGTTACTACTACTGTTGTTGTTGTTGTTGTTGCTATGACTGTTGTTGTTGTTGTTGTTGTTGTTGTTGCTGTTGTTAATATTATCCGGTGTGGAGCTACCCGTACTGCTGGCCGTTGTGGAGGCGGATGATACATTGGCTGCTGCCACAGCCGCTGCAGCTGCTGCAGCAGCCTGTAGAACCTGCGTATTGGCAACCGCTGCTGCTGCTGCTGCGGCTGCTGCTGTTGCTTGTGTTGTTGTTGCTGTTGTGTTATTGGTAACCACCATAGTGGGTCCGGCAGGCAAATGCATTTTTGCAACCGCTTCGACTATCCAAAATTTCAATTGTTATCAGTGTAATCCTTCTTCGTCACTTATCACTTAATTTTTTGTTTGTTTTGGTTTTCTGGGTTTTGTTGTGCGAGCTGGCAATGCCGTGCAACGCTTTGCACACACTTGTGGCAACACTTGCAAAAAATTCTATATTTTTGATAGATACATATATATATATGTATTGGGTTTCTGTTACACGGATTTTTCACGTCGCGCAAAATCTCGTTTTAATCAATGTGTTGTAATTGTATCTCGTTCTCGTTACTCGATATATGATTCGATGTGCGTGTATATGTGTATGTATGAGTGTGTGTAAGTGTGTAGATGTAAATATATATATAGAGAGAGATGCGTTTCTGTACGCCGTTCTCGACACGTTAAAGTCGCTGAGTGAACTGATTCTCTGCTGCGATCGTTGCCAGTATTTAAAGTAGAATTGCCAACAACGTCAACGTCAACGTCGTCGCTGTCGTCGCTAGGCCAGCGCGCGGTCGTCACAGGGGTCTTCTCTTCTCTCACTCACTCTGGCTTTCCTTCTCGCTCACTCGCATACTGGCTTGCCCGCTTGGTGCCCGCCCGCTCGTTCACTTACTCGCTCACTCGCACACATCCTGCCTTCGTTCGGTTGGCTCTTTTGGTTTTTATTTTATTATATGCTATGCTATGTGTTTTTTTTTCTTCTTTTCCTTTTTTTTGTTCTTCCTTCTTCAGCGTTGTTGTTGCTTCCCTTGTTTTCGTACCTAAGGGTGCAGGTAGCAGGCAGCAACCACCATTGCCGCCACAACAACAACCACAGAGGCAGAGCCAGAGCCAGAGCCAGAACCCAGAGTTGGACGAAGGCAACGTCGGCGACGTTAGCAGCAGCAGCCACCGCCGCCGCCGCAGCAGCAGCAGCAACAGCAGAAAAATTTTCCCATTTTTCCCATTGCGGTATGTGTGAGGGAAGTCGATTGTGGCCAAAAGGGGCGCGCGGCCGCATAAAAAAATATACACTGAGCATATAAAAAACAAGGAAAAACTGAAAAAAATTCAAACCAGAGAGCCAGCCGCGCTCTCTGTCTCTCTCTCTGTTTCTATCCCCATCTCTCTTGCTCTTGCTTACATTTATACTCTCTCTCGCTTTCTCTTTCTCTCTCTCACTGGGAGCGCGCATTGGAAAGGAGCGCAGCAAAAAAAAATGAAAATGAAGACAAAACAAACCACTAAGAAAAATTCACTCCGTCTAGCTATCTCTTTCTGACCCACTAACCCCCACAACGGGAGGTCGCAGCTCTGGAAAATTTGCTTTCTTTACGCACATCCAAAATGGGCATGGGTATGGGCAACTTTTTTTGTTCCTTGTCTTGGGTTTTCAATGTGGCAAGCGCAACAGTTCCAATCGTGAGCGCGTGTTCCTAGGGAGCGGAACAACGGGCGGGCGACCAACAACCAGGCATCCATCCATCCATCTAAACGCATCCTTAGCAAGGCAGGTAAGAATGTCCATCGAGTCCATATAAACTGTCCCCATGAACTGTCAGTGGGCAGTGGCGTCCAGCCGATAGGATATCATAAGGACTCAATTAGTAGCTAAGCACCAAGGATAACCAAAGATGATAAATTCTTAAGAATGACAAATTTATCTCTCCCTTAAAAAGAATCTTACGATCGAACGAATGATAATTTAAGACTTCAGCCCACAATCCCATATCCTCCTGCCATGTTATCCTTGCGGAGCACCCCAAAAAAAACAGAAAAACACAAGTCAAAACGAGGCCAATCCGCACATAGACGATGGAGGCGAAAAATGCCTTGACAGGGCAACCACAATGAGGGGTAACAACTTGGCCACAGACATGAACTAAACGACAAGGACAACGACGACTACGATGACGACGACGACGACGACGACGATGAATTCGTCGTGTCAATTGCTTAGCAAGGGGTTAGGTGGGGGTGAGACAAAGGAAGGGAAGGCAAGGGAAGCCATGGTGATGGACAGAGCCAACCAGAAAAAAGGCCGTGAGCGAGAACGCGCCTCACAGCAAGGGGCAAAAGAGGAGATAAGGTAACAGAATCAGAGGCAGAAGCCGCCGCTATAGGATATCGTCAAGGAGCAGGGAGCTAAGATGGAAATATGGGAAAATACACGCACACTTTCCAATAAAACCAGCCAAAACGCGCGCGCCCTCTTGCTGTGAGGGTGCCTTGGATGGATGGATGGATGGATGGACTTGGTCTTGGACTGGTACTGGGTCTGTTTGTTGTTATTCTTGTCGGTGTTGTCACAGGTTAGAGCGTTTTCCAATGAATCCCATACAAAAACGTACAACAAATTGCTCTCCGGCAGCTCGTACGCGCGGCGTATCCTGTCGCGTTTCCCGGCAATTGCGCGGCTCGGTTCGTTTCAGTTTAGTTCAGTTCAGTTTGGTTCTCATTCAACGCCCGCTGATCCAGCCAGTACAGAAGCTATGCGTAGCACGCGAATACACACACACGCACGCACAACATGCACAATTTACCTGTTTATACTGAGGAATAAATTTAAAAATGCAGCTGTACCAAGGACATGGAGATCGGCAGGCGGTAGCTCATCTATATCGCCGAGTATTTCCTTTTTTATGACCGTTTTTCGTTATTTTTTGTGACATTTACATTCCCCCAAATCGTATCCAGCATTTTTATTGATTTCAGGTAGTCCCCGCGGCACTTTCACTTAATCCTTTACTTATAAAAGTCAATCTCGGGGATTAACCAATACGCCCCGCCAAATATTTTGGGCGATTAGCCGCCTCTGGCCCGCAAAACGATCATAAAAACAGGTAGAAAATCCCATTTTGTTTTACCCACAATATATGTTCGAGTATTTTTGTGTGCCCTAAATGTGGGTGAATACGCTTTTTGTCCACCAATCGCAAATCTAAACTTTTTGATTGCACTTTAATTGCAGCTAATAAAAATTTGGAAAGCGCAGAAATTTGTTCTACCTACCTACTGAAACCTACTTTCTGTCTCTCGATCATCGATCTTCAATCATTGGACGGTAAAATCATTAAATGACTATGAATATATTCATAAATAAATGAGTTTAATAGCCTCTTCGAAATTCTGCTCTCGAAATTGCGAATGAAGAAAGTTAATGATCAAGAGATCCCAACTTTACCTTTTATCAATGGAGACTAAAGATCCACTCGATCACTTTTACATATGTATGTTACGTGTGATGACCAGGGGGAAAGGGGCGGAGGAACAGATTAGCCAACCGCCGATCAGCAACCACATAAAACGCACGAACCAATGAACGAACAAGACCAACGAACGACAGATCGACCGAACGATCGATTGATCGGACACAAGGGCAATGATGGGGGATGAAATGTTGTTGTTGTTGTATCTGTGGCACGTATACACACATATAAATAGAATTGTGGTTAGCCAAGCGTATACTGATCGTGTCTATGTGTCCCTCTCACTCTATCTGTGTGTAGCTCCGCCTTCTTCTTGAGGAAAGAAGCAGACAACTTTCTACAGTTTTCTCTTTAGCCTCATTGTGTGGGTGGGGGGCAGCGTTTCCAGTTTGAAAACGGCAAATAATAATGCGCTCAGGGGAAATGCAACCACAGGCAACTGCCACGAAGAAGACCTTTGAGTAAGTGAATTGTGGTTTGTCGTTTTGGTTGGCGCTGCCAACTGCCATCTACGTCGACGCTAACGCCAACGCCAACGTTGACGCAACAGCAGGATCTCCACTTCCCCGTTTTCCTGGCTCTCATCCTCCTATTCTCTCTGTCTATCTCTCATCTCTCTCACTGAGTGAGTGAAAAAATATGCTCACCACTTCCAATGGAATATTGTTTGAGTTTTTTTTTTTTGTTTGTATTTCTTTTCCTTGGTTTTATTATTGTTTGGGGGTTGGTGTGGTGAGTTTTCATTTTTCTGTTTTCACGCTGGTGACACTCCCACAATATTGTGTGTGTGTGTGTGTGTGTGTGTTGTTTGTGTGTTGCTTGGTGAGCCCAACCCTCTTTCTCTCACCCCCACACCACTTGAATCACTCCTTTTAGCTAGCAGATGGCCGGCCACGCTCTCCTCTGTCTCTCCCCTACATTTGGACTTCTCGAGTATGTCAATTCTTTATATTTATGCTCGTGCCATTTTTTATCCTCTTCTTTCGTATGGTCGGTATTCTCTAATTCTTTTTTGTTACTGGAAGTTGTTTATAGAGTGTTTCTCAGGTGCTTTACGATCGCATGGCAAGAGCCATTCCCATGGAGGGGAAAGGGCACATAGGCTATGGGTGGGGAGGGGGGAGGCAGCTGCTGAAATCCTTAATGATTGTTTCGAACCACTGAAACTAATGCATGCCTTTCTATTTTTGTTAAAAAAAAGAACAAGAAAAGAGAAAATACAAAATAGAAAAATCAACACAACGAAATAAAAGACACATTTTCCATCTTACAATTTTTGATTTATGGCAATGAAAATTCTACAAATTTGTTTGTTTTTGTTATTGGTGTTTATTGACTTCCAAAACGATCGATCGCATCAGGAAAAATATTGGGAAAATATATTGAACAGTTCAAAAAACTCAAAGTTCTTATGTTTCAATTCATTAATCACTAAGCTCGGTTAAATTATTGTCCAAAAAATATCTAAAAAACTAAATATAAAATCTAAAATGTGATGAATATTTCAAAAGAAGAAGAAAGACTAAGTATAATATATAAAGTATGCTAAGAAACTATCGAAAATTTTGTTATTTTTAAATATTTAGATTGGTTTCTTTGTAGACAAAATGAATAGATGACAAAATTCGATTTGTAATTTGAAATGTATTTCTTAAAAGGTTTTTACTCAAATATATATTTATTTTGTAAGTGATCTTTTACACCAAATTGGACAATGTTCCGATTTTTAAATTCCTTCGAAAAAGTACATATTTCAATTTTCTACCCAATTTTCCAATAATCTTAGTCAATGTAATTCGAAAGTGACTTTGCACAAAATTTCATTGAAAAAAGGAAACATAAAATAAAATCAATTTGGTCTAATCTATTAACTATAAACTACGACAACTTTTTTGTCACTAGCTGCAAGATACGGATACAAAATGTATATGAAACACAAAGAGTAGGAGATTCTTTCTCGAAAAACATGCAAGAGATAATGTGAAAAAAGATTAAAGCTGAAAATCCGTTAAGCCCGCCCTAGCAATGCGCCCCTAATGCGATTGCCCTGCGACAAGAGCAAGAAACAGTAAACAGAATCTAAGAATTGATAAACTGACAGAGACCAGGAAACAGGAACCAGTAACCAGTTTGATTATGCACACACACACACACACACACGCAAACCGCTCAAATATCAAATTTCATATAATTTATGCGCCATTTTTGAACTACCGAATAAAATGCATTACAAAATGGAAAATTTCTTTATGATGTCAAAACTGATATGCCTTAATTTTGAAATGCGTGTTTGTGTGTAGGGGAGCTTGTAGGGGAAAATGAAAAGAAAAACGACTAGAATTTAAAATTTTCGGTGGGGCAAGCAATTGGGTGGCATATGGAATGCATTTTTGATGGAGAACCGATTTTTGCCATTTTTGTTATTCCCGTTTAGCTCACCTTTTCTCTTCATTGCTTGTTTGCTCTTGCAGTAAGTCAACAAGGAGCAGCGGCGCCCCAGGACCCAAAGGGGTTCCCCCAACTGAGGTTAATATCATAAAGACATATTGCCTCTATATGTTAGTTTCGTAGTTTAGTAGTTCAGTAATTTAAAAAAAAAAAACTAATCAAAAAAGAACAAAGTTCAAATGGAAACAAAATAATAGAGCCAAATGCGTTTTTTCTGATATTTGAAGTTTTGAAAGTCTTTCAATATGACAATTTTTGTAGATTGTTTTTAAGATTCAATTTTATTGAAATAATTTTAAATAAGGTAAGGTTATTTATGATTCTAAACCCTCTTTCTGAGCCACTGGGTGGTTCCTCTTATCCTTTTTTTTTTTTTTTAACCAGCACCATGACAACTCTTTTGGGATTTGTTGTTGCTCTGGTCTGAAAAAAAAAGAAATCACTTTTTTGCGCTCACATGGCCTGGAAATCAGAGAGAAAGAGAGAGACTCTTGGAAATGGGAAAATGTGTAAATTTTTACATTTTGTTGCAAAATGGAACCACCCCGTTTTTAACCGTAGGTGAAGTGGCGAAAGGAACGGAGTGCAGGAAGGGGCAAAAGCCTAGAGAAATGGTTGATAATGGGTTGGTGGCTTGGTGTGGCGGGGGGTGGTTAGGGGGGAGGCTAACAACAGCATGTTGTTAGAGGGTTGCGGCAGCTGCGGCCACACGACGCTGCCACAAAACTAGTTTTGGCTTTGGTGTATGTGGATGGTTGGTCGTTCGGTCGGTTGGTTTGGTTTGGTTTGGTTTGGAGGGTTACCAACATTCGAGAGCGACTCGAGAAGGGCTTTCTGGGAGGAGGGTTGGGTTGGGTTTAGCGGGGAAACAGACCAAAAATTTCCACCCACTTTTTGCTGGTTAAGTTTCTTAGAAGGTTGTTGTATTTTTTTTTCTTTTTTGTTTTTTTTGTTAAGGGTTGCAAATCAAAACGCGGTTTGTCGGTTTGTATTTTTGGCCAAAGAAAGAGAACGAGCATATCGATGAATGAGTTAAAAAGAGAAAGCTAGCAAGTAGACAAAATGAGTGAGAGAGTTGAAGGATGACAGGGTAAAAGAGAGAGAGATAGAGAGAGACTTGTGAGAAAGACACAGAGAGAGAGGGAGAGAAAACGAACACGTGAGAGAGAAAAAGAAGGGAGGAGCTGGGGCCTCCGTTCAAGAGTTTTTCAACGCCATTATTGACACTTGGCATCTCTCGTTATTCCCCCCCTTCCAACTCATCTCCTCCGCACCGCTCACCACAAACCACCTCACCACGAATTGCCTGCCTGGAAGTTGTCAACTTATATGCATAATTGCCCAGTAGTCTCTCTCTCTCTCTCTCTCTCTCTCTGTCTCTCCCTCTGTCCCACTAGCTTTCTTTTTTTAACATTTTTGTTGCGGATTTTGTGTGGGTGGCTGATATTCTGGTAAGGGGGGAGGTAGTAAAGGGGTAGGGCATTCGGTCGGTCGGTTGTTCGTTCGTTTGTACTGTCAGTCGGTCCGTCGGTCGGTTAGTCTGTGTTGTTCTTGTTGTTGTTGTTTGTGTGCATTTTAGTTTGAGATTTTCGTGGCATTTTTGTGGCCTTTTGTCTGGTTAACCGTGGTTGGTTATTGGTCAACACGGAGCCCAACACACACACACACACACACATACGCACATACATACGCTTGTTAAAGTTTGTCAACGTTGTCAACCGCTAAAAAAATATTGACTTGGCCCAAGCCAAAATGCTTAATTCTCTTTTAGCCAATTTAAATGGCAGGCAATTTAATCATCATATAATAATTTGAAAATTATTTTCAATCGTTTTAAACAGTTCATTATAAATTAAGTAACTAAGTTTCTTAAAATTATAGTTAATAGTAAGAATTATAAGTAATTTCTAGTCTGAATTTTGTGGTCTATATCCAAAAAGGATAAATATATTCAGCAGGCAGTAAATTAGCTAAAGCCTAATACATACATAAACATAAATGTGCATAATTTTTTAATTCAATCTGATGATGAAAGTTCAACATGATCTTACTCTAGAACTAGAAATATATTCATAAAAATAATGTTTACCATAAACTGTGATCGTATCACTTAATCTCTTATATATTTTTAGTAGTCACTCAGTAGCCATTTGATTGCTCGTTAAAGACTCAAAGAGGGAAACTCAAGACCCAGAAAAAAAGTCTCTAAATTAAATCACTAAACTTTAATGCTAAGAAAATTATAATTGACATGCAAAAAAATGCATTTTTTTATGCAATTTAGTGGGCTTTCCTTTGAAATAAAAATTATTTGTTCCTTTTGCTCTGTTCATCGTTCGTTGTTTGTTCTTTTCAAAACCGCAAAAAAGAAAACCGAATAAACAATGAATATCTGGAACCCGCAAATAACTACCCAAGGGACTAATAAAAATGTTGATCCAGTTTTTTGACCAATTTTTAGTGCAGTTTTTTTTCGTCTTCTTTTTTGTTCTATTTTTTTTTTCTTTCTTTGCATCTTTTTTAGACCAAAAAGCGTCGCAACAATGGCTAATTCCCTATAAATGGCTCAAGGAATCTATGGAAATTGTAAGAAAAAAAAAAATAACAGAAAAGTCTGTTGTAAAAAAAATCATAAAAATTATTTAGATCTAGATCAGAGGCTGTTGGTCATAAATCTTTTGACCTACAAATTGGTCTACATAGAAAAAAACAAGAACAAAAAAAAAACAACATTGCAAATGCACACAGTCGAGACGTAATAGAAAATTCCTGGAACACTGTAAACTGTGACAAGGACTTGCATAATAATTTGCATTTTTTTCGTTCTTTTTTCATTCAAGGCGCGAAACAAACAAAAAATTGCCCTAAAAATTACCTAAGAGATTGTAAAAATAGCACAAACAAATGAGGATGCTTATGTAATGCACACACACACACAAGATCGACCCATGGCATTTTAAGGAGACGAAGACTTCGAGGATTCTTTTTTTGTGGCCTAATAAAAATACAACGAGGCAATTTGTCGAAATTCTCTAAAAAGAGAGCAAATTTGAAAATTTCAAACTAATTTAGGCGGGTGGTGGTTTATGATCTTACGATGGAGTACCTCTAGGTCTTCGAAATTTCCCTGCCCTGTCCCTAGGTCGAACCTGAAACTGGGGCAAAACATTGTGGACTAGTCATAGATACATATTTTTTTTGTTTGGTATTTACCAATAAGTTCTTAGCCACCTGCCGTTTATTTGCAATCTGTCGAAGTTTTTGATTTAATTTTCAACCCTTCTCCATGCTAATTTGTCGAGCCTTTTCAGCCTTTGGTAACCAATCTCTGTTTTGCTTTTGAGTTTTCTTAATGAATTGTAATCAATTTCTAGCTGCAAACTCTGCTTAGAAAAAACAAAGCAGTAAACCCAAATTAAGAGGAAATCAGTGGCAAAGGCAGATCAAGGAATCCTATGATATAGCAAGTCAAAGAGGGTAACTAAAATGTGTCAGTATATTCAAGAATTTTCATAAATTGATTAGTTGTCAAATGAATTTTTGTCAATATCATCATTCTGGTGAATCAAATCGGGCTTTTGAGGGGGAAAATTGGCCAGTATCAGAGGATTTTACCCCGGTTCTGGGAGAGGTATTGTTGTACCATTCCATTAAGTATTTTCTTGCCTGTCTGTTGGTATCGATATAATATGAGAAAATTATATACATTTGTTTTATTTTTGGTAATAAATTTGATTAGGGCAAATTGAATGAGCCCCCTTCCGAAAATATTATGCCAACATATTAGTACAAGGAAATGGAAGGCATTTGGCCACTAACCCTTTTCCCATATGTCATGCCAGGAAAATAAATTGCAAATCATTTTTAACATTCGTGGGCAGTGTGAGGGGTAGGGACAAGAGCAGTGGCAAGGGGGTATTGCCAGGCTAGAGGCTCAGAATGCATTCGTCAGGCTCCAACTCCAACTCCAACGCCACAACAACTCGAACCTCAGACAATGGTTGAGGCAAATATTATGCCTCATGTCTAAGGATGATATGAAAGGGGCTGGTGGGAATGGGGAAGGACTAAGGGCATGGAGAAGTGTTTTCATATTGTAAGGATGTGTTTCGTGTTGTTTATTTTACCACCCTTTGTGCTGGTTCTCCTGGTTTCCTTCATTCATTCGTTTTTTGGTTTTTGTTTAGTGGAAAAATAATCCTTTCCGGCTGCAAGTGCTCAACTTGAATGTTGTTTTTTCTCCGTGTGTTAGTGTGTGTGTGTGTGTGTGTTTGCTGACATTTTCGCGTTTGGCTTTGTCAGCAATGTCCTTGCTGCTGTCATTTGTTTGCATTTCCACAAAAGGTGATTGCGATTGCGAATTCCGTTGACGTTTTTATGGCGCATTCAGTGTAAAACGTTAAAACACACAGACACAGAAAGAGAGAAAGAGTGGCGAGAGGAATAGGAAGCCCTTTTTGGGCTAAACAAGGGTTAACACACGCCGCCTCTTGCGCGCCCTTTTCCCATGCATTTCTCAAACTCAACTCAACTCAACTCCTCGACACTCCAAGGCAGCAAAAAAGTAAGAAAAAAAGGACAGCGCACAACGGCCAGAAAGGAAGAAAGGATTCGCTCAAGCATGACAAGCTACAACACCCGCGTCTTCTTTTCTTTCGTTTTTTTTTTTTTTTTGCAAATTTTTATGGTTTGTTTAACAAAACGCAACGTTATATAAGCAAACAAGGAGGAAACGCTTGACAGAAATACATATACAAAAAACAAGAAAAATAAAAGGCAAATAGAACGGCAAACACGTATAAAAATTAAAAAAAAAAAGAAGTAAAACCTCTGCAAAAAGTCAAATGATAGAAGAGTTGCATTTACTTACATACTTATATCCCTTTTCTTTTATCTTTTCTTGTAGTTTTTAGCCTTGTTTCCTTGGAAAATGACTTTCATATGCGACCTTGACTTGAGAGAAATGCGGCATGATAGCCTTGACTTGACTTTTTTATTTTATTTTCCTTCAATGGAAAACTATGTGATTATAGAAGGAAGCTGAGACTTGTTTATCTTGGAAATGAAGGAGTTTGAGATTGGGAAATTAGTATTGAAAACAGGATCAAATCTTTTCCATAAGCCAAATTGAGTAATTTAGACAAACTCCTTTTTATTCCCATCTAAGCCTCGTTTATCTATCACCTTAAGAGTCCTCCAAGAGTCCATCAGAAAAATTGAAATATTTATCCATCTGATTTATAGAGATTTAAGGACTGCCAATAATGGGGCCAGGAAAATTCAGATTTAATCAATTTTGCTGGTCAATGTGATTTTCGTTTTTCTGGTTTTGGGTTTTCGGTTTTTTGTTTTGGTGTGTGTGTGTTTTCTTTTTGCCATTTAATTTTGTGATTAAGTTTTATTAAATGTTGCCACTCTGTTTCTATGGCTCACACTCTTTCGCATTGGCAAAAATCAGGCAAAATCCTCGTAATACCCAACGAAACCCAAAAACGTGCGGACGAGTGTCAAATTAATTAAAATGTCAGCAAAATATGTTCAATTGTTGCTGTTGTTGTTGTTTGGATGGTCATGGAGATGGATGAGCGGATGAATGTGCCACCTCATCGCCTCAGAGCCTGTCAAACTTCATTGACAATATTGGCAGGCATGCAGACAGAAAGACAGAGCGACATACATATCGGACTGTACTGGACAGGACAGGCAAGGCCAGGCCTAGGCTAAGCCAGGACATGGACACGGGCATGGACAGGAAGAGCGCCCTAAGCAGCACCAGTAGCAGTAGAAGCTGGACAAAGGACACATCAGATTGACCCCTGTTCGAAATGAGAGGAGACCCGTTTGATTTGTCATATTTTCAATTTTGCAGTTCGCACGGTTGCCCCTGTCTGTCTGCCTCTCTCTCTCTCTCTCTCTCTCTCTTTCTCTCTTTCTCTATATCTATCTATGTATGCCTGCTGGTAGTATCCTGCATCCTGTGTCATCCCCCGTCAATAGTTTCGACCTCTTTTCCCCCCACCTCCGCCACTCCATCACCATCATTCCATCATCATGTTTGTGTTGCCCGTTAATGTGCATTTGACGTTTGCGAAATGAGAATCTGGGCAAATGATTTGGATTTATGGCAAATTTGTCGAGCGATTTGTACAGATTTACATGAAGTGCCAAAGCCAAGTGGCCACTTGAGATTGCCTACCAATCCTGGCGAGACGATAATGATGACAATGATGGGATGACTTGAAGGCGTTAAGAAGTGTCTTAACAATCCACTGCAAAGCAATAACTTGAACTTAAAGTTGGATTGTTGATAGAAACAAATAAAAGTTCTTTTGATTAAGACCTGTCTAAAAAGCGATCTAAAACCTCGTAAGAGGCTCTGGCTCCTCAAAGGAAAACGAGTTAACCAAAGATTGGTAAAAACTGTAACTAATATAAAAAACATCATCGATAAATATGCTCGAATATGAAAAACTCTCAGGACGGGATGGGTGAGTAAGTGACTGAGTACCTGAGATCATTCGCTTGTTCGTTCTTCTTGCCCTTCTAATTTCGTTTTAATCCTTTCCTTAACCATGCACCACCAACACGAAACACGAACAATTTTCATGCCCACTAATCCGGCCGAGTTTTACGGGTGCGGCGGGCGGCTTTAGTTTCTGTGCCAAAAGCGGAGCGAGAAACAATGGCATCATCTATAAAATGACAATTGCAAACAACAATGACGACAATCGCGGCAAGGACAAACAGTAGTAGTGCAGCAATGCGCGGCATTTTATTTGCCTGAGGTTCAGTTCATTTAGGTTCGGTTCGGTTCGGTTCGGTTCGGTTCGGTTCCTTTAACCGGTAAACGGCGGCAGCAGCCCTTTCACTCCTTTTATCCCAGTCACTGCGGTGCAGTGCACTCCTTTTTGTCGGCCCTCTATTTATAATTAGTTGCAGGCAATTAAGGCAGCTCCCGCGGTTGCTCACAAGGACAACGGCACGCACGTCTTTTGGTCCTTCAGTCCTGGCCAGTTTAAACGCTCTGCCGTCCTGTCATCCTATCGTCCTCTCGTTGTGGACGTCAACGCCCTTTTTGCGCCTGCGCATCCGTGTGCATTTGCAATTTGTTTATTTTGAAAACAAGCGACACCCCTTTCACTTCGATCGTCTTAATCTGATCTAGTTGCGTCTCTCTCTGGCCCATCTAAATGGGATTCAGGCCCTTAATCCTTTGACTTTTCGCTTGTGACTTCGCGAAAATTTTCACTCCATGCTTCGTGTCTGTGTGTGTGTTTGTGACTTTCCGGAAAGTGTGGCTTTATTTGGTTCCGCTCACCAAAGTTGGTAATTAACATTTGTGCCTAAGCCCGATTGCCTTGGACATGAGGAAGATCAGGCCCAGAATCCAGTTCCAACTTCAGGTCCAAGTCCAAAGAACACCGCCTGTGTGCTTATGTGGGCGTTGGCAATATCTTTCCCTTGAAACTCAGGGGCGAAATAGCTGAGTGGGCGCGACTAGGGCGAAAGGGTTTAGTTTTAATTAGCTGACTTTGGACGCGCCTTGATCCTTCACTTTTCCAACCCAAATGATGCAAAACACACACACACACACAAATATTGTTTAAATAACTTAACTTGTTAGTAAATATTAAATTGGGATGAAATGGAAATTCAAATGAATTAAGAAAAAGTTGTCACCCGTCCGACTAGTTTAACACATTAAAGGCATTTTCTACTTTAATTGTGTGAAATTTTCAACCACTGTGCATCACTCTCCACACACCCACACACACCTCACTTCCCACAGAAATCGTGAGTGTTGTCACAAATTGAAATTAATTATGCGGGGCGTTAAGTAAGAAAACTTGAAACTTTGTTAAATTATGCAAGACAGAAGGCTCAAGGACTCCTGCCTAGTTACATAGATCCTGCCTCGAAAGGGGATGCTGTGTGTGAAATTTTTAGCAATTTTTCTGGATTCTGGTGTAAAAGGCTTGTGCGACAAATTCTCATCATTAATGCAAGACCGAAAAAAAAAAACAATAAAAGAATATTAAAGCATTGGGTTTTTTTTTTCTATATTGGATGTCTCGCCTCGTTGAAAGTTTTGTTCTGACGAAAGGGTTCCAAGGACCAAGGCGCAACCACATTAAGAACCTAAATCGCTCATAAAACGCCCTATTGCAATTGCGACGTTTTTTTTTTTTTGGCCAATAATCAATTTTGAGCTAACTCGTTTCACTCGGCGTTTAATAACGCCAATTTATTTGCCCATATCCTGGACTTTAGGTTGGATCGAATGGAAGAAAAAAAGGGTTGAACGTCATGTGAATCCTGAGACTTAGCCTTGGGTTACACGTGTCCCCTGCTAGCCAAAATGCCAGCAATTTATCTGTTTGATTTTTAGATAAACCCATACAAAGAAATACACAGACATTAGTCAACTCTATATATGTATGTATGTATATTCTGATATATATCAGAACTAAACAGATTTATTTATCATTTCATTTGATTTCATTTCAATTTCATGGGAACGACTAGCGCCTGCGACGCTTAGCGTTTAGATCACGCTTAAAATTCTGTATGATATTTATTTTTGGCAAATGGGAATTTACTCCAGATGCATCCGAATTGGCATCAGTCAAGTTACTTGAACTACTCTTCTTGAGTGCAGTTGAGCCACTTTTCTTTGCTTCCTTGGGCTTATTATTTTTGTTTGATTTGGATTTCATTGATTTCTCATCCCCAGCATTTGATCCCGACTCCTTGGACTTATTCTTCGACTTGCCAGATTTGCTAGCAATTTGTTTGCGTTTCGGTTTGGTAGCCGGTGCTGAGTACGGCAGAATATCATCTACTTGTATTTTGTCCCTTTTTTGCGCTGGAGCCAGGGCCATTTTCAGTGCCGAGGCTGTCGCTGCTGATAATATTGCACGATTTGCGGCTGCTAGGGCTGCAGCCTTAGCACGTCGTGCTGCTGCTGGTGTCGGTGCGGGCGCCGGTGCGGGTGCCGGTGCGGGTGCCGGTGCGGGTGCCGCTGCGGGTGCCGGTGCCGGTGCAGGTGCAGGTGCCGGAGCGGGTGTTGGAGCCGGCGGTGGAGCCGTTGGTGGTGGTAAATTTACTTTGCCCTTCTTGGGACTCTCCAATTTGGGTCTCTTTGCTGAAGTTGGCATCTCACTGGATATCTTTTTCGCTTTGTCTACTTTTGAGTCGCTATTATCCTCGCTGTCCAAAGACGGTAGGCCCATTAGTTTGTTTAAACCAAACTCTTCGTCTTCGTCATCGTCACTCTCACTTTCATAGCCTTCCGGAAATATTTTAAGCAAACCACTGGGATCTATTTCGTCATCGGATCCAGGTGTATTCATTGACATGAGAACGGGCTCTGTCCCAACTTGGCAATTTCGCCACGCTGGCAAGAACAAATCATTCTCCATAAATGGCGGCAATATGGGCCTACTATTTACATCAGCTTTAGTCCGATTTATAAACATTTTGGCTTTAGACTGAGCAGAGTGCTTACGTCTCTTTCCTCCTTGAGACATACGGAAATGCTTCACTTTGATTTTTTTATGCTCACTGTGATCGGCAATCAACTTGGCATCCATTAACAAATCACGGGTCTTGGCTAAACGACGAGTCGAAAAAATTTATTGGCAAATAAATTTTTCAGAAAAAAAAAAAAAAATGGCTTCACTTACTATAACAAAAGTCTAACATGAAGCTGTAAACTTCTTCATCTACTGGCAGTCCATGCGATTCCTCTAAAATTATATTTTTTATGAATTCTAAATCTTTCTCACCATCGACGACCAAGCTAAGTTTGTCTAACTTTTCTTCCAATCCTTCAGTCATATTCAAACATTCTAGAACGAAAAAGAAAAAAGGGTTTCCAGGTCACTAAATGAAGCACGAGCAAAAGTTGTCTTTTTAAATGAAATTATGGAATCGAAACGATAAATATTTTATTTCATTTCATAATATGCTTTATTTTCATATTATTAAATTTAGCTTAAAGCTAGCTATTTACATTACAGGGTTTAGACTATTGTCTATGCAGCTGAGATATTTTGTATTTTTGTTTTTATACCCTTGCAAAAAGGGTATATTAATTTTGGTCAGAAGTGTGCAACGCATAGAACGAAGCATCTCCGACCATATAAAGTATATATATTCTTGATCAGCACGACGAGACGAGTTCAAATAGCTATGTCCGTCCGTCCGTCCGTCTGGATCGATGCGAACTCCTCCTAGACCGTTAGAGCTACAGAGCTGAAATTTTGCATGTAGGCTTGTATATACTGCAGGGTTTGTATATCTCAGATTCAGCCGGATCGGACCACTATATCATATAGCTCCCATACAAACGTCAAAGTCACGAACTTTTCTCGATAACTTCGTTACTTTTTAAGCTATTGTCGTGAAATTTAATATAAGTAAGTTTATTGTAAATATAAACAACTGTGCCAAATTTGGTCAAGATCGGGTGACTATATAATATACCTCCCATAGGAACGCTCCGTCGAAAACAGTGACTTTTGTCAATAACTTCGTTACTTTTAATGCGTTTGCTTTCAAATTAAACATTTGACAGTTAAATATATCTGTTAATGACTGTGCCGAATTTGGTAAAGATCGGGTAACTATATCATATAGCTCCCATAGGAACGATCGGTGGAAAACAGTGACTTTCATCAGAAAGTTCGTTATATCCTATGCTAAGATTGAAGGCCGTTCTTTCGCAAACATTACCCTTTTTAGATAAAACAGTTAGTTTAGATAAAAGAGTTACTAAAAAACTTGCAAGGGTATACAAACTTTGACGCGGTCGAAGTTAGCCCCGGCCCTCTGGTTTATATTATTTTTTATTTTGTAGAATTTTGATTTTCAATGGTAAACGAAATTGGACGAGAAACCTTTATAGGGGTCTTAATATTAACTTAGAACTAAAAAGGCAGGCACTTTAGGGAAACTATATATGTATGTAGATATGGTCAGTACCTGTCAACTCATATATCGAGCTAGATCATTTTTTGTATTAGTGAATTTTATGCAGAGAAATATTAAATTTTCTTATTAAAATATTTTTAATGGCCAAAATGGGAAAAGAAATAATAAAATGAAATGTTTATAAGAAATACTGAAGCAACAAATTCTTAAAGATATAATCTGTTCTACAATATACATAGTTGGTATAGTGAAGTATAGTCTTCAAATTTTGAGTCTTTAATAGAGTCTTCAAGCTTGATCTGACTGACTTGCATACCGAATTAACTCTAAATTCCTTGAATTTTTCTTCAATCGACAAATTTATTCTTCTGGTCCATTGAGACTTTCATTAGTGTTCAAACCAACAACTGACTTCATAAATTGGAATTGGAATTGTTCTCTTTCCTGATTTCTGGGTGTATTTTTTATGTGTGTGTGTGTGTCTGAGTGTTTGGTATGTTGTCATGACATCATTATTATTTGCAAGTTCTTTTTACCAAATGCCACCCAAATAGAGTACATAGTTCAGTTGGTTAAAAAGGATCTCTTAGTTTAGAACAATATCCACCCAGGTGGCAGCCCTTCAGTTAAATCAGAAAGGAACAAAAACAAAATGAGCCAAAACACAAAAACCAAAAAATTGAAAATCATTTCTTTTGACTGGAAGGACCCACGCAGATTGCCGCCTGATGACAACAATTAGTGCAGAATTTTGCTTTTGCTTTATGAGTAATTGAGAAGGAGGAGAGTACAGTAGAGTAGAGCAAAGAAGACCAAAAGAGGCAGAGCAAGTGCAAGTTGAGAACATAATCAGCAATGGCCACGTGGGGTGCAGTGCATCCGCTGCGGGTTACTTACTTACTCACTGACTGACTGAATGACTGGCTGACTGACTGACTTATTTACCCCCGGCAGGCGGTGAAGCGTGAAGACTCACTCAGTCAGTCAATGAAAACGCATTTTTGCTCACTCTATTGCAGACACTTCAGTTATGAATAAGGTAAATATTTTGGTAGAAACAAACGCAACAGGATATCAATTGAACAAAATCGACCAGAGGAGCGAAGAGGAGAGGAGAGCGAGTCCCAACAAAATATGCCCATGTGTGAGTGTTGCGAGAGCCAACTCCGTTTGACATTTGAATAACTCAATTTGACACAAAAAGTCAATGGATGAGAGGCAGCCCAGCAGCCAGCAGCCGGCCACCCCGGAAGCCATTTGGAGTGCTAGAGAAAACAACACAAAAACCTGACGAGGAAGAGAAATCAATGCGAATATTTTTTCATCAAGCAGGCAGTCAGTCGGGCAGGCAGTCAGTCGGACAGAAGGCAGCTGCCTGCATTTTTGCACTGCGTCTCAAATTGCGTAAGCCATAAAATTGTGTTTGTTTTTTCTCCTGTTTCTCTCCCTTTTTTCTAGGTTCTTGTCAACCTTTCCACGAAGCAAACCAAACCATGTCAGACCAAAAACCAAATAAAGCTACTCACAAACCATTCGCGCACGCATCCTTCGCGTGTCGCGGTCGGTCTAAAAAACTAGCCAAAAAAACTAAAAAAAAAACTAAAAAAGAAACGTAACAAACTCACCCACACGTCATAAAAAAAAAAACAACAACAAAAACAAAAAGAAAACAGGCACATTGCATTAAAAAAATATCTAAAAAAATGACGCAAATTCGCAGAAGATTACGCAAAATGCAATCGGGCAAATCGTAAATCATTTCACATCGTAAACCCAACAAAAAACCAAAAAAATAAAAATGCCATGGTTATGGTTAGCCTTGAAGTGCAGTTTTTTAGGTTTTTAGATTTTTAGGTTTTTAGTTTTGCGATTTTTGGTAAGAAAAGTTTTTACAATCTCACCTCGCACCAGTTGACGTAACCGAGAGGGACAATCGTAAAAAAACAAACAAAAAAATTACAAAAAACTGACATGAAAAAAAACAAAAGAGTTCCAACTTCAAATATGTACATATATGTGACCAATAAAAAAGTAAAACAAATATATATTCTTCCTCATTTTGCTTACTTGGAAAATGCTTAAAGTCCTGAGTCTTGAGAAAATATCTAATATCACCTGCTGAAACAAAGAAAAACGCGAAAGAATATTACCAAAAATTCCACAAATGATACATATATAGATGTACATACATATATACCTACATTATGTAGGTCCAAGTTAATATGTCAAATAATAAACTGAAAGTCGTGCTTGCCTTTAATTTGTAAGTTAATATCTATGCCATTTTTGAAATGGCAGTTTCGAATAGAAGATTTGAGTAAAACAATTAATATGGTAATAAAAATATATTTTCTGCATATCAAAATGAAAGTTATTTCAGATACATATGTATATTTAGGTTCCTTTTAACATGTATGCATTCTAGGCGGTGGCAATTTTGTTCGGCCAAAAACTGGAAACTCTGAGAAACATAGTGTCTTCGGTGAGTTCCTAGCCCCCGCTCCAAAGGATGAAAGGTAGTTTTTATGAAAAAAAATATTCATAAGTGATGGGAAAATATACTCTATAATACGGATTTTTTTGGGCCTTTTACAATGTATAGGCAATCTTAATTAAACTCTCAAAAACAATTGTCTCCCTTTTTCCATGTTAACCATGTTAATAGTTGAGTAGATTATTTCCAACAATATTTACTGTTTAGATGAATGGTTTGTTTGGGCCTGTTTCCTTTTGATCCCGTTTGCCTTTTGGTCATTAAGGAGCGTTAATTATTAGATTGAGTCGTCTCAATAGTCCTTCTTTCTTTGGCGTCAAACGGGAATTCCTTGTAAATGGCATGATATAGCAAAAAATAAAGTTATAAAAGAGTAAAGAGAGGGAGGGAGAGCGAGGCTCCGTGTGGTCTGCCACTCTTAGCCGGAATGGTTAATTATACATTTTTTTGACTTATCATTGTCGTCTTGTCATAATTAGCACTGGGCGAAAGAGATGGCACGAGGACTAAAGAATAAGGCTGAAAAGGAAGTGGCAGTGTATGGGCTGTTGTAATTTATAACGGTCCTGCAATTCTCCACTTTATCTCACTCACTCTGTCTCTCTGGCTCTTCTCTATCTCTGTCTGTATGTGTGTGCTGACACACAATGACAGCAACTGCAAAAGATTCAATTTACAAGAACAGAAGAGACGAAACGAGACGTGGCGAGGGAACAGAAGTTGGCACTGAAATTAAAACGAAAATTTTTCGCCATCCACCCTGTCATTAGATGCCCGATCCATTGATGCCGATTCAATTGTTTGCCAAAATAGTAGGAAAAAAAAAACCAAAACTGAAAATGAAAAGGGTCCTGGTGACCGGGAATTTCCCCTTGCGGATTGTTCGATTGTTCACACACAGACACACATATATAGGGGATGGGGGAGGGATATAAATGTTGTGATTTCTTAATTTTTGTTTGCATTTTTCTCAAATTTAGTAGGCTGTTGAGGTAATTACACTAATTATATGGCTCCGACTTCGACGATCTCTCACTCTTGTACTCACGCTGCCTCTGTCCCCCCCTCTCCTGGTCCGAGTCTCTGGGTTAAGGGTTGCTACTGCCACTCACATATTCCAATCGAATAGAAATTCAAGTTCTTAACAAGGTCAGATGGCGCGCATTTTCTGGATTATTTGACATGTCAAGAAGCGACAGTAGCTCGAGGTAGATCGCACATTGTTTGTGCCTTTCTGTGTGTGCCTGATTTAGCGGGTGTGATGATATACATACATACATACCTATATATAAATATACTTGACATTGATGCCAGTGATTTGGATCAAGATTGTGTCAATTATGATCGTAGAAAACAAAAAGGAGAGGGAGTGAAACAGAGGAAGAGAGCGATAGAGAGAGAGGGAGAGAGAGAGAGAGAGAGATATTTGTTTCGATAGAATATTCATATTACTTATATTTTGTTTTGTAAACAAAGTAATCGCTCACAAAATTGTCACAATTTTATTTCATTCACTTAGTTACGAGATTTTCAAATATTCTCATTCAACCGTGCGCGACATAATACAAAAAAAATTTCAGTTTTGAAATATCTTTCCCTGCAACTTAATTCATCAATACACAAAGCATTCAAATGATTACTCTTTTTACTACAATTTGGTCTTCTTACAACATTCTCTAAGCAAAGCACCGCACGCATACAGTTCATGTAGCGCTGAGTCTGTGTGTGTACGCATGTGCTCTGTCCCGGTTAATAAAAAGACCCCAAAAAAAATTTCATCCCGATAGCTCTTAAGATTGCTGAGTAAAACGCATACGCACAGACGGACGGACATGGCTACATCGACTCAGCTTCTCATGCTAATCAAGAATATATATACTTTATGAGGTCGGGTTTTTCATCAAAGAAACAGCAGCATACAGGGAAGGATCATGTGGCAAATGGCATGAACAATTGCAATGGCATAATGCCTAAGAAACTAAAGAATGGGGCACGTATACCAACTGCTCTTAGCTATTTGATCGGCATGAATCAGAGCTCCCAGATGCCACGCAAGTATAATTGTAAAATCATTCCAGATTCTGTGTATGGGAATGAAATAGATAAATCAAAAAACAGGTGCGTTAATGTATTGGAAAAGTTCCTCAAATCATTTATATAGCCTCTTTAAGAGAGAGGAGCCAAACATTAATCGCCAAAATCTATATCTAAGAGTACGAAAGGGTATATCCAAAAAGTCCATAAAAATTAGTGAGCAGCCAAAAAAAGTTGTGTGGCGGGTAGTCTCTCCTTCCAGTAGTCTCGTTCATAGTCAGTGCCTAAAACGATCTATTCCTGCGGGCACCGTACTGCATTAGCTTCCGTTCGTGGAAAATCCGATTGACGGCAGATTCCTTAACTGATCCTTCGTGCGTTTTCAAGTTATCCAACTCGGCAGCACGAGCACGATGAATGGCTATGACTGGACTTTCATCGAAAATCGGACGATTATGTTCGATCCGTTGTCTCTGAGCCCGCACATCAGCATTATCCGAATTTGCATTGGTTGGAGTATAGGCCGGGTAATCAAATTCAGGTCGCCAGTGGCATGAGGCGGCCCTGCGCAGCTCGCACCTCAGGGGACTGTGAGGTGAAGCGCATTCGAATTGGTATTTACCCAAGTCGGAAGGCAATACTCTTATAGCATTATTTTTAGTGGGTTTGGGTAGGTCATCCAATAATTCATCAAGGTTCACGTTCTGCTGTTCCATCAAATTCTGCAGTTTGTCGTGCATGTTTACACCACGTCCTTGTTCGTGGAAAGCAAACTCTTCTGTTTTGCGACGTAACTTGCTTTCAGGCTTTGGCGTCAATTGCCTTACAGCCTTCGCCTGGGTTTCCTGAGGGTATAAGTAACGTTCATCTTTCTTTGACGTTGAGTGATCTCGGAGTTGCTGCAGGTGATGGTGTTGGTGCTTAGCCTGGTGATGCCAACGCCTTCGATATCCATGATCCGCAGCTTGAAGCTGCTGCTGTTTTTGCTTCTTTTGCTCTTCTTCCCATATTCTGGTTGCCTCGATTTTCTTCTCCCAATTTTTCATATTGGTCTCCTCAACGCTAGCAGTGCCAGCAAACACTCGACCATCTTTCCCTACATGTCGTAGGATGGGCACTTTAAAATTCAACATCGCATTTGCCATGTAGTTAGGCGGGTGTATATTATCTTCATCATCGTTGTCGTCGTTTCTTTCGATGCCATTATTGTTTCTGTTGTTCTTTGTAAAGACCGTCGATTGGCGAGGTTCAAATCTGTGAGAAATATTCGATATGGAGGCCCTCTGCATAAACTGCGGCAGCTGACCCTGCATCATATGTTTCAAGAGTTCGAACTGCGAACGCGGATTGTTTGGACCTGGGTCCGAGTATACCGGAGCAAACTTGAATGCCTTGCAATAGTTCTTACAGGTATCTGCAAAATAAGGATTTAGAGAAAAGCATCAGAAAACTGCATTCCTCGCCCCTCATATTGTTTTGGAAACCCACAGGTCCTACATATTACTTTCTGATCCACATCCTTGAGGATGTTTCCCATATTACTTACATGTCCTTAGGCCCATCATCGTTATGGACTTGAGGCTCGTTAGCGAAACTTTTTCCAGCATTTCAGATTTCCTTTTTTTCCACACAAATATATTAGTAAACTAATAAAAAAAATTTATAAAAAATAACTGTGGATTTTGACCAATATTTTAATATGGAATAATCCACTAATTTTTTTTCGTTTTGAAACTAAAATACAATAAATTTTGTTACTGACTCGGCCGATGATTCGACTGAACTGATGAAACATGATTTGCGTTCCAGATACATGACCAAAATCGAATCAACCAGGCCAACTAGATTGAAAAATTTTAATTTGTGTGGATATCAAAGGCAACTTTGATATGAAAATATATCGATGATTTGATCCCCTTCTCACCCTTAGATGGGGGGAATTATAGGGCTAGTGACACTTTTGCTCAAATGAGGCAAAAGAATGATACAAGCTAAGCAGAGACAACTTCATCATCATCATCATACATAAATGGACAACCATGAAAATCAAGGAAAATCGCTGCATGTAAAATGAAATGAAAACTCGTGACTGACATATTTTATGCATTTGCCTGGCCTGGAGCTACTTCACTTCAAAGCCATCAGCACAAAGAACACAAAAAAAAAAAAGCGAAGGCACAGAAAGAGAGAAAGAGAGAGCAAGATGGAAAACGAATATAAAAAAGCCGAACAAATAAATAAATAAATAATTTCAACTGCATAATTTATGCATTTAATGTAAACAGACAATTTGGCTCGCACAAAGTCATCAAGCTCCTGGAACTTGAAGTTCATCATGATGAGGATGACAATGAGGTTGGCAAGGGAAGAAGACAGCAACTTGCCCACTACAAAGGCAAAGTAAGAACTTACCTATAGAAGCGAGCGAGAGTCACTCCATAAGTTGTTCAATGTAGAGTCATTCTAAATGAGTTTTCGATGGTCTTGTGCGATCAAAATATTTTTAGTTCAAATTCTGACGGCAATTTATTGTAGATGAGATCTACTTACTAGTATTGCGAATATCTTATATATTTATTAAATTCAACTCTATATTCAGTTATCTGTTTAAACCATTCTATAAGCCAATTCTTGTGATTCTTTAGGATCTTCTGTTAACTCTTTGACATTGATTTGAAGTGTCATGGGTATTTATGTACGTTTAAAATCTCAATATATAATTGAAATTTCGAAATCTTTGGTATCACCTCTCGCAGGCAGTGAAAGTACAGGAAAGTAAATGGAAAACATGATTTTTAGTTGTACAAAGAACTTGCTAGATTGAGGGTTGGACTCGGGCCAAAAAAGAGGACCACTTGATGAGCAAATCAGGGCTCATGGATCATTGACATAGCAAATTGGAACTTCCTTTGGGAGTCCTCATTTGACGATGATGACGGTGAGTGGTGAGTGGTGATGTAACTCCCCGAACGCACACTAAGGACACGGCACAGACTGGAGGCAGGTAACCGATTCCTTACAACGTAACACGAAACACACACAAAATGAAACGGAACAAAACTGACGAGAAAAGAGAGACGAGCAGGAAGTGCACTGCATATTAATGCCACTGATTGTGCCGCACAGATAACTAAGATGCGATAAAAACCTAAATACAGATACTGAGAGATGTAAGCGAAGTCGGCTACTTGAATTACATTTACATGGACCTCCCCCCGCACACCCAACAACCAAGAGTGAGAGAGAAACAAAAACCGTCCTAAGTACATTAACAGAAGATGCGAATCAAACGAGATCTTTGTTGCAGTTTTCACTTATTATGTCAGAGGCTCGGATGGATATATGTTTAGATGAATGGATGGATCCATTGATGCTTCTACAGTCTGTTTATCTTACCTTATGTATATGTACATACATATGTATATATAGATATCTGAGATGAAGGATGATCAGCAATGAGAATGTATATACATAGATGAACAGCCAAAGATATGCATAATGTGCGAAATTGTCTCATCGTTCCTCAGTGTCGGTGACTCTCTGTCTGTCTGTCAGTCGTAAAATCTTCCAGATCAGAGATCAAAGTGTGTGGCGCCCACATGAAAAGCAAACAAGGCAAAGGCAAAACTTAACAAAAAAAAATGCAAATTATTTTTACTTTGTTGCAAATTAAAAATATGTAGGCAATTGATTTTGTTCTCGAATTTGGGACCAAATTTTGATTTCGATTACTTTTAATGTATTTCTTTCACAAAAAGAAGAATTTTTCAAGATTTTCAAGTCTCATTTCCAAATACTCTTGAATTTTTTTTTTTTTCTTATTTTGGAATGTTAAAAGAATGATTTCCTGCGTTTTTTTACGTCGCAAACTATGCAACGATATTGCTAACCTTTTTATATTTATTTAACTACATTAATTATTATAATTGCTTTAGATTTTTGTAAAAGGCATCTGAGATTTTACTGAATCACCTAAAATATAAACAATCCCCTACAATATTTAATTTTCATTAATTTAAAGTGTCTCACAACACCCAAACTTTAATAGTTTTGTCGACTTAGATCGAGTCCAATGTGGATATTGATTCCAGTTGAGAATTTCATTACTATTAACTGATTGCCTACAACCTAATCGAATACTGCTTCAAGTAGGCCAGGAATAATCTGGTAACCAATCAAAAAAAAAAAAAGAAATACCAGTTATAATCAATATATTTAAAGTTTACAAAATATTTTGCGTCAGTTTCATTTTTACGATATCCTTGAGACCCCGTTCTCATACGAAATGCGTCTTGGAACAACTGTTAACAAAAAATGACTATAGGCCATGGTTCATTAGCCAAAAAATGACGTCTTCTTGCTGTTTTGTCGACGTGAACGAGCATTAACATTCATAATCTTTTATGGCAATTGAAATATTTCATTTGACAACCTTAATTAGTTTGTAACGTGGAATGGGATGGGATAGGATACCAACTGGCTACTTCCGCTTAACCATTTGACATGTGCATTGTGGATGGTGGATGGATGATTGAACTTGGTGCAACAGCAATTTGGGCTCATTAAAATGAATGCGCACCGCGTGAAGCTGAAGGAAGAAACGTTTATGTGTCCAAGCTGTGGATGAGAAGGAGACCCAAGAGGAGATGGAGATGGCAAAGAAGTAGTTGTAGTTGTAGTAGTAGTAGTAGTAATAGTAGGTAGTAGTAGGAGTAGGAGTGTCATTGCAACGTCGTCGCCGGCGTCGACAACATGTGGGAAATGAGCAATAAAAACACAAAATAAAAAATAAAAAAAAAAACAAAAACCCAAAAAAGAAGGGGCCCAGGAAATCGACGACGAACGAAGACAATAGAATTGCGGCGGTCGGTTTGGTTCGATTCGGGCCTATACTTAGTAATTGTTGGCGTTGGTCATGGTGAACCGTAACAACAGCAACTGACGGACACAAAGTTGCAGATGGAGTTAAAGGCAAAGCCGGGGGAGAAGAATGAGGGGGGGGTAAAATTGAAGAACAAGTGCAACCTACAACACGTGCGTCGCGTGGGAGCATTCACATGCAAACCGGCCCATAACACTGAGCGCAATTTATTCTGGTACCAGGCGATCATAGGATCGCAACATCGCCCACCAATAAGTAAGCTACAATATCGGTATTAATGGAAATAAAATGTGGCTTCAATTTCGTTATCGTAGCATAAGCTTGAAATAGTCAAATGAATGTTCTCCTCACAAAATGATTGCAACTCTTTGTAGGTATACTTTATTGATATACTATATCTATGTCCACATATGTATATTATGTACATATATGTACGTACATGTGATTCTTGGCCTGACCAGGGTCTAATTAGGTGCCCTAATGCCATGTGGACGACGACAACAACAACAGCTGCTCTTCGCTCTGTCTCTCTCTCTCTCTCTCTCTCTCTCTCTCTCTCTCTCTCTCTCTCTTTTACCGCTCATCCTTTTATTTAATTTTCTGGTGTTTGCGTAGGTTTATGTAAATTAGCCCCAGGGCCAGCAAGTGATTCCTAGAAGGTTAACAAGCCCAACTCTTTCGTTCTTTCCATTCACATGAATAAGACAAATTTTTATTTTGTGTGTGCCCATATATACACACACACACACCCACACACACACACACGCACAAAAATTTATTTCCATTTACATATAGCACATAGGCAACGGTTTTTCCTTTTTACGACATTGCGCACCCCGTTGTAAACCCTTTTTGGGAGGCGGCGGCAACCGGCATAAGCGGCATAAGGTCCTAGCTCGATCCTGTAGACCACCGTGATGGCCGTTGGCCGTTAGCCGTTGGCCACTAGCCGCTAGCCACTGGCCACTGTTGATTTTTCGCGGTCTAATAAAACAGAGAAACAGTAAATAGAGAAAATAATAAAAGGAAAAAGTAAAAACTAACGAAAGATCCCGAGAAAGAGTTGGATTGCATTTGTGTGTGTTTCCCTTTTCTAGGAAATCACGACCAGGAAAACAGCAGCAGCAATAACAACAACAACAGCAACAAAATCAGCGGCCTTCTTTGTGCCTTGGGTGTGAGCATTTGCATAACCCGCCTGTCGACCCCGAAAATTCCACTCAAAAGTGGCCACATTTCAAAATCCTAAAGTGAAAGACGCAGACCTGCTAATCCTTTGGATTGATTATGTAAAGTTGTTTGGCTAAAAGTCTAATAATTGATACCATTTGCTTTCAATAGTTCGTAATATGTCTTCAACAATTTGTAATATGTCTTAAAGGACGACTCATATGATATCACAAAGAGAGATCCTTTTAATGCCATCCGGCAAAACAGGTTCATCGAATCCTTTTGAATTGCTCTAAACTAAAAATTGTTTGAGATCTTTAAGAAGTAACCAACTTGTAACTATTAAAGCCTTTCATCTCATTCACATATGTAATGGGAGATTATTTTTCAATAAAAGGAATTTTAAGACCTTCCTGAGAAAGTTGATTGATTCATTTGATGGTTAAAACTCATATCTTATTATTGATTTGTTTTAAGTATTAAGTCAAGGCTGATATAAAGACTTTGCCCCACTTTATATAATATAAATATATAATACATATAAAGTTTTAAAAACTATACACTATATTGTTAATAAGTAATTGCATAAATTGTTTGCAATATCTAATGATTGTTTTGTTTTTTTTTTTCCCCCGGTTTCCCAAATTGGCATCAGTGACTGACTAGTTAGTCTCTACTATTGTGTGTTAAACTTTGATATTTGCTAATAACTAATGAATGGGTGAGTGACGGGCCCATTAACAGCCACGCGGATGGATGACGTAGATTTGGTAGTATGTTTTATATTGCGCCCGATCAGGCCACTGGGCAAAGGCCTTGCCTTTAGACTGATAAGAGCTATCAACAATTGTTTTCAATTTTCTGGTTTTTGGGTCACTTAAAAATACGATAAAAATATATGTTAAGTATTAGGAAAAAAAACAAACATTATATCTTCAAAATAAATTGATGTGTATGTCAACTGCATTTTATATGTTTAAAAAGAACATAGCAAAATTTATTTATTTTTTTCTTTTGTTTTCTCTTTTCATTATGTCTGTGTGTTTGTGTATGTGTGTGTTGATAGAGTGCCAAAAGTATTTACAATTAATGTATGTATATGCTGAATCCAGATGATGTATTTAACAAAGATGATTTGATTTGGATAAGCTATGTATGTATGTATGTATATAGTATATGCTATAGATCGTAACAGTCAACAATTTTGAGGTAAATGCTATGCTCGCTGGCAAGTAAAGCGAACTTTGGATCGAAGCTAATTTGCTCCACTGTCTGATCGCACAATTCGACTTGATGCTGTCGTAGAAAGTATATAAGTCCCAATTTGATCTGCAATTGTCCGATCTGCATTCCAATACAATTATGCGGTCCCGCTCCATATGGCAGATATGACATTGGCACTTGACGAGACTTATTCAATGCACTGAAACGTTCTGGATCAAAACGCTCCGGATCGGGCCAATACTGAAATGAAATGAAATGGAATTAGTGGAAAGAACTAATATGGCAGTGGAGTGGAAAGAATTTAACTCACCTTGGGATCGTGATGTATGGCCAAATTGGATATGTATATGGGCATACCTCGTCTGGCATAGCATTCGGCATGCGGACGCAGAGAGTAAAATCGTTTCTTACTTGTCGGTGTACATTCTCGCTCTAGCAACGGGACAATGGGATACTTTCTCAATGTCTCCTCGACAACCATGCGTAGGTATTCCATGCTGGCAATACGCTCATAGCTTAAGGATTCGCTGCCATCATCGCTTTGGCGACGAAATGCTTCGCGTATCTCACGTCGCAGGCGTGCCTGCATCAAGGGTTGTTTGGCCAACTCGAATAGCGCAAAGGACATGCTGGATGAGCATGTCTCAATGCCAGCCACCTCAAAGCTGGCTGCTTGGGCGGCTAGAAAATCCTGATGATGGGTGAAATGCGACTTATCCTGCTGCAGATCAGCCTCCTTTTTCAATGTTAAAAGCATTTCGATGAGATCATTGCGTAAAATGCCGCCACGTTCACGCTCCTCAATGACCAATTGGATCACCCGGCGCAGGAACTCTGAATGCGATTCGGTGAAGAGTTTCGAGCGCAACAGTGGCACCAATTTGGGCAAATAGAATATCATAAAAAAGTCAATAATTCGACGCATATTGGGACGGAAGATATCCTGGCAATGTGAACCGATTTCCGATTGTGTATTCCGCAGGCTGTACGACCTCAAGCCGAAGGCAATGCTGGCTATCATGTCAGTGTTGTAAAGATCACAGATATCCTTGATGCTAACAATGGCTCCACTACGATCTGAGGTTGATTCGTCACGACGTAAGCTGCGCATTAATCGTTTTAAATACCATTCCAGATCGCAGCCAATCTACAGGAGAGACCAAGAAAGAGAGAGTGGGAGTAGGAGTTATAAATGAGAGCAAATTGCACTTTGAGATCAAAAGAGAATTGTACTTAGATAAAAATGCCAAAGCACACCCACATGGGTCACAAGTGTTGGCTCGTTTCTCATTTTGTGTTGACTAGTGTCAACACAATCTTTGTATGTATGTACATATGTATGAATATTTTTTTTTTTTATAGGTACATGCTTTCGAGTGTGTGCGTGTGTGCGGGGGGCTTGACTTTTGCGCTTCTCTGAACGATTGTCTGACTGACTGGCAGACAGACTCACTCACTCACCCACTGACTGACTCACTCACCTCCTCCATTAGCGAAAACATTTGCTTGATCTTGGCCTCCGTGAATGCGGGCGAGAGTCTGGTGCGTATCTCACGCCATTCCGCCTGTTTGGCGAAAAATAAATTCAATGCACCCATTTTATCGTGCCTCAAATCGCATTTGGCAAATCGATTCGAGAAGCTGACAAAATCCTCAATCAAAACGGTTCGCACCAATTCCAAATCGCGTATTAATAATGCCGGCTGATGAAACAAATATATCCCAATAACTGGCTCTCTCTGAAATCGCCGATCAAAATAGAAGCGACGAAGCTGCAGGGCGAACGACTCCTCCAACTTGAGTACCTTCTTCAGATTACCCAGCAACGGAATGGGCTGAACGAATTTTACCCGGCGACGTTGCCAATAAACGTAGGTGCGACGCGACCAAATGAACACAGCCGTCAATATGGTGACAATACCCAGCAATATGTTTGTGGAGTAAGCCATGTCTGTGCGCGTGTGTGTGTGGATGTGTGTGTGGTGGGACTTCGCGGTTATATGTATATTAGGGCCACATCAGAATAAAATCTACTTAAATTATATCACAATTAGAGGGATTAATTAAAATGTTTTTCTGTTTTTTTTTTGTTTGTTGTTTTAAAATTTGTGTTTTTTTTTTGTTGTTTTCTTTTATAGTTTTGTGCGGCAACGCACATCCAAAACAAAACGAGAAACAGATGACGACAAGAAAAGAAGGGAAAAGGAGAGAGACGGAGATAGAGAGTGAGAGAGAGAGGCGAGCGTGGTAATAGTAGCAGTAACAGCAGCAGCAGCAGCAGAACCGTATGAAAAACGCACGCCAACTGGCTTCAACCACAGAGCTCCACAACAGACCGAAGCAATGTACCCACCGACGACGACGTCGACGTTGACGTTGGCTGCAGCTGCTGTTGTTTGCGTTGGCGAGAACGTTGGCAAAGCTCTCTGCCGGTGATTATCAACAAAAAACAAAATAGAAAAACAAAAACTCATATAAACCGCATATATACACACACACACACACACACACACATGCATGAATATGATATATAAGTGTATGTATAAAAATATTGCAAGTCATGAAGTCGAAATGTTAATACTCTACCAATCAAAATGATATAATGCCAGACAAATGTGAATACTCTGCCAAATTATCAAAACAGAAAGGACAAGCAACTTTCACTTGGCATTGAACTGGTGAGAGGACAAGATAATGGAGAGACTTTTCTTTTAGTAAGGGTAAAAGTTTTTGCAGGGCTGCAACACAAGCAGAACCAACGATATTGACAGGCCGCAGCAACCGCAGGTTTTGCAGTACCGTTTCTTCCGCTCCCCCTCCCCCGCATTTCTTCGACTGCGGCACAAGACGCGACGCGCCGATGCTTCGTCTGTCTTCTCCTTCGTCGCCGCCGCCACCGCCGCCTCCACCACTGCTGACGCCTTCGTCATTGTGATTAACCGCAAAAGTGTTTTGCGGGGTCCATTTTGGGGGCAGCGACGCAACGTCAGCGCTAAAAGATCTGCCAAGACCGGGTTTCAGACAGCGCAAGAAGCAAACAAAGAAAAAGCAAAAGAGAAAAGCAAAGAATTGAAAAATCATTGACGGCACAGTGGAACACAAACGAAAAGAAGAGAGCAGCAAGTGATCCCGAAGAGAGTTTTGATAATTATTTAAATTTTAAAAGAAACTAAATTTAAATTAAATTATTAAAATTGAATTAAATAATGGCCAAATGAAACAAATTTGTAATCTTTAAAGTGTCCACTTGTCGTATACGTAATGCTGATATAAATGTCATCATATGTTAACTAATTTTTTTGACAACAGAAAATGATTATAATTTTTGTTGCTTTGTCCCACTGTGGCCCCCATCGAAGGGGCACACAAAGTAGACCGCAAAATAAATGTGATTATTAAAAGCGAAGCACCGATAGGCGACAAAAAGCGGCGAAGAATGCCGCACGCTCCACGTGACAAACATACGAAGTTGTTAACGAAAACAGAAGAGAGTCTAAGACCCTCGAGAGAGGGAGCGTGTGAGAGAGCGGTTCGTTCTATAAATAAACGTGCCCCCGTATGCTTTTATTTCGTTTCTTGCTTATCATCGACCAGGGTCGACACTTTTTACCTACCTACTGGGGGGCACCAGTTGACTAGGGCTGCACACTCACACTCACTTGCAAGTTGCGCGCCAAATAATATTGAATTGAAATCTTCAAGTGAAATGTGTTATTGTCTGTCTCTCTAGCTGTTTGTGTGTGTGTCTTGGGTCCGTAACTCAATTGTTGCAACAAATTGCTGTAGACAGACTAAGAGACACATTGTTGTTGGGAACCTTTTGTCAAGTGCAGGAAATCGGAAACTCCGTTTACAATAAATTGACAGAAATTAGCACTTTTCTTTGTATGTGTGTGTGTGTGTGTGTGTGCGCGGGGAAAACTTTCACGTTTCTTCCATACACACATGGCACAGAGCATTTTAGCTTTGGCATAGACTATGAGGTCAAAGGAATTGCCATAATCAGAAGATCGAAGAAATGTCATAACTCTCCTATCAAATTTAGTCCCCTGCTTGGGTCTCCTACATACAGTTATTCAAAAGAGAATAAGACAGAGAGAGGGTATTTGTTAGTCAGTGTTTAGTGCTAAAAGAGCATTCTTTAATCTTGCATCTCCAACTCCTGCTTGAAAGTTTTGTAAAAAGATGGACTGACTACAGTTACAGTTACAAATGTGCAACATTTCCGGGGCCCTGAGATACCAAAAACTGTTGGCCACATTGATGGCACACACACACACACACTTACATACATTGTAAGGTGGTGGGTGGAGGTTTGGAGTCAGAGAGTCTTGCTTTGATTAAATTTCACGCACGGCCGCATAGCAAGGGTTGCTTGAATTGGATTGGGATGGGATGGGCTTGAGTTTGGGTTTCGGTTCGGGTTGTTGGGTTTTAGGTTTGGTCTGGGACTCCGAAGACACACGTTGACATGCGACGATTTGCATTTGTCTTGCGCAAGTGTTTGGTTTTGGGATTTGGATTGCTTAGTGTGACTGTGAATGTGTGTGGCTGTGTGTGTGTGTGAGGGCGGGATTGGTGATGTGTCAATAATCGGCGTTGCTTATGCATACAATGACTCTGTAAATATGCACATACAATACGTACGCGCGGCACTTGTCGCTACATTCCCTTCCCTTCCTACCCCTCTCTCACATCTTCATCATCCACATCTCTATCTCTCTGATGAAGGCATCAAAATCAGCTCAGTGCAAATCAAAGCCGTCTCAATAAACAAATAAACAAACAAACACACACACACACAACAATTGCACATTTCATGCCGCGTACAAGGGACAACAATGAGACAAGAGATTCTGGGGAACGAGAAAGAGGAACAAGTCACGGTGGTGCTGTGGGAGGAGGAGGAGGCTTTCCTTCTCGTGGATTTACTGTTGCTATTTAGTTTTCGGCTGCGACGACTTTGTTTTGATTCCATTTATGCTGTTGACATTGGAAATCTTTTAATTATTGTCACGCATCTCCCTCGGATCTGAATGGATGCAGCATATGGTTTTCATCCCACTCCCTGCAACCCATGTTGACAATTTGGTTTCTCTCTTTGGTCAGGTCTGGGAATTTGAGCAGGTGGTTTGGCATGCTTAAGAAGGATAAAAGGCACAATTGTGTTACCATTCATTAAGTTGGTTATTTGTCTTAATATTTAAAAATAAACTAAAAATAACTAAAGGGCAAATTTTTCGGTTTGGTTATGAGAGAAAGAGTTTAAAGAGTATTTTGCTAAATTAAACATTGTTAGTCCATTAGAGTTATGTGAATTCATCATTTTCAGTTTTAATATCAAATTCGAACTTTATTTTTTTTTTAAATTTCAAAAGAGAAGAATTCAAATGTTGGTCCATGTCTGCTTGAAATGTTTGCCAGAGGTTTCTCTATTCCAAGTATTTTAGAAGAATATTTCATAATCACACTATGTGAATCCATTCCATTGCCTCTACTCCTCTCACCTCCCATAGAAAACGCAGTGCAAAAACCAAGTGCATGCTGAAAATAATTATGCGTGTGCATTCCGTGGCCACACCAAAATGAGCTGCGATTTATGAATGCCAAAAACCTCCGAATGCCGAAACTCCCCGTACTCGCACAACTGTGACCCGTAGCCCGGAGCCCGGTAGCCTGTTGGCCCAAACGAAAACTCTGTTCCATTCTCCTCCTCTCGCTGGCGTCTGCAGCATGGCGACCGTGGCACGACAAGCGCAGACATTATAATTATTAATAAATGCAGCCCAAGAGCAGCAGGCGAAAGCAAGGCGGACAGCGGGGATCGGGGGGTAGAGAATGTGCAACGACGTCCTGCAGCAACTATTTACGGTATGTCCTGGGTCTGGCTCCAGCTTTCATTTCACCCGTGTGTACCCTCCATCTCCGAAACAGAGTGCGAAACTGGAATTAATATGTGGCACCCGACCAGAAAGCGCTGCTCCTGACATAACCACCAAGTGGACGAGTGGGAGAGTGTGTGAGTGGGCGTAAGGTGGGCGTACGCATTTATATACTCACTCACTGAACTGCCTGACTGGCTGGCTGGCTGGCTGGCTAGCTGGCTGGTTGGGTGGTTGGCATTTTAAAATTTATGATATGAAATTGATTTTATTAAATAAAGTCGCCACCGTCAACGAGGTGCTGAGGTCGAGAGACAGCTGCATTAACGTGCCGGCTTAATTAAGCAAACGTCAACAAATTATTTACCATGAACATTTAATTTGCCAAAAAACAAAAAGGTCCAACAGAATAACAGAATCAACAATAAAGGTATGAGAAAAGAAACCAAACATTTTCAATCTCAATGTCATTATTATCTCAAAATCTTTTCAAGGTACTCGGCCCAAAATGTGGACAATCAATTATCTAGAAATGGAATTAAGGCATTAGAATAACTGTTTAACTAAATTTCATGCGAAAACGTTTTAAACTGTGCAAGTACTCTGAATGGATTGGTGTAATTTGGTCCCACCCAGATCCAACTACTGTAGATTTTGGTCCTTGTTCTGTCGCCCTGTGTGTGTTTACATTTTGTTCTATGTGGTATGACGTGCTAGGACATACCCAAGAGATGGGTGGAAGTCCATCTATTCAAGTTGCCATCATCTGCTACTTCTTCCTGGACAATGGTTGCACTTTTCGACTGTTGCAACTGCATTATTATGGGCTTGTGTGGGCTTGTGGCCAAATGTTGGTCAGCATGGGGCTTTAGCTTCAGCTTTGGCTTAGACATGACCAACACGACAACAAGCTGATTGAGTGCCCCCATCCGTCCGCACTTCCACATCCTACCGCATCCGCATCCATTTTGTAGACCCAGGAAGTGTATATAGAAAAACCCATTTAACACTTGTGGCAGCGCAACGTTTCATCCTTCTGCTTAATGTTTCCGCCACATGAGGCCAACAATGAAAATGATTCCTTGAAGAATTGTTAATTTGGGATGCATGGATATTAATTGAAAGATTTTCTTCTCATAGTAATAACTTAATTAGAGCATAGCCAGTTCGCCTCAGTCTCTGAGCCAGGGCCCAAATTAGATGTGTAAACTCTGGCCAAAACATATGGTGTGAGAATGCCAGAGAGGGAGAGGGTTGGAGAGAAGCTGGCCAACTCGACCACCGACAAATACCACAGCAATTTGTACAAATTTGTTAGGCCTCATAAAAATGTCGCTCCCTCTTTCGATCTTCCCTTCCCTTCCTTTGGCATGAGAAAAAAATTAATTGAGAAATTAAAGCAACACCAAACATGGTAGATAAGAAGAGATAGTCAACAGCAACAGCAGGTTCAAGAAAAAAGAAAAAACAAATTATTATTAATATGTAAAAAAATGAAAATGTGGAAAAAGAAAAGAGGAAAAGAAAAAAACAAATACAAACTGAAATTTGTTCCATTGTTCCAATTTTTGATGGGCGAAACCGAACCGGTGGTTGACTTATGCGACAGTTTTATTGGGCCTTGTCGGCATCATCTCTTGGAAGAAGAAGGTCTCCGTCACAAAAGGGTTAATGTTAATTGCGCCTTTATGTTAAAAAGTCGCGTCGTCATCGGCTCGATTTTTAGGCCGCAGCAGTCAAAACTCGAAACAAAACAAAAACTAGAAAAAATGAAGAAACTACAAAACTTCAAAAACAAACCCACACACAAAAAAATTGTTCAGTTTTTCTCAAAAAACCATTCAGTTTCCTTCGAATATTTTTTTGTGCCAAAAAAAGCAAACGAGAAAAAAATCTCATGGGTGAAAATTAACCCATTCGCTGACCAGAAAAACATAAAAACAAAAAGAACAAGTCATAAATGAAATTACAAAGATTGACCTAAAAAAATGCTTAGATTTTGCTATATCCTTTTTTTAACCCTTAAATGGTATGTGTCTGTGTGTGTGTGTTCTCGTTCCACATTTTTAGTGTTTAGTGTTCGAATCGATTTTTATTGTTTTATGGATTTATGGTTTTATGATATGCCGATTTTCATTTTTTTTCCGCTTCTCCTTACATTTCTCTATTTTTTAACCCCTTCAGCAAAAAGAGAAGAAAAAAATGCATACTACCTACCCAAAGGACTCTCTGGACTTTGGTCCTCTACCGGGAAATGTGTTTTATGCCATGCTTTTTTTTTGCTTTTGTCTCTTTGTTTCTCAACTCGTTTCGTTTTATTTTCTTCTTATTTTTTTGTCCTTTACTTGGCGATCTATTTCTAGTTCTATTTAGGTTTGTAGGTTTCTAGTGCAGACTAGAAAAATGTTATCCTTTTTTATGGTGTTGTTTCCTTTTTTTTTTTTTTTGTTAGGCTTCTTGGAAGTTTTGACATTGGCTTGACTAAGTTCTTTTTAATGTCTCATCGGGGTTTTTACATGCCACTCACCAGGTTTTGACTTCATGTTTGTAGGGGTTTGACTTTATGACCAACAAAAAAAAAGTAGTCAAGGACATATTCGAATAGTGAAAGAATTCATATGACCCTCGAGTATTTGTTAGTCGTACAATTACTTAGCGGCTTCGTGAGAGGGGGAAAGAAATTGTAATTAGTTGCTAAACAAAATTTTCATTTAGATAATACAACAAAGTAAAGCAAATCGGTCTAAGAAATCCTGGCCTCATATGCTTCATTTGCCAATGATGATCATTTCACATATCTTCTACTCTTAAAACACATATCTAAATCTAAACAAGATTTCCCGCTCATGTGAGGCCTGACCCTTGCCTCACCTGATGCAATAACAAAAGATTATCCAGCGTCCGGCAAAGAAAACTAAACGAAAAATGAAAATCTTTCACATAAATCCCCTGACCCAATCTGAGGCCTTGTCGGAGGCGAAGGTGTAGGCACACACATGTGCCTATCTCTTCGCTGATTTCTGTTCCTTTATGTTTTATTTTTGAAGTGCTGCCGCCGAAAAAAATGCAGGGAATGGAGAGAGGGGAGAGGAAACAGGGAAGCGAGATAAAGTGCGCAAAATAGATGCGTAATTTGACGTTAATGTTACGCTAATAATAATCTGTCAGATCACATAAAGTAGATCCATGAGATCTATACCCAGCAGCTGATCTCTATCTAATGGGCACATATGTATGAGAGACCCAGGGTGTGTGTGTGTATATGTGTGCGTGTGTGTTGAAGGTCCTTCCTTTGGGTAGTTTTTGGCATTGTTTCGCTTGCCATTTTGACGGGTTTCGATTACGCTTAAGAATTTTCGCCGTGTCTGTGTGTATTTCGAGTTTTCGTGTTCTTTTGCTTCATCATGTGTGTAATCCACTCTCCTCGTTACTCAATGTTAAATGATGCGAATCTAAGTTGACTAAAATTTTCTTTTCGGCTGTGATGAAAGACAAAAATGTTGCAAAACAGAAAAAAAAACAAATTTCGATGAGCTTCTTACCACGAATGAGTATGAAATTTCTCAACCGATCGAATTGAACAAGTTTTACCTCTTCAGCTAGAAAGTAGACAAATACTTTCACCATACAAATTAATGCATCTAAAGGCAGTGTGTGTTGTTGTTTTTTCCCTCCTGGGCATCATTTAATGAGGGATTTTAGAGTAATTTTAAGCAATTTTGCAATTGCAATTTTCTCTTTATTGTCCCTGGCCAACAACTTTCATTACTTAGCTAGTCGTTCTAGTCTGTTCTAGGGGTTTTTTTGTTCGGTTAACCAGATTTCTCATTTGAATGCAAATGCAAACGATAAAAGTTAAACCAAGTGAGAAGGATGCGTAGCAGCTGCCTAGAATAAAAGTCGTTAAGAGTATCTCAATGTTTTGGGATGGGCCAGGATGGGCTCATTTCTTCGCTCCTTAGAGTCCTGTTGTTGTAGTATTTTTGCCAATTACCGATACCGTTACACACACACACACACACACACACACACACACACACAGACAAAAACTGTAACCAATTCTCCATGGTTGCGCAATAACTGCAAATTTAATTTCGCAATTTCGCGCTTTGGCCTCAGGACCGTCGGGCAGAAGGACCGAAAAGGGGCTCTACTTTTATCCACACCTCGCTACTTTTCCCAAATGCTCATAAAAATCTCTCTCTCACACACACACACACACGCACTAGGGAACTAATCTCAGCTTCTGCGTGTGTGTGTGTCTGTCTGTGCCATAAATTCACAAATAAATTGGCAGTGCTTTAAGGTTTCGCAGGATTTTTTGGGACTCCGGCTCGCTCTACCATTAAGACGGCAGCGGAGAATTTTTTTGGGGATTCCGTTTTCCAGAGTTCTCATTTTGGTGCTGTGCGTGTGTGTGTGTGTGTTTGTTTTGGGTCTACTTACAAATTGATTTTCCTGTTAACATTTGTTGTTTGCAAATTGATTAGGTGATGAAACAGCCAACAATTTTTGGGAATGGGAACACAATTAAAGTTATGTTTACTTCAAAATTACTTTTAGAACTTGTTTAGCTTAAGACTCAATAATAACAAATTGAAGTTGATAAATTAATAATCTATAAACTAATGAAATTAATCAATTGTCTCAAAAAACCAAAAGCAGAGTTCAAAAGTCCTTCAAACTCTGTTGCAAAGAGGAGAAGAGACCAGAGTTGATCCATAAGCAGAAAGAACCTTTAAGACGTAGTTGATAACATTTGAGCAAAGTTGAATTAAGTTCAGTGGACATCTTTCCACATAGACCGATTTTAGTCGGTTGTATTACCAGATACCTAGCGGTTCCTTGTACTCACAAATTTCATTGGAAATTGAAATTGTAAATAAAAAACGATCTCGAAATCAGTCCAATGTTAATTTATTTAAAGTTTACTTCAGTTGAAATGGAAACTGACTCAAAAAACAGTTCAAAGGCCAACTACTTGCAGGAAATTTTTCTTAAGGATATTTTAGTAAACCATATTAGAAGTAGCTTTAGACTTTTGCTTGTGCAGTGAAAAAGAGATTCCAACTGTTTAGATAAGCTATAAAATAAACCACCACGAAGCCGCTCAATCTTATACTTTTTATATCCTTGCTTATATCCTTGCTTCCTTAGCTCACTCGCACACACACACACGCACACAAAGTGAATGGCTAAAATTGCCACCAAAAAGCAATTGTGGAGAGGAAAAATCCATTTCAGGTTATCCGCGAATTTCAATCAGACGTTGCCGCCAACAACAAAGTGAGACATGGTTAGTAGGAGGATAAGGAGGGGCAAAAAGGGAGATGCTTGGCAGTGAGGTAAATATAAATGGCTGCCTGTGCTTTTCGACTGTAAAAATAAATAAACACAAAGGGCATACGTGATATAGAGAGATGTATTCTCTGTTGGTGTATGTATATATATAAAAACCAGCAAACGAAACGAAGTGCGGTTCTTACCGCGGTTCTTGCTCTTGCAATGGAATATAAGCAATATATGTATGTATGTATATGTATATATGCCACGCGTTCTCAATTTAAAGACATCTTTCCAGATGAAAATGATTTCTCTTTTACTCACTTTCGATTTTCTTTTGCATGCGTGTGTGTGAGTTTTGTTTCTTTCTTTTTTTGCCAAAGAGAAAAATCCTCCACTTAAGCAGTTTGACAAAACTACTGCAACTGCTGATATCTATAGATATATGTACATATATACGTATTTGTGTATAATCTACATGTATGGGAAATAGCTTGGTTAAAAGACTGAGAGCGGGGTAAATGTTTCGTGGGCGCTTCACACAGCTGGTAAAGATTTATGGCATCTTTTACGTGGGCAAAAGTCTTCTTCTCCAAAAACTCTTGAGAAGAAAATCTCATCAAATTTGTTTAAATGCTCATAAATCTTAGCTCCCTTGTAGCCAGGCAGCTGCAGCAGCATCAGCAGCAGCAGCAGCATCATCCCCCTTACTATCGCCCAAATCATCATTATCGTCATCATCATCATTATTCTCATTAGCATCTGGATTATGATCTAAGTTATTTGATTCAATTGTAAACAACAAGTACAACAAGTGTGGGAGAGAGAACGAGACAGAGAGCAAAACTAAACTAAACGACCGCCAAAACATAAAACTTACAAAGAAAATATACATAGGAAACTTGTTTAACCCATTGGCGCCACTTTTCTGATAATAAACTGCAGTTTTGTTGCATTTTGCGTGAGAAATTTAACACAGAGATGCGCCCTTATCCTCTACTATATCTATCCTCCTCCTCTTGCTCCTCCTCCACCTCACTGTGGGATCATAAAATTCCCTCATAGGCTGATAAACAACCATATTAGAATTTGTTCAAAATCTTAATGAAATCGCCGGGCGAAAAATATTTGTTTGGTTTTGTTTTTCCTCTTCTCTTTGTATTCTGGTCATGTCCGAAGAGGCGCACAAGGGCGCCAATGGATCTACAATCCGATCTGTTTATCCATATATGTACGCATATATATGTATATACATATATGATATGATTCTAGCCAATAGCCAGGAATATGCGTTTTTATTTTTTCTCTTTTTTTATGGTAGACATTTTTATGACTCGCCTGTTTTTATGGTCTCTTTCCCGTTGCCCCCCTTTGAACCGCCCCTAACTCAATTACCCTCTCTCTCTCTCTCTCTCTCATCTGGTCAGGCAAAACGGAAAATGGGAAAATGAAAAAACCGTAAATGCAAATTCAACAAACATTCAAGAATAACAACAACAAAAACAACTATGGCATAATTAAACAACAAATTGCTTAAAGCAAATAAACAAATTCAATTGAGCGAGTCAAGAAACACACAAAAAAGAAACAAAAATTTGAAATAAAAGAATTTCAACAAATCGTCAGCTACTTAAAAGTTTCTCAAGAAGATCGAGAAAAGTCTCGACTAATTCTAACAATCAAAAAAAAAAAGATTTTCATTCAATTTTGATAACTGAAGTTTGCTCTGTATTTCGAAACTCTTTTAACAGCTCCCTAAAAGTGAGAAGCTTTGATTTGATTTGTTTGGCAATGATTTGATTCATTTGCACAATATTTCAAGCCTAGCTCTTTCAAATTTTTAATAAAAATACATTATTTATTCATTTGACAAGCAAACTAAGTATTGTTGTTAAAATTCATTCCAACTTTCAATGTCCAGAGACTTCTATGGTTCTCAAAGTAGAAAAAGGAGTCGGAATAATTAACTATGAAAAAAACGATCATCTGACCTGAATGGAACAAAATCTCGTTGGAAATTGAACAATTTTTGAATTCTATTTGTGATAGATTACTTTTATGCTGCCTCTCGAAATGTATTCCTTTTGGTTTCCCTTTACAGAACACTCGAAATGGTTAGACAAATTAAAGTTTCTCAATTTTTGCAATTCCTTTGAGATTTCGTTTAAATCTCCCATACCAATTCTCTTGGTCTGTTTCTGTCTCCGGCAAACTCTTACCAAATGAATGTGGCTCAATTCTAATAACCCTCGTTTTGCCCTTTGTACATACAAGTCTCTTACAGCAGACACCCTTTGATAAAAAGCGTAAGGGAACCAAAAACTGCAATGGTGGGAATGGAAAGGACAGAGGAGATGAGAGGATGGAAGGAAGAAAGGGCAGGATCAAAAAGTATCCTTGGCTGTGCCTTTGTATAGCCTAAAAAGTTTGCGAATTGAATACGCCACACGACTTGCCACACGCGGCTCACCAAATTTCGCACAATTTTGCGTGCGACGTGGCCATGTAATGATGCCATGTGCCATGGAGAAGGACCCAAAAAGCAGAGAAAGAGAGGGCCATACAGCAGGATACAACAGGGGGGGGCAGTGTCAAAGCATGTCATTCAGTGGCAAGAGACATGTGGAACGGTGTGGGAAGGAAGAGGAGGGGGAGAGAGAAATCTCCCAATGTATGCGTGTGTTCATCGCCTTTTGCAATGAGGCCAATAAAGTCAACACGGGATGGAGAACTTGGTAGTGGTAGCAAAGGACATGAGCAGGAGCAGGAGGTGAGCTACACCCCCCTCATTTTGCCTTCAGTGTTAGGGGGAGGGGTTGGTGCTTTCTCTATGGCAATTCAATTCAACTATTACATGAATTCATTCTGTTGTGTGTCTGTGTGCCTGATTTTTGATTATCGTCAGGCGCACCCAGACACCAAAAGCCCAACAGAAAGTCACGTCATGGCCTCAAGGCACTCGCCCCCTTACCCCCACCCATGTCCCATGATGATGAGGTGGTGGAGCTGAGTGTGGGCGTGTATCGAAGTGCGTCTGGGGGAGATTATTGGGTGGTATAGTACGACATGTGGCATCATCAAACTCAATTGCTTGGAAAAATGGCTCAAACTCTAAAGCAGAGCTGAAAGAAAAGGCGCGTAAAACATATTACGCAGATTGTATTGATTTCTGATTATTTTGTCTCGCGTTGCCGTTTGACGCTTCGATTTATCGTTAACCAGAAAAGAAGCAAAATGAAACCAAGACACTGTCCCTCTCCATTCCCTTCCTTATAAGCGGATGGAGAAAATTGCCTGAGTGGATGTGGCGGTTGCGGCGGCTTGTTGTTTATTGGGATACTTGTAAGTAGCTTTTAAGCTTAAAACTCTTTTTGTTCTCTTTTTTTTTTTTTTGCAAAGGTATCCACGAAATCTAACAGCTTAAGCCCTTGCATATTTAAATATTTTGCGTTAAATGTTTAATTTTCTTATACTTTTTCCCCAAACCCATTGTTATTTCTATGTATAAATATCTGTGAAGAAAATACCTAAAATCAGTCAATGGTCTTACCTCCAATTGAATATTCGAACAATACATTTTTATATTATTTAATTAAATAAAATAAATCAAATGAATTTAATCGGATTGAGTTGAACTTTGTTTTCCTATAGAATAATATTAACTATATGTATATTGGTTACTTATTTTGACTCCATTTCAATGATTTTCTATTCATAATTTAAGAGAAATAAAGATTGTTTTTACAAAGATAAATAAAATAAAAAATATATTTAAAAAAAATTCGTTTTTTGAAACGATTGCTTAAAAACGAAAGGTTTCGTTTGTGAATTTTACAAAAAGAAACTTATGTATTTAGGTGAATGTATTGGTCAAATATTTTTCAAGTTCTTTATTGAATAACTAGTTAATATAATACAGTATTTGATTTCGCGCTTTATCTATTTACTAATTAAATTATAAAGGATATAAGAAACTATTTGTGAGGGAATTATATCAGTATTGCTTCTTTGAACGCCACCTAGGTCTGGGCTTGAACTCGAGATACTCGATACTACTTTGAGTGGGTCTCCACTAAGTCACCGACTAAGGACAATAGATAGGAGGTTGAATGTGCGTTATATGGAAGAAATATGATATTGAAGCGGTCATCTCAACAGTGTTTAATAATGATAATGGTAAATTTTAGCCAAAGTAACGGTTATATTCAACCATGCATCAACCATGTGAAAGCTTCTCTCACCCACCCCTTAGGGTAAGTACCACCTCTCACACACACACTCGACCGAGTAACACTCGCCGCGGATAACAAAAACAATGAAATAGGATAAATCAAAAGTTGAAAGTGAATATCGCAACCCATTTTGGCCAAGGACGAGTGGTGCGGAATGCAACCCGCAGATTGTTGCCGTTCCCATTCTCTGTTGCCGTTGCGCTTACCCCTCCCCTTTCCCATCCTACCATAATGCTCTTGTATTTTCGTAACAGCCCACAGACGGCGACGCCATTTTGATCTGCGCGCACCCCAACCCCAGTAATACAAAAGAAGGGGGAAAAAAATACATAAATAATTTAAGGAATATGCGCTCTTTCTCCCTTGTTGTTGTTGTTATTGTTGCCGGGGCACTTGAGTCGAACCACGACGACCCCCGACCCTCTCTCTCTCACACACAAACACACACACCATAATACTCGTTGCTAACAAGCATAAACCACCGTTCCTCTCACCGTGCCCTCTTCTCCTGCTGCGTTTTTACATGGACTTATCGTTCGGTTCGTTTCGTTTCCGTATCCGTGTCCGTGTCCGTGTGTTTGTGTGCATGCCGCGCGTTTTTGGTTGGGCCTGCCGCAGATGATGACGATGATGATGATCAGTAACAACAACAACAACAACAACAGCAGCAGCAGCCAGCCAAATATCACAAGCCGCCTCATGCCTCATGCCTCATGCCTCATGGTGGTGCATGCCCTTTTTCTGTGTCTTCTGCTTCTCCCTCTCCACCTATGGTGGTTGGGCTCTTGTGCTGCTGTATGTCATCATGTTCCAGCGGACGAATGGAACGACTGTGGCCGAGCGAGAGCACGCGTGTGTCTGTCTGTCTGCGTGTGTGTGTGTGTGTCGATAATAATAGGCAGGAAGGCGAAGGCAGTCGACAACTGTCCATTAATAATGAGCACCAAATGGAATATGGCTTAGTCCGCAAGAGAAGTACATTGGAGAAGAAGGGGGAGGCAGATCGTCATGAAAAACTAACTTAAGCTTTAAATTCAATTTGCAGGACATTGTATAACTATACATAGGTCTAGTCTCTACTAGAAAACTCCAAATTATTATTTGATGATGAATGACTTACAAATTTTTGAACGGACAAAACAGATGTAAATGTGAAAAAGAAAATCGCCTGAAGAAGATTTAAATATACATACATATTAGAAAGCCATCCTAAAAAACTTTTTTTTTTTTTTAAATCATTGAGCTCGAGAGGCGGCAAGCAAAAGGTTTAACTAAATGAGTTTAGTTCCAAATGTCATACATAAATCTATTTAGGGTTTTGTGCAGTTTATCTATATAACTTTTTTCCATGAGTATCTCATATTCTCCAACGAAATTTACATAAAATTTAACAGTCCCTACAAATATTCTTTATACAAAGACAAACTTACCATTTAAGCGATTGTTTAGCCAGTTATTTTCACACTTTCCCGTTTTTCCAGCAAAAGAGCAACATTTTAATTCGTAAAATATATGGTAGAAGGAAGTCGCAAACGATATTTCTGAAGAGGTAGAAATTGTTGAACTAGAAAATAACTAAAGCATCTTTTGGCTCAAAGGAATTCATTATTATCAAAAATGACATTGAATTAGTTAAGTTTATGGTAAGCAAATTAGAAATGATCTATTCTGGCTTGTTTGTTATGGTAAACATTTATATCATTTGACCGACGGCAAAACAACATTTTGGGGGGACTTAGTCAGGACCCTCTGATTTTTGCTTAGCAACTTCCAATTCAAAGTTGAACTTGACCGCCCCCTCCCCCTATTCACACGCAAAGAAAAACTATCCATCGATTGAACAAGGACATTCAATTGATAAATACTGACAACATTTTATCGACTCGTTGCAGGGTTTTGTTTTTATTCTATTTTTTACGAGCTAGTTGAGTGATCTGTCTCGACTCAATAAAATTACAAAATAAAAAAAAGAAAGAAAAATAAGAAGGAGAGGGAGAAGAAAACAACAAAATACAAAACTCTACGTAAATTAAAACATCAGCCTGGAGGCTGATGACGTCGTAAATAAATAAAAATAACAAATCAAAATAAAAAAAAGGGAATCAAGAAGAAATAGCAAACAGCGGCGGGGAAGATGCAACTGTAAGCGATTTATATAGAAATGTCCATTGACTTTGAGAAGGGCGAGGATTACACAAAGCACCGGTAAATGTGACAAAAGCAATAAGGACAATGAAACGATGCGCAGGACGAGCGGACAGACGGGCTGGAAGAAGATGTCTTGGTCTGCGCCTTGGTCTCCGCATTGTCTGACAACTCAACTTAACTCAACTGGGCGCTGCTGATGATGATAACAACGAGACAAACAAAAGGGGGCTGATCGTGTACAAAATAGTGTGTGAGTGTGTGTGTGTGTGTGTGTGTGTGTGTGTGTGTGGAATCCCTCTCCACGAAAACAGGACACATTCGCCATCTATCTCCCTCTTTCTCTCCCTTTAGCCACTCTCGTTGCATTTAGCTCTCGCTCTTTGACTTCTGATCCTTACTGTCGCTATAAAATATCCTAAAAATGCCAAATATTGTAGAGCGTTTGGTGAAAAATCGTTCTCGTTCGCCTTGTCAACATTTTCCTTCCATTCGAATGCATCCATTGTCCTTGCTCGGGATCAATGAAAAACAAAAACGAAAAAAATGAAATGAATGAAAATGCCGTGCCGATCCTTTTTCGGCTGTGACAGTTTTTGGCCTGACAAACAAATGCAATGTTATCCTTTTGTCAGCATGCTACTGAGAATTATGTTATAAAATACACACACACATACACACACACACAGACACACTGGAAATTAATGTCCTTTTATTTATTATTTTTTTGGCTGCTGATGCCAACGGATGCAACGACAAATATTTGTAAACGCGCCCTTCTCTACCTTTTGCTTCTCGTTTTTTTTTTTTACCACTGAACTTAGGCGGCAACTAGAGGGGGGAGAGCCGCCAGCCGCCATTCTAGGGCTGAAGTGAGCCCAACACGCCCAAAACACTTCAAAACTACGATCCATGCCAATAGGCTCGTTCGTGATTAGTCGATAACTTTTACTACTCAGAGGTAAATCGCATGTTTCTGGTATTTTAAGAGCGGATTTGGTATGTTCCAAACAGAAAATCGCTGAAAAGGAAAAATCGGAAAAAGGACAGGATAACAGATGACTTTTCCCGTAACAATTTCAACCGAGTAGTTCTAAAAAGATGTTAAACTTTTATTTATCTTCCCATAGATTATTTTTCAATTCAGAAACTCTAGCTCTTTGTAAGTCAAACTGGCAATATAAACTAATCAATATAATAAAATAATAAACGAAAAGGGTATATACTTACATTTCTAAGTCAATTCTGTTTGTTTTCAAAGAATATGATCATCATCAGGAGAATTTCCAAATAAAATGCTGACCATTTATGAACTGAAATAAGTTTTTTTTTTTGTTTATTGGGCCGTCGGTAGTTTGTTTTAGTTTTTCATTATTATTATTTTTTTTTTTTTGTAGTCATTTATTTTCAATTCAATTGTTCCATGTCAATTTGTTGCACGCCCGATATGGATGAAGGGAAAGTAAAAGGTTCTGAGGGAGTTGCCGCCACACAATAAATTAGTAGTTGTTACCGCTTTCTTTCCACCGCTCTCCACCAACTGTCAACCTGCTGCTGACCTCCAATGAAAAAGGTGTGATTCCCGAGAAAAAAAGAAGGTAGTAACAACAATTCAACTGCAGACTTTTTGACACCAGAACAAAAAATTGTAACAAGTCAATTTTCAAACGATATGGCAGACAGTTTGTGTGAGGGAGAGACATTGGGAAAACTCCTGCGGCCAGACAATGCGGCAACGGCAACGGCAACGGCAACTATTTCTTAAATTTTTGTTTTGTTTTCATTTCTCTGGTCTTGGTCAATTGTTAACAATTGATTCGGTTTTAGTTGTGTGGGTCAAGCCCATTGACATGTTTTTGGAAAAATGTTTACAAAACATTTAACCAAAAGTCAAACTCAATTTAAAGTAAATCAGAAATAGTAGACCAAAATCACAAAAAAAAAAAAAAAAAACAACAAACGCAGAAAAAATGACCAAGGCATCAGGAACTTGGGCGTGGGAATTGGCAAAACACATTCCCAAAATAAATTTATTCATTATTATAATCAATTCCCATTCAATTTTGTATATTTGCGGCTGACCCCAAAAAAGCGGCCACCAATTATAAATCATTTCGCAAAAGCAACTAAATAAATATCAAATATATAATATAAATACGAAAACGAGAATACACAGGAGCGAACTAACTTTTAGAGGAGAGAAGTTTTGCTCGTGGCTCAAAAAGTTTTCTCATTTCAGTTAATTGTAATTCTCAGGCGATTTTAGATTTTAGAGAACCATGGAGAATTTGGGTATTTTATTTGGAATCTGGGCAACAGGCAAATTCTATATACTTTTCGTTTTCTTCTGCTCCAAATTCGAGTTGATTTATACATATAAGCCCATAAACGAATGTTTCTAATACTGTATATAACAAACATTTGAGAGTCTTCTTTTATCAATCCTACTAATTTGATGACTTTTGACCGATTCTGTTAACTTTTCATAGACCGTCCCTGTGCACATCAATATATATGTATATACATACATATACATATAATCACAATCTGTCTAACGCATAAATCTTGAGTAAATAATTTCGGTCTCGCAAAATGACAAAGTTTATTTGGTGGTTTTGGCTCAGCGCTTTATGTTCGGTTTTTATTCGGTTGTATTCGTTATTGTTCATTTTTGTTTTGCTTTTCTCCTATACCCTGCATGTCTAGGTTGAAATTGTATATTTTGTAGACGCTCAACATGGGCAAAGTATCAGGAACTGAGCCGAAAAATGAAGAAATTTACTTAAACTCATTCTCGAAAATTTATGGAATTTAAGTTCTTTCAAAGCATTTTTTTGTTTTCGCTAAAGGGTATAGCAAAATCGGCATAATTCTTTATTAATTTTTTTGTTTTGTTTTATTCTGTTGCTGTTGGTTTTTGTTTTTGCTCTTTATTTTCATTTTAATATTGTATTTTATTTTGCGGACTCACACAGATGGGCGGTTTTGTGTGGTCATTCCAAAATACTTTACGTATAGTTTATATAGGTATAATATCAATGGCTATATATATGTATATTTATATTTTATATAAGTATAAAAATCATTCTCTGTATGTGCATGGAGAAGGTGGCGGATCCAAAGGTAAAGCGTTTCAAATTATCAATTGAGTAATTATGATTTTATCAGAATATGTCTTAAGGTCTTTGCAATGGATAGTTTACTGTTTGTTTGTCCATTTCTGATAAGTTCAATAGACACATATATGTAACTTTAATACTTATGGGTGACAAATGGATGACGTTGTATAAACTCGAGTATCAACCCGAATCAGTTTTTCAGTGAATAGTTTGGAGCAAAACGTTTTTAAACATATTTGACATTTCAAATTTTACTTGTCTATGGAAAAGGGTTACACTTTACTCTAGACATATGTATCGAGCAGACTGTATAAATCCCCGTTCGGTTAAGTCATCTAATTTGTCTCTCAATCTCTCTGGTTTTACTTCTCTTCTGATAAATGGGCCAAGTCATCATCATGTTATCCAAGAGAGGAACAAAAACACAAAAAAAGGCTTTAAGCAGCTGCTGATTTATGCAATGAGAAGGCATTGAGGGCGTTCAGCCAGGTACATACTGAAGTTTTATTAATGAGCCCTAACGCCCTCTACACAGTTCCAACCCCCCCAATCCACACACCAATTTCCATCTGCCAGTCGTCATGACCCTCTCCCTTCCGTCGACTTCTGTCAGCCTCCTTCAGTCCGCCTCAAAATGTGTCACTTAGCATAAAGAAACAATTAAAAAATTGCCCAAGAAAACTGAAAACTGTATAGAACGAGCAGCAAGAGGAAAAATTCACTTTCTGGTCTATGAAAGCGTTTTATTTTTAATTTTTTCTCTCTTCCTTTTCTGAGGGTTAGCCGCACAGGCCCCAAGGAGTGGGAGAGGGAGAGAGACATAAACTGCGCCCAATAGAGCGCTTTGGGAGAGAAACTCATTAACTTGTGTCAAGAGCAGGAACAGAAAGTGCGAAAATTATCATTATCACCCGCCATCCCCTTCCCCACCCACACAGAAGCAGCCAACCAGCCAACCCCCCAAAAACCTCCATCCCATTGGCATCTTCGGTTTGAAAAGAAAGCCGCCCACTATTGTTAGGCTTAATTAACACAGCCCTGTTAAAAGAAAGAAAGGGGAGTAGATGCGGTGTGGCAGTGGATGGTGGGGGGGTTCAGATGCAAAAGTACTAATCAGGAAAATTAAAAATAATTAAAACTTTTCTTTCAATTTGCCGAGGCGGCGCGGCTATAAAATGCTTTACGCCGGAAATGTTGATAAAGTGCTTCGGCGGCCTAAGAAACATATACAGCAAAAAGGACCAAGCTTTTGGGCATTGGGGATTGTGTGTGGACCGGCGGATGGGAGTAGCAGGAGGAAGAAGGTTGCTTAATGGCCGCCGCGGTTAAATGGCGCTTCAGCGATTTTCATCACAATTTACGCCTTGTAAAGGGTTGAGTGAAGCTCCTTAAAGACGGGTGGAGTGGGGGAGGGTTTACTTTATATTGTTGGTTTTTGTTTTGCGAGTCCTGCTGCTCCTGGGGGCTTGTTATTCCTGACTGTGGCAGGATTAGTATCCCTTAAGCAGTTTAAGCGGCCTAAATGAAATGCCTCTCAGATCTTTTGCCGGCACCTGTGCGAAAAAGATACTAAACTAGCAGGAGTAAATGTCCTTTGGACCTGCCCATCTTGGTTCATTCATTCATGCAGTCATTGATGAGAAAGAACGCCAAGTGAATGGGAACTAATCGCCCCGCAGCTAATGCAACGGCTAATCGGCTAAGTAATCAATCTTTTGAGGACACAGATTGCCACAGGTTCCCATCAGTGTTCAGCGTGTCCTTTTTGCCGCCGTTATCTCATCATTTGAGGCAGGACATTGATCCGCTTGCGCACGGTTAGCTGCATTGTCCTTTTTGTTTGCTTTTGATTCCTTCAGCTATGCAAGATGATGCATTATGCACTTCCGAGTCGCCTTTAAGCCGCTTACACGATCCCGATGCAGCCAAAAGAGAAAGGGAGAGAGAATAGAAGCCGGCCAAAGAAGAAAAATGTCCCCAAGAGATTTCCATGCCATCCTATAGACTGAATAATGTTCACAGGATCAGGTTTTTGTTTGCTCCATCTCTTTCGCTGCCTTTGTAGCTTGCTGGCTTCGCCGTTGAAGAGAAATAAAAGAGTCGGTGTCATCTGTTCATGCCAATGATCAAGTGCCTAATTATGTAATTATGTTGTCGCTCAACAAATGTACAATAAAAAGGGTTTCCCCCGTCTGTGATCCACCACTGAGGGAGAGAGAGAGAGGCGTCAAGCTGCTAAACGTGCAACTGCAACAAGAATAAGCAATAAGATAATTTCACTCACCTCGCCTAATCAATTTCTCCTTCTTCCCTGTTCCCCGCTGCCGCCTCCCTGCATCCTCAACTCCCTCGTTGCGGTTGACCAAACTTGCTGGTGGTCATTGACTTGGAACAATGCCAAGAGACGCCAACTCAACGATCGACTCAAGTTTTGGCTTCTTAAGTAGAAGGCGGCCTAACCAAGCGTATCATAGCGCACCCCACCCTTTTCGGGTACCCCTATATAGGCGCGTAGAAGGGCGTGGCCAACCCACAATTAGCTGCTTACAGACCAAACAATAATCATAACAATCAAGCAAAATGGCGTTCCAATCCAATCGCCAATGATAGGGGGTTACTTCTGGAAGCAATAAATATTGAGTTTTTCTTTAGAAAATACTAGACGACGAGCTAAAAAATTTAAGAAATATATGGAATAGTAATTTCGTTAAAAATCTATACAATCTTTAATTTTATCTATTCTATCCTAATATTCTAAGTCCCTATTCAAACAATAGATTTATGTAAACTTATCATCTTGCTTTTACTCTACAAAGTATACCTTGTGCCTTTTACCAATCTCGAATTTTGAATGGGTCTAATAAAATTGATAAACTATTAAATGATAAATTTATTATGTTATTCTCCTGGCTTTTTAAAAAGCGCTCCATTACAATTATGATAGATCATAATGCATTTACTCGTAAACTGGTTGGGAATTATATGAAGAAAAACAAGGCCCCCTTTCTCCCGCTTCTTTTTCCTTGTTTGGTCTAAACGAACAACAGATTTCCCAAAAGATAATGCCATTAATACATTAACTAATGCATTAAGCTAATAATCGTATAGAATTGCTTTACAAAGTTACTATTCGAAAATCATGTTTATTTAATTATATTTTACAAATTTTACCTTATTGTTTCGTAATTGAGAGTTTGTTTTCAATGGTTTTTCAATCCATTAAGTTTGCCGCCTTGTTGACTCATTAAAACAAGCCAGAGAACGCTTTTAGTAGTAGTTGTAGTTGGTGTTGTTGTTATTGCATTTACTGGCCCTTCATTATTTGTTTGCTTTTGCCTTGCCATGTCGCGCGGGGCGCTCGTTCGCGCACATTTTGACATTTTGACGAAGAGGAAATGTCACGTCACGTCGTGTTTTGCCGCACACCTCCAATTTCCGGTTCAGTAAGCCGGCTGGCTGGCTGGTTGGTGGGCTCGTTGGCTGGCCGACTAACCGGCCCGCTTTACCGGCCGTCAAGCCAGACGAACACGACGAGAAGCACAACGGAAAAGTGCGTGGGTGAATGGGTGAAGTAGTAGTACTTCCCAATAACGTTTATGCCCCTCAACTTTATACGTTGTGCAATCCACAAAATTTTGCACGCATCCCCTCCCCACTACATACATATGTATATGTATTTGTTTCTTTCCCCCAACCCACGCACCCATACACACTCCAGCACACACACACACACACACACACACCTCCATTTTGGTTCATTTTGGGGCCACATACTTTGTGGTGCGGTTTATTGTCTGATTAAGTTGGATTTGTGTGGCTTTCGGTTATAAACATTACAATTGTTGTTGCTATTCTTGTTGTATTTGCCCCTCACTCTTACCCACTAACTTGGTCACTCTATTTACTTGTGATATGTAGTTTTGGTCACATTTGAAATAGGTTTTTCATTATGAAGTAACTAAGAACGTATCGATTTAGATTGTGCTATTGAAAATACTGTATACATTCCTTTTAACTACTTAATTGCTTGAATATTTTTTGGAATCCTTATTATAAAACCTCAGAGCCAAGCCGATCTTCCAACACAAGCAGACGAAATGCTATTGATTGAATAACCCAAATATTATCTCTCTTATCATCAAATGGTCTGTTGATTTGTTTACAAACACTTAAATCTTAGTAGAAGACAACATCATTGATCATCATTGACATCATTGATCAATTTTCATATAAAATTTCCTTCAAAAATTGCCTTCTTATCCTTGTCTCTGTTTACTTCTTTGACTGAGCCAGAGCCTCTCGTGCAACCCGTTCCTTATGACCCCCATGGGAGCTTTGTGGCGCCATCTGGCATGCAAATGTTGAAGCACTAAACGGTTTTAAAAAAATAATCAATTCAATTCAATTCAACCATCCAAAGATTTTCATTTAATCCCGTCTCCTATTGTTTAAATTTGTACTGATTGTTTAACATTTGGTTTATTGTATTTGTTTATCCTTGGGTTGGGGAGGAACCACACAATGCAGCCGCTTTTCATCGGGGGGGCCAGGGATTTTTAAGTGAGTGTGTGTGTGTTGGTGTATGTCTGTTTATTTCGAGTCACCCAATTGGCTTACAAAACTTTTTGGCCAGCGCCATCTGGTGGGCAATATTTTAAAAATGGCGAAAAGCTTTGGCGCCATGACGCTTAAAAAAGCGAAAGGGTTGCTTGTTTCACTGTTTCGGCACACTTCAGCTCACTTCAGCCCCCATTTTTGATTTTCCCTTCATTCTGTCTAAGAGATTTCTTGGCATTGGCTTTGACGCCGGTGGCAAGTGGGACGGGGCAGGGGAGATGACGTATTTGGGACGCTTTTAGAAAAGTCATATTCCGGTTCGGTTTATATTTTGATTTAACCAGTCAGATAATTAATCAGATCAGATCAGATTAGATTTTTATTTTGAATCTAAAGGCTTGAAACTTTTCATGAAATATATTCCCAAACATTTGTAGAAATTTATAAACGGTTGCAAAGTCAAAAAAGAACAACGGTTCTTTTTAAAAGTTTTCTTAGTTGAAGATTAAACAAAAACCACTAAAATAAAGATTTCCCCATATCAAAAATTAATCAGATTGAAAATGAATTGATCTAAGCATTGATTTAACTTTAATAATATGCAAAAAACTATGAAACTAAATTGCTTTTGGACTAAAGGTAAATTTCATTTTACTTGTAAGTATAAATTTCCATTGTCGAAGGAATCAAGCGTCAAGGATATTCTTTATCTTTACTGTTTCTTTTTTGTGCAATAAAGTAAAGGATATGTTCATGTTGTTATTGCTGGTTGAATTTACAATCGATTTATTTACAACAACATAAAGAGCACATACTTTAGCAACTTTTAAAATGAGATGTGTGTGTGCTTAAGTGTGTGTGTTCGATGGCTGAATGGCTGGCTGGCTGGCTCATTAAATAAACGTAGAGACCCTTGCAACACGGTGAAAAACCAAAAGAAGCAAAACGACGCAACAGCAGGGATTGGCTTTTTAATGCCACTCGCACTGACTTCCATCCATCCATTAAGGCAGTCCAACTTCAACCTCAACCCCATTATCAGATCTCCCAATCCCTCAAAACCCCATTCTCGCCCAGACGCCAAGGATGGGTTACCGTTGTTGCTGCTACTGATTTTTTGTTGCCTTTCTTCTTTTATTTTTTGCACATTTGCGAAAAGCACGCATTAATTTTCTTTTGTGAACCCTTCTTTGTATTTAGCATATACACATATACCTATACACACACACACACACACACACACACACACATATGTATCTGTCTGTGTAAAACAATTTAATGAATTGTTACACATGTTTCGAACAGCAATAATAGCAACAAAGTGCTCTGCTTTGTCTGCTCATTATTCCGATATTGTTGAGCAAAAGACGGCAACCAAAGAGAAAAGATGCACTCTCAGTTTTTGATACCCTGCAACGCGAAGAAGCAACAAAAAAGAAAGCGAAAGGCTTTATATGTGGAATATATGCAAAAGGATGCAAGTTTATTTCTCAAGTGGAACCAGATTTGGAAATTGAATATTTTTAACTTTACTCTCATTCGGTAGCTATTATTTATGGTTGAAAAAAAAGATCATTTGACTGTCCTGAAAATGTTTTTCTCACTGTGATTACTCCCCATATCCATATCCATATCCATATCCATCAGCAGTCTTGAAAATAAACAAAAATAAAAAAGAAAGAAGAAAAATAAAACTAAACTAAAACTAAACCAACAGATCATTAATAATTTTTCATGTCCTGACACTTAACATTTTTTTTTATCGACACATTGTGTTTGTTATTCGATATGCAAAGTTCCGCTGATGCTGCCGCCTAGAAAGAGGATATATTTTGGTCAAGTGGGTGGTGCGGTGTGTGTTGTCCTGGTTGACCGCCGATGGTCCGGAAGCAAAATACCCATGTATGTGTGTGTGGGGAGAACCCGGAGACCAATTTCTCAGCTGCTGCCCAGACAGCATGGCGGCGATCCGAACCAATTCAATTCAAACCTCCTGTCAAGTGGCCACTTGAACGCAACAACAAACAGATCAAACGTAGTGAAAACTTTCCGCCGACCAACCGACCACACACACACACACACATACCCAGACGTGGGTAAAGAGTATACCCACTTGAATTTCATTTGTCAAAAGATGTTTCGGAAACGGATCTACGTTTTATATTCACTGCCCTTCTTCTTTGTCAACTTGACAATTACAATTTCACATTGCATTTAAGCATTCTTCCGTCTTGAGCTGCTGTATTGCATACACTTGAATTCGTGTCCTTTACTTGTGTCATTTTTTTACACTTTACATTGACCTAAAGTATTAATTTTGAACCTCGAAAGTGTCCTACCATCCTTGCCAAATTTTTTAATTTTATTTTCTCCTTTCATGTCACACAGAAATGTATCCAAGTCAACTGTGACCAAACTGATTCTAAACTATTACAAGAAACGTTAAATTTTTCTATCTTACTTATCCATTACTATCAAAAGTCTCCTAAATTCATCTGAAAACATTTTAAGCCTTTCCTTAGAACCTAAATCATGACTTTGAACTTCAGATTCTTACAAACTTTTTGGCAATTTATTCAAACGAAATTAAAAATGTAATTTCATCCCAAGCTTAAATCACTTTAATTGTACTTAAGTTAATAGCAAGTATTTGAGTACAAGTTAAGTACTTGTAAATAAGTATTCCAAGTATTTTAAGCCAAAGTTCTTAGCATCCAACAGTTTAAACTTAAGTTAAAACGGTGCTAACTTGCTAAAAATAGAATGCCATGAGACACGCGCTGCAATTGGTTGTAAGGACACGTTCCCTATTGGCCTCACTTCGTGTGTGGGTGCCTAATGCTGGATATGCGCCAGTTGCTGCTTGAAGGAAGGAAGGGCTAAAGGAAGGGGGAAGAGAAGAATCCCCTAAAATAATATTTAGTATATTGTAGCAAAGAAAAAGGAGTAAGCCGATGCCGATGCCAAAGATGCGTTAAATGTGAGTAAGACATGTGCCGCGTGCCATTTCCTGTGCCCTCGGGGGCAATACATTTTTATCAACATGTTTTATATATCCAATATAGTTTTATATTCAATGTTCCTTTTGTACTATGCTTGTATGTTAGTGCGGGGGAGATGGGGAAAGGGAAAGGTCACGGCTCATTCGCGAGTCGGCATATCCTTTGCACGCGCTCGTCCAGCCGGAACTGTAAACAATAAATATGAGACGAGCCAAGCCGAGATGAGATGATCGTTTTGCTCCCCTCATAATCCTGCTGCAGCAGTTGCCGTTGCCCGTTTGCCGTATTTGTTGTTCTTGTTGCCCATTGATCGACTGTTAATTGATTTATTATACGCCTGCGCCTCGACATTCTCGACGACCTACGACCCGTGCTGATCCTGCTGCTGATGATGCTTCTTCTTTTGCTTTCTTTATAAGTTTATTACTGTTATTAAATTTGATGCCCTTAGGAGGGTTGAATGTTTGGACAGGATCCACAAAAAAAAAAAAAAACCAAGAAACAAAAAAGGATCTGCTGAGCAGTTGTTACAATTGCAATTGGTGCCCAATACTAGAAGAATTACTTGGAAAAGAACACCGAATGAGGATTATTTCAACAGGATGTGCCTAGTCTTGGGTTTTTTGGGCCATGGCCATGAAATGGATTTCTTTCTTTACCCTCTGTCATTCCGTTTTGTATCTTGCGAAACAACTTTTGCGTTTAATTAATTTTCAGCCGCAAGCTGAAGAGAGGCTTTTGGGCGAAACTATCGCATTAATCAGTTGGATAAACTTGTGTACAACATACAACGCCGCCATCTTTCCCTCCCGTCCAACCGCGCCCCCTTTCCAATGCCTTTTCCTTGCCTAAAAAACGAAACGAAAGCAAACCAAAGCAAGCCAAGCCAACCAACCAACACATCAAAGTCGCTGGCAATGACGTTTATAATTTGTCAAAAGTGACAGCGATGCGCGCGATGCGTCCTGTCCTGTCACTCATTGTCCCCCCCCCCCACATACAACACACTATCCACATAAGATCCCCTCCCCATCCCCATCACCACTCCGTTTCACACTGTTTCTTGGAGCTAAACTATGCTCTTGGTTTTAATCTATGCAATTTAAAATAAGGTTTTTGTTGTCGTTTTTTTGCTGATTTTGACCGACATATGAGGGTGAAAGTTGCCAGGATACTGCCAAAGTGTATGTGTATACGTGTGTGTGTGTGTGTTTGTTAGCTCATTAATTATGTTTTTGTCTGCTTTTTGGTGGGTGTGAAGTGGATGAAATTCTTCATCTTGAGAAACATCAGATTGATATGTGTCTGCATATAAAAAGGATGATGCGAGGGCCAAAAACTTTTTAAGCCAACTAATAGATGAAAAACTATTCTCAGAGAGATAATGGTCTTAAGATTGAAGTAGTAGACACAAAGGACAAATAATTGAGATTATACAAACTGTCAGATATATACATATATACCGCATAGTAACAAAATAAAGGGGCAGTTCGTAAACTAGAAGATGAATTTTATAATGCAAGAAGGCTTCTCATAACCTTTTCAATAGATTTTACCTTTACATATTTTTACTATTAGAATCAACAGAGGAAAGACTTACAGCATATCGCCCATTTACAATAAATTTTGTTGAGTACTAGTGTTGAAATATTTGTTACAAGTTCAGGAAACCGGAATCGGAACTGTAAACGGAACCAGAGAACAAAAGACAAAAAATGGTAGCCTAACTTGTAGGCACTTGCCGCTAGCTCAGAGATCTAACATATTCATTGCATAATTTTAGGCTGAGATCAATTCATTGTAAATGAAATCAAAGTAAAAATGTAGTATGCTAAATATCTTGGGAATCTTTTTTTTGAAAAGGATGAGAAAGTAAATATGATGGCATTTCAGGATGAACATCAGCGTCACCTTTCGACCAACCCCCCCATGTCTTCTTCGCACATCTCTCTCTCTCTCTTATTGAGTTGGCCAGCCACTAATACAACTAACGAAGTGGACATTGGGACAAAGGATATAAGGCCGGGACTCGGCGCTCTGTTGACTGCACTTGCTGACCCTTTAGTTGTTGTAAGTCTCCCCCATATGCAAAGTGTGCCCAAAAAGGCGTATTGCCGAAATGTGGATGGCCAAGGCAAGGCGAGCCGAGGCGAGAGGAGCTCAAACGAAAACAAAAGTGAAACTATGTGGGTAGTGGACTCTGGACTCGAGAAATGGATGTGGAAGTGAATGTGTATGTGGGCAGTTTTGGGTGGGAGGGGGTTCAAATGAATGAACGGATGAATGAATAAAGGCCACCGCATGTTACACAAGAGTCTGCGTGGACCTTCATCTCCCTCACACGCATACCCAGTCTCATTCTTTCTCTTTCTTTTGCTTGCCTCCCTGTCTGAGTCCATGAGTTTTTCGTGCCGTGCCGTCGTTTGGGTTTACTCTTAGTTTACTTTGGGATTTATGAATGCTTTATGGCGGCATGTCTGGACAAGGTCTTCTCTCAGTCTTTTACTCATATCGTGGAACAGAAAATGTGTGGATGGGCAAAGGGGGGTAACCCAACTAATTTATTGCCAACTTCCGGCAAAGGCGAATAATTTTGTTTAGTTTTTGGTGTTGATAATGAACGGAATGGTCAAGTAAAAAAGGGGCAGACGCACCCACTACACATCCCCCTCCCCCTCCCCATCTCCAACACAAACACACACATTCTGTTCAGTCCAGCTCATCTTCTTCAGCTCTTTTGACTGCGGTTCGTGGTCCTTTTTTAAAGGGTTGAAAGCTAGCTGGACTTTCATTTTGAGCTCTATAGCTTTTCATCATTTGACTTTAACTCCCTCAAAAGGTGCGGCATCAAGTGTGTGCCAGTGTGTGTGTGTGTGTGTAGTATTAGTAGTAGATGGTTAGGGTATTAATGGTGGCAAAGGTTTCTCTGACCAGCTGGACCAAAGGCAATGCTCATTTAATTTTCAGATATTTCCGCATAAAACTTGCCCTGAATTTATTGCCTTTTAAATAAATAAACGAGCAAATAAAGTGCAGAAATTAGACAGAAGATAAAGAGAAAAGACTGAGAACTAAGTGGATGGGTGGGTGGTGGGGCAGCGGGGTGTAGCATTTCATTGCTGCGGCTCAACTAATTGAAAGTCGTTCAAGTGTGAGTGACCCAAACCCCCGCCTCCCTCTTAACCCTTTACCCATACTTACTCATCTTTACCTCTTACCCCCATTTTTAGCTCGACCATTTTGATGCTAGTTTAGGTCTAAAGAAATTTCAAATAAATATTTAATTAAAAAATATTTTTCTTCACATTTTAATAATAACAAAATCCTTGGCAAAAAAAACACACACACACACACACACACAAGAAATGCTAAGCAAGAAAAGAATATGCATAGCGAAATACCTAAAAACTATTGAAATTAGATTTTAAATATTTGCTGGGAAAATCAAAATTTGAAACATTTGCACTACATTTTCAGATATAAAGTCAACTGATTTATATTGAAAGGCAATTGTTATACCAAGAGAAAGAGAGAGAGTGAGAGAGAGATCTAATCTCCCAAAAAGCTTAATCATTAATCAAAAGAAAATCCTTTAAACACATTCTTTTGGTTCTTCTTGCTGCTGAGGTAAAACTTTCTCATTCTGAATGAAGGATTGTCAATGTAGACCAGAAATTTGAAGTAAATAGATGTTCCAAAATGAGCGTAAACTTTGACATACTTTGATAAGTAACAGCGGCTGATCTGGGCTTTGTCCCCTAAAGTATTCAATGGGATTTAATTCTTCAAGAATTTGCCTTTTAAGGTATATAAAGCCATTTTTTAAATTGCAAGACACAGGAAAAGTTCGAAATTTATGGAAAACAACAAAATTTATGTACACTATAAGGGGTTAACTCCCCCATAGCCCTAGATCCGCCCTGGATATTTGTTAGTAAGTAAAAATCCTTAGACCTTAGAACTAATATAGATATGTGCATATATTTTTAATTATCTTTTAGTGAGCAAATACTTTTAGAAATTGTTGCCGCTCTTTTTGTGTTTTGTTTTTCCATTTGCTTTTGCATTTGGTCATAAATAAATAAGAGATGGAAAGAAAAAACTTTCACCAGCAAAAAGAGAGATTTCTCATTTGGCATCTTTTGTTTACACACTTGTATTCCCAGGCAGCCCCCAAAAAAAGCCCCATCCAAGAACAGCCCCCACTCTGACTCCCTGCGCTCCACCTAACCGACCACCAACAGTAAAAAGCTTTCAGCGCCAAGACGCAGGAAAGGTGGGGGAAGACGCAACCTCAAATCGTCTGCCATAACTAATTAATGCCATACTAAATACACACAGGGTCCAGGGCCCCACTGGCACGCCCCTTTCTATACATTTTTGTCGGTTCCATATTTGTTGCTCTCTCTTTCTCTTTCTCTTTCTCTCACTCTCTTTTTCTTACAGTCTCTGGGTTCTATTTTGGTTTTTTTTTTTCTTTTTTCTTTGCTCTTTTGGTTTATTTCGCTTTTTCTTTTGCTTCTGCTAGATGCTCATCTTTGCATCCCCCGCCACTATCGTCTGTCTCGGAAAAGAGTCGAGACAGCCAACCACAGCCACGCAGAGGCACCCCGCATCTCTGAGGAGCGAGGTTAGGGGCATGGCATGGGGGTCACCACTTAGAGCCAACAGCAAATGGGAAGCACGCAAAACTTTCGTTTTTCTATTTTTCGCAATTTTCATTGCATTGCATTTATTTTCTTGTCTCTGCTGCTCCTCTCAACGATGACGATGCTCAACGGCGTCGCTGCTCCTGCTGTTTTTTTGTTTTTTGTTTTTTTATTTTTTTTTTGCAATTTTGTTGTAGTTGTCGTTGTTGTTGGGTGCCAGAGGTAGGAGGCAAAAAATTGTGCGCATGTTCCCTACCAGAAAATATATGGCAATGGCAAAAGAAACAACAAAAAATTGAAGTAAACAACTAGAAAAGGCGAAAATGCATTGGTTAGCTTGTGGGCACAATGCTCGAGAGCGATGAGGCGGGGGCGACAATGAGGTTAGGGGCCATTGGCAGTTGACGGGGTTGGTAGAAGGTTAGTAGAGCACACAGAAAATGGCGGAAGGTTACGACCCAAAATATTGCATTAACATGGCAACGACTTTAAGATATCCTATATGAAACTTAAATGGATGTCGAGCACCATAAATATCAATATGGGAATTTGCAAATTGAAATGGTGACCCCGATTAGTTTTGATTTAATTATTGTTAACTGATAACCAATTTTGATATTGACTCAAGAACATCTGTAGAAATTACATACGAATTCATTAAGGACACAATTTCCATGCCAAATTCTCCTTGTAATTCTCAAGTTTTTACGTACAACACAAAAGGTGACCCCGATGAGTTTCATACGCTGATTTGTGCAGGAATAACTTTACCATTTTCGATTGGACTTGGTAGGGCTGAAAAGATCTGTAGGAATTGTGAAAACAATTCCCAAGCTTAAGAATTATTTAAGGATCTGTGATAACAGCCTTCTGGTCGCTTGATCTAGATATATAATCTATTACATGACATACTTACTTGGCAATACTATAATACCCGCGATGCCTGTTAATGCAAATTTTGTCACCCACAAGTATGCCCAGCGGGTGACGAAGGTGTCGGGTAGGCGGGCGGCCCGGCGGGTGGTTGGGATATAGGCGAAGCATCACCGCCGCCACCACCAAAGTCAGCCAGTGGCACACGGCCACAAAGTGCAGCATGATGACGATGCGAAGAGGAGATGTACAGGGGCCTTGCACAGTTCGTGTGAGTGTGTGTGGGAGTTCGACTCATCCTAGGAAAAAAAGAAAAACTATAAAAGGAAGAGGTCTCCAACCAAGGGGGTGGACGCCATCGTCGTAGCCTCCAATCAGCGGATTCGGTTGGGTGCTGCGCATTTTTCTCTGCCATTAAAATCCAAAAAAAACAAAAAGCAAACCAACAAAAATCCCGGACACACAAAAATAAACTAGAAAAGCAACGGCTCCGCCTGCTGCTCTTCCTTTTTGCGACTGCACATTGAGTGAGTGAGAACGAAACGAACGAACGACTATCAGATGTTGTAATGCTGAGCAAAGTTGAGTGCACAAAATGTGATGGCCAGGGTTGTCAAGTCCCAAACATTTTAGAGACATGCTTATTGCAGTTTCCACTTGAAAAGCTGCCAAATATAAATCTATACAACTAACACCTACAGTAAAAACTTTTCTCATCGCATTTCTTCATCACTTCTTTTATTGATTTAATTCAGAATTAGTTAGTTCTGTTTTTTACCCTGACTACTCTACTCGTTGCAAAAACAAAGCAAAGCTATTTCTGAGTGCAAATATTTTATTTGTTTTCCTTTCTTAATCTGAGTGCACGGAAGGAGTGAAGATGGAGTCGAGTGCAGTGGCGTGCTTTGCCGAGGCTGCCGCCGCCGTTTTAGTTCTGTTCTGATTCGGATTCGGTTTTTGGTTTCTTTTGTTGTTGTTGTTGATGTTGTTGCTACGGTTAGGTTTTTTATTGCCTTTTTGTCGTCGGTGGCACGTGGCACACAAGATGTAAACAATCTGTATAAAGTGAGGCATTTAACGCGTTGGGAGGTCGCACACACACATATGTATGTTTCATCGTATCAGATGTGTGCGGAGAAATGCCAAAGACTAGAAGATCTTTGATACCCAAATAAAGCACAAGCAAATATTTCATATGGGAAAATGAATTTATCATCAAGTTAACAGCTCTGAATAAGTAAGTCTTAGAGATAAACTACTCAATTAACTTATCTATGGTCATTCAGTTTATGAAAATTTGTTGGCTTAGTTTTCATGTTTGAAACGGAAATATGAAGTTTCAATGCAATTGATGGAATTTGGACCCTTTCTCTCTCTCTTTGGCAGGTGCAGGCGTCATTCAGGTCAGACTAGATCACCTACTAATATCTGCTGCTGCCACCTCCACCTCCTCCTCCTTTTTGCAATGTTCCTTGGACATGGCCTGGGCAAAATGCGCGTTGCATGTGCATTGGTTTACTTTTGTTTAGCAAAATGCTTCATGCAAAATCTGCACGCTGCATTTTCATTTGCATAAGCGGCCCCGGGACGAGAACAGGCCCCCCTCCCCCTGCCTCTCACCCTGTTCAAACCGTGCTTACTCTTTGGTTCGTCATTAACCTGGACCCGCACTCGTACCCTTGCTACATGGCATGCATGCACCACCTGAAACTCGTTGGGGCACGGGCTATGGCTACGGCTACGGCTATGGTTGTATGGTTCTATGGTTCTTTCAGCTTCAACTTTCAACTTTCCACGCATTTTCGCGCACGCACAACGCAAAAACTCAAACTCTCGACAATTCCACACAACGTTTGGCCAGCTCATGCAACAACCTTTTGGAACTTGCCAAACTGGTTGGTTTAGTTTTCCTTCTTCGGGCCTGGGACCAAACCCAGTTCATCGTGTGTGTGTGTGTGAGTGTGTGTGTGTGTGTGTGTCTGGAAAACCATTTAAAATTACGGCAAAAAAGCAACAAAAAGTTTTAAGGAAAATGAACGGGTAGAAGAAAAGAATTGGAGGAGGGGTAATGAAAGAGAAAGGTTGAGAGGGATGCACAGGACTCGCGTTGCGTTAAATTAAAACGCGCATGTTGCACACGCATTAATTGCCAGGAAGTAGATACACACACACAGACACACACACACACGCATAGAATGGGAGTAGACTGAGAGGATGAGTTCCAATCCGAGTTCTGGTGTATGTGAAAGGGATTCTTTTTTCTAATCATTAACACAGTTGCAAATAAGAAATTACACACGCACACACTCACATCCACAAACCACCACTCACACACATATATATATATATACATATGGGAAACATATACAATTGCAAATGAGAAATGTCCATCCCGTCACAAATGGCCCTTTAGAACCCAGTACTCCCCACGCCCCACTATCCTCTTTTAACTCGTATCAGAGTTGTAAAAGTGGCAAAGTCGGTTTTTTGTTGTAAGGATAATGCTGATGATTTTGTCCTCCTGGTCGCCTGGTCTTCAAGTTATCCATACACAGACACACATCCATATGTGAAGATAAAAACCCCCAAGAGAAAGAGAAAGTGAGATCTGCCGCATACATAAGTATATACAATATGGCATAGTGGTTTCAATTGAACAATTTCAAATTTCTTTCGAGTTTCTCAACTTTGATTAATTTGTATCCTTAATATCCTGTTGATATGTCTCTATGATCTATGAGAAATTTGAGATGGAGCAATCGTTATAGATTACTCAATAGCAGTTTTAAAGGAAACACAGAGAAGAGAGTATCCTGGAGCAGTGGAGATGGCAAGAAATGGAATACAAGTTGTGGAAGTGAAGATCATTTCTTTATCGCATGATTGAAAACTCTATGAAAGGTCTTCGGTAAACATATTACCAATATTACCAAAGTTAGACCAAGCAATAATATGCAAGTTGAGATAGAAAATATACTTATGTACATATATGATCATGATTCATTAGATAACTAAGTAAGTTATATATAGAGGAGGTGGATAGATCATGATAGTGGCTGAGCAAGAGTTGAAAAGTTGGAAACCCACGAAAAAAAAAAAAATTGAAAGAGGTGTTTAGATCAAGAAAGAGAGTCGACGATCGATAATTGATAATTGTAAAAATGCGAATAATTTTCGTACCACTGTTGGTTGTATGTATTTATGCTGTATCCTTTCTTAAGAAATAAGTAAATCAATTTAAATAGAAATCAACTCGTTGGCTTGTTCAATATGCTCTGCCCGCTGGCAGCAAGTACAGTCTCTTGTTTTCTTTCTCACTCACTCTATGGCTCTTCAGGCATTATGTGTCTCTCTCTCTCTCTATATATCTCTATCTCTTTCTCTCTCTCTCTCTAACTCTCATTCGGTGTCTCTGTCTCTCTCATGCTTATTCGCTACTAATTTACAGTTAGACACTAATGCGTAAGCTTCTACGCGTTCGCCCCCGCCGCAAAAACTATCGTGCAATGAGTGAACCTTTTGGGATATTGGGGTGGGAGGGAGGTGAATGAGAGGAGGACTGGGCTGGGGTTGGTGTTGGGGGGGGTAAGCTTTTGTGCTATCCGCAAATGGTAGAGCAAAATGGCGGCGACTCTGACTGCGATAGTTTCTGCCGACCCCACACTCCCCCACCAAATAGTTTAAAATCCCATTTTATATATGTATGAACATTTTGCAGGAAAACTACACTCAACACCCCTACACACACACACACACACACACACAAGTTGAGTTATATATATATATATGTATGTATATATGTTAATGTACATAAGTATGTTGTATCTATATATGTGTTCGCATGCATGTAGTAAAGAGAAATCTTGGTATATTATGTAAAATGTTGCATTTGTTGTTTATGATAATGAGCAGGCGGCAGAATCAGAAGCAGAAGCAGAACATTTCGCTCATGTGCTCAGAGAGCAACCAAAAAGCCCGCACATAAATATAGCCATCTCGCTTCACTTACCGTTCACCAGCAGCAGCAGCAGCAGCGGCAGGCAGCAGGCAGCAGCAGCAGCAACAGAACCCCACAAACTCCATCACACCATCTCCCCACACACAACACACACACACACGCACCCCTTGCTCTACCCTCTCTTTAACTCGGTTCTTAACTGGGGTTGTTGCTTTTCTATGCCGCAGATAATGATGCAAAATTTATGTATTTTGTGTAGGAAAATAAAACCTGATTTTTGTGGATGAGTGAAAATTTTCAGAAAAACCAAAAAACAGAGAGTGAGCAAATGAGACGGAGAGGGGTTGTTGCTCCTCTATATCTCTCGTTCTGTGTGTGTGTGTGCTGGTCAAGCGGGGGAGTTAACCCACTCAAAACTGACCCAAAAGGGGTAATAAATGACTAGGGAATGGGGTGGGAGATGGGATGGGGGATTGGTTTAGTCAAGTTTTAATTGTTGCCTAAAAAATGCTTGTGCTCAAAAATCCTTTTTTGCACTCAATTTGTGAGGCTTTTGAGTTATTTACAAAACAGAGAAACAGACATATGAGCCTCTCCTCTATATATATATATATATGTGTGTGTGAGTGTTAATGTGTGTGTGTGTTGCGTACACATATGAGAGACGAACGAGACGACGCGTCGTCATTGAGCGACGTCGACCTGACTCGCTGCCTCAACGATGCCTTTACTTTGAAATTTGAAAACGTTTTTTGTGTGAAAATTTCGAAAAAATTTTTCAGTTGCCGTTGCCGCTGTTGGCTGGCGTTGGCGTTGGCGTTCATGTGTGTGTGTGAGTGTGTGTGTTGCGTGCTTGCGTGGTTGCTAGTGTTGTTATCATTTGCAATTGTGCCGTTAACCGGTTCATAAGGCCAGGCAACAGTATAACGGAAACACGGAACAACAGAGCCCAACTACTGCAACTACTACGGCTACGACTACTGCTACAACTACTTGTATAAGCTGTAACTGTAATTGTAAATCAGTGTATTTTGTCCCGTCGTGATTCGTTCGTCGTATGAATTCGTAAAGTTTCGTTAACATTTCGTACTTGTACGTGCCTTCGTCTTTACGTAGTCGTCGTTGCTTTTGATTTGCTCGGCATTCCCCCACACACACACATATACACACACATGTAAAGTGCAAGTGCATAAAGCGCGCGCTCAAATACGAAATACGAACTCTGGCTATAGTCCATGGACAGCCGCTTCGTGCCCCAAAACACGAATGCATTTTGGGCAGCATCCTCCAACAACAGAACAACAACAACAACAACAACAACGACAACGACAACAACAGGCAGCAAGCAGCAGGCAGCATCCAAACATCGGCCATCTGGTGTTCATAGCCTATAACGAAATGTTGTTGTGTCACTCTGCATTCTGACCACTAACTCGCCGGCCGTGTTTCCGTTTACGTAACGAGATTTGTTTATTATTCCCATATCCTCTTCTCGTAAATTTAAATACATATAAATCGCAAATAAAGAAAATCGTGTGACATCGCGCTTATAAAACATATGCAAATTATTTATGCATATATATATTTTTAATTTTTTTTCTATTCTCAAAACGTGTTAAAAATGGTGTTTAGCTCATACTTGGAGATAAAAATCAATTATCTATAAAGAGAATCAACAAAAAATCATTAAAAAATCAAATAAAAAATAAAATATATATACATATAGATCGATCTATAAGCCATTAGAGAGCTTTCTCTAACAGTTTTGTTGTTGTGTGTAATATGAAAATCAAGTTACCAAATCAAACTACATCAAAAATCAAAGAAAATTTTTAAGAGAAACAAATTCAAGTGGCTCAAGACAAAGGACACGCTTTGAGTATTTGAGAAAGGTAAGTGAGATTCAAATGATTCCATTGACAAGTTTCTCCAATGAAACTCAAATGAAAGGGCCACCAAGTACCTGTGATTTGTTGTTAGTTTTAGCAATAAAAGTTGAAAACTTGATACTTCTCTGGCATGGCATAAATCTTTATTAGATCACCAAAAATAAACCTGTAAGGCTGCTTAATTTCTGGAGTGGATTTTTTTTGTTTATAGAAATTATGAAACTTCAGTTCATAATTCTAATAATTAGCCCTTGGCTAGATTATAAAATTTCTTTTGGCTAATGGATGGATGAAGGGAGTGAATTCAGAACGCAATCAGATCAGTGGATACTTATGTACTTAAGCACTTGTATCTGAAATTCAAACCCCGACGTAGTGAGAGCAATACTGAAAAGGTTTAGTTCCAATTCAAATAGTAGAAAAGAAAATGGTTCAAAAAAGTTAGTCAAGTCCATTCATTTGCAGTCGAAATTTCTGTTAAAATAAAAATATATGATATACATATATATAGTTTAGAGCGTCTCTTAAAGATCAAATCGGGTTTCAATAACTCATACTTTAATATATATAATATATACAATTGGGGCAATTGCTATTTTGTAGAAATCTGGATTCGTCTTTTGGTTTCCTGCCTCAATTTGGAAGTCTTTGATGCTGCAGAAATACAAGAAATATGGCTTATAATTTCTACTCTGACTTAGGAACGAAACTTCCAGCCTCTCTCTCTCTCTCTCTCTCTCTCTCTCTCTCTCTCTTTCTCCTTCTTTGTCCCTCTTTTTATACAAGAACTATTTGCTTTATAAAGAATATATTTGGTTTTTAAAATAAATGCTGCGGTCATTTGGTTTTAATTTAATTGGTTATGAGTTTTCTGCCATATGGTGACCAAATGTCTCCATGTTAGCACATAGACGTCATCAAATGGCCAAAAGGATGAACACCAAACTGGCCTTGCTATGCAGATAAATTTAGATTGATAAGCTATCAAATATGAAACATCCGGATTAAAAAAATGAAAATTAGTCACACAGACACAACAAAAACTGAACTGTAACCATAATATTTAAATGAGCCACTTGAAATGAAAATCAGTCATTGAACATGTTGATATTTTATTGTTTCTTAATGCAATTAATCAAAAATTTAACATATTTATTTCGTGCGGACAAATACCAGCAAAAACAACAACAATAATCACTGTCTATGTATGTGCGTGCGTGTGAGTGTGTGTGTGTGTGTGTGTGTCTCTGTGTCATATATGTTTATATGATACCTTGGAAAAACTCAGCTCAACTCGACTCAATTCAACTCGGTGAACCGCACTTATGTGTGCCGCAAGTTCTACCACGAAATTGATAATTCAACGGTTAACCAAACGGGACAACAACTAAAAAAAAGAAACAAAAAAACAAGAAATATATGTATATGCATGGAGAAAAAATTAAAACCAACAAATGAAAAAAAATAAACAAAAATCAACACACAAATAAAATAAATATGCAAAAAAAAAAGAAGAAAGAACAAAAAAAAGATATACCAATAAATATCGCTCAGGTCTGGCGAGTGTTAAATGCTTTAAATGAGCAACAAAAAGCAGTAACAAATACAAAAAAGTAGACGTCAACTCAAGCTTTGTGTGTGTGTGTGTGGATGTGTAAGTGCGTTGAGGTGCGTAGGTGTGGCAAAAGAGATGGCTGTGTATTTGAAAGTGGTCAACCAACTCGTTGACCACAAAAGAGAGCAAAAAAAACTCATACATATATACAAAATACACACACAAACACACACACACTTATAAAATATAAATACACTCGTGTATATGTGTGTGTGTGTGTGTTTATAAGTGCAGTCAAATCAAAATACAAAACAAATTGCAGCCGGCGCTCAAATGTAGGCAACAATTTTTTTCTTCATACAAATTCTTTGCCTTTTTTACCTTTTACATACTTACAAATGCATATATCTAAAGCGACAGAGTCATTTTATATCAAGAAATCGGGCATGTAGTTTTTTCTTATTCTGTAAATAGGCGTCGCAATATTTTGAAAATTTATTTTGAGTTGATTTCGTAAGGAAGGCAAATAACACATTTTCTAAGGCAAACTCAGTTTTTTATAACTTGGTTATATTATTGTTCAGTGAGTGTACTTTAAGTGGTTCGATATACCATTAAATTCAGTTTCAACTCATTTGGCCTTTTTCAATAGAATATTTGGTGGTAAGAATCCGAGTTAATTCAGTTGCCGCTTCTTTTCTTTTAAGTCTACTAATATACAACTAGAATGCTATTAGTTTGGCCAACTATGTACTTAATGGGTATATCAAATTCGTACTATTTGAATTTGATATTTGCTATTGATTTTGCAGCGACTAATGTCAGGCGACAGTTGACGGTCGCATTATATAATATTAAAATTAATTTAATTTAATTTATATGTGTATATTACAAACAGTATTTAGCATTTGTTGTTTTTGCTGCCATTTATGTTATAGTTAACATCGTTGGCTCTAGTTTTTTTTGCCCAATTTGAGCATTTTGTTAGGCATATTAAAATTGTTCACCGAAAAGATAACTAAAGGGTTCTAAGAAATCACGAGTCCATAACGTACAAACAAGTTTTGTTCATATACTTTATTGAGATTTTTTGAAAGATTTTTGAATTTTTCTTTTTGTTCTTGAATATATATTTTTAACTTTTTGAGTTGCCAATTTCCTTCTTTTGTTTTTGCTATTTTATTTTACTTCTAAAGGAGAGAAAGGAAATGGGTAGGGAGAGGAGGAAAGCGACTTGTCCCATGGGTGGGCGTTTGTACATACGGGCGAACAAGGGAATGGTGGTGGCGAAGGAGGTGGAGGAGGAGCAGAGAAGAGCATATAGGGGACGGCAATGAGAAATGCGTGTGAAAAATAAACGAGATTTTCGCAACGCGCTTTTGATATTTTTGCATGACAGAAGCCAAATGAGAAAATGCGATTTTCCGCATTGCTCCGGCCAATGACATGGACATGGACATGGCGGCGTCCCGGCCACAGGACCACCATAACCATCACCAGTGGCATGGCTAGTAGCAGCAGCAGCAGCAGCCTACAAACTTAATGTGCTGGCGTTTCCTGGCACACAAACACACACACAGAAAGGGACGGAGCAAGATAGATAGATAGAGAGAGAGAGAGAGAGAGAGAGAGAGAAAGACACAGACAGACGCACAATAATTTTTACAATTTGCAGCAATGCGTTTTTAATTTAAATCGATAAAAGTTGCATTTGCACACAAAAACAAACCAGACGAAGACAACAACAACAGAAACAGAAACAGCAACAGCAACACAATGCAACAATAATTGCCAGGAACAACCCCTTTAGCAACTCAATTCTTCACAATACCACCTCTGCACGCCTCCTCCTCCTCACCATTCTCCTCCTGACATCTCTTATACTTCCCTCCTCTCCTGCATTATCTCTCATTTTGTTTGCATTAAATAGGCAACCAATTTTAATTATGACAAAAGAAGAGAAAAAGAGAAACTTTAAGAACACAGAAACTCCAAAATTTTGCATTAAATTCAATTTATTAATCAACTACAAAAAAAGCATCAACTAAAGTGAAGTGAACACATTACACATTTACATATGTCTATGGCCAAAAACAAAAACTTGAATCTTGAAACTTGAATCCGATTGGGACTAGTCATCGTTTTCATCTGAAATGGCTTGACCAAATCAGATGCACTAAAGAAACAAAAACACAAAACAAAATTGAGTCATAAAGAATCATAAGTATTGCTTAAAACCAAACAAAAATGCATCCACACTCGGTGGAAAACACTAAAAAAGACCAAAAATGAATTGGGCTATTTTCCTTCTACCAGGAATCATTATTCCATACTTTGAAATAATTTTAAAACCACATTCAAAACTTTAAGATATGATATAATACGGAATTGTTGAAAAAAAAATCATTTATATAAATAGGAAAACTATGAGAAAAGTGCAAACGATTTAATGCCAAAAAAAGAAGAAACTGTAACTTGGAAGTGAAGAGAGAAATCAACCGAACTGATCCTTGGAATAGATATCAGAACGTTGGAGTCCGATGCTTCATTTCATGGAAACCATTCCATATGAATTGTTTATAAGCACCGATCTAGATACTCTATGTATATGATATAGCAATCGAAAAGGTTTGTCTGGGAACACCTGCAATTAAAACTATGTTATCAAAACATTAGATTATTGCTAAGTTAAAAATTTTAAAGGTTTTGGTGCAAACATTTTAGATTAAAAGAAAAAATTAATTTGACAAAGTGTAGAAGAAAACTACGACGTACATATTAAACCTCTGCTCAATCGAGGACAAAGGCTTAATATAAATATTGATTCAAAACAATTTAAACTAACTTTTTAGCTCACTGCCAAACCGAATTCTTAACAGACACTGCAGCAAAAAAGAAGCACAAAGTCCTTTAAACTTCTACACTCCTCAATCTTGGTTCGTCCACACATTTTCTGTCTTTCTCTAGCCTCCTTTCTCGGTCTGTGTCTCTGTGCAGATATGTGAAATATGATTCCATTATTTTGAAATTAACACATTACACATTACACATTACAAATCAGTTTTAGATCAGTTTTGCGTGGTATCTGGACTTTAGTTTGTATTTGATTCGATACAATCCTCTTTTTTAGTGCGCGAACCAAATGTCGTAATTGAAAGAAAGTGTAAAATATTTTTTTTATCAGTATTTTCAAAATGAATCAACAAATCTTTCTTAAGATATTGTGGAAACAGCTTTCTGCCAGCAATTGTAAAGTAAAACTTTTCAAGTAAAAACCTGAGAAGGATTTTTTTCTTTTCCTTGCGACATCAACTTTATTATGCTCCAGAATAGACTCGACATTGCGAGAAAATTGATAAAAGATACTGTAATAATATGTATCAGCCTTTAGTATATCTTGTAAAATGAATAAAAAGAAACCGAGCGGCTCAGTTTTGATGAAGATCTCACCACAATTAGCCGCGTACAAATGTACAATCGTCGTAGTCAAGAGACTATAGATATGATAAGATGAAACGTAAGACATTATGGTTCTTAGGCTTAGAATCCTTTTATTTTCACAATACATTCAACATTCAATTTGTCTTAGACGGGTGATCTGTAAGCTTTTGCTGCTGCCAATTTTGGAAACAACTTTAATGAAGCTTGCCTTTTAAAATTGCCCACAACATCTGTATAGAGAATATTTTCGTTGTCCTGCAACAGCAACACAATTAATAAGAATTACAAGTTGTATGAGCAACCAAAAGAGAGCGAGAGGGAGTGATAGTCAGGGGGGAGGGGATGGCTGAAACGATGCTACATATACACATCCTGTGTACATACATGTCCTACGTGGGTCGTGAGCCGCACAAGTGCTAATGACTTAATAAATCATCGCCGGGCGACAAAGAAATATTCGAACAACGAGTTGCCAACGGATCCAGTAGATCCTGCACAATCAGACCGCAACCGAGTCGCGACATGTGTGTGTGTGTGTGTGTGTGTGTGTGTGTATGTGTGTGTGTGAGGGGCAACAAATGACGGGTGGTGGTGGTGTGGGGCATAATTCAATGAAAATCCGCAAAATGCCTTTAATCCTCAATATTCATTAAAAAATATCCTACTGCTGCCTGCTGGTGGCTGGCTGCGATTCGTTCTTTTTTCCTGTTTTTTTTTTATTTGTGTTGTTTTTGTTTCAATTAAAAGCATTTAAAAAGAGAGAGCCAGGTTTCAGACCACGCCCACTACCAGCACAGCCTAGCCGCAAAACGCCTCACTGTTTGTAGTTTATTAAGCTGCCGCTGTTGCCGATGTGTTGCAGGTGTGCAGCCAAGCACAGTACTCTGGATTCGGGTCATTACATCTTTATGTTCCTTTAAGTACATAATGTATAATAATGCCAATGAAATACATAGGGGGGTCTATACATATGTATGTAAATATGTGCGTACCATCATCATGATCAGCATCATCATAATAGGAGGAGAGCAACGCAAAGGACATACGCTTAATCAGCAACTTAAATGTGTCCTGCGGCAAAAAGGATTTAATGTGCTTGAATCCCAGCGCACGCCCCCGGCCCCCGCTTCAGACAGAGAAGCGAGAAGCGCGCTTGGTCTGGACAGTAAAAAACTTTCTGCCATTTTGCACGTTACAAAAATTAATTCGATTTGCTGCTCGGCGGTCATTTTAATCGCTTGCCCAACAACAGCGATGCGTTTAATGAAACGACACAAACGTTAGCCATGCCTCTCTCATGCTCTGACGCTCTCTCAGGACACACCAAATGCAATTAAAAATTAAAAAACGTGAGCAAAATGCATAATGAGCTCTCAAGCAACACTTCATTAACGCATTGCCCAGTTGAACACCCAGCTCCACACCCATCCATTCCCATCCACTCCCATCCACTCATTGCACCTCGCTAAGAAGGCTTACCTGAAGTTAAACTCACCCTCATGCGCTTCTCCTTCACATGCAATCAGATTGGTTGCAGCGCATTCGCAAACGCATTCCCATTCACTTTGCATTGATAGGCGACAAAATGTTAACAAGCTGTTGAAAAATTGCCAAACAGAGGCGTAACCATAAAATGGCCCCAAAATCAACCGAAACCGAAGTCGAGAAAAAAACCAGACACACACACACACACACAAAATAATAAAAACCAGAAAATGTGCACCCAGTGATTGAGTGAGTATGGCGTAAAGTGTGTAAGCGAGTGAGTGTGATTGTGCAATTCAAGTGAAGGAGATGTTATCGACCAGGCCCATAGCCTGTAAAGAGAAACTGGCAAGCCTCAATTGCAAGACTGTCAATAAAGAAGAAAGGTTTTGCAGAAGGCTTTAAAAATATTACGCATACGACGCGCTGGCCCCTGGAATGTGTATCAGACTCTTAAATGGTGAATTTTGGAAATGATTCCTAGTTAGTTTACTGTTTAAGATTATTATTTGTACGATGATGGTATGAGTAATATTTCAAAAGCTTCTTTGAGGTAAAGAATGTTTAAGATTTAGTTAGGGCAAGCTAAGCACATCTGTTTCTTTAAAAGAAAAGAGCTTATCTTTATCCTAAGATCTGTGAATTGCAAAGTCAATGTTATTCGGGTAAAGAATTAAACTAAAAGCAGCAAAAATTGGTCTTGGCTTTTGCTTTAATAACTTGGAGAATGTAAGTTTGAAATGTAATTAACATGCAAATCATTGCCAACTAAATGTAGTTAAATATTATATCAAAACTGGTGTGTAAACCTTTTGGAATATTCTCGAGAATATGTAAATGTTTACTTGAAGAACCAGATGAAGATCAATACAAACTGCTTAACAAATGTTTTCAATCTCTTGAAGATGACCAGGCAAAGCGTTGAATACAATGAGAAAAAGTGACTTTGGGAATACAAATTGAAGTTTTATTCCATTTCATCATTCCATCAGTTTTGCCTTTTGGAAAATTGAGGGGAAACTTAACCAGCGTCATAAATTCACACGCATACCGAAAACGTCAGCTACGTTCAGTTCAGACCAGGCCAAACAAATAAAGGCCGAAAACAAAAAAATCAGCAGTAACATCAACAACAACAACAAGAATAAGAGTAACAACGGCCACCCCCAATCATCAAGGTTTTCCCATCATGCAGCAATTGTCTCACCCTTGGCATTAACGTCACGTTGCCATCCTCTCTCCCACCTCAGTTCGTGGCCTCAATGTTGGCCTCAAAATGCAAAACCCCAAAAAGGAGCAAGAAGCCGGCCTGATGGCAGCAGGCAGCAAACTGAAGGCAAAAAAGGTAGGCCGGGGGTGGCAACGAAACGAAACGAAGTAAGGAAGGAAGCCAGGAAGGAAGGAAAGAGACGGCCCTCCGGTCCGAGGCACAGTCACAGCTCCATGTTGGCCAAGTTGGAGTCCACATGGTAAATTGTCAACAAGTTTGTTGCCGCTGCCGCCGATGCAGCATTTTCCTGTTGTTTTTTTTCCCCTTTAGTTTTTTGCTGCTTTTTCTTGCGTTTTTATCTGTCCATTTCTTTTTCGCTTTTCATTTGCATGTGTTTGCTGTATATTTGTTACTGTTGTTGGAATGCTGTTGTTGCTGGATGATGATGATGATGATGATGATGCGTTTTATTTTTTTGGTTGTTGCTGTTGCTTTTATTGATTTTTCATGTTCTTTTTGGTCGACAATCAGGAAACCATCCGACTGACCAAACGCGTCCTGCTTCATCTCCAGCTCCTGCTGTTCCTGCTGCTCCTTTGGTTTGTTGTCCATTGCCGTTTGTACAGCTGCTGCCCCCAATGTCAGCCTTGTTGCAACGTCATCGCCATTATCATCATTCCCATCCTCATCCCCATCCCCATCCCCATCCCCATCATCATCATCAGCTTCGTTTATTGTTCAGGAGAACAAAACAAAAAAAGAATTGCGAAAATTTGTTCATTCCTGGGGACACGCGTTTCCTCGCATGTTTATTATTGCAGAGTTGCATTCTGCCCAGTTCGACAACAAAAAGTAACCGCCAAACAACTCACCTGCCCACCCAGAAGTACGCCCGGCCAACCGCCCGCCCGCCCGCCAAACCCCCAGAGCACCGAACCCCAAAAGCCACTCAAACCCAAAGGGGCTGCTGTTGTTGTCTGTTTGGGCCTTTTGTTGGCTGCAACCACATATTTGGTTGCTGATTTTTGGTTTCGTAATTTTTTTTGTTGTTTTTTTTTTCCACATGCATATCCACATACAAAATGCAGGCCGGTTGAGTTTTTTCTGTTTGTTTTGTTGTTGTTGTTTTCCTGCTTTCTTGTTGTTGCATTTGTTTGCGTGTGTGTTTGGTGGTTTTCACCATTTTCATTTCATTACTTGTTGTTGTTCTTGTTGTTGTTATAATTTTCCCATACCCCTTGTTATTTTGCCGCAACGAGAAGAAAATGGAAAGATAAGCACTTTGATTAACTTCAATTTGTTTAAATAAATCGTTTTGAAAAATAACTTTTAAAAGGATAATTGTTGGGAAATAATCAATGTCACCTGATTCTTGTTACATTTAGAACTGTATCCCATTTAATTAATATCTCTTAAGTGGAAGCTTTGCAATAATTAATTAATCAATCTCACTATAAGTTTAAGTTTAGCACTGAAAGATATGGTATGGCAATTCTGGACTAGAACTCGGTGACTCTTAAAATAGCCAAACGACAACCTGTTCACCTTTTTGTCTTGTCTTTGAAATATTCCTCCACTCGAGCTGGCTTAAATGCATGTTTTGAACCAAATTTCAAAGAGGTCACAAAACAATTAAGTTTTCCAGAAATAAAGAAACTTTCTGCAAATACTTATAATTCGAAATAATTTTGAAGTATATAGTTTAATCTAGAAATTACTTAGTTTAATTGGTAAAGTTTTCATATTCTGCATCCAAATTTGGGGGAATCAAAATTGCTTACTTTATTTGATGTAAAACATTCTTCAAGATTTATCAAAGAAAATCGAGTAGTTTAAATTTGAAAAAGCTCTTTCAAAATAACAGAATAGTTTGCGGAAGGTGAAGAAGGAATGTAGATGATAAAAAAATATACAAATTGAGAATAAAAACGAGCTATGGAAGTTAACTTCGGCCTTGCCGAAGTTTATATACCCTTGCAGTTCTTTATTATATTTAATTCGATAAGAAAAGTGAAATTTCATACATCAACAGCATTAGTTGTCGTATTATGAATATGCTCAAATATTTTTCAAACTACTGAATTCAAAACACATTTAATGATGATTAAACAATATATGATATAGTAGTCCGATCCCGATGATTTTCATACTTTATCTCACACAGGTAATAAAGAGTCTCCAAAAAAAATTTCAACCCGATACCTCTTAAGATGGCTGTGTAAAACGCATACGCACAGACGGACGGACAGACGGACAGACGGACATGGCTATATCGACTCAGCTTCTCAAGCTGATCAAGAATATATATACTTTATGGGGTCGGAAACGTCTCCTTCTGTGCGTTACAAACATCTGACCAATTTTATAATACCCTCTGCAAGGGTATAATAAACACTAAAGTCGGGCAAGTCTCAATAATCTTAGTCCTACCATTTACGTGTTTAACTTGGAACTTCAAATATTTTGTTTTTGTATTCAAAGTTAAAGTGACCAGGTTATGCTTCGGTTGACATTTCAGCCAAGCAGTCACACTATTTTCTGTCTTTGTATTGCCCCGTTCGTCAAGTAGGCATTGACTCCAACTGGTATAAATAGATGAATTTTGTGGCATTTAAGTCATTCATTTGGGCGGCCCAGCAGAGTCAGCATCTACTATTTTCCCTACTAGTTCGCATTAATTTAATATTTGCTATCAAATACTTTTGACTCTTCCAATTCCCAATGGCAAATCATATAAATTGACTCAAATTAACACTTGAGCAAATGCAGGAAACATTTCATTTTAGAGCCCATCCCGTCTGAATGGACCACATATTAGGTAGGCAGCAAGATCTTCTTTTTTCATACAATTCAAATGTGGAATTTGCGGAGTTCTATTTTCCTGAGCTTCTTTAAATAAACTGTATTGGAAGTCAATGTATTGCTTATTTGTATTCCCTTTTTCAGATTTCTTCCAATGCATGGTATTTTTTAATCTAATTAAGTAATTTTCGGCGTAGAAAGCATTGCAAATCTTAATCCTACCACGGTCTGGTTATGGGCATCCTTATCTAACTTTTGACCGAAATTATATCTTATTGATCTGAGTATTCCAAGTTGTGTTTATTGACAGTACGAAGTTTTTGAGACGATAGCGAAAGGAATACACACATTTTTATAGAAGCTGCATTATAAAGAAATTCGTAAAAAAGTGATTTATGTACATTTTTATTTTAATTTCGATACATTTATGTTAATTCTTTTAAAACAGGTAAGTGTTTCATTTTATTTGCATTGTGTTTTATTGTATTTTGCAGTTTAATGTCGTGTTTAATCAACATTTATTTACTTCAGAAGTTTTTGTTCTTTTGAAAAAATGTTTGTCATTCCCGGTTGTGAGCACTCTTTTTTATACCCTTGCAAAAAGGGTATATTAATTTTGGTCAGAAGTGTGCAACGCGTAGATGGAAACATCTCCGACCATATAAAGTATATACATATATTCTTGATCAGCATGACGAGACGAGTTCAAATAACCATGCCCGTCCCTCCGTCCGTCTGGATCGACGTGCCGTAAGAGCTACAGAACTGAAATTTTGCACGTAGGCTTGTATATACTGCAGGGGTTGTATTCTAGGATTCAGTCGGATCGGACCACTATATCATATAGCATACAAACGGCAAAGTCACGAACTGTGACTTTTCTCAATAACTTCGTTATTTTCTCAGCTAAATTTAATATTGCAGTCTATTACACATATAAACCACTGTGCCAAATTTGATCAAGATCAGGTAACTATATCATATAGCTCCCATAGGAACGATCGGTGGCAAACAGTGACTTTGATCAATATCGTGGTTATTTCCGAAGATTGTAGGCCTTTTTAGATAAAGCGCTTTTTCCTTTGATGGGTTTAGAAAAGGAAAGAGTTACTAAAAAAGTTGCAAGGGTATACAAACTTTGACGCGGTCGAAGTTAGCCCCGGCCCTCTGGTTTTTATTTAGTACGCGTATTTGGTTGAGAAAGTGCGTATGTTCCCTCTACATATGGCGTGGACGAGCAAACCAAGGCAACACCATGAAACCATCGGCTAAGCGCATTGATTGGTAATCTGAAAACTCTCTATTTTTTTTGTTCCTTATGCCAGTGAAGACTTTTGAAATAAATAAATTTTGATTTTCCCTTTATTTGTAGAGGTTATGCTTCGTATTTTTTCATTTTTAACTGATTTTTAAGGGTGCCCACAACCGGATACAAATTTTTTTGCCCAAAAAATGGTCACTTCATAAAATTCTTAATAGAATGGTTTTAATTGCAGGAAGCAATTAAATTCCTTTACTGGCAGTTATAAAAGCCTTTTACCTTTTAAGCATCCTCCAAGTATCTAACTATAAGAATGACCAATGTGTTAGTAGTAGAACTAGCAACACGACTTTTGTTGGTTATAATTCACATATATTTTGACAAGAATAGTTCATTTGAGTAAATTAAATTGGCTTGGCCAACATTTTAGTATTTAGTATTCAATCAAATATAATTCATAATTTTTCCAATACAATGCAGTCCCAAAAAAAAAATGTTAATATTTCGACTAAATTGCATTTTCAATTGATTGATTACCTATTAAGATGGGCAAATGCTTTTCATACGGAACAACAATTTACAATTTCTTACCATTCTTTTTGATATCAATTAACAGAAGTATATAAATTTTTGTGGCACTACTATTTTACCGTATATTTCTCAGGTGAGATATAAACAGAAAGAGACAGAGGGGAGAGAGAAAAAATGCACACACGCACACGTGGAATACATGAGCATAACAACAAGTGCAACATAGCCAAAGGCTTTTCAGGTCTACCAATATTATTCCACACAACTTCAAACCCACAAAATGTTGGTTAGTTTTTCGTAATAACTTCAAATCTGCACTTGCCACTTTGTTGCAGCAACACGCACACCCACGCACACGCACACCCACACCCACACCCACACCCACACACACACATCGGCACACTCGTAGGCATGAAAAATACATGAACATATTCTTTCTCTCCTGGGCCTGAAATTTTCAAATGGCAACAAATTTTACCTAGTATTTTTTTCCCTTTTTGATTTTGTGCGGGGTGTGTAAAAATAATTGAACTAAAAATTGCACACAAAAATGCAACAACAACAAATCTGTGCAACAAGCAGCCAAAACCACCAACAAACACACACCTTTCCCCTCTCAACTAACCTCCACAATTCAATTCTCCCAAAAATAAAAACACAACACAGAAGAAAATTACAATAATAATAGCAAAAATAAAACTGACCATAGAAGTGGCAATGCGTCTGCATTTTGTGGAAGGGGGCGGAGCTCAAAATATATATATATACATATATATGTATGTGTGTGTGTGTGTGTGGGGGGAGGGGGGGCAAAGAGAATCATATTGGAGACTATGTTTCGGGCTCCAAACGGGGCAATCAACCAACCCTTGCTACGTGCTGCTAATTGAGAGCCTGCAACGGCGCATTGCCGTTAACATTTTGAGTGGAACTCGAAAACGCACACACTCACACTCTCTCGCACACTCACTCGCCGAACACATTTAACTCGACTCGAGTGTTGCGAGTGTAAATTTAATTTTCGAAAAAACAAAAAACAAAAAATATACCAAAAATAATTTACACATAGAAAAAAAGGAAAACAAAAATTTGGAAAAGTAAAAGACAAGACTCACATATGTATGTATGTCTGTGTGACTGTGGGGTATCTGTGTGTGGATCTTTCTCTCAATTGGCATCCAATGAAATGTTTGCTTCCCCTTTAAACACTCGTGTGCTAAATGAAAATAGTTCTCCGCGACTTTTTTAACCAGCTAAAGCTTATTATTTGTGCCCGCAAGTGTCAAGTGCATTCAGATTTCGAAAACAAAACACAAAAACAACGAAAAAATTCTAAAAAAAAAAGGATACAAAACAAAACCAATTCAATAATAATTAATATGTGTTTGAATACAATTTCAAATTGTCATAAAAAACAAGTGATGTAACAATAAAGTTGAATTTTAATTCAATACAGTTTTTAAGTGATGGAAAGTAAACAAATAAAATTTCATAATAGTTAAAACAATTTTCAAAAAAGCCAAAATGACGAAGTTTTAAGAAATGAAGTTATTCTTGTCAATCGGTTTTTAAATTCAATTGTCTAAAACTCATGAGTTGATGTGAAATCAGAATATCAGACTTTTAAAAGCTTTTCCATTCATTGTTTTCTTCATATAGTTGTAATTCTTAACTAGTATTGGAATGGCTAACTCATTTCGAGGATTCGTAGCAAAGTCTCCTGATGTTGGAGCTTGTACTCGGCTTTTGAGTTGCCTATAATTCATAATCTTATTAGTAAGATTGACCAGAAGCCGGCTTATTTGCAAGACTTCAGTTTAGCTTTATTTAAGCCAAACTAAAAAAAAAGGTTGTAAAAATATTTATTGGTTTGGCTTTCGGTTAATATTTAACCTTCAACCCATTCAAATTTATTTTAATCTAATAAAAAGCATTAAATCTTTGTAAATGAATCTAATAATGATCAGTTTTCTTCTTTATATATCAGTGGGGGAACTGTTGCCCCATAAAGTATGCAATAACCATATAAGAAATCGGAAAATGATTCTCAAGGCTTATAGACAATTTGTAAATTGGAAGGCATAAGAAAAGTTATAAGTTTATGGTAAATAATGAGCACTTTTTTAGCCTATTGTTTACCTTTAGGGACAAACTTTACAGCCCTAGAACCGGGTATGAAAAAGAGAAAGAGATAGTTGTACTACACTGTTAAGGGTCTGTAGAAATCATGTATTTGAAAATGCTTTAACGATAAATCATCTTTATTAAAAGAATTATAAAGAGATTTCTTTCGCATTATTGTAATTAGTATATTAGTTATATATTCTTCTATAAACATTTCTTAGTCTTGATTTCATTAAGTCAAAAATATTTGTCTTTTCGAACAAAGTTCCTTCGATTCAATTGGATTTTACTATTTATATCACAATTCAATTATATTCTCCCATTTTTCAAGTGCAGCGCTGCTTAAGCTATGCAAACTGAGGACTCCTTAGGAAAATTTAACCACAATCCCATTTATCTTTTACTCTGGTAGTGCCGCAGTCTGATACGGTGATTGGTGGTCGAAAGCTCAAGAGAAAATTAACAGCATTTGCTCCCGCATCTAACAGCAAATTGAGCCATACATTGTTTAGATGAAGCCTACCCAAACCAAGATCCACACTGAATGGGTCAGGCTTTAATGCCTAAATCAACTAACTTTGCGGACAGCAAACTTATTTCCGGCATGCCGAGAACATTTCCCAGGAGCACTGGACCAGCAGAGCAGTGGATAGTCAGGAATCAACAGACCAGAAAAGCAAAACGAAAGGTGGAGGACAAAGAGATACCCGAAATCAACCATAAATTGATGCAGTAACACGTAGCAGTAAAAAAAAATCCACACATACGCACACACACTCAACAAAAAACCAACAAAGGCAACATTTGCAAACTGCAATCAAAGATAGTGAGTAAGGGAAAGAAGACAGAGACAGAGAGAGAGGGAGAAAGTAAAGAAGGATGCATCCTCATGATGCATTTTCGGCGCGTGTGCCTTGGCCTCTGCACTCTGTGCGTGTCTGACTGTGTATGTATGTGTCTTTGGGTGTGTGTGTGCTGGTCAGAAAAACCAAAAAGCGAGCAACCAACAATGCCAAGTTTTCGGTCAACTTTCGGCCAAAACAATGGCAATCTCCTTCATCCCCAAAGCCCCGCTCGTTTCGTTTCTGTTGCCCATATAACCGGTGGAGGGTCACGCATCTTGTGCTCATTCTCATCCTTGTTGCATGTCCTCCTATAGCCAGTAGACTGTTGCAACTGCAACGGCAACAGCAATGGTAAATGGCAAATGGAGTTGGTGCTGCTGTTGCCTGCTGTAGTTGGAGTTGGACTTTCTCTGGTCAATTCGCGGTTTTGCTTGTCACTTAGCCGACGTTGACCAACGGCAAGCCAACGCGTTGGCCATTTGATAAACGGACAAAGAAACGACAAACGACAATGGACACGAAGAAATGTGTGTCCGTTTGTATCATTCCTCCATCTACTCCATCTCGTGCATCTCCTCCATCACCTACCATCTTGATACCATATACTCCATGCCATACTGTTGCCTTCGAGGCGACAATGTGACGACATTTAAGGCCCCAATGAGGTTCACTGGAACGCAGCATTGAATTATCTTGCCAGAAATGAACATGCGTGTGTTCTCAGTTTGGTTTAGTGATTTGCTTTCGCTTTCACAAGGCGCACCACGTCCCTCGAATGTTGAAAAATGCAATTCAATTCGTTTAACAGCAGATTGATTGTCGTTTAAGAATGGAGATTTCTTGTTAAAGATCTTGTTAGTTATTTGAAATAAATCGTTATTTATTGATCATTATGTATTAAAGACTTTAAACTTTTTTCAGAAATGTCTTCTATAGATGATCTGAAGCTTTTAATTTCATTAACGGGAAATCGTTTCGAACAAAGTTGAAATTATAATAATCCTCAATACATCGATAGCAGTTACTGTTAATATAAGCCATTATAGTTAGTAATTATTATTTCTCCTTTAATCCTTTTCAACTTACTTTTTCTTATAGCTAAAAAACGTTCTTAAACACCATAAAAGAGTAAAAAGCCCCTTAATATCGTTAACGATAACTATTAATCGGTGATATTAATTGCTCAGACCGACTATATCAATTAATAGGAAACGCTCTATGGAGAACCGCACAAAGAGTTGACTTTGACTTGGCTTCACTCGCATATACATAAGTTTCCTATGGCTTGCTGTCAACATTGATAGTATAGGGTAGTTGTCAATTTGTGGTAATCCAAACTCTGTTACAATTTCTTCACAGTGTTGGTAAATTGCATTTAACTCATATCTGGTAGCTTGTTGTTATTTTTAGGCTTTAAGTGGCGTAATAAGTCCAGATTGCAGCCTGTTTGCTTCTACCAAATGTCCTTCTCTATTCTAAACTAGAGTGCTATATCTGTATCTTAGTGTGTGTGTGTGTGTTTGTGTCCTTGTTTGTTTGCTTTGCCTCTCTGCCCGCAGTTGGCTTTGGCTTTTGCTTTTAAGCAACAGGAACAGAAGCAGGCGTTCAACATTTTTGAGGCTTGATTGGATTTTACACAGGACTTTGCCCAAACTCTTGTCCACACCGCCCCTCCCTACTCCACACAAAGTGAAAAATTGCATTTTGAGCAGCTGCAGCTGCAAGTGCTGGAAGTGCAAATGCAACTATAGCCTAAAAATGTTCTGCCTCTTTGTCTCTCCCCCTCTCACCACTATCTCTGTCTTTCTCTTGATGTTGTTGATGAAGTCGGCTTTCGGTTTGGTTTCATTTGGTTTTACTGGTTAGCCATTTGGGGTTTTTGGTGTTCTGGTTTTTCTGGTTACTACTTTTATGTCTTTTGCCTTTTTACTTATTGTTGTTAATTTTTTTTTCTTTTCTGTTTGACTTGTGTGTATTTTTTGGGTAAATTTGTTATTCGGTTTATTAGCCATCGATTGGAAACGACAAGTGAATTTGGGATTGCGATTGGAGTGCAATGAATTTGTGCTGTAAGGGGGAATTTTAAGCGGCAATTAAAATGCATTTTCCGGTTACTTGACACATAACATAATTTGCATTTCCGGGCTTGGAATGGCATCTCAATTGTCAACCCCTCGATGGGAGGTCGTTGTTTCAGATTGCTTCAATGTTTAAATGATGCAAAGCCTCTGCAACCATGCAAACGGCAACTGCAATATATCCTCCATACCTTACCCAAACATTTCCACCCCATCAACGTCATCATCATCATCGTCATCACCATCATTATCATCATTGAACACAACCGCAGACACATGCAACCCTTGAAGACGTCGTCCAGTGTTGTTGTCCAGAGTTTTCTCTTCTATCCTCGCCCCCATTTTCCTAATCATCTGTCTGTCTGCATATCTGTCACCTTCACATTTAAACACTGTTCAGCAAAATACATTTCAATAAATCGAATTCCTTCAAATTTAAGACTCAATTTCACCTTAATTTTTATTGGACTTTATCTGTTTTTGGTGCCTTATGAATAATAACACAGGCCGACATTTTTGAGATCATGAAAAAGTGTTTTAAGTTCAATAGGTGCCCTATAGTAATTGAGGGGTGCTGAACACGGCCCTGTACTTAGTTTTTGTCCATCACGTCAGGCTTTCGAGAAAAGTGTGATCAACTTATTCAAATTCGATTATAATCGATCTACAGTTCTCTCCTAAGCCTTTTCGAAGCTTGAGTTGAGTATGGTCAATGCAAATATTGTTTTTATGCCTTGTTCTATATCTTTGCCCATTTCATACTATTTAACTCTTTTAAAAAATTCTTAGATTCCTCTATAGATGAAAACGCAGAGTTTTCCAATTTATTTACTCTTGTTTTTGTTGATTAGTGTTGTTGTGTTATCACCAATGTCTGCATAACTTGAATATCATCCTCCCATTCAGCCACTCCCATTTCCAATTCTCATTTCCTGATACTTGCAGGACATGTCTGTCTGTCTGGATGTGTCTGTGTGCCAAGGAGTTTGTCGGAATCACCGAGTTTAACAAATTAAATGACTTCTAGTGCGTACATTGTTTTGACACGGTTGTCCCCTTAAGTCTTCGCCACCACCACCACCTAATCCCCATGCCCTCCTGCCACCCAACTCATAGATTTGGCCCCATTTGGCTTTGCCAAATTGCTGTTGATTGCTCAACACTCTCTTCCCATTTCAAAATCGCATTCTCTGCCTCTGTCTCTGTGTTGCACCCACCTGCAACATGTGAAACAATTGACGAGCGGAATGCTGTATTTATACATAGGGCTCCTTCCTCTTATTCCTAGCTGCCTGACACGTTGTCAATTGCAGTCAAAGGGTTAAAGACTCAACTCTGAACTATATTTATGCAATTTATGCTCGACCAAGCTAAAGGCGGAGCTCCAGGCAGTTGAAATTGATTTGGGGGGCGACCACCCAATGTGTTTTTATCCGCCTTTGATATGCAGCTGGCCCCTCCCCCCACATCACCATCATGGATCATATTTTTTTATGACCTTTTTGCCTTGCGTCTGTCCTCGGTTTTATGTCTTTATAAATAAGAATGCAGCAAAATGTTCTTTGGCTTTGCCTTTAGCTACGGCTACGGCTTCTGCTTTTGTTTTTGTTTATGGCAATTAAATTTCATAAAACAACAAAATGCACTTGATAATACACACGCACTCACACACACACACATGCGTCAGTTAGTCAATTTATGCATCTGCCTCTGTTTTGTTTACATATTTTTATTTTGTCATAAAACCAAAAACAAAAACAGAAAAAAAACAGAAGGAAAACCAAAAATAAATACAATTTCACAATGTGTGTGGTGGGGTTAAGATAAATAGATTGATAAATGGTTAGATGGATTGAAAGGGCAAAAGGGGAAGAGAGCTTAAAGAAACTAAGAAACATTTTTGGGAATCAATGAAAAATCATGTTCAGTCTTCTTGGTTCGCTTTCCAGTTGTAATTTGTATCCCAGACGTATTTCAGTTTGAGTAAGGATGACAATTCTTATATATATAGTGTGTTTACTGATTCGAAACCGGCTTACAGCTCTTGCATCTTTGACAAGAAAAAAAAACTCCAATATTCCAAATTCTAAATTACAGTGTTTAGTTCAACGATGAGTTGAATTTTTGTTTTTAAATTTTAGAAATTTCTTAAAAAATTGGTTGTTTAAAATATTTTGTTTTACACGACAAAGGGTGAACTTGTTTAACCCGAAATCGGTTCATTTAATATATGAAATGCCTTAATAACAACTCGCACACACACCCACACACTTGGTCTTACATGTGTGTGACTTGACATCGTTGTTGTTGTTGTTGTTTCATGGGCATAAATGAAATACCACAGACTGGGAACAAAAACCCAAAGTCCAATTAAAATTTAACTACATCAAAGTAGCGACAGTCCAGTAGCCAGTTTTACACAGTTGAACCAACGGAGACGACAGCAGCGACACCCACACACACAAAGATTTACATATATATATAAGCATTTAACAAGTTTAGTATTTTATATACGTATGTACATACATACGGACATATGGCATTTCACGGGTTTTTTATCCCTTTTTGGCTGGGAGCGCCAACAGCTGGACATGGCCCAACTAACTATGAGAAAGAAAGAACGATAAAAACGAGAGAGGCTACAAAAAAAATGCAAAAAGGGACGGACAAGGTCAGGGAGAGTGGTAGAAGTTGATCTGAGCTGAGCTGTTTGTGTGAGTGAGTGTCCATCTGTGTGTGTGTGTGTGTGTGTGTGTGTGTGTGTGTGTGTGTGTGTGTGTGGGTATCCATGGCATGTCGAAAATTGCGCAGCTTTACGGCAAATGCCGCAAATTGAAACAATTTACATGTTGTACATGTGTGCGGTGGGTGTATAAACGAATCCTCGAAATTGGAGGGGATGTGGTGGGGCATTGGGAAAGGGAACGAATGGTTGGGTCATCAAAGGGTTAAACTTGCGTGTAACCCAGCACCTCGGCTATTGATACCGTCGTCACCGTCAACCATGAATTTTGATTTAGCCTCCAGCCAGCAGTCTGGCAAAACGCAAAACAAAAAAAAAAAGAAAAAGACTGAAAGAAAGGAAAAGCCAAAAATTGAGAAAAAAGCAGCAACAAAAAAAAAAAAATAAATGAATAAACTGTTAGTCAGTTCCAGCAGGCATCAAGGAACGTGATGGAACGAGGTGACAAACCGCGCGTGACGTTGCTCCAAATGACACATCCTCGTTGTCCTCCTGCTGCTGCTCCTTCTCGATATTCTAACAATGGGTGCTGGGCGATGGCAAGCGCGGATTATAGCGCCCTTTTCGGCCAAAGAAGTATTTAAGACCTTTTCTTTGATCAAAGTGACAAAATGACAGCAATTTCTTAATTTGTGCTAAATGCGAGATCAAAAGCAAAAGAGAGTGCAGTTTTACTTCAGTCAAACATGACTAATAGACATTAAATACAAGTTAACAAGTAAATAAGTAGTTGGAAGTTTACCTTAACCAGAGTTTAACCATAAACAACACAAAATAGTTAAAGATGTTAACCAAAGGTCAAGTGTTAGCTGACATATTTTGGCTAGCAAATCGAAGAGCCGCAGCTATTCATTTTACGTTTCGTTACTCTCTTCCCTATGTCTTTGGGATCCGTTAATAACCTTTATAAAGTAAATTTACAATAAAAGGTTGGCCGCCAAACACAACGCAAATGGCGACGTACGACAACGACATCCAGCAGGGTCACTTTTCCCATCACTCGCTCTTTCTCTCTTTCCCTACCACTCCGTTTGTCTGGTCTTTTGCGAGTCTTTCCTACTTGCCTGTTTTTTTTTTATATCTGTTTTTTTGTGTGCCCTCGCGGCGACACGTTTGGCTTCCGTTGGATTTTTTTTCGCGATTTCGTTGTAGTCCATTTTCAGTTGTTCTTTTTTTGTCGTTTTTTGTGTTCCATTTTGTTCGTGGGCCCCCGCGTTGTGTTGGCCAAAAGTCAACCCATGAGCTGTGGCATTTTTAAGTAATTTTTATCGGTCAACTGCGGGCAGAAGTTGGAGGAAGTCCTGGAGAGAGAGAGAGAGAGAGAGAGAGAAAGAGAGAGACAGCTGGATGTTGGCTATGATGAAGGGTAGGGCTGAGAGCAGTTACAAAAGGTTTTTCTACGACATTTTTTAAAGTTGTTACATGACAATCAAAACCAAAACCTAAACCCCGCACAAGGTCAACGGATGCGGTCAATCTATGTGCTCTCTGTATCTCTCTCTCTCTCTCTGCATGCGTGTGTGCTTTGCTCTGTATGTCCCGCTCGTCGTCGCTCGCTCGTCCCGTTGAACAAGTGACAAAATATGCAAGTATCAAACCACAAATTCTCACCCGTGAGTCCACAATCATTTTGACACTGGTTTTTCGGGTACGAGATGCGGCGCGGATGCGTATGCAGATGCAGATACGAATGTCGAGTAGATGCGTTTCGTTACGTTTATGGATAGTGTTGCCTGGCAATCAGCCAGGCAGCCAGTCAGCCATCCGGCCAGGCCAGAACATTCAATGAAGTCCTTTGCAGGAAATTGAAAAGTGCAACGCAAATTGCGTTCCGTTTTGCACACGAGTCGAAGAGGACCAGAGGGAGGCCTAACACAGAGACTTTACTGAGGCCAAATGGTTGACAATTGATTTGTGTTTATGGTGGGTGTCATTCTGCCAGCAGATGCCACACACACACACACAAAGACACCTGCACTGTGTACTGTGATTTAAAGACACTAAAACTGGGCGTATGACATGTTGCAAGGGTTTTTTCAAGCTAGACATACCATAAACTTACCAAAATCCATCTCTTGGTTCTAAATACTACTTTATTTTAAAAGAGAAGGAAAAAAAATGTATTCTTTCGATTGTCTTTTGAGTTGCTTCGTTTACTTCGAGCCATTTTTGGCGAGTGAAATCGCTCCTGGCCCTTTCAGAATCAATGTTGACAATGTTGTTTATGTGAACCTGAAATAAGCAATTGTTTTTTATAACTTCACCTCCCATAATTTCTAACTCTTCAGAACTCTATATATAACTAAAGCCAAAAACAAAACAAAGTGTAATATATTTTAGCTTGATCTTTTGATTTTGAAATTGGATGTTTAACGAAATGTTGCAGATTACTAAAATCAAGTAGCAATGGACTTAATTAAAGGCTATTAGAGTGCTTTCGGCTCAAACTTTGCTTCATCCATAAACGCTAGGAGATTCCATGAAAAACCTTATAACTTATATGTATGATCAAATTTCTATAAAAATTGATTACTTTTTAAATAACTTATCGAATACTCTTTCTTTTATAGGCTCTGAAACGCGACGGATTGACATTAAATATATATTGAAATTCTTTTTTTGTTTTGGAAATTGTTTAAATACAAAGACAAAATTGTGCGTTTAAAAAAAGTCAACGCTCACGCTCAAGGGCAACTAGAGCAGTTTGAGCAACAACAAGAACAACAACAACAGCAGCAGCAGCAACAACAACAACAACACCATCAGCACCAGCAACATCATCAACATCAACATCAGCAACAACACATCCAGCATCAGCAACATCTGCAACAGCAGCATCAACCACAACAACTTCATAATCTCTACAGCGGCAATAGCAATTACTACAACAACAGCAACAGCAGCAACAACAACAGCCACAAAATGCATTTAACTACAACAACAAGCAACACGACGTCATCGACGGTCAACAATAATACAAATAACAACAACAACAACAACAACAACAATACAAGCAGCAACAATAGCAACAACAATAACACAAGCAACACAAATGGCTCCAACAACAACAACAGCAGCTCCAGCAACAACAACAACAACAACAATAATAATAATAACAATACAGAACAAAACACACCACCCACACCCGCCCAACTGCTGAACGAAGCCTACACAAAAATGACATCAGACATTTTGGCCGAAAGGACACTTGGTGATTTCCTTACCGAACATCCCGGCGAACTGATACGGACCAGTAGTCCCCTATTCGTTTGCACAGTCCTGCCACCGCATTGGCGCTCAAATAAAACACTGCCGGTGGCTTTTAAGGTTGTCTCACTCGGCGATATAATGGATGGCACCATGGTCACCGTGCGAGCGGGCAACGATGAAAACTATTGCGCCGAATTGCGCAACTGTACCGCCGTTATGAAGAATCAAGTGGCCAAATTCAATGATCTGCGATTTGTCGGACGAAGTGGTCGAGGTAAGTTCAAAATTTTAGCTCCGAGTTCATGTCTCAGCAGCAATTTACGATCTTGGTGGAATGACAAGCAAAGACACTTTAACGCGGTTAGCCTAAGCAACACTATCGATAAATTGATAAATGATAGCTATAATCGGCTCAATGTATTACTTCCTTTCAATATGAGTCTTTATCTTGAGTTTTGTGTTATTTAAATTGCCACTGAATGGTTATAAACGATAACGAAAATCGCCTAAAATTCAATGAATTGTATCGAGATCTGTTAAAGATCTGTTGTGTTACTTAAATAGCCCACCCAAATAGTTTTTAGTTTAATGAATTTATTTAAATTTGTTCACTTTTTTATTTATTCTCTGAAGTGTGAAGGTCAAAAGGTTTTCACTTGAAGTGCTTGGTCGGTCACCTCTTATTGGCTCTTGTCAGGCAGCACTTGAAGAGTTCTTTGTCCGCCCCGAACCCCGGCCATGGGGTATATTTTAGCTCTTGTTTCGGCTGCACACTTGAAACAATTTGTTCAATTATTGCCAGTTCCGTTCGTCATTCCGCTGAGTGGCAAAAATTTTGTTACTCTTTCCCCGATGCTTCTTTTTTGTTTCCGGGCCTCTGCCCTGCTCTCTTTTGTATTCGTGCACTTTTCGCATGGCTGTCATCTTTTCAATGTTTTCGCTTTTCCTTTTTTTTTTTTACAAAAATCCTTTGTATTTCATTTAACCGCTTGTTAAGCACTGCACAAATTGTCAGGCAGTTCATCAGGACAGACTTCCAGGCATCCTTGGGCTAAAAGCATCACTCAAATGGAACAAAGTTAAGCGATCACTTCTTTGCATTCAAAGTTTTTCATATGCGCCATCTTTCAGGCAAAAATCACAAACAATAACCATGAGGTATATTTCCACACAACAAAAAAAAAAAAAAAAATAAAAACAAGAAATCAAACATCAATCCAATTTCGTCCTTTGCCACCTACAAACCCTAATGGAGTATGTACTCCAATTTTACTCTATACCTCTCCTTTTAACGGTGGACCGGTCTGAGTGAGGGGGCGTATCCGCTGCGGTAGAACCGCAAAAACCAAAGCCTCAACAGGCCAGCCAAGGGGGCCACGAAGGCAGAAAGACAAAAAGGTCTGCTCTGGTCTGCTCTGGTCAGAAGCTCGAGGCTTGAACCGACCCGCACTCACGAGATTCATCCATTGTCATCATTTGGCATGCCAAAGTGGAAGTGTTTGTGTCCTCATCTATCTCTCTCATTCGCATTCGAGGCGTTTAATTGTAAATTTCTCCATTCATTTAGTTCGAGACGCGACGTCAAACAAAGCCAACATGTTCTGCATGGCCCTTTAGCATGTTTTTTTTTGTTTTTGTCTATTCTGTGTTGTGTTTTCTATTGTTGTTGTTAGCAGTTTTATTTTGCATTGTTTGTACTGGTGCCTTTGACGGATATGGATTTTAAATCAAGCTTTATGCTAAAGTCCGGAAGTTAAAAAAAAAAAAAAAAACAAGAAAAGAACCTTAATTCTTCCATGTAGTTTGTCATGTTAATTTAAAGGTTCAAACGTTGATGGAGTTCAAGTGATGGCGTTTTATAGTATTGCATAATAATGGCAGACAGGATGAGAGTCTCTAGGGTGGCTGGTGCTGCTGTGGCTTGATGCAGATCATATGCAGCACCCGCACACATTGCATGTTGCATACCACGTTGCGTATGTGCGATATACACACACACACACACACACACAGAGTCACAGTCATGACGATGACGATGACGATGGCAGCCGCCATTTTGTTTGCTAATTACAATAACAAAATGCATGAGGGCATTCAGGGCCTGCATTTAACAGGGCGTCGGTGCTCCGTCGGGCAATTTAATTACCCAGGGCATCGATTTATTTGGGCCCCGGCGCCCTGTGTTGGGCTACACTTTTAATTAGCAAAGTGCCATGCACATGCACGCACATTTTAGAGGGATGTGGGAGGGGGTTAAGGTGCTGTCGAGGGGACACAAAAGCAGTGCCAGTTGCTGCCTGTTACGACAGCTTGTCGCGGCGTCAATATATCTCCTCCCCACAATCCACAAACCATCTAACCCACTAACCTTTCCTCTTCCCTTAAATCGAACGCACACACAGACACACACACACTTACACACATAGCCATAATCGAGAACAGGCGGGAGCTTACAAGTTAACCGCCTTCTTTGCCTTAACTCCAGTTAGAGGTTTATATTTCTCCCCCCATTTGGACACACACACAGAAAAAAGGGCAGCCACAAAATGAACTCCAAGACAAACAGCCAATTCCTTTGCTCCCCTCTTTTTTCAAAAGACGCAAAATAAACGTCGAAACGGAAAAAAAAGACGCCAAGTAAGACAAACGACAAAGACAGCCAGCGACAAAAGGCAAGCAAGCAAGTGTCAAAAAGGAGGCGTTAAAAAGGCAACAAAGAAAAAAATACAACAAATATATGTACATATATTTATACGAAAAGGAAAAAGTTTCCCCAGTCAACTGACACCTCGTTTTTTGTTGGTGAGGGAGCTGTGAAAAGGACACAAATGGATAAAAAGAGTCGGCACTCAAAGTGAATTGACGGTGGGAGTTAACCACTCCTTCTGCTAGTTGAAATGCCAAAATTCTGCACAATTTGCTATTTTGGCCTTTTTTTGTTCTGTTTCCTGATTTCCAAAGGGGCTAAAAAGCAACAGGCCAACTCCATTCAGGCCAATATTTATTACAGATAAAATATAAGAGGTGAGACATGGCGGAGGATCATTATTATTTACATCTGATTATAACTTATAAGTACATTTCTCTCCCAAGAATATTTAAATTAAGATTAAAACAAATTATTAATCATTGTCCTACACTGTGCTAAATTCAAGAGCAGGTGTCGTTGCCCAACAATCAATCCAATCAAATTGAATTAAGTGGATAGGCTTTTCGAATGTTGAAAACTCATTCATTAATGAGCGTATTAATAGTTTTTACTAGCGATCCATGTCGGAGATCTACGTTTTAAAGACAAGTTATTCGTAATGAAATAGCAGCTGAGGAGAAAGTAGATTGAAATATTAAATTGTTAAGTATTAGTTGAACTTAAGTTGAGATATTGGTACAAATTGTTATCAAAATTGTTTGAAAGATAAATGCAGGTTGAGCGAGTTTTAAGGCAATGTTTTCAGGCTTAGTCTCGATTTTCCTATTAACAGATTGTTAAGTATGTATATTTAATTTCTCTTGGCTTTTCTTTGTGATTAATTTTCCATAAACTTTCACACCAGTCACATTTGCTCAAATATTGGTTTGAATCGAAAAGTGGAAATCGTCTGGGATTACTTTTGTACATAGAATTTAATTGCAAGGCATTTTGAATTTTTGAAGCCACGAAAAACAATTAAATGGTTAGATTAAGAAAGTGAAAGCGAGGCCAGCCACAAAAATTGACAGGCATAAGAAGGAGAAGAAGAACTTAATCGTGCCACCTCTACCACCACCCCCACCCGCACTCCACACCCATTCATCCCCATGGCAGATGGGGCAAAAACATTTGACACGTGTTTGCCATGTTTTGCTTTGCATTAGCCGCCATTGTCCCGCTCCCCACATTTCACACATACAACAAATTGATTTATGATGCCTGCTTTCTGGGCGTGAATTGACACGGATTTGCCATGAGGATTTGCCAGTTGTTTGTCGACAGGCTTTTCATTTAAAATGTCTTCCGACACATGTTAATTTTCGTTCTGTATAAATTTTCATTCCTTAAGTTTTGTGTAAATTTAATTGAATTTATATTTTAGTTTTATGCCTTGCCATTAAATAAAGGGAATTAATTATAATTTAAACTTAATTCATCTGCTGTTGGCATGCCTAGTCGTTCGAGACTTTGCCGAACCCTTAACACCAATAGATAAACACACTCACAGACTCACAGACTCCCAGACACACCTACACACACTCACACTCGCACACATATGGTTTTTGCTTAAGTGAAGATTTATTTCATTTGTGCCGCAGTTTTCTTTTAATTAACTTGTTACGCCTTACGGTTTCAGTCACGCCCCCTTTTTTTCTTTGTCATTGTCAAGTGTTGCCAGGACAAAATGGGGGAGAGAGAGAGAGAGAGATAGAAAAATAGAATGGGAGACAACTTTTCTTTCGATTCAATTAAAAAGCATTTTGCTGCCTTGCGTCCCTTCTTCCGTCCGGTTTGCCATTTTTTGTCTATGACAACGCGTCGTATGTGTAATATATGTGTGTCTTAAGGAGTTTTTTTCCCCTGACCCCCCGCACACGATGCCAACTCTCACAATCGTTTCCACGTGTCCTTTCATCCACTTCAGTTTCAGTTTGCTTTTTAAGTTGACAAACAAAGCGTAAATCATTTCGGCACATACAAAATAAACCGCCGACAGCGAGCGGGCGGATCTGACAAGGGGCGGCTTTCATTCAGTTGGAGTTGCTAAACGTTAGAAGGTTACCAAAGACTTACATATGTTCCTGTGCACACTCCACTGAATTGGGATACGCCTCCCTCCACTTCACCCCCCCCCACAGCTTGTTTAAAAGAAACAAAACCCAACAGAGACAAAAAAAAAAGCCAAGAAAAAACTTGAGCTATGTTTGCAGTTGAGACTTATTCTCAAGTGGCATTTGCCAGCTTCTTTTTTCTTCGAATCTCAAGATATGAGAAGGGTGTTTGCGGAGAGTGGGAAAAACACTTTTAATGTTCATTTTCCTCAAGTAAAGTTCATTGTTACGCAATTCCTTGCCATCTTACTCCCCTAATATTCCGCTGATTTGGTGGGGAGACAAATAAATAGATAAGTTTGTGGCAAAGAGCAAAATATTCATGATCACACAGATCTGTTGGGTCTCTAGATTGACATTTTTTCCCTAGTTCCTGATTATTGATTTCCTTTCGATATATAGCAGCTGCAATTTTACACAGGCACTAACTCTACTAGTCACATCTATTACTTTCATTTCGTTTTATGATTGGTTTTATGTTGTTTGTTTTATGATGTGACAATTCCTTCCTCCTTGCGTGACTGCTAGTCATTTATGGTAATAATTGTCATAAAATTGTTTAACATTTATTATTATTGTTGTTGTTGTTGTCATGTTTGCAGGGAAAAGCTTTACCTTAACCATCACCGTATCAACGAATCCACCGCATATAGCCACCTACAATAAGGCGATCAAAGTGACTGTCGATGGGCCACGGGAGCCACGCTCCAAGACCAGTAAGTTGCCACTTAACCCTAAGCCAATTCCACACAATAACGAAAACAAGAACACAAAAAAAAAAAACATATTCGCAAGTATTCAATTCACCAGTTTTTAGGTTGTGTGAGTAGCAGAATCAAGCAAAGTGCTATAGAATGAGTTTTTGGCATTGTATTTCATTTGCAGGACAATGCAAAGCAATTTATTAGTTGCCAAATAGATGAATTGTCCTTTACACACACACACACACATACGCTTATATACAACTGTACTGTAGAGAGAAAGGACTTCTGTGTAATAGAACATCAGACAGAAAAACTATTAAAGCTTAGCTTCTCGTATATTAATAGACGACTAGAGATGGCAAATCGCAAGTCCAAGTTAGTTTACTTATATTTTTTGTCTTTGTCAAGAGGTGGAAGGTGGAAGTTTCCAGGAGCAAGTCTAATTTAGTAGTCGAAATTATTCGGTTTCGTTTCTGTTTTCATGATTTTATTCATTGAAATGAGTACTCATTCAAGTAATAACATAACAGTAACATTCAAGCTAACAACTTAATGAGTAGTCTAAGTGAATTCACATATAGTTTTCCAAATTTCAATTAAATATTATTCCAAAAAAATTTCAAAAACTCGTTATGTTTTTAAAGCAAATATTTCTTCAAGTTTTATAGTCTCTGGTGATATTTTTCATGCGTAATTGAATGAAAAGTTTTTTGTCAATTGTCTTTGGGCCATCTCTAGCTAATCTCTAGTCGGAATCTTGAGCAGGAATATTCATTAGTCAGGCCTCTTCCTACATTGAAATACATATTTGTATGTAGTTGTGTATGTGTGTGTGTGTGTGTACATACATATTTATAAGCATGCAAATATATTTTACTTTGCATATGTTTAAGACTGTAAAACAGTGGCAAAAGTGTAGGCAATAGAAGGACAATGAACAAGAACAAGAGGACAACAGTAAAAGTAAACGATTTCAGTTTTTGCCAACTTTTAGCAAGTTGTTGTCTGTGTGTAATCTGGTTTTTCAATCCATGAAATGATTTATAACCCAAAATGCCAGACAGAAAGAGATAGAGGGAGAGATAAATACACACATACACAGAGTGAGAAAGAGAGAGTGGGAGAGAGAGAGAGAGAGAGAGAAGGGGAACGCACACACATGCATATTGCATAAATGGAAATTTCAGACGTGGGGTTCGACAACAACAGACAAAAGGTTATTATTTTATAATGAATACAATCCAAGCCGTAAAACTGTAACTGCAAAAGGGGTTTATACATATATATACATGTATAGGTACATAGAATAAAACTTGTATATTGAAAGGGAGAAGGGGGCATTTAGTTTTTGTGCGTGTGTATGTGTGTGTGTATAAGTTGGCAAAACTTTTGCCCATTGTCATTTCACTTTCAATACTTAAGCGAGGGTTAATGTTTCCCAAGATTTGAATAGTTCAGCACTTTTGGATGTTCATATACAAAAATCTTAAATGACACACACAAACACACACACACTGACACACTGTGAAAATAAAAACCTTTTTAAGCTAAGAACAGATAATTAAAACTGAAAAAAACTTAGTGTTATCCCTTTTAGGACAGCAACAACAATTCCATTTCGCCTTTGGCCAGCGACCATTTCACTTCTCGACGGATCCATTATCTGGTTTTCGTATGCCACCAATTGGCAATTGTCAGAGTAAGTATTTATTCCACAGTATGAACTTGCATAATATATATACGGTTTTTTTTTCTGTTTAAGTTTGTTGATTTGTTTTTCTATTAAGCTGCAGAACGTTTAATTAAAGACATGCTGTGGGCTTTAAAGCCCAAAAAAGTAGGCAACACTTTTTTCGATTTAGCCATTTCATGTGCGTGTGTGTATGTGCATATATTGGTTAATGAGCATAAACAATACAAAAACAACTTTCAAATTTTCTACCCATTTGCCACTGACTCCTTCCCTGGACCCTCCTTTTCAACCACTGCCATTTATACGTGGTTTTTTGTTTTTTTTTTTGTTTGTTGGTCGATTTTTTAGTTTGTCGCTTGTTCTTGTTGTTGTTGGTGTTGACCATTTGAATGCGGTAAAATTGCGGGTCACCTTGCCATAAAGGATTTTCATGCTAAGTGGCTTTGTTGTTGCTTTTGTTGTTGGCTGTTAAACTATTGGCCACTTTATTTAACCGAAAGTTTACTACACAAACAAATAAACGTCGGTCAAAGTTCAACAAAAACAACACAATAATAATAATAAAAAAAACACACTCACGCCATGCTATTAAATAAAAAAAAAACACACACACATACACATATTTAAATAAAATAAAACACTACCAAGATAAAAAAGACAAAGATTGCATGAATTTAATATATAGATGTTAATTGCAAACCCATCAAAAATTGGCAATATTAATTAAAACTAAGCCCAACGAATTTGTGATAATCGATCGAATGAAACTCAAGGGTTACGTTTCTAGTAATCCACAGAGAGAAGAAACCGTGGCGAATCCTTAGAACAGGGAAATGATTTTACCTATGAAACTCTGGCCCCAAAGCCCAAAAATAATGGGTTTAGTCCACGTCTTCCTTTATCACTAAATTGAACGGAATAAACCCACCCACTACGATTTTCCAAATGAACTATTAAAAACAAAACTTCATCTTAAGTTGAATGAATCTTTCAATAAATTTCCCCATTGTAGCAGAATTCGAATTAAAGTTTTATGAATAACTTTCAAATGATATTAAAATGGTGGTTTAAAGTGTCAAATTTTTGGTTCTTTAATGACGAAGGTAAGTGGACGCAAAGCCAAATTTCACAAAAGTTGTACAAGAAACTTTTTCAAACTCATCCACATTTGATTCGTGTCTTCTGATTATCCCCATTTTTGATCCAAGCCCATTAAATGCGTTGCCAATGAACTTCTGTGTCATAAATAATGCTGCATTCCGGGGTATATTCTAGTCGTTTGAAAAAATTCTTTTCTTTTTTTCACCTTACGAGTGCCAATTTTGCTATTTAAAATCAATAATTAATTGTGTGGCCAAGTGTGCAAATGCTTGTTTCTTTTTTTTTATTGTTTTTATCTCTCTCTCATATTTGTTGTCTAGTTGAAATAAATTTAATTGTACATTTTAAAATGCATTTATATTAAATTTAATGTTTCAATTTAAATTGACAATTAATTGCATTACAAGAACAAAAACAAAAGCCTCGGGCAAAATAAAAAGTTGCCCCAGGCAAAAGTAAAATGCAATAACAAAATGCAACATAAAAAACAAAAATCAAGAAAAAAATAAACGACAATTGAAAATCTATAGATATATAAATCTACATATAAATTGTACATATATTCAGTGGATATGCATAAATAAAATTGAGTTATTGTTATTATGAGAAGGGTGAAATAAAAAAAAAAGTCAAACAAACGGCAAACATTCAAATGTAGCGAACGTCTGCAATTAAATTAAGTAAAATTTGCAGAATTGCAAAAATTAAATGAATAATAATACAAAATATTTGTTGCAATTAAAGAGTTCTTCAATTACATACTTGGCACAACAATCCTCAATATCTCAATCAAATTGATATAGAGATTTAAAATGATTTAAAATATCCATCATTCAATGCTTTCCTTTTAGTTTAAGTGAATATCTACTAAAATAATTAGTTTTGTTATTCCATTTTAAGTGATAAGCATATCCTATCCAATGTATCCTCGTAGAGTCCCATTACTTTGTTTCTGTTTCTACACTTCCAAAGGGTTTCTTTTTTGGTTTTTAGTGTGAACTACTCGCTCACTCTTATCGACGCATTCTCGAAATTGAGGACATGAAACATTCCTGGTAAAAACTATATCACCACTAAATCTTATACATATAGATATTCCATTGGCTTCACTGATTTTTTGAATCATTTTATTTGATATAGTGGCCCGATCTATCAGAATTTCATATTCACATCATATATAAAGTGCAATAACTACTTCAAAATAACTCCACAAAATGATTAATGGCTAGGACACAATTTATGATCAGGAAATGAGCTCGTTGATGATTATTTCAATCGTAAAGAAAAAGATGAAACAACATCTCGATAACACACAAAGTAAATCGATAACGATCGATAAAGATCTTCTACAGTTGTTTTTTTTATCGAAGTTTGCTTACCTTTAGCGCTCTATAGTAATTTTATAAAGAAAAGGTTCAAGTTTGATAAACAAAGAGAGTAATAGTTAGCATTTAACCCAATTGGCAATGAAAATGAACGTCATATTGAAAACAGAACTTTTGCGACTGGTTTAAAATTGTCTACAAATACGGGCTTTTAATCCTCCCTAATGTCTCCCACCTACAAATCAAAGGAATTAAATTTCAATAGATATTCGAAAATATGAGAAATTTCTTTAAGAGAGAGTTTGAAATACTTAGTATAGTAAGCAAATGCATTACCAAATCCATTAATATTGTCATATATTTTGGATCCATTAAGGCGCTCGACCGCACACATTGATACATTTTATATAAGTATGTATATATAGGTATCTATGTACATATAAAATAGCTGGTCACAAGTAAATAATGATTACTGAAAGCGTCTGTTGATACTGATTACCCCATAAATTAATTGTAAATATGCAAAAAGGCAAAATAACCTGAATTATTTATTAACAAAATTTTATTGACAGTCGCTGCTTGACTTAATTACTGGCATATATTTTATTAAAATTTCGAAAATGTAAAATCAAATATATGCAAATGTCCATAGAGAGAGAGAGAGAGAGAGGGAGAGAGAGCAGGACATTGAGTAAATGAAACAAAAATATAAAATGGCAAACTGAAAAAAAGATTGTATGTATATATTTAAGTGGCAAAATGTTGGATACATATTTCAATTTAATTTTCAAAACGTAAACTTTCAAATGTTTAGAATTGTTTTTGCAATCCCTTTGCCCACTCTAATACTATGTTCCATTACTCTTGTTTTGCGGCACAATTTGGTTGTTAATAATTCAGATATACCAAAAAATATGTGAGCAAATAAAGTCAATCAGTGTGACAACAAACAAGCAGACCAGACCCAGACCCAGACCCAGACCCAGAGCCAGAACCAGACCCAAACCCAGACCCAAACTCCAGACTCATGCCAGTTCAGTCCAGTTTGCTAGTAACCAGAATTCATCCCAAAACCCACAACAGCAGCAACAGCCAACATTCACAACAACAACAACAACAACAACATAAAATTGTACACAAAAAGCCACGTAATTAATGGAGGTAGAAACATTTAAGCCAATAGCATTAATAAAGCCACCACAAAATCAATATCCGGCTACGAAAATGCGCCGCCGTCGCCTATAAAAACTAATTAATAATTTCCGAATGGGCTATTAATTAAGCCTAATTATCTGTGCATGGGTCCGGGTCGAGATTTCTGGTCCTGATTCTGATCCTAGTCCCTCTTAGCCTCCCCCCTTACCAACCCAATACATAGACACAGATGAGCCGCAATCTCTCTCTGGTTTTGGTTGATGTTTTGTTTTTCTGTTCACTTTGACTACCAAAACTAAATGAAATGAACTATGATCTCCATTTCAGGTGCCAGCAATACACATTGGGGCTATGGTTCAGCGGCATCGGCCTATTCACCCTATTTGGCCAGCAGTGGATTGTCATCGTGTACTACCCCAACATCGGCACAATTTAATAATCCGGCATTGGGTTTTACCTGCTCATCAAATGATCAGACTAATAATCAAGATTTTGGTGGTGCCACCAATCGTGATTGCGTACCAAGTAAGTAAACATTTTTGCCCTCTCTAGCTTTTGGAGTAATTTAGTGGCAAAGTCCAAGTCTTGGTGGATGTCCAACACATTTCTATCTGGTCGTTCTGGTTTCAATTCATTCTCCTTGCAGTGCTACCCGATTCGACAGCTAGTGATTTGGATCAGCATCTGAGCAGTTTGGTGGGCTCAACCAGTGGTCAGATGACCCATCATAGTCTCCTGGGTGCCACTGGCCAGACATCCATCTCGTCGACGGTGAATGGAGCAAGTGCTGGCGGCGCCACAGCGGGCAGTGTGACTGGCGGTGGCACTGCGGGCACTGGAGGCAGTGGCGGTGGTGGTGGGGCCACCAATTCGATTCTGGTGCCACGATATCACACAAATGCTAGCAACAATGATTACAATGTGCATTCCAGTCAAAATGGTCCACGAAGCTTGAGCGATTCATCCCAGGCCGAGTCACCGGTGCAGGAGGATCTCCTATCGACAAACACACCAAATTTGGGTGGCAGTGGCAGTGGGGCAGCTAATGGCGGCAGTGGGGCAACTGGCGGTGGCACTGCCGGTACTGGCAGTGGGATCTCATCACCCGGCTCGGGGGCAGTTGGAGCTGGCGGTGTGGCTTCCATGCTGGTGGGATCCAATCAAAATTTCCAAGCTCATGTCTCTCAGCATGTTTCCGCTTCATCGGCGTATGTGAGTGGTGGTGGCGGCGTTGGTGGTGGTGGTGGGGGCGGAGGTGGTGGTGGAGGTGGAGGAGGCAGCGGTGCTGGCGGTGGCAATGTTCAACATGGCAGCACCAATGGTGGTGGCTCCCTCTATCCCGTTCTACCTGCCAGTCTCCTCTATTCGCAACTTTACACGGCTGCCAATCAATCGGCTCACGGTTTCCACTCGCACACTCTGGCCCCGGCCCATGCTGCGGCCCATTCGCCGAACTCCTCGGTGCATGGGGCCGAACTGCAGAGTGTCATGGATCACATTAGCAATGTGGGCGTGGGGGTGGTGCGCCATCAGCAGCATCATCACAACATCATGTCAGCAGCCGGCGGTGGCGGACTCACTCATCCGGGGGATCTCACACTCATTGGCAATTGTGGGGCATCGGTGCGCAATATCGAAGATGGCAATGTGACAAATCGACAGGTGGCCGCCTTAGCTGCCCATCGCGGCCACCACAATCCCACTGATAATGGGGGCAGCGTTTGGAGGCCATATTGAGGTCAGGTTTTGTGGTGCGGCTCTGCGGTTCTATAGTGTGAGGAGGTGGAGGGGCATCACCAAATTTTCGGCGACTATTAACACAAAAACCCCAAAGTCATTCTCCATTTGGGATGACTTTTTGTATATATTCATAGACAAGCAAACGAAAGTGTTGTGGGGGGGGGGCAGGGGAATCAATGATTGATTCATTGCGACAGCGGGAATGTACATATAATATAGATATATATATATCTCTTCATTTTTTTTTAGTAGAATTTGTTGCCAGTTCGTGTAATAGAAGTTAGCTAAATAAGAAAAACTAAATACTTAGCAAATTGTAAAACAAACCAAAAACAACAAAACGTTGGGCAAATGTTATATATATATATATACATATATATACATAAAGTAAGATCATTTACTTACTTACAAAAACTCTTTAACTAATTTCAGGAAATCGTAGATTTAATCTGAATATATAACAAATTCCCTTGTACATTATTTTAACTATTTCCACCAAGAACATTTGCCCAAATGAAAAACTCAAACACACATTTTTAATAAAATAAAGTTAAAAGAGAGAAAAAAAAGGAAAACTTAATATTAAAAGGCATTGGGTCTGCTTTTCCTCCAATCGCTCTCTCTCTCTCTCTCTGTTTCTCTCTCTGTCTGTCTCTTTCTATCTCCTTCAATCTGTCTTATATGTAGAAATAGCAGACCCAGGCAGGCCCATGGTATGCCCGATCCATAAGACATAGTAACCAAAAAAGAAATCGAAAACAAAATAAAAGTTTTTAAATTAGAGCTAAAAAAAAAAACGAAAATGAAAACGAAAAACAATGAACATATAAGAAATACTCAAGTTTGATTTATTCTGTTGGTTTTTCACTTTCGGTTTGTATAATAAGAGTTGCTAGGGGGTCAATTTGTAGGAGGGGGAGGGGGAGGTGTAGGGGGAAATATCTGGGGATGAGCCGATGTATATGAGTTCCTAAACCCGTAATCCATGTTCGTGAATTTGTTTACTGTTCATTTCATGTGCTTCGATATGCGTGTACGTGTATTTTAAATGTGTATAAAACATAAAAACAAAAACAAAAAAAAAAAAAAAAATGAAAATAAAGATCATCAACCTACAAACTATGCAAACAAAGGAAAAAACAAAATCAATGTGCAATGTAAGCTAAACTAAAACTAAATCTAAACTAAAGCCACAGCAACAAATTAATAAAAAGAAAATACAATTTATATATATATATATAATACAATATACATATATATACATACCTATTATATCAGTCAGTTTATAATAACTATCCAAAAAGCGATAATTGTATGTGTCTGTGTGTTATTTTTTTTTTTAACTAGCCACTAAGTGAGAAATGAAATATAATAAATTTTCTCAGCAAATTTGGCACTCGAAAAACAAAAACGTAAGACGAAAAATTAATCAGAAAAGAGAAGAAAACAAGCTGGTCATAGTTTTTAGAAAGCAATTAAAAAACAAAAACCAAAAACAAATACACTAAAAAAATATTAATAAACAAAAAATGCCCAAATGTAGCACATTCTTTAAACTAAAACAAGAAGAGATCAAAAACAAATGAGAAACAGCAAATAAATATGCATCAAAAAATAAAATTGATGTATACCAACAAATGGCAAAAGTCTATGTATAATTAGCAAAACGATCCAACAACAAAAATTTACATATACATATATACATATATGTATATATATATATGTATATGTATGTTGAAACATAATCTCAAATCCACACAAAGTTTTCTTTGTACTCAAATTGAAATAATTGCAAGTAAAACTTTTGTTTTCATTTCATCACACAAACAAGAAGAATAGAAAACATTAAAAAGCAAAAAATTCTCTATATACATAGATATAAAAATGCAACACGAAGAGAAAAAATGATAAAAGATTTAAACAAAACATTAAAATTCAATAACATATTAAATAAAACTATAATAAAAAAAAAAAAAAAAAAACACAATTTAATGAATACCAAACTGTAGTTATGATTTCTTGGAATTTGAATAAATTTGTAGGTGGAATAAAATGAATTATTTGCTTTGGATC